>CM062804.1:809084697-809684697 GCA_031772625.1 Pinus tabuliformis | reverse complement strand
GCTGGGATCTAGCCCTGCCAGCTTCACAGAGGGATCTCTCTATAAAATTTAGCTATGTTTTATGTGAATTTTAGGCTAGTTATTATTGTACTGATTTTTTTTTATTGGATTGCTTGGTTGATTAAATTGTTATAATTTCACTGGGCTATGGAATCTAAAGATTAACTAGATCAACATCAAATTTTGAAGGAGTTTCACAGGGCAAGTTAGGTTGCACAACTTGGATCTCTTAGAATTTTAAATGGATTATGAAACAAAAGAAATGTAAGATTCAGTAGAAACTAAGGAGAAATGAAGGATTTCTTAATTTGGCTTTAGTAGAAAACATATAAATTACTAAAAGCCAGAATAGGGTGTTCTGTATAACATATCTTATTCATCACAATTTCTGTTATGTAATTAAGCCTTCTCAGAAATTACAAAGAAAGAAGACAATGATTAAACACATGAACATAAGAAGAACATCACCAATTCATACACCACATCAATCTTGTGAAGAATGTCCTTGTATTATTGATGCTTCTAGCAATTTAGAAAATTACAATTCACAGAGGAAATTATATTCAACAATCAACCTGTAATACTTCAAACAGTGAAGTATATATAAACATAATTACAAAATGATTACAAAATCGTTGTCTCAACTAACAGTGTATTATTAGCATTATCCTAAAGAATAAAATTGATCTTTTTCATAGTCATAGGCAAGGTGGACAACTACATGAAGAGGTGGATTTGTTTTGGATTCAGTTACTGAATCAGTCTATAATTGTGTTACGTTGGCTGATGTTCTGGCTGATATTCTCACTGCATTTGAGTTGCTTTTTCGTCCAATACATCACATAGTTGCTCCCACATTTTTTCATCTAGAATGGTTAACTTGATTACCCTTCGGTAAATCTCATCCACCTCAGTATACTTTTAAAATGTTGGCTTTACTATGAAGATATGTTTTACCTCATGCTAGGTAAAGAAGTCATTTCCCATTGTCTCTAAGAATGCTTTAGCAGTCATGCTGCCTTTTATACCACTGAATTTAATATTGCTTATGGCTACTTCCTTCATCTTCATAGCATAATATTCTTGAGTAATTAGTTTTTCCTTAATCACATATATGTTGGGAAATCCTTTCTGAATTAATGTTTCAATCCTATTGAAGAATCTGTTCACTCCCAACTCAAGCGTTTCACATTTCTCCTCCAATTGAGTAATGAGATTTCTTTAGTTAAAACCATCTTGACTTCCAAGATGGTGGAAGTCCTGTCATTAATTCCTAAATCTTCAAGTTCATACTTATTCTTTGAATTCAGGTATTTGATGATGTTCAAAGCTTCTGTAGGCATGTCTCCCAACTTCTCCCTTACTTCAATAATGGTTTCAGTGGCCTTTTGTATCAGTTCCTTCTGTTCAAAATTGAGTTGGATGCATGGCCAAATCTCATTCATGGAGTTCAAAATATCCATCCAAATGGATTCCTTGGCTTGGGCCAAGGTTTGAACAATTTTTGTATCCCTCTCCACCTTCTGTAACCTCTCTAGCAACCTTTGTGGCTTCTGTATTTCAGCCAAATGAGAAGCTCCAGTTCTGGCTTTCTGTTCTTGCAGAGATTTGAGTTGCACATGCAACTTATTAATTTCTTCTGATTGGATTGAGATATTTTCCAGTGTCTTTGTCACCTTCTCAACACTTGTAGCTTGAGTTGAAAAGGTTGTTGCAGTTGTTGCAGCTAGTATTTGAGTGATGGGTTTAGCATCCAGGGGGACTATGGCTACCCTTTGATTCTGTTCTTTCTCTTTTATCATTTTCTCCATTTCTACCTCCATCTATCTAATTTGAGCATTCTACTCTATGATTAACTTCATCATGTCAGTCTTCTGTGTCTCATTTTCTTCAATATCTTTAGTCAAAGGATCCTCTATAACTGGTAGTTTCAACTGCTTTCTCAATGTTGCAATGTCAAGATTTTTCTTCTTAATGATCTCCTCTACAACATTTATATCTTTAGGATCATATCCTATCTTGACTACAAAATCTTCCAAAGATTTGATCCTATTGTCTTTTGCTAAAGGAGATAACTTTTCCATTTTTAACTGGGACTAGATGTTTTCATATGAAACCTACAACTTTGACAATGACATGGTAGTATTAGTTAAGGTAGAGGAAATCATTTCACCAACCTGTTTATGCATCTCCATTTGATAAATCAGATGGATATCTTTGGTGCTGAACTAAAACATTGTGCTTTTGTAATCTGTTGGTGTCTTAGGATGTGAAACCTGAACCTCAAGGAAAGCCATCTGCATCTCCCCTTTTTCTGTATCAAACACTGACAAAAGTCTTCTCTTTGAACCGTAATTCTTCTTCCAAAACTGAGCGTATGTGATATTCTTAAGAATTACATTCTTGAGTTTGATCTCTTGGTACCTGTCAAAAACATTTTTTTCCTTTTCTTCTTGGATATTCTGTGAAACTAGCTATGTATCTTTTCGACCTTTTGATAGTGAAGGTTTAGTAGGAGATGTAACAAACTTGCTTCTTATAGAAGGTGTTTCTCCAATTATGATGGCAGGTTGATCTTCTGCCCCCTTTTCCGCATCTATCCTAGGAGTCATCTTAGCTCTTTTCCTATAACTAATTGTCAATTCCTTGGGATCACTACCTCTTGTTGATGATGATCCCTCATCTCTCTACCTTTTACTTAAGGAGTGGGAGTTTGTAAATTTGAAGTAGAAAACAATTTCTCTTCAGCTTCTTGTAATGTATTCTCTTCCCATTTTGATTGGTTCACATATTTCTCTATCTCAGGCCTTGGGGTATGGATATATGGAGTAGTTTTGTTTTCTACTCTCAACTTAGAAATGATACCCCAAGGGTCATAAAACCATGTGAAACTTAGGCTGAATTTCATCTCCTTAAGGATTTTTATCTGCCTCTTCTCCTACTAACCTGGTGTTTCTGGTATAAATACTAGTCTCCAGTCTTGGCCTGATCTGACAAATGTAGAATCCTCTTGATGTCTTCATTGATTTTGGGTTCTACTGAGCTATTTAGGATACTCATAGTTGGGTGAAAAAACTCTTCAATGACCTATTTATAGGAGAATTCTCGTTGTTCTTTCATTACTAAAGAAGTCCAAAATATTGCAAGCTGTTGGTTTCCCTCTTCATCTAGCTTTTGCATGGAAAAACTGATCCTATCTTCTTGATAATATAGAAACATATAAACTAAAATTGAAGTGTACTTAGATAATTGTTCTGTTGGAAATTTAAGAAATTTCTCATGGATGTTATCAGCCAGGAATTGAACGAAATTACACAAAATGGATGGTTTTATATCTGTGGAAAAGATGGAAAGGAAGCCTAGAATGGGTTCATCTACCCACTAATTAGAATAATAACCCAAAATGTATGAAATTATGGTTATGATCTGTTTAGCTTGATCAGGGAAGATTGAGGAAGGGTATGGAGGATTCTTCTTTGGCAATTGGGAATTTTCTGGTAAGAAGATGTCAAAAATCTTGGCTCTTTTAGTAAAATCAAGCTTCTGATAGAATTTTGTGAGGGCTTCTAAGGAAAATGAGGCTTTGTTTTCCACAGGAGGAGCTAGCATCATCTAGTTTATAGATTGGGCAGTGATTGAAAAAATGATTTTACCAGATGGGGTCATAATGGCTCTTTGGCTTGGAACATAGCAAGCTTGCCATTTCTTGGTGAATTCAGGGGCATGGAAAGTCAGAGGGAAAATATAGCGAGGAATATTGGACTCCCAAAGTAAAATTTCATCTATTTTATCAACATGTTTATCCTCTAGCTAGCAATAAAGTTCTAACAATTCACAGTCACACTATGTCTCGCTGATCTGGTAATCCCTATCAGTTAATGGAATATGGTCTAAGTCTATAGATGGAGGGATTAATGGATTAACAGGGTTCTCCTGGTTCTTTCCTTTTGGAGGCATAATTAGATTAGTGAATGATTAATAGTGATGGAAGGAAAAGCTTACTGGGAGTAAATTTCGGGTTGCGAGCCATTAGGGGAGGGGAGACATAATGCTGTCAATTTTATCTACTTCAGAAAATATTTTGAAATTGGTTTCTTTGTAGAAAACCTGGTAATTTAGGTGAATAAGCAAGTGAAAGGGACAATGAAGACGACTCAGGGTTTTTTAAGGAAGGATTGGCAAGTTTTGTTGGAGGTTGGCACGTGGCCGTTACCTGGGAAGGAAAAATTGAATGTTTAATGGTAATTTTCTGGGAAGACATTTAATTGGACAAAAGTAAGGAGATGTGGCACGACAAGAGTGGCAGAGGTGTTGGGTAGGGACAATGGAAAAGGGATGATGGGGGGAAACAATTTTCAGAGGGGGTAGGAGGAGGTATGTGGTATATGCTACGAGATGCGAAATGTGGAGAGGAAGCCACGTCGTGTTGGGGCCCAGTGGAGAAATACCTCCTTATCGAACCCCCCTCCCGACAGTAAAGCTAGGATGGAGAGGGGGACGAAAATAAATGGTTTTCATCGATCCTAAAGAGCGGAGAATATCGATGCTTTTCATTGCGGTTCTTTTAACCATAAATGAAAAAACATATTTTTGTCCATATGTGCCTCTTTTATAATGCTTGAAACATGGGATAATACTTTGGATATAAAATATGTCATGAATATACATTATCCCATCATGCCTTTCTTTTACAATTTCATTGACACTTAGAATAAAGGGAAACATAAATATTCTGGAAACTACAATATTTCTACCTACCCTTTAACTATGCTAACATTTTTTTTTCTAAAGGGGTGCATTTAGACTAGAAAACCCATAATTATTTTCTTTTATGGAAAATAAAAAACTACTTAAATCCTATCACTTATCTCTCCTATTGATTCAGATTAAACAGTTGAACCAATGTCATTTTCTACCTAACTACTAATTTTCCAAGATTAAATTGTTTGGAAAATATTTATTCTCTAATCTAATTTACAGAAATTCAAACATGTTTAACCATGATTATACTGTATGATTAAACAAATAACTAGTCATTGTGGCATTTTAAACAAGCTGCACACAACCTTTATTTATCAATCATGAAGAAAACTATCTATCAGTAGTGAAATTTAAATTTGCAACACTTTCAGTATTATTTTCTTTTTGTTTTTCTTTCTTTGATGGGGTTTTGTCTTTTATTCCTTTTTCAATGTTTTTTGTTTTCCTTTTTTTTTAATACCCTCTTTTCATTTTTATTATATTTTCTTTGGAAATCATTTGCAGATTGAAAATTATTTACAATATGAGATTCCTGAGATAAAATATTCAATCGCCTTGAGATCCTATAAATTATAGGACCATAATAGTGGCTCTAGCTGGGGATGGCACTCTCCATGTGAGGTGCCAAGAACATTTGATCAGTAGCCTTGAGTGTTCCATTTCAGCAATATCTACACCTAATTTCTTTTGTTGTTGGAATAATTATGGTAACATATTAGTCGAAGCTTGGGGCCTTTTATGTGGGCTTCAACTTCTGTCAATAGGTCACCCAATCAAAATAATAAAGACAATGATATTTACAATGGTTTTATGTAAGAAAAACCTCTATTGCTAAGAGAAATAGTGCTTTAGCATCCTACCATTCACAACTCCACTGGGCATTTTTGTTGCATCTAGGTGTTTGAGAAAAAATGCATTGTGTCCTCTCAAAGCATCAATGATATAAGGTCCATTCCATAGATTTTCAGATTTTTCATTCTTTCCTTTGTCCTCTCTTCTGGAATCCCATTTTAAAACTTTGTCACCCAAGTTGAAATCATCTGCTTTAGTTCGTCTATAAAAAATCTTTTTGATACTCTCCTATATGACTTGAGTTTTAATGTAGACTTATTCCTTGGATTGCTACAATTGAATAGCCTGATTAATCTTCCTCTAGATGTCATTTGGCTCCACCTGAAATTCTTGAATTATCTTCATAACTAGAAATCCTAAAAAATATGGAAAAATAGCATCCATCACATAAACCAATTGGTATGGTGACATGGCAATTGATTTTTTTTTTGTGAGTCTATCAGCGCAAAGTGAATTTATTAACTTGTTGTGCCATGAATTTTTGTTTCCTTCTAGCAGCATTTTAATAATGTTGACCAGACTCTTATTTGAGGATTCAACCAACCCATTACCCTGTGGCTAATAAGCAGTTGAATGTCCCAAAGTAATATGATGCTTGTTGCAAAAATCTATCATTTTCTTGGATTTAAAAGACGCAACATTATCTGTAATGAGCTTGTTAGGACAACCAAATCTAGACAAGATATTTGGTTCAAGAAATTTGATAATAACAGCATCACTTGCCAATCGGGAAGGTGTGGCCTCAATCCATTTAGTGACGTAATCGGTAGTTGTGAGGATCCATTTGTGTTGGGAAAAGGATGACGGGTGGATTTCTCCAATGAAAACCAATCCCCATTGTTGGAAAGGGCTTTCAACAGATATGGGTTTTAAAGGCAGAGGCAATAGATTTCTTTTCCCCTCACATATTTAGCATCTGTGGCAAGAGGTTACTTTCTTATGAACATCAAGGAAAAGAGTAGGCCATTAGAAACTAGCTCTAAGGATCTTGTTAGTAGTGGTTTTTCAGTATAGATGTCCACTGCAATCACCTTCATGGAATTACTGCATGGTTCTTTCTGCATCATCTTTCAATAGACACTTTAGTAAAATACCACCAACATCTTTCCAATGTAAAACATTATCTATGATGAAAACTTCCACTACTTTTAATTTTAGAAATATAGCCTTTGTCTTATTTAAACCAGGAGGAGCATTTAAATTGAATAAAACAAAAATGAGGTCTACATACTAGGGTGAGGTTATAAAAGCCTCATCTAATTGTGGAGTCACCTGCTCCTCTTTATCATCTAATGCAGCTACAAAGTTGATATCCAATGCATTAAGGTTAGACTGAGCCATCAATTTGGCCAATCCTAGTCCTTTGATAAGCTTGGTGGGCTTGATTTATATGTCATACTCAAGAATGATGAGAATCTATTTTCCTCTTTTACCATCTGGTCCATTTTGGGTTAAAATATCCTTGACCACAACATTTGGTACATAAGAAATTATGTGAGAATGGAGGATATACACCTTGAAATATTTGATTACTTTTATTAATGCAAAGGCTTGTTTTTCCATTATGTTATATTTTAATGTTGCATCCCTTAAAACCTTGCTGAAAAAAGGAATGGGTTGTTCAAATCCATCATTGTTTTACTGTAAAAGAACAACTACAACACTATGTTCAAATGCAAATGAAAAGATGATAAAATCTTTGGTGAAACCTGGACTGATTAGGACTGGTGATTTTGTCAATGCTTGTTTAACTTGATCAAATGATTGCATAGCTTCAATGTTCCATCTTATTTCTGAATCTCTTTTTAGCATATTTGATATGTTT
Source organism: Pinus tabuliformis (assembly GCA_031772625.1). Classification (NCBI taxonomy): domain Eukaryota; kingdom Viridiplantae; phylum Streptophyta; class Pinopsida; order Pinales; family Pinaceae; genus Pinus; species Pinus tabuliformis. The sequence goes on along the minus strand of CM062804.1, from coordinate 809,677,259 downwards.
ATGAGGAGTTCTGCAAGGTTGGGGATGAATCTCATTAGGAATTTTATTTTGCCAATAAATGATTGAAGTTCCTTGATATTTCTAGGATGGTTGATTTTCAAAATGGCTTCAATCCTTTTGGGATCAATTTTAATACCTTCCTTAGAGATGGTATGACCTAGAAGTTTTCCCTCTTCAATGCCAAAAGGTGTTGTCTTATGGTCTACTGAAATTCCAAACCTTCTGCATTTCTCAAATACTCTTCTCAGATGTAACAAATGTTCTTCATCAGTCTTGGAATAAACAGTAATGTCATCTAGATAGATGACAATAAACCTACCAATTTCATCAGCAAAGGCAATATCCATTTCTCTTTGAAATGTGGCTCCAACATTCATTAACCCAAAAGGCATCTTCACATACATGAAGGTGCCCCATGGAGTAGTAAAAGTTGTTTTATCTTGATCATTAGGGTGAACAAAAACCTGATTATAGCCTGAGAAACTGTGTAATAAAGAAATCCTAGAAGATCTAACTAGCTTCTGTAAGATGTGGTCCATTTTTGGTAAAGGGTAGTAGTCCTTTAGGGAAACTTTATTAAGGTTTCTAAAATATATTCATAATCTGATTTCACATGTTTTCTTCCTAGTTGGTACTATATTGGAAACCCATTTAGAGTACCTAAGAGGAACTATGATTTTAGAATCATACATTCTTTTAATTTCTTTCTCAATTAAAGGCATCAATATTGGAATTATTCTTCGAAGTTTTTGTTTAAATGGTTTCTGATCCTCTTTAATTGGAATTTTATGTTGTATAATCTCAATATCATATGTTTTTAGATCTTCATAGCTCCAGACAAAAACATCATTAAATTCTTTGAATAAACAATGTATTTTTGTTTTTCAGTAGTTGGGAGTGATTTAGATAGTTTTATCATTTTAGGGTCTTTTTCACTACCTATGTTGCACTCTTCTACTGCTTCCCCTGTGGGCTCAATATTAGGCTTCTTAGCCACATCATTGAAATTAAATAATTATTCCAGTGGAACTAAACCTCTAGCTAAAACATTATCCTTTAACTGAAGTGTTTCAAACTCCTCTTTCTCTAGATCTATCTCAAGAAATTCTACTTTATTTACAACTTTATTTATATGTATATTTACATCTGAGTTATCTAAATGCTTTTCTACATTATAATGCACAACTATTTGATTTTCTAATTCACACTCTAAGTCTATACTATCTTCTTCATATTCATCCTTAGACTGCAAAAAGCTTTCAATTTGTTTATCATTTCCAAACACGTGCCTATACCTCATATTGTCTGGTACAGCTGGTTGATGTCTCACTTCCACTATATACAATCAATTAGGGTAAGTCATTTTATAGGAGCTGGCTAAAATAGCCAGACTATTTGCAAGGATATTTTCATTTCTAGGAATTGTAGAAAGGTCATATTCCACAAAACTATCTAGAAAATCAAGCAGATCATTTCTGTATGCTCTCAATCTAGGGTGTTTAGCCAAATACTCTCCTTTAATTTGTTTTATGATTAACTCAGAATCCCCCTAAATGGATATTCTCTTGGCACCTGATTTTTTCAACAATTGCAATCCTATTATAAGTTCTTCATAGTCAGTTATATTATTTGTACATTGAAAATTGAGTTTGTATGAATGACCTTCACCATGATTGTTTCTTGTGTTTGCAACCCACACCCCTACTCTAGAACCATCTTTGCTACAAGAGCCATCAAATCTCATGTTCAAAAGAGGTTCATGAAGTGTGTTTTGTTCTACTACTTGTGTTTGGTTTGCATCTATTTTAGAAATATCAGTTTCTATTGTGCTAACCTGAGTGTTGATAACTCCATCCTTATAAAGAATGAAAGAGTCTAAATCTGAGTGGATAGAGTAAAGAGGATAGTTGTGAGGCTTATCTTGACTACTCACCATGAATTTCATCAAATTTTCCCTATATAATATTCTTTGCTAGCCAAACATTGGTATGGTGGCAAAGGTCATATCCATTTGTAGGGTCCCTTGTAAAATTTATCCCCATTTGTGTGACAACAACATGCCATACTTAGGGGGTATATCTGTAACCACTATGTCCATTACCAGACTTTTGGTCAGGATTTAAGCTAAAATAACACATAGGTCTTTGATGAGACCTAGACATTTTACTTTGTTGGAATCAAAGGAATATAAATATTTATAAGGTCTGGTAATGTCAAGTCCTAGCTTTTACATAACAACTTTAGGCATTAAATTGTGGGAAGCACTTGAATTTGACATAGCATTATGGAGGATATTATCATGAATATTTAGGATAACATAGAATGGAGGAACACCCCCTTCCTGAGGTTTGCCCTCAACTTCTAGCCCAAATAAGAGTTCAAGCTAGTCATCATTAAAATTAACAGAGTCTATATTTTCCCCTATGTTTAGAGCTTTCATCACTTGAGGTATGTACATATTCTTATTCATTAACTTTATTAGAGGAATTGGAATTTTTAAGTTTTGCGAATCCATTCTCAATGTTGAATGATGTTTGAATCTTAATTAGGTTGGAAAAATCAGATTGATCAACAAATATCTTTTGATATAGGTTCTTTTTGCTGACTTGTGGTTGGAATATCATTTTGAGTAGTTGTCGAAGCACTATCAACTATCTTTTTTCCAGGAGTTTCTACTTTCTTTTTTCCAGAATTATCAACAGTTTTCTTAGGAGAATTGTGTGTGATTTTCCTAGCATCAGTGTCAAAGGATTTCTTAGCAAGATTCTCAGAGTTCTTACTACTAAGAGTGTCTGAAATCTCTTTACTCCTAAGGTTATACTTCCTATGGACTTCCATAATGGCATTCTCAAAAACTTGTTTATATTCATCTGATTCCTCAGAGTCAAGTTCGGTTTAAGTTAGGAGGAAAAGTTCTTGCTCTTCTTGAGTGAGCAAAACAGTTTCATCATCATTTATTCCCATCATATTTATTTGACTGACATCTAAATCTTCAATTATATTACCCTCAACATCAATATAGTTTTCCTTAAAAGGAGGCTGGACTTGTTGGTTTGGGCCCTTTTGTGCTCGTTGTTTGATCTGGGGGATATTCCTTCTGAAGTTTGGGTTCCTATTTTAAAGAGTAGTTTAATTTTCTCTCATTTGAGCTTGATCATTTATGCTTACTCTTTGCATCATATTTTCCACTACCCTCACTAGATTATCAATTTTGTGATCAGAGGTAGAAGTGGAAGGCTCTTCTTTAATGGTAACCTTACATTCAAATTTTAGTTTTCTGTTCTTGGCTAAGATGTTAGCTTCAACTTTTATAGCATTGACTTGCATTTCTTCTAAAGTGGTAGGGTCTCTCTCTGTAAGTTGATACTCCATGTCTACATCAAAACCATCAGGAAAATCAATTAAAGCTAGGTCAGGGGAAGGTTTGATGTTTGTAGGGATTACATTGTAAACAATGTTAAACCGTTCACATTATTCTTCCACAGTTTCATTGGGTTTCGTTTTAAGTCTTTTGTATTAATTCGGGAGTTGAAGAGGATTTTTCTTGATTTCCCATCTAGCTAAAAAAGTTTGATGGAATGTTGTAGATTAATAAACTGGGAAGATTGGCTGGACAAAGAAGCTATTGCAATTGTTAAAATTGAAAATTCAACAGATTGTTGAATATAAGCTTCTTTAATCGCTTGGTCCAAAGTTGAGACTAGACCCTACAATTTATCAAATTGTTGTAGTTATTCTTGATCAGGATCTAATTTAGGGGGCTAAGTTTGGGGTATATATGGTTGCAGTATAGCTTCATCAATGACAATTTGATCTACAAAACTCTCAAATTTTGTCCTAAACAAACTATGCTGGAATGGAAAATCAAACTCTCTGTCTTAAATAGTTTCAAACTTCTCAGGAAGAGAGTTAGACCTAGACAAAGGGCTATTCCCAGGAAGAGAGTTGAACCTAGACAAAGGACTATTACTACCCTAGCTCTCTGTAAGACTTCTCTTTCTCACTAATTTCTCTGGATTATCTAAAAAATCAGCAGGGTTGGGATCTAGGTGTGCTCTAGTGAAAACTCTTTTAGGAGCCAGGTCTATTGAAAACCCATCACACAGCGAATAAAATTAAAATTAATAACACACTCAAATATATACAAAGATTACAACCTCAGATCATGTATTCCAGTGTGATATAGCATTTTTTATTTATTGAAATACTGATTGACTACCATGGAATAACTATTTTCAATTGAAAGAGTATTCTTCCCCGGTATGGTCGCCACTATTTTGTCATTCTGTATTTTTGGGGTTGAGGGAGTAAACGCATAGGACAACATCAAAACCACTTTGGAAGCTAGGATTTAGCCCTGCCATCTTCAAAGAGGGATCTCTCTGTAAAATTTAGCTATGTTTTATGTGATTTTTAGGCTAGTTATTACTGTATTGATTGTTTTTTATTGGATTTATTGGTTGATTAAATTGTTATAATTCCATTGGGCTATGGAGTCTAAATATTGAATGGATCAACATCAAATTTTGAAGGAGTTTCACAAGGAAATCTACGTCACACTAGTTGGATCTTTCAGAATTTTAAATGGATTATGAAATGGGAGAAATGTAAGATTCAGTAGAAACTAAGGAGAAATGAAAGATTCCTTAATTTGACTTCAGCGAAAAACATATAAATTACTAACAGCCAGAATAGGGTGTTTTGTATAACATATCCTATTCATCATAGTTTCTGTTATGTAATTAAGCCTTTTCAGAAATGATAGAGAAAGAAGACAATGATTAAACACATGAACAGAAGAAAAACATCACTAATTCATACACCACACGAATCCCATGAAGAATGTCCTTGTATTATTGATGCTTCCAACAACTTAGAAAATTACAATTCACAGAGGAAATTATATTCAACAATCAACCTGTAATACTTAAAATATCAAAGTATTTATAAAAACAATTACAAAATGATTACGACATCATTGTCTCAACTGAGAGTGTATTATTAGAATTATGCTAAACAATAAGATCGATCTTTTGCAGAATCATAGGAAAGGTGCATAGCTGCATGAAGAGGTGGCTCTGTTTTTGAGGATTCGGTTGTTGAATCAGTCTATAACTGTGTTGTGATGGCTAATGTGCTGTCCGATACTCTCACTGCATTCAAGTTTCTTTTTATTCAAATAGATCACATAGTTGATCCCACATTTTTTCATCTGGAATGGTTAACTTGATTACCCTTCGGTAAATCTCATCCACCTCAATATACTTTGAAAATGTTGGCTTTACTATGAAGATATGTTTTACCTCATGTTGGATAAAGAATTTATTTGCCATTGTCCCTAAGAATGCTCTAGCTGTCATGCTGCCTTTTATACCACTGAATTTAATACTGCATCTGGCTACTTCCTTCAACTTCATAACATACTATTCTTGAGTAATTAGTTTGTCGTTAATCACATATATGTTGGGAAATACATTCTGAATTAATGTTTCAATCCCATTGAAGAATCTGTTCACTCCCAAATCGAGTGTTTCACATTTCTCCTCCAATTAAGTAATGAGAATTCTTTTGGTTAAAACCTTCCTGACTTCCAAGATGGTGGTAGTCCTGTCATTAATTCCTAATTCTTCAAGTTCATTCTCTTTGAATTCAATAATTTGATGATATTGGAAGCTTCTGTAGGCATGTCTCCCAGCTTCTCCCTTACTTCAATAATGGTTCCAGTGGCCTTTTGTATCAATTCCTTCTATTCAAAAATGATTTGGATGCATGACCAAATCTCATTCATGGAGTTCAAAATATCCATCTAGATGGCTTCCTTGTTGTGGGCCAAGGTTTGACCAACTTTTGTATCCTTCTCCACCTTCTGTAATCTCTCTAGAAGCCTTTGCGACTTTTGGATTTGAGTGAAATGAGAAGCTCCAGTTCTGGCTTTTTGTTCTTGCAGATCCTTGAGCTACCCATGCAACTTATTAATTTATTCTGAATGGATTGGCATATTTTCCAGTGTCTTTTTCACCTTCTCAACACTTGTAGCTTGAGTTGAAAAGGTTTTTGCAGTTGTTGTAGCACGGATTTGAGTGATGGGTATAGCATCCAGGGGTACTATGGCTACCCTTTGACTCTGTTCTTTCTCTTTGATGATTTACTCCATTTCTACCTCCATCTGTCTGATCTGAACATTCTGCTCTATGATTAACTTCATCATGTCAGTTTTCTGTGTCTCATTTTATTCAATATCTTGAGTCAAGGGATCCCTTGTTGTTGGCAGTTTCAGCTGCTTTCTCAATGCTACAATGTGAATATTTTTCTTCTTGATGATCTCCTCCACACCATTTATATCTTCAGGATCATATCCTATCTTGAATACCAAATCTTCCAAATATTTGATCCTATTGTCTTTTGCTAAAGAAGATACGTTTTCCATTTTTAACTGGGACTAAATGTTTTCATATGAAACCTGCAGCTTTGAGAATGACATGGCAGTATTAGGTAAGATAGAGGAAATCATGTCACTAGTATGTTTATGCATCTCCATTTGATCAATGGGATGGATATCTTTGGTTCTGAACTGAAACACTGTGCTGTTGTAATCTGTTGGTGTCTTAGGATGTGAAACTTGGGCCTCAAGGAAAGGCCATCTGCATCTTTCCTTATTATGTATCAAAAACTGACAAAAGTCTACTCTGTGAACATGAAGTCTGCTTCCAAAACTTAGTGTATGTGCTATTCTTAAGAATTTCATTCTTATGTTTGATCTCCTAGTACCTGTCAAAAACACCTTTCTCCTTTTCTTCTTGGATATTTTGTCAAACTAGCTATTTATCTTTTTGACCTTGTGATAGTGGAGGTTCAGTAGGAGATGTAAGAAGCTTGCTATCTATAGATTGTGTTTATCCAATTATGATGGCAGGTTGATCTTCTTCCTCCTTTTCTCTATCTTTCCTAAGAGTCATCTTAGTTCTTTTCCTGCAACTAATTCTGAACTCCTTAGGCTCACTACCTATTATTGATGATGATCCCTCCTCTCTTTGCCTTTTACTTGAGTAGTGGGAGTCTGTAAATTTGAAGTACAAAAAAATTTCTCTTCAACGTATTGTAATTTATTCTCTGCCCATTCCGATTGGTTCACATATTTCTCTATCTCATGCCTTGGGGTATGGATATATGGAGTAGTTTTTTTTTCTACCCTTAGCTTAGAAATGATACCCCAAGGGTCATAAGACCATGTGAAACTTAGGCTAAATTTCATCTCGTTAAGGATTTTATCTACCTCTTCTCTTGCTAACCTGGTGTTGAGTATGAAATGGACCACTTGTGTCTTTATCCGAAACTGGGACTTCTTCTTTACCACCACAAAATGAATATCATATGAATTTAGAAGTTGTCTGATATATTCAAGGGAAAAAAATCCTCATTGGGAGGTATTTTGGGAGCTTGTATGGTGCTAACTCGCATCCATAAATTCTTATTTCTATGTAATTCTGTTAGAAATACTAGTCTCCAGTCTTGGCCTGATATTTCAAATGTAGAATCCTCTTGATGTCTTCACTGATTCTAGGTTCTACTAAATTGTTTAGGATACTCATAGCTGGGTGAACAAACTCTTCAATGAACTATTTATAGGATAATTCTTGTTGTTATTTCATCACTAAAGAAGTCCAAAATATTACAAGTTGTTGGTTTCCCTCTTCATCTAGCTTCTGCATGGAAAAATTGAACGTGTCTGCTTGATAATATAGAAACATATAAACTAAAATTGAAGTGTACTTAAACACTTGTTCTATTGGAAATTTAAGAAACTTCTCATGGATTTTATGATCCAGGAGTTGACGGAAATTAAACAAAAAAGATGGTTTTATATCTATTGAAAAGATGGAAAGGAAGCCTAGAATGGGTTCATCTACCCACTCCTCCGAATAACAACCCAAAATGTATGAAATTATGGTTATGATATGTTTAGCTTGATCAGGGAAGATTGAGGAAGGGTATGGAGGATTCTTCTTTGGCAATTTGGAATTTCCTAGTAAGAAGATATAAAAAAATATTGGCTCTTCTAGCAAAATCAAGCTTCTGATAGAATTATTTGAGGGATTCTAATGAAAATGACTCACTATTTTCCAAACGGGGAGCTAGCATTATCTAGTTTATAAATTAGGCAGTGATTGAAAAAAGGATTTCACCAGATTGGGTCATAATTGCTCTTTGGCTGGGAACATAGAAAGCTTGTCATTTCTTGGTGAATTCAGGGGCATGGAAGGTCAGAAGAAAAATATAGTGAGGAATATTGGACTCCCAGAGTCAAATTTCATCTATTTTATCAACATGTTTATCCTCCATCCAACAATAAAGTTCTAACAATTCATAGTCACATTGTGTTTCACTGATTTGGTAATCCCTATCAGCTAATGGAAAATGGTCTAAGTCTATAGATGGACGGATAAATGGATTAACAGGGTTCTCCTGGTTCTTTCTTTTTGGAGGCATAATTAGATCAGTGAACGATTAATGGTGATGGAAGGAAAAGCTTACCGGGAAGAAATTTTAGGTTGCGAGCCGTCAGGGGAGGGGAGACAAAATGTTGACAATTTGATCTACTTCAACAAATATTTTGAAATTGATCGCTTTGCAGAGAAAACCTAGGAATTTAAGCAAATAAGCAAGTGAAAGGGACAATGAAGATGGTTCACGGTTTTTCAAGGAAGGATTGGAAAGTTTCATTGGAGGTTGGAACAGGACTGTTGAAGTCGAACGATTACCAGGGAATGAAAAATTGAATGTTCAATGGTTTTCCGGGAAGACATTTAATTGGACAACAGTAAGGAGACGTGGCGCCACAGGAGTGGCGAAGGTGTTGTCTAGGGACAATGGTAAAGGGATGAGGGGGAAAAATATCTTTCTGAGGGGCTAGGAGGCAGTATCTGGTATAGGCTTGGAAGGGTGTGAAACGTGGAGAGGAAGCCACATAGTGATAGGGCCTGGCGAAGAAATACCACCTTTTCAACCCCCCCAGCAGTAATGCTAGGATGGAGAGGGGGCGAAAAGAAATGGGTGTCGTCGATCCTAAAGAGCGGTGTTGTGGGGAAAAGTATCCGACTCGGAATGACCCTATCCCTACTCTAAGGGTGATAGTTCCTTAGCAACAACTGAAAGTAAAGCTTTGATATTTTCCTTTATGAAAGTACAGAGAAGGAAGAAAAGATTGACCAACCGATATCCTTCGCTTTTGTCGATCTTGTCTTCTCTCTTCGTCCCTTGCTCCCAGCTCCTTGTTCCCTTTCCGGCCCAGCTACATAAAGATCCTGCACAAACAAGAGAGGGAAACTACAAGAAACATGTACTCATAACTGATGCATGGATTAGAGTGAATCAGATATACAAGTAAATACAATACATCAATGCAATACAAGTATATAGGAGAACATTCAAAGCTTTATTGATAGAAGTAAAAGGTTCTGAGAAGGTTACAACCATCAATGGCTCCAATCCAGCAACACCTCCCCAGCAGCAAGAAATCTCCTCTTCACCTCTATAAAAGCAATCACCCAATAGCTCTAACTGTAAACCAACAGCACTTCCTTGCTTTGCACAAAATTCCAGCCTCCTTAGACCTCATAGAAGAGATCTATATATAGGAGATTTGGAGAAAGGATGAGTCAGCTTGAGGCTGGCATAAAGCTGACTAGTGTCCTCTCCCACTTTAGTTAATCTTTAGTTCTTGAGTCCACTTGGAGAATCTTGCTTCCATTTGGAGATCAAGACCTTCTTACTCATCATAGGGCGAATCCCTTGAACCAAGTGTCAGTTTGGAAGCTTCCTGGGCAGTTGACACCTTGCAGAATGACTGTGCCACTTGGCCAATCCCGCCCAGCGCAGGTAGCCTTCATTGGTTTTGACTTTCAGCGCAGGTACAAGGAGGAGCAGTTGACATTCAGCGCAGTTGCTCAGTGGAGCAGCTGACATGATCCAAAAATAGCCTGTTTTCGAGTGTTTTCAGGTGGAGAACTGATAGGAAGTGCTGTGGTTTGCTGACCTTGTTCCTCTAGGGGTAAGAACAACATGTTTAAGGACTTTGGATCCCTGTAATTATCGACATTTCATGCTCCATGCTGTGAGGCACAAAAATGTCTATAACAGTTGCCCCCTAAAGTATGAGGCCGTTTATCGGGTGAAATGCTTTATCCAAAGGGTCCGAAGTTCATTCAAGTGCTGAGAGGTGCCCTGTAATACAATACAATACAATACATTATTTTTCATTCTGTTTTCATGATCTAGCTGAGGCGGGCATTCCCATGCTCAGCTTTATAAATACATTTTGGTACATAGAACAGACGATCGTCTGATGGTAGACTGATAATTCTCTGCTGAAATTATCATCCTTTGAGTAGGATGATCATCTGCTGCAATGATGTACATGACAAATGCTTTTATATTTCCCGAATATGTATCGCAGCCCGGATGGATGAAACTAGATCCGGGGTCTTCAAACTCGTTCGATCTTCACTCTAAGTACAAGTCGATCCATGTGAGAATTTCGCTGAAGTCGAACATGGAAAGACATCGCTTGATTACCGGTCAATGATGAAAACCGTTAACAAGCGCGAGAGGAATCACCGATAATGATAATGACCCTCAAGGTACCGCAATACAATTCACGTGGCGTGAATAAAGGACTTGGCGTCGAACGCCACGCAAAATCTTCTGGTCGAAGGTCATTGATGTATACCTGTCGCCGGAAGTGAGAAACTTGCCATTAAGGCATGCAAGCTTCAAAGTACTGATGGGGTTGTTCCTAGATCAACTTCTTGGATAATGAGCTGAAGTTGACAAGAAGCGATCCGTCAAAGGAGGGCCTTAATGAATCCCACATCAATGACACGGAACGGAGCTAATGATTTTAGTGGAGGTGAAAACAAACTGTGATATATGATTCAGGGTGGCGATCATGAATGGATGAAGGATAATGTATGGCAGTGGATGGGACACGGTTGACACTTTCAGAATGACCTCTCTTGAACATATAACGACACTGATGCGATGGATCGGTAGCATTACCCCAAAATGTGGATGGTTTGGCGAAGACCATGGTGATGAGACCGGTGAATGTGTTATGAAACCAGCTCACAAAAAGATAGAAAAGAGAGATCCACGCCTTAGAATTCAGCCTCTTCGAGGGGGCAACCTCCTTTACATTACATAAATGAACAATTCTTGGATGATACAAATGAAAATACCTCCTTTCTATATATAGGAGTCTAAGTGGTCCCAATACAATCAGAGCCTACATAACAATAATATTGTAGGGCACAACAATAACAATAGTGGGCTTCTATGTGGCACAATAGTAACAATATGGGCACTACATGGGTACATCAATATAAATAAGGGGTATAACTACAATAGTAATGGGGTAATCACTAGTATTATAGGGACCCAACATGCCCCTCTCCTTCAAAAAAGTGTTGTCCTCAACGCTTCAGTAGTTTAGGATACTTCTGCATAAAATTCTCGTCCTCCCATGTGGAATCTTCAGCGGATAAGTTCTTCCACTTGATAAGGTACTCTGAAATTGATCGATTTCGTAGCTGTCGAGTTCTTGTTTCTATAACTGCTTCCGGTTCCAATATAATTTTTCCTTCTTCGTCAAGTTCTGGCAATATTGTTTGAACTGGGAGCTTGTCGCCTATAACCTTCTTTAAGCATGAAACATGGAAAACTGGGTGCAATCGAGAAGCTGCAGGAAGCTCCAATTTGTATGCCGTAGTACCAATCTTTTGCAACACCTTGTACGGACCATAATACTTTGGTGATAATTTATTATCCTTCTTAGCTTGCTTGAGGGACATTTGCTTATATGGTTGTAGCCGTAGGAATACCCAATCACCTACATCAAAACTTCTTTCACTGCGATGCTGATCTGCCTGTTGTTTCATTCTATTCTGTGCCAACACAAGGTTATCCTTTAAGAGTTGGAGGACTTGTTGTTGATGTTCGATGTGATGTTCCACTGCCTGAACCTTAGAATTTTCTCTTAAATATGATGTGATGGATGGTGGTTGATACCCATAAAGTGCCATAAATGGGGTCATTTTTGTTGCTGTATGAAAGGAAGTGTTATACCACCATTCAGCCAGAGGCAACCATTTGACCCATTGTGTCTGTTTATCAGATACAAAGCAACGAAGGTATCCTTCCAAACATTTGTTTACTATCTCAGTTTGCCCATCAGATTGAGGATGATAAGATGAGCTATGAGCTAACTGAGTACCAAGACAAGAAAATAATTCTGTCCAAAAATTTCCAGTGAAAATGGGATCTCTGTCACTTACAATAATCTTTGGGTTTCCATGTAGCTTTTGAACTGTTTCCATAAATGCAGTAGAAACTGTACTGGCTTTAAATGGATGTGATAATGCACAAAAGTGTGCATACTTCGTAAGTCTGTCAACTACCACCATGATGACACTCTTTCCCTCAGACTTGGGTAAACCTGTGATAAAATCCATTGAAACCTCCTCCCAACGTTGGCTTGGAATGGATAAAGGTTGTAATAGACCCGGTGTCTTAATTGTTTCAACTTTATTTTGCTGGCAAACCAAACATTCCGCCACAAACTTTTGAATATCTGATTTAAGGCCATCCCAAAAAAATTCCTTCTTAACCCTGTGGTAAGTTTTTAAAAATCCTGAGTGCCCTCCTAAGGGAGAAGTGTGCAATTCCATAAGAATCTTTTGTTTTAGCTGGGAATTCTTACATAGGTATAAGCGATCTTTGTACCATAGCGAATCATTTTTCCAGCTAAATGTATCATAAGTACTGGAATCTTGTTGTAGCTTTTGAATAAGTGCCCACACTTCTTCGTCATTCTTCCATTCCTCCCTTGCTTCGTTTATCCAATCTGGTTGGATAATAGAAATGGCACACAACAATGCTTCCACATCCTCATCCTTTCTTGAGAGTGCATCTGCCACCACATTTTGCTTCCCTTTTTTGTAGATGATTTCAAAGTCATAACCCAACATCTTTGTGACCCACTTTTGTTGCTCTTCAGAGGATAATCTTTGTTCTAAAAAGTATTTAAGGCTATCATGATCCGTTTTTACCTTGAAGTGTCTTCCCATTAGGTAGGGTCGCCATTTCTTAAGTGCATGGAGTATTGCCAACATTTCCTTCTCATAAATAGCTTTTCTTAAAAACTTTCCCTTGATTGGACGACTTTCAAAAGCAATGGGTCTTTCATCTTGCATTAGAACAGCACCAATTCCATTTCCTGAAGCATCACATTCCACAATAAAGGTTTTTGTGAAGTCCGGCGTAGCTAAGACCGGTGCTTGGCACATTGCCTCTTTAAGATGTTCAAAGGCCTTTGTTGCTTCCGAATTCCATGAAAATGAATCTTTCTTCAATAATGTTGTTAGAGGTGCAGCTATTCTCCCATAATTCTTAACAAACTTACGATAATACCCTGTCAACCCAAGAAATCCTCGCAGATGCTTTATGGATGTGGGGATTTTCCATTCCTTAATGGCTTTAATTTTGCTAGGGTCTACCTTAACTCCTTCATGAGATACAATATGACCCAAATATTCCACCTCCTGGACTCCAAAGAAACATTTGGATCTTTTTGCATATAATTGTTTCTCCTCCAATAGTTGTAACACCCTATCAACATGTTCAACATGATCCTTCCAAGACTTGCTATAGATTAGTATATCATCAAAAAATACTAACACAAATTTTCTAAGGAATGGTTTGAAAATTGAATTCATCAAACCTTGAAATGTTGAAGGTGCATTGGTAAGGCCAAAAGGCATGACCAGAAATTCATAATGACCCTCATGAGTTCTAAATGCTGTTTTCGGAATGTCTTCGACCTTCATTCTAATTTGATGATATCCCGAACGAAGATCCAACTTGGTGAAGTAAATTGATCCATGCAATTCATCCAGTAATTCATCAATAACAGGAATGGGGAACTTATCTTTAATAGTGAGCTTGTTGAGCTCCCTATAATCTGGACACATGCGCCATGATCCATCCTTCTTGTGCACCAATACTACTGGAGCTGAGAAAGAACTTTGACTCGGTTGAATTATACCAGCCTCTAACATTTCTGCAACCATACGTTCAATTTCACTTTTTTGGACATATGGATATCTGTACGGCCTGATGTTTGGAGGAACACTTCCTGGAATCAGATGAATAGCATGATCATGATCACGCATAGGTGGGAGACCTTTGGGAGTATCAAATACCTTGGAATGATTGTCCAGGACTTTTTGGAGATCTGGAGAAATAGATGATTCCAATGTGGAAACATCTAGTGAACATAATTGTGCAATTACACCTCTTTGCTCCTTTTTTAGAAGCTTTGTCATTCCATTAGAGCTGATTATCTTTCCTGGTTTCCCTGCAATACCCCTTAATTCAACTTCCTTTCCTTCCACAGAAAATTTCATGAAAAGTTCTTGAAAATTAAAAGCTATTGTACCCAAGGATTGTAGCCATTGGACTCCTAGTACAACATCAGCACCTCCCATTGGTATGGAAAGCATTGGGCTAGTCAATACATATTCTCCCATGGATAGCTTGATATTATGGCACTTTCCAGAACAATTTATTGTTCCTCCATTTGCAATCATCACTTGACACTCTGGAGCTGGATATAGGAAGCAATTCAATTCTTTTGCTACCCTACAATGAATAAAATTGTGGGTGCTTCCTGAATCAATCAACACTATTACCTTTTTCTTCTTGATTTGTCCTTCTATCTTGATGGTTTGAGGAGTGGTAATTCCCGCCAATGCATTACAAGATATGGTCGGATTTATTTGTTCTTCATCTAGGCTTTGTTCCTGGAATATATCCTCTTCTTTTGACCTTTCTTGCTCCTTTTCTTCTTCCTCTTCACAATCTATGTAGAATAATTTCTTCTCAGCACATTTATGACCTTTTGTGTATTTGCTATCACAATTGTAACAAAGCCCTTTTGCTCTTTTTTCTTCCAATTGTTGTGGTGTCAACCTTGTAGGTTGTGGAAGACTATGGGCAACAACACTTCCTTCTTTATAGTTGTGAATGGTATGCTTCCTAGTTGCCATAATTTTGCTTTCCATTTTTCTTGCTAACCTGAATGCCTTCTCTAATGAATCAGGTTCCCAAAGGCGCACATCATGTTGGATATTATCCTTTAAAGACCCTATGAACACATCAATCCTATGATCTTCTGGAATATCTTTTACCCTTATGTTCAATTTTTGGAACTCCTCAATGTGCTCCATTATTGAACCCTTTTGTTTGAGACTTATCAATTGGCTAAAAAAAGTGTTGCTTTTTGTATCCTCATAATGTGCTATTAATTCTTCCGTAAAAATGGCCCAAGTGATAAATGGTTTACGAGAACAAAGCCATTGATACCATACAAACTGATTTGGTTCCAAATATAAAGTTGCCATACGTACCTTTTGTGTGTTTTGCACATTATTGAGATCGAAAAATTGCTCCATCTGTAATATCCATGTGGCGGGATCCTTGCCGTCAAACTTCCTCATATCGATTTTTGGAACATGGTGAGTCTTTGATCCAGCATTAGAGTCTATGGAATCATGATTAACATTTCTTTTGTCCTCATCATGAGTTTCCTTTACTACCTTTTCACCATTAGTGACCCTTTCTTGTAGCAACTTCTTCAATTCATCCATCTTATCATCCATGCCATCAAATTTAGCGTCAATCTTAGCTTCCATGCCCTTTATCTTAGATTCCACGCCATTTACCTTAGATTCCACGCCACTTATCTTAGCTTCTGTTAGCTTTTGTGAGCGTGACATTTGTTGCACTTGTTCTTGTAATTTTGATATATCATGTAGCATTTCTTCCTCTTCTTCATGAGTCATGCTAGAGCTTTCAGGTTCCTTACTAGGTGTTTGCATTTTCTTTCCTCGGGGCATCAGTTACCGATAATAATGCTTTACTATGCCCTTTGAATTCCGTTAAACCAAGCTTACACAAAAAAAAAAAAAACTACACACCTTTTTTCACTTTATAGAAGCCTGATATTGAATCTGATGTATCTCTGTAATTTCGGATCATCCAATTCTGAAATTGCTACCTGTAGTAGCCTTCTGTGTCCTCTTGCCAATGCCACAAGTCTGAGCCAAATTGGATTCTCCAAGGAAGAGTTATGTGAAATCTCCCACGGTGACTTGCTTTTAGACTGGTTCAGTAGAGCGAAGTTGTACGACGTACCACGAGTCACTGTTTCGACCTTTGGATCTGAAAAACACCCAAAAGAAACTACAGTCCGTCCTCTTTCTGTACCTTCTTACGAAACTTCAATATGATTCTCAGAAAGAAAATTATGACGCTTTTCCCTAGGTCACCTGTTTTGAGTGTAATTCAGGAGTCATCAAAAAGACCAACTTCCTGAGATCATATCTCCGAAAATATCGCGCTAAAAGCTCTGAAATTCGGACCCAAGGTTCCGCGCGATGTCTTCTCAAATGGGTTTTTTTTGCGACTTCTGAAACGTCACAGAAAAAAAGTTATAGCGAAAATGGCACGATGACCTGTTTGGAGCAGCGAAACCCTAGAATCCAAAGCTCTGATACCAAATGTTATGAAACCAGCTCACAAAAAGATAGAAAAGAGAGATCCACGCCTTAGAATTCAGCCTCTTCGAGGGGGCAACCTCCTTTACATTACATAAATGAACAATTCTTGGATGATACAAATGAAAATACCTCCTTTCTATATATAGGAGTCTAAGTGGTCCCAATACAATCAGAGCCTACATAACAATAATATTGTAGGGCACAACAATAACAATAGTGGGCTTCTATGTGGCACAATAGTAACAATATGGGCACTACATGGGTACATCAATATAAATAAGGGGTATAACTACAATAGTAATGGGGTAATCACTAGTATTATAGGGACCCAACAGAATGAAACAACCCAACCCAATGTGGTACGGAAGAAAAGTGTCATGTTCAAGAGCGACTTGCTACCATTAAGCTTCGATGTTCTCCCAATTTTTCCCCAGTCATTTCTGACCAGTACCTCTTTATTTTTGTCAAGCTTGAGGAGGATAACATATGCTTGTTCTATAACCTGCCCTTCGGGCAAGCCCATCGCTATGATTTAACGAGCTTAGCGATAGGGAAACTCGTTCTCGTCTAAAGACAAGTTTGTCGCTATTTAATCATTTTAACGAGTCTAACGACAAGGAAAACTCGGTCCTTTTCATTTTTAGAGAGTCTGAAAAGGTACAGAAAGTTAACTCCATAATTCCTTTTTCGTCATCTAATCCCTTAAGTCCAAAAAAGTATAAAACAATACAGAAGGGATGGGTGTTCGGTACTTTTAACGAGCCGAACAAGACAAGCGCTCGATCTTTTTGTGTAATAATCCCTCAGATCCAAAAAGATTAAAGTCTAAAAGAGGGATAGCTCTTCCGGTCCCTTTAACGAGCTGGAAGGCCAGAACTCGGCAAACTTTTCATATTTTACGAGTCAGAAAAGAGCTCAAAGATGACTCGTCTTTTGAGGAACGAGTGATAAACAGGGATAGCAACTGATTCCAGGTACAAGTTGGAATTTTCCAATCATGGCAGTGTCACAAGGATGGCTAGGTGAAATCACTCTTCGCAGATGTTCCTCAAAATGGGTAAACACACAAATGGAAGTGAATGATCGGCCAAATGACGGTGGAGGTGACGGTGCACAAACACGACCAAGGCTTTTATGGCTGATGAATTTACGATCTCAAAAGGGTATTTACCGGTTCATTTTTTCTGAATGAGCTTGAACTCTAAAGGAAAGCCTGCTCATAAACTTATGTTTATTTTTTAACGAGCATGAACTATGCGCTAAAACTGCTCGGATCTTGCGTTTATTTTTTAACGAGCATGAACTATGTGCTAAAACTGCTCGATATACCAGTCATAGAATAAGAACGCCTCCCGTGAGATAGCTATTTTTTAAGGAGCTTTATCTCACGAAGCTATGCTCCAATTTTGGCAAGTTTTACCTTTGCCCCACAAACTTTCTTCATGCAAGGTCGGAATCGGCTAATCCTACGAGTTTAAAGGGTTAGACCTACAGGTTTAAAGGGAGGACCTAAAAATTTTAAAAAATAAATAGTCGTCCCTCGCTCACATTCCAAAAGTTTGCATGCCCCCAGGTATAAAGTATAATTTTGAGATACCGCCATCTCTTACTTATTATCCGAAGAGGGTTCTATTTGCTGCCGCAAATCAATCTCTTTCTTCGGCGATGTCTATCATTGGGTTACTCAAAGATGGTTACCCTCTGTCACAACAATAGAATCTCCTTCTTTGGAGGCTGCCCCTACTTATCCTTCAAAACATTTGTTTTAATGGGTGAGGCTTGCTTTTCCCCAAAGATGGTTACTACTTGTCGCAATAAGGGAATTCCTACTCGGGCAGTGCCCACCTCTTTAGACAAAGGTGAATGACTCTTTTGCCAAACAAATAACTTTAACAAAAGAATACTATTCCAGAACAACCCCTCTTCCATCCACGGACGGGGTACGGACTAGTCATATTCTTCTGCGGAAATTCTACCTTATACCCAGGGTTTCTTCTGCCCGAAGCAGACTAGGGTGCATGCCCCCTGGGTTCCAGTCTTTCTTTCCGAATCACTCGCACTCATCGGGAAGGAGGACTGGGGGCGGAGGCGAATCTTGTGTGAACAGACCATTTAGGAATGGTATTTGACTATTTGCGATGCGAGATCCTGGAAATGAAAGTTGGTCTACGAGCTTGACCATCCTTCCTTCGTGTGGAAAACACATTACTCTAAAGAGTGAGGAGACTATCGCTCCCATGCAATAAATATAGTCACGTCCAAGGAGTAGGTTATAATCCAAGGGTCCTTGGACGACCATCACGTTCAAATTAACGGTCTTCCCTTTCAATGTAACAGGCACATTGGGGAGGATTCCTAATGGTCGACTGGTTCCTTTATCAAAACCTGAGAGATTTCTTAACTCAGGTAAAAGCGCTGGGGAACCCAGTGCTTTCCAAGCAACAGAGGAAAGGATACTCACAGACGCCCCTTCATCAATGATAGTACCAGCCATGATCATTCTATAGATCTGGACAATGATTCTGAATGGTACACTGGCTGGTAACCGGGGTCTGCCTAGTTGATTCCAATCAAAGGATACAACCAGGTTGCTTGGTGGTGGGACCGAATATACGGCCGGGTATGACCCTGATGATGTTCCTTCCTGCGATAAAGGAATGGGCGCATTGCCCTGACGCTCATCAGAGTCGGTGCTGATGAAAAGAACCTGGATGGTGTCATCCTTATTCTCTTCAGTGAGGGTGTCGCATGAAGATGACTCTTCGGCAATGGTGTCATTTGAAGATGGGTCTTCAATGACAGAGTCATTGGACGATGAAACCTCTGAAGGAAGAACCGGGTCAACTGCCGTTTCGACCTTTAGACTTTCATCTGGTCTGGATTCAGTAGGTTCATTCTCAATGACCGACACTTCAGCTGACCACTTGGGTGGGTCAGCTGGATTTTCAACTATCAAGGGATTAGGCGCGAGTTTTTGATATCCAGGAGGAAGTCGTAACGGTGAAACCGGACAATCTTCCAAAACTCTCTTTGCCTCATCTAAGAATGGACATTTGTGGATGGCATGCTTGCCTTCACACAATACACAGGGTGATCTTGGTCTCCCTCTTCGTCCTTCACTCTCGCTAGTTGACGGACTGCAATCAACATGACTATCAGAGGTTGATGCTACCGGATTGTGCAACCTTGGGGACCAGTCCCTTAGTATCCGGGGAATACAAGGACAATCACGATGGAAGTGGGTCCCTTTGCAAATGACACATGGCGATTTAGGCCCGGTCGGTGCAGTGTGTGGGTTTTTGTCAGCTGTCTTTTGCTTGCCCCCAGTCGCCTTCGCCATAGGCCCCTTCTGCTTCTTTTCTCTCTTCTTCTTTTCCTTCTTCTCCTTGGGAGGCTGACTTTTGCTGGCTCTACCTTGTGAAGATGAAGGATCAGAGGAAGAATTGTAAGAAGTGGAAGGCTGGTGGGTAGCTCTAGACTGATCTGACTGTTGATTCGATTGCCCAGGATTAGTGGCGATCTGGACTACATTAGTTGAAAAGAGCCATACAGGGAGGCCGATTGTCAATCCTAGAAGTGACAATGTTGCCATATGAGGTGCACCAACATCTCCCCAAGAGGAGAAGGGATTTGGACTTCCGCCAAGGTTGCCTCCTTGGTTGGTGGGCTCCATACTTTTCAACTGAAAGATCAACGTGGGAATAACAGGTGATTTTGTTCCGCTTAAAATAAATTTTATTAACGACGCTTTCAGACACAAACTTGCTTTTTCATGTTTTAAGAGTCGAGAAAAAGCTAAAGATGACTCTAGTCGCCTTCGATGTTTTAACGAGCCCGAAGTGACAAATGCTCGGTTGGAATTTTTCAGTTATAGAGTTTGAAAAAGGCCAAAAGAAACTGCTCTGGAGTTCTAGGCAGAGGGTGTGCCAAACTTTTCGCGAAACCACAGAATACGTTTTACGGTACGGGTGGTCGATCTTCGTGAATGCTGTGTTCACTGCATCGCGATCAGTAGGGCGGTCGACACGGCTTCCTATGGATCAAGGATGATTGCCTATAGGGGTCTCCCAATATATACTCGACGGTACGTGGGAGCACAAGTCCGTATTAGTGCCACCGACTCTCAGGAGGAATCACCCACCTTCGTAGAGATCGACAGTCACTATGTTTAACGACGCCGGAACACGTCTCTACCTAGACCTCTAGATGTTTGCGTTATGTTACAAAGCGTTGTTATGTAAATTGGATTTATTTTAATGTTGATCTTGCTTAGCAGTTTGCCTTTAAGGATCACCACGAGATGTATATATACAACTTCCTAAATGCAATCTAAGATGAGAAGCAAAACTTTTCAATCTTTCAACTTTGAAAACCTTAATCTACTGAGGGAAAAGAAAGACATCAACTTTTCACACAGATCATAGAACACACACTAAATGCACTTTTTTCCTAAATCACATGCAAACTGTCAATAATGCACATGCACAATGCAGATATTTCTTTTCTTTTTCCTTAATGTTGATGTAAGACAAAAAGGAAACTGTTGTACAACTTTGAATCTAATTTCAAGCGAAAGTAAACAAGCTTGTCCAAAATCAAAAGACACCTTAAGATCGACTTGTTTAGACACTGGAAATGTATAGATTCAAACCACAAAACGAAAAACAAACAAACTCAAACAGCCATGAACAGTAACAAAACTAGCTCTTAAGATCACAAAGACACTTTTACAGTTCAGGATCTAAGAGGCCACAGCTATACTGGTTTGCTTTTCACAATGGGAAACTGTAACTGAAACAAGAAATACTGAAAGAACAATCACATTTTCATCACACAACTGAGGCGGAATAATGTCAAGGAAAGTTGGTTTACAGCAAGTACAAATGACAAGCAATCAGCAGCAAAATAACAGTGAAAACAGGGCCAAGACTCAGTGGGAAACCTCAGGAAGACATAGCCTAACTGGTTCAGCGCAGGCTCTGGTCTGTCAAACTGACTCTCAGCGCAGTTCCCGAAGGGAGTACCTGCGCTGAAATGCAGACTGCCTTTGGACAGCCTGCACTGAGACACGAGAGTTGCGTTTACAAGGGTTTCCGGGTCATAAAAAGCTCAAAAATTCACTGTTTTTGCTGAAATAAAAAGCTATAGGTCAAGTACAAGCTAAGGGATGATCAAGAGGATGAAAAGCTATCACAAAGAGTACAAGAGTCTTTTGTAGATCAGCTCTTCAAATCATGAATCTGCTCAGAAAATGAGCAAGAGTAGCAACCCCTCTACTTCGCTTTTGATATAGTCAAAAGCTTTTCGATTTGGTACTCTTTTGTTCAGGAAATGAATAGCAAAGATACTACAAACACCAACAAGATACTAGGCTCCCCAGCGGAGTCGCCAGTTTGTTGTGGGGAAAAGTATCCGACTCGGAATGACCCTATCCCTACTCTAAGGGTGATAGTTCCTTAGCAACAACTGAAAGTAAAGCTTTGATATTTTCCTTTATGAAAGTACAGAGAAGGAAGAAAAGATTGACCAACCGATATCCTTCGCTTTTGTCGATCTTGTCTTCTCTCTTCGTCCCTTGCTCCCAGCTCCTTGTTCCCTTTCCGGCCCAGCTACATAAAGATCCTGCACAAACAAGAGAGGGAAACTACAAGAAACATGTACTCATAACTGATGCATGGATTAGAGTGAATCAGATATACAAGTAAATACAATACATCAATGCAATACAAGTATATAGGAGAACATTCAAAGCTTTATTGATAGAAGTAAAAGGTTCTGAGAAGGTTACAACCATCAATGGCTCCAATCCAGCAGCACCTCCCCAGCAGCAAGAAATCTCCTCTTCACCTCTATAAAAGCAATCACCCAATAGCTCTAACTGTAAACCAACAGCACTTCCTTGCTTTGCACAAAATTCCAGCCTCCTTAGACCTCATAGAAGAGATCTATATATAGGAGATTTGGAGAAAGGATGAGTCAACTTGAGGCTGGCATAAAGCTGACTAGTGTCCTCTCCCACTTTAGTTAATCTTCAGTTCTTGAGTCCACTTGGAGAATCTTGCTTCCATTTGGAGATCAAGACCTTCTTACTCATCATAGGGCGAATCCCTTGAACCAAGTGTCAGTTTGGAAGCTTCCTGGGCAGTTGACACCTTGCAGAATGACTGTGCCACTTGGCCAATCCCGCCCAGCGCAGGTAGCCTTCATTGGTTTTGACTTTCAGCGCAGGTACAAGGAGGAGCAGTTGACATTCAGCGCAGTTGCTCAGTGGAGCAGCTGACATGATCCAAAAATAGCCTGTTTTCGAGTGTTTTCAGGTGGAGAACTGATAGGAAGTGCTGTGGTTTGCTGACCTTGTTCCTCTAGGGGTAAGAACAACATGTTTAAGGACTTTGGATCCCTGTAATTATCGACATTTCATGCTCCATGCTGTGAGGCACAAAAATGTCTATAACAAGCGGAGAATCCTGATGCTTTTGATTGCAACCTTTTTAACCATTAATGATAAAAGATATTTTTGTCCATATGCACCTCTTTGATAATGCTTGAAACTTAGGATAATACTTCGGATATAAAACATGTCATAAATATACATTATCCCATCATTCCTTTCTTTTACAATGTCACTGAGACTTAGAATAAAGGACAACATAAATATTCTGGAAACTACACTATTTCTACCTATCCTTTAACTAAGCTAACATTTTTATTTTTCTAAAGGGGTGCATTTAGAATAGAAAACCCATAATTATTTTCTTTTATGGAAAATCAAAAACTAAAATCCTATCACTTATCTCTCCTATTGATTCAGATTAAACAATTGAACCAATGTCATTTTCTGCCTAACTATTGATTTACGAAGATTAAACTATTTTTCAAATATTTATTCTCTAATCTAATTTACATAAATTCAAACATGTTTAACCATGATTAAATTGTATGGTTAAAAAAATTAGTCATTGTGGCATTTTAAACAAGCTACAAACAACCTTTATTTATCAATCATGAATAAAACTATCTATCAGTAATGGAATTTGAATTTGCAACACTTTCAGTATTATTTTCTTTTTGTTTTTATTTCTTTGGTGGGGTTCTATCTTTTATTCTTCTTTCAATGTTTTTTGTTTTCCTTTTTTTATTTATACCCTCTTTTGATTTATACTCTATTTTCTTTTGGAAATCATTTGCAGATTGAAATTTTTTTACAATATGATATTTCTGAGATAAAATACTCAATCACCTTGAGATCCTATAAATTATAGGACCCTAACAGTCACAGAGGCCCTTTTGTGCTCATAGACTCATGTTTCGCCTCAGGTGGCGAAGTTGTCTCTGTAGAGAGGTTTTTATCTAATGATTGTTGTGGTTGGTTAACAAGTGGCTTTAGTTCAGTGATAATTTCCTTCGCATTTGGCATGTTATATCTTGAAGGAGTTGTATGTGCCTCCTTTGCACATCCTGAAAGAGAAGGAGATGTGACTTTGGACCTGGGACACTTGGCTGACTCTATATATGCAACAGAAAACACTTGGCCCATCAGATACCCATAAGTATATAGCTAGTATCAACTTGTTCTTGCGCTTACTTGTTTGGCTAATTAATATACCTTGAACTTGTAGCAAGTCGCCAGTATTTTTTGCACTTCTAGTGTTGGTCTCCAAAATTCAATTTATGGTATCAAGAAGAGTCTTATTTGGCAACAGATCATCTAAAAGAATGTTTGTTTCTCCATATACACATCTAGAATTTGATATGATATCGTCCCTAATACCTAAAAAAATGGAAAGGATTTCAGAAGTTTAAACACTCATCTATCAACATGTTCTAAGAAAAAATATAATGCCATTAATCACACAAGCTAGACAAGGAACTAATATCTCAATGTATTTGTAATTTATTCTTTGTTCTATCTTACATTTGTCACATTATCTATTGAAACAAAATGTGTTGGTCAGTACAAAATCTTTCATTACTTCCTTTCATCAAGGGAAGTGCAATTTAGGTGGCAGTTCACTAATGAAACCGTTAGATGGGAGCCTCTCAACTTCCTTGTCAAAAGTAGCTCTACAAGAGATTATTTTTATCACCAGCTAATAACTAAGAAACAATGCATAGCCAATTGCACCTGGCACTTTACATTTTCCTTTATGGAGTTTCTAATTAATAGAGGTTTGGTTTAAATGACTTACTCATTATGCCTCAAAATTGGAAATGCCCTTCTTGGCAATGCCTAAGAGCCATTAGGAGTAACAAAAAGCATTGATTTGGGAATGCTAGTTAGTGGCTTCACCCTTTTGAGGTCAAAATCAAGATCCCTATTTGTTGGAAAATGTTGGATGAAGTGTCCTAGAGTAAATAACGAACATGATGAGAATCCATGTCAAACCAATTAGCAATTCTCTCAATGAAGAATTTGATTGCAAAGTTATGAGACATGATAAAGTTGAACATACCTGAACTTTACATCTATGACAGACATAGCCTTGTGGTGTTGTTTTCCCCATTACATGCCCTTCCTTATCAATCCATCATAAAATGCTTTTAGACATAAACCATCCATCCAAATTTGAGCTAGCTCTACCAAGGTGAAAGTAAAATTTACATCTTCATCATCCCTACTGGATATAACACAAAAGGAAAATTGACTGAAGAGTCATCATTCATGGGCTTCTATAGTGTTGGTCAACTATGACCATAACTACAATGAAACAAGTCTTGGCCATTTTTATATTTGAAATTTTTTATGAAATTCAGATGTGGAAAAACCATTTATTCGGATTGGATTCTCTATTTTCTCTATTATTATAAGAATTAACCAGACATAACATGCACTTCAAAGTTCAAACATTTCAAGTTTCTACAATATTATAAACTTGTACTTGTACTTGTAATTCGCGAGTAGTTAAAATTACTCTACATGATTCCATAATTGGCTTCTTAAAATGTTCAAGCCTTGTACAGATAACACACCCATGCTTCAAAAGTTCACACTGATTCCACTTGGTAAGTTGTGAAGGACTAAAATTATGCAGCTTTAGTGACAAGTGTACAACTTAAAAAGGAAAGAAACGATGGAAAAGGGGTCCAATCACCTATGATATTTTACCATTTTGCCTTGGATATTGACAATATGGTAAAGCATGAGAAATACTATTGACAACTCATGGGCATCCATTCTTTGAAGAAAATTGTCGATTTAGATATACACCATTTTTCAACTATTCATTTCCATTTTCCAATTGTTGTTGATGACTTGAATGTTCTGCTTGCAATTCTTGATAGTGAAAGGATTAGCTTGCCATGTACTTTAAATTCAACAAAGGTCTCAGTGCCTCAAAAACCTGGCTCATCAAAGGCCTAGCTTTTGGATCTCGACTGAGGCAATGGCAAGCCAATTGGGTGGCCTTTTGTGCTCCTTTAATGGAAAATTTCCCCTCCAAACAAGTGTCTATAAGATGATATAACCTTATTTTCTCACCAAGGTAAGGGCAATCCCACTCCACCAGATTGTGCTCCCCACCAGGTATGTTTTGTCCATGGACCTTTGACCAATTAACATTTCAAGTAGAACACCACCAAAGCTATAGAAGTTAATCCTCATTGTCAAATGTCTTGAAAAAAGAGGAATATCAATGGTTTTACATCTTTTTTTTGTTAATCTTGGTAGATCCTTCTTTTTCATTATAATATAGGCAAGAACGTTACAACGACTTAGCCTAGTTAGGTGGTGTCAACCTACCCATTGGGAAACTAGGTTTGGTGACCACCTAACCGCATTATACGCCATCCAGTAGAAAAAAAATAGTTAGTCTATCTATCCAAGCTATGTAAACTTGATTATCATGTCCACAACCATAAGGTTTTTGTCTATAATGGTTTTACATCCTTGGATTCCTATAATCAAAGTAATATTTATACTAATTAGCTATTTTACAGGCATAATTGGTTATCTTCAATCTATGAATTTCTTGGAAAGATTCACTACTATGAGAGAATCTCAAACATAAAAAATTAATCAATGCGAAAAACAAGGAATCCAACATATGCTTCGAGTTTCATGCATTTTGTGAACTGAATATTACCATGAGAAAAATAAAAACCCTTAACAGGAGCATATTAAAAATAGTCAACGTAAATGAAAATTAATTTTGGTAAGATTATTTAATATTAACCATCCTCTGAACTAGTCTTTGCATGGATGCCTACAGAGGTCTTCTATAAAGATATAATTGAATTTCAGAACCATATGATATGAAAACATGCATTATCCTCATATAACACAGTTTAGTAAGAATCATTTATTTTAATTGCCTTTATTCTTAGCTTGTAACTATATGTAATCTACAACATACATTTAACATAAAAAATTATAAATACTTTTACATGTTCTAATTGAAAATTAACATTCAACAAATTCTCAAATCTAGATTTCATATTTCCTCTTGCAATTTTCACCTATCATCCATACTATTTCAAGGTCAACAATCACAATTAGACAAAAAAACAACCTTCAGGTTTCCACTGGAAGACAATAATTTATAAACTATTGGGAATGCTCAATAATTTTAACCTAGTTAATTTCCTTCCCTCCCATGCTAAAAATTTCTTAAGACCCACAACTCTCAAGGCATGGTATATTACAACATATGATGGATGGCGACCTTGTATGGAAGAATTAGTGCTAAAATCAGTAACTCTAAAGGATCACAGATCATCTAATAAACATCTAATAATTTAGTTCCACAATGACAACTAAGAGTTGAGTTCCTCAATGACAATAGATTAATTGACAATAAGACCACAATGTAATTCTTCACTTCTGCTTTTGGACAAAGCATAACAAAAGCAATCCTAGCTTAAGGATCATGTCTATTTCATGAAACTGATATTTTTTTCTTAGGGGTATCCTTTTTTTACATGATGCTACATACAACCATTTTCTCATATGGGGAAAATTCCTGCCCCATACATGCATATTTCTCTGAAATATTATTTGTAATAAGAAAAACCTACTCTTTGTTCCTGGTCTCTAAAAGTGCATTTCTTCAATAGTTATATATTTTGAAGTTTCTAAAAAGGAAGATAGAAATCATGAGCTAGACTCTTGACACGTTTACCACTAGAAAACTCTCAAGCACCATTCAGACACTCATATCTCTACAAAGTACATTAATTTATTAAGAACTAAACCACTTTCTACCTCCTTTTGAACATAAAATTGTAAATATCACATAGAATATTCTTAAGCTATTCTCCAAAACTTTCCCCTTCCTAGACAAGCTATAGGAAAATGATATAAATCAGTTTGGAAGACTTTTTGGGTGGTGAACGTGGTCCACACTTGACAAATGGAGGGTCACCTTGTTTCCTATGTTGGGAGGCCATGGTTTGTACCTTGATAAATGTCATCAACCTCTGCCAAGGAATCTTGAGAATTACCACTGATAAAAAAGGATTGAATTCAGGTTTGCAAATTTGTTTCCTACCTTCTTAATTCACCATAATAGAACATTAGAAAATGTTTTTTTTTCAAACACTCAATGTGCGTTCACTAGACTTGAATGTTTATTAAAAGGTTCAAGATTTTCTAGAAATCCAGTTGAAGTATTTGTAGTAAAAAATTCATATGTTATTCACTATTCTCAATCTTTTTCTAGGCAACATGACTGTAGATATTTTAATCCAAAGTGCATTTGGACTATTGACTCTTCAACACTCTAATTATATTATAGAATTGTGCTTATTATGGCAGTGAAGACTAGTGTTCCATGTACCATGAGTAGAATGCCTCTTAAGGGGTACTCACCTACTCACTTTGCATAATCTAGAGCTTCAAATGATTTTTGACGTTAATAGGGGATAGGCTAAGAAGTGAAATAGTACCAGGAAAAGTGTAGGAATTGGCTCTCCAATAGGTTCGCAAAGATTGCCTTAGTTCAATAGTTTTCCACATGTCCCACTGTACATCTCTGAACCAATGTCCTGGAGAACCCATACACAGCAATGATGGATGGGAGCCATTGTGACTTTCAAGGGAATAGGGAGTAGAATTGCAAAGTTTCCACTGTGAAATGCATCCTAGGGAACCCAAAAATATATATGGCTTGAATTTCTTATCAAAGGAATATGCAAATTATGGAGAAAATTTTAAAGAATAACTACATGTTTGGAGAATTCATATGGGAGATTCTACAACCAGTTTAATTTATTTTTTCTCAGTTACTCGTTGCATCATATAAGACCCACTTACCCATTATCAATAATTGTATCCAACAACGTATGAAAATATCTAAGGTCTATGTCATAGATCTAAAATTGAATTATAATATTCTTTTGCTATTTCATCTAGTGACCCACACAATATGCTCATGGTTCTATAACTCTGCCATATTCAACATCATAGTATCTTCTTGCATCAAGTTTCCTCGCTGCCTAATTTCCTTTATTGTTAAATTTCCATAATTTCCTATTCCTATCATTGCATAATCCACTATTGAATTCATAGGTTTACACAACACACTGATGAAACATATAAGAAGTTCCCATTACTTTCACCCACATACTTAAGAATTGTTATAAATAAAACCCCTCTAAATTCATGGCTAGGAACCCTGTACTAGCATCATTACATGATAAAATTAGGAATAAGTAGGGTGAGTATTAATTCTTTTTTAAGATATCTGTCAAATGAACCCCAAAGAATTAGTAGTGTCCATACTATGACCCAACAAACCAAATCCTTTCAAGTTGAACCTATAAATACATTAGTAATTTATTTATTTATGAACAAATAGTATTAGTTGTTATAGTAAACGTACCATCTTCAATAATGCATTAGATATATTTTAACTATAATCTTAATACAATCATCATGAAGCTAAAATTTTATATTCAAGGTAGTTTTTAAACAATTTGGTTTTTTCACCCTAATTTGTCTAGGCCTTGGAGAAATACACATCACTTTCCACCCTCAATAGGATGCATACTAAGGATAACCTTTCATGAGAATAAATCAAGTGAAATTATGTAGACAATTTCTAAAAGTTTTAGAGCTAATGAGATTGAACACAAGTTAACTTAGAACTTATAAGTTATAAGCTATCAATAATTCTCACCAGTCATTACATACTCAAGAGCTGCATAGTCAGAACTTCCCATGACTTGAGTAGAAAAATGAGTTTTGTCTCCTTCAGGTCTGTATTTTGCTAGACAAAAGTTTGGCATTGTATTCTTGCATGAGGTACATGAACCTTCAGTCATACGAAGAACTCATTACAGTTCACAGTCTCTTAGTAACCAAATACTTATAAGTCATATTGTTTCAATGCTTAGTAATTTAAATTATTTGGGGTTAAATGGACAAATTGAATTTAATAGGATGCCTTTCAGTGCCTCCATGAAGAAATGTCATACCATTGACTACACCCAATGCAATTTTCATCATAATAGACCATGGCATGGGAAAGGACCCTTCTGCTTGCACAAAGGTAATAGTATACTACATTAAACATCTGCAAAGGATTTTTGTTAGTATAATATTTAAACAAAATAAAAATCCCTACATCTAAATTTAAGAGATCCCTAAAAGATGTTGGGTGTGTGGTCAAGAAAAATATAAAAGTTAGATCCATGACTTCATAATATTGTGGAAAGATGTATTGAATTTTCTATTCGTTGTTTTGAATGAAAACCTAGTACACTTTTAGCAAAGTCTACAATCTAGAATCTATATTAAAGAAAAGGTAGGCATGACCATCACAGTTCATCCAAAAGAGAAAGTAGCACTAAATAAACAATCCAACTACTTAAGCCTAGGAATGAACACTAAAATATTGTCACTAAAAAGTAAATAAATGACAACATGCACATTTCAAATCTTTGCAAGCTAATGGGTGATCACATTAGGAAGATCGTTACTTTATATCTGATTTTGGAAGAGTGGGCTAGTTTATAATTTGATGGGGTTGTCGGTAATAGAAGGAAATGAAGGATGATTGGTTATCACCTTTCCTTCAAGATTGGTCTTGATACTAACAATGAAAATGATGTTTCAAGGGATTTATCTGTGTGTAAGACTCTGAAAATAGACAAACCATTGATTTTTTTCTTTTTTGTTCATCATCAAGCTTCGATATAGAACTCACAACAAATTAGGAAGATGCAAGATTTTTCAGAGTAATGCAAAGGTTACATTTTACTCTTTCAAGAAGTCAGGTTAATTGTGAACATATAAAAAGGAAATTGAAAAAATTGTTAATTGAGGGATCAAATTATATACCTTAAAAGGTTAAGGATGTCCCACTTCAGGATGGCACTAAGAACCCAACTTGCAAGCCATGGACCATTAAATTATAGTTTTGGCATGTAGTGAGTATATTGACATAAGGGTGAATCTTACCATGATTAAAATTTATGGATTTCCTTGGTGGGACAATAATGTGAGAATAAGGATGATGAGACACTTTTAAGGAAACTTCTAAGTTTACAATTAAAAATTAAAATAAAATAGAGATTCTACTCAAATTTCCTTTTCAGCAATCTAGAGAGTGCAAGTAGCAGGCATGGACCAACCCTATACTAAGAAGCTAAGAATACAAAGGCGAGAAGCAAAGAATAGTCTTAAGATGGAATGGAAAGGAATTTGGGTGGCATAAAAAGGCCAGGAAAAAAGCCAGTCATTCTTCTAGTATGAAGTTTATGATGATGAATACAGGTAGCTTCAGAACCAGGAAAAGAAAATTTATAGTTACACAGGAGATGAGAGAGAGTGCATAATCAAATTTACAAGTATCAGAAAAGAATTTCATAACATTAATGGAGTGGCCATTGACCTTGGAAACACAATAAAGTTGAGGGAACACCTCCATCATAATTCAAAAACACTGTAGTATTTGGCAGATATGGAAATAAGGCATTAGGTGCATTGAAAAAAAAATGAACGTCAAATTAGATATGTTTTTTACCAAGATAAATTGAGTTCATACTATATAGGGTATTGTTATTATAGAAAAACTGCATAATATCAAAATGGATTTTATATAGAGTTGTGGGTCCAGGTAGGACTGGTTTGGTTAGAAGAAGAAATAGTTTGAGCTGACTAGAGATTGAAATGGTTGGTTTTATAGGGAAAATAGATGGATCATATTGGAAACGTATAAAATAAAGTGGACGGAAACCAAAAATATCCATTTAGGGATTGTGGATTTTGGGAGAGTGTGTTTGGCATAAGGAGTATCCACATTGCCAAATAAGCTCTATGTAAGCAATAATAAAAATTTCTTCATTTATTTAGAAACAAACATCCATGTTGCAAATAAAATAAGCTATATAAATTCAACCAAAATACTAATAGAACTACTACTTGCAAAAAAAATTATTGAAAGCCAACAAATTGCAAAGATTCCAAAAATGAATACTTGATGTGAACTTAAGAATTAATAGTTATCAGTTTTTCTGACTTCAAAGTTCACACTCTATTTAAGCATTTTATTTAACTTATTAGAAAAAGCTAGAGCTGAAAAGCTTAAATAATTTCCCTAGATCACCTCAATTAACATTTTATGGTATGTCATCTTACATCTCATATGTGACAACAACACTGCTATGGTTAAATGTTGAATATCACGTTAGTTGATTCAATGCTAGTTATAAGTTGCATAGGGAGACTAAACTATGGAGCCTAATAGATTAGCTCAGCTGGTTGTCGCCAAAGATGCTAGATGTTTGGCTAGTTTTGTGAAGATAGGTGCCTGGTTTGAATCCCCGTCATTGAGGCACACTAGTTCGCGGCGATGGGTTTTCCAAGCATATCCCTTAGGTTTCCTTGCAAGTTTTATACTAAATTATTTAAACTTATAATTGGAGTATTTCCTCAAAACCTGTTATTTAAATTTAACCTCTATCCACTCAATTCAGTAAAGCTACCATGTCCACAATTATATAGAAAGAAGTTATGGAAAATCATTCAACCCTACAACCTATGCTATCCAATATGATTACAAAGTGTACAAGGAAATGTCCTCAAAACTATTGAAATTTTTCAATATGGGTAATCCTTGCAACTAAAAACACAACAAATTTATTTTTCACTAATTGTTTCAATGTCATAAAACCATCCACCTAGGGAAAGATACACCTTCAGCTCCAAAAAAAATAAAAAAAATCTTTTGGATGCATAACAAAAACTCCTACATTCTTTTCCTAAAAAGATGTAATAATCTAATTCAGTCTCGTGCATATGTCCCAATCCAATTGCATAAAATAAGGAAGACCAAATCCATGATGTATTCTCACCTCAAAAATATATGTTGCGACATTCACTCTAGTGTAGCTATGGCTGGGATATCCACAAAACAAGTTCAAAAATTGTAAATTCACAAGCCCGATTTCAGAAATTGTTATTACAAATTTTTGTAAAGCAGGTGATATCTATATTTAAGACAAGGTGGGTATCAACTTATAAATAAAGTTTGTGAGAGAGATTCAGATGACCTTGTTTATATTAAGAAAATATAGAAGGGTTGGGCTGAGACAGATCATAGCACATTAATGGAATCCAATTACACGGATTAAGTAGCCCCAGTGGCAATATCTCAAGTAGCCCCCAATGTCACATTTACTTATGTTTCAATGGCTGGATCAACTAGGGTTTTGTCTCGATCCATTGATCACTTAAGACAGTCAACATTGCTAGGATATACCCACTTACCTTTCTTTTTAGTATTACCAAGTACCTATTTTTCAACCTATTAATATTGTTGTCTGCCTCACAAGAATAGATAGGAATTCCCTATACTTACTGTGGTTGACCTTTCCTCTCGAGAAGGGTTTTGCCATGAAGCTCTCTATCTTGAAACCTAGAAAACTAACATGAGAGGGGATTGCTTTCGCATTTACTCAGTTTCCATATGAGGTACTTTACATATCCCACGTGAGGATGATATACTTCAAGAGTAGCTAATGCACTAGATGAACTGGCATGCACGATATCTACTCCTTCATATAAAAATTTTTGGTTGTTACTCTCACACCTGACGGATGAGTTACCCCAAGATATTGACAAGGAAAGAACTTGTGTAAACCTGCTCTCATTTGTAAATTTTTGGTCTATCTCCCTTCAAGTACTCGTTCCTACTCTTTCCTCCTCTTTAGGCATTTGTATCAAGGTGTGGGAAAGGCAGTTCCAGAATATTGAAAGTAGTCAAATTCATGCTTTAGTGAGCCGCAGTCTTTATCCATCTAATAGAATTTCATAAGAAGCTATGAAAGCAAAGCAAGTATGGCCACGAGTAGATAGAGCATAAGATAAAGAGGACATAAAGACAAAGGTAGGGTAGGAGTAGAGCCTGTTGATTCGAAACCAAAATTCAAGATAGCGGGAGTAAATAAAGCATCATACCTTTATGTGAGAAGGTTCTAGTTGGGATTTTATTGAGGTTAGTGTTACCAGGAGAGCTATGCCGACCAATCTATAGAATAGCATAATTTCCTTAAGACAACACAAGTAATGAAGTGAGTGTTTGCAGGGTAGCAAATTGTCAAACATCCAGAGGTTTTATTTCAAATTGCATTGGCTTTTGTTGAATAACATGAATTTGATTTAACATTCTAGCATTCACCACATACTCTTTGTTTGAGATAAACATTCAATATATAATAGGAATTAAGTAGATATATGTGGTAATTTTGATGGAGGAATTCAATCTGGATTGAGAAATGATAAAAGGCATTAGAAAAATTATGGAAAGAGGCAAGAGATATGAATATATTTACCTGCTCAAGTAAACTCTGGGCCACTTGAAGCTTTGAAAAAATCCATCCAACCATTGTTGTGAACCAGATCCAGGATGCTCAGCCTTCCATCTTTCCATTCTCTGACTAGTCTTTCCTTGTGCAAACCCTTGAACAGGGTTCGAATTGAGTAGCTTTAGTGTGTAAAATTTTGGGCAGTAAGGAACTGGGGATGGGACAAGCTATTCTATACTATAGAATAAATACAATCTACTCTAGACATAAACTAGAAATTTCCCCTAAAGGTGCAAAGGTACACCAAAGGAATAGGAGACTTGGGAAGATCATCTCGCCACAAATAGAGCCAACTAACTGTTAATGGATGGACATAAGGCCTACCAAACTTTCCATTGCAAGCACCACGGGGTGAGCCCATTGCTCACAACCTAGACATGAGCACAAAGTGTTGACAGACCTTGCCCGAAGTGTGTCACACCTGACTGTATGTTTTTTCTTGGCCACATGGCGATGTCAGCTCCATATTTTTGTCGAGGCATGAAACTATTCTTTGGCGAGGTCCTAGAGCCTACCAAAATGCTCCCCTAACTGGACAATGGATCTTCCATCAAGATTCCATTAGTCTAGTTAACACTACTTTGAAGTTATGGTAGTGAAGCATGATGTGAATAATATTTTCACATTCCTCGTGCTACACAACAATTAATTTTTTGACTTTTCACACCATATCCCCTTCACCTTATAGGTCTAAATGGTGAAAAGATAGTCACGTTTGATCCAGACAAAATTTATGTGTTTGACACAATAAAATAACCTTTTACTTGTCATGTTATATATGCCTTTCTCATTGTACAATCAAAAGCTGAAATGGGAGTCAAGTTGGATCCAAATGAATTTTTTCATGCTTTTATAGAATTAGTATGGAGGGTTCTTCTCGAGTTAGCAAAAACTCTACTTTTTTATATTCATAATAGCTTTCTAATCCATTACACAATTCTAAAGAGTACCATCAATTTAGAATGCTAAAGTCTCAAGGTAGGGCTTTTTTAGTAAAAAAGTAAAAACTTTTTCAAACTATGGGGAGCCATAACCCCCAAAGCATAGTATAAACATGCCATAGTTTTGCTTGGAAAAAAAAATAGAAACTTTAACATGATTTTGAGAAAATTTGGCAGAAAGTTTTTAACACCCAGGTTGGAGTTGTTAAGATTTGCTATTTTGGGTGCCATAGGGGTTTTTTATGGTGCTAAATCCATTTCCTCCATCAAAAATCGGTTTAAACACTCTCACAATCAAATTTCTTGAAAAAAAATTGTTGTGTTTAAGAAAGAAATTTGCCATTTGGGTGAAATTGTGGCCTCATTAGACAACACCTAACCCTCAAATCCGAACTAATCTTTTCACGCTTTTATCGAATTTGTTTGGAAGATTCTTCTAAAGCCAAAAAGTTTGATTTTTCTCATTATAAAGAGCTATGAACTTCAACTCCAAATTAAAACATTGAATCCACTCTAGAAATTTAAACTTTGCAACTCCAACTTAAAATATTAGAGCGTTAACCAACACACCCTGGGATGATCCCAGATCTCACAAGTGAGCTTAAAGATAACACATTCTTAGAATAAAATATTCCACATTTCCATAACTGCATAAATAACCCTTATAATCATGCTACCTTCATATAGATTCAAAATTTTGTAGAATTCATAAGCCTTACAATCCATTCCTTTTAGAAAATTCACCAATTCAAAATTTTGTATGTATTGAATGTTCCATCCAAACCCAAAACTCGAAGAATGTTTAATCGAATCCACATGAGAGGATGATTTGCCATAAGAGATCCACATTTAAAAAATGGCGGTTTTTTCATTTTCCTTATATTTGGGCTTAAGACCAGAATTACATGAAAGATATTTTCCCAAGTCACAATCCTTTAAACAGTTTAGCATATTATGTAGAACTGTAAAGTTGCTAGAGATTTTACTGTATAGATATTTGTCGAGTATGGTATTCCCATTGCTACCCCTTACCATTTGGGAAAGTGTTATTTTTGGAGATAAACGAATGATCCAACAAGTAGGCAAGAGTGTGTGTACATCTCATATTGATAGGCATTTGTCTAATGGGAGAAAATTCAACTTTTAAATTGGAGCCAATTAAGAAAATCTAGCCTGGACTAACATTCTTAAACATGGAGATAATCTTTAAAATTGAATTCAAAACAAGCATGCCAACTTTTTACTTGCTTCTAAAGCAAGGGTGCTACATGTGTGGTCACTACCCTTGATGGTCTATCATTATTTTGTTAAACTTCTTAATAACAAATACAAAGCCCTCCCATGCTTCAATTTAGAAAGGAATAAAAGGCAATGGATTGGTAATATACTAAGGTTATTTGGGCTAAGTTTACGTTCAAATCCAGATATTTGTAACTATAACTCTTAGACTCATGCCAATAGTTCATAAGGCAATGTGTAGTGAGGAACTTACGACTTTGCAAGTGTTAAGACATTTATAAACACACCTACAAGGGGGATCTCACTCACAAGGGGTATCTACCCCTATAACTTTATCACAATGAGCCAACATGTAGTTTGTTGGAATATAATTTGAATGGGGAGAACAAATCATCCACCCTACCACCCGAGTTATGAACCCTTGATGTTTTAAAAGGACATGATGAAGGGATTTTATCCACTTATGTGTGTATGGGTCAAAAGACCATTAATATAATCTCTTTGGATGTAACCACACATTCAATCATTATCTCAATGCATCTCATACCTTTGAGAATAAACAACTTTCACAATAATTTAACCTTGCCCAATACTAAAGAAACTCCTCATTTTTACCATTAAATCTAACCTTTATGATTAATAAATTCATATAAATTAATGAAAATAGAGCAATGACATTGACACCTGCTTACTCTAGTTTCCAATAAAGGTTCCATCAATTTATAAATACGTTGTCACCTTCTTACTCTAGTTTCCCATAAAGGTCGCATCAATATATAATTTATTATTTCTGTAGTCAAGATAGAGAATTCTTATTTTTTGTTATCGACATCATGATACAAATATAGTATAATAAAATATACCTATCATATATATCTAGTATAACTTATATCATGACATCCATTATGCTCACATAGTTGTTACACACACATACACATGCTACGTCATCCATGATGCTTGTCGACTACATACGATATCTGAAATGTATTGTTCATCATAATTCATCATGCACGTAAGAACGACAACACCTGCTATGACAAGAGCCATTGCACCTATCCGGAGAAGCCAAGGCCTCCACAACTTGAGGAGATCAAGATTGTTAATTTTTTCCTAGGTACTTTTCTACCACAATGATATCCATGTGTTCCTTTTATGTGGTTTAGATTCTTCATTAATGTCAAATAAATATATGTTTTAATTCACATTTCATATGTCGAGCAACTCTTTCCCATTTATAGAGCATACAAATTTTATTCAACTCCTTCCTCTCAATGAACACCAAATGTACAAAGTGATGAGCTAGTTGAGTCAATTAACATTAGCTAACTACACAAAAAGCAACAAACTAACATTAACTATTAACAACTAATGATAACTACCATATCTACCAATGAACACCTAACAAATACAAAATACATCTTTCTTTATTACTTAAGACAACAAACACGACAATGGAATATTTGTATGAGTGTTTCAAGATCCATTGTTTTTTATATGTGTATTACTTTTATATAATATCTATGTAATCCATGATAACCATCAAAACACTTAACCTATAATACATCTCGCATTATTCAGATAAAAACACATGAAAATTAACTAAATTATAATTTTATTTTAAATCATCATTATTATTGATTATAAAAAGGAATTAATATGAGCTAAACATAACCTATAATACATCTCACATTATTCAGAGAAAAAAACTCATAAAAATTAACAAAATTATAATTTTATTTTAAATCATCATTATTATTGATTATAAAAGGAATTAATATATGAGCTAAACATATATACATTTTAAAATGCATATAATAATTTTTTTAATTATTGAGATTCAAGTTTACTTTATCATGAAAATTTTAAATTTATAAGTAGTTTTTGTTATAGTGTTATGGGTCAATACCATGGTTTATCAATACCACATGTCCAATACAATAGTGTTGATAAATTAATTAAAACAATATAACTAACTTGAAGATAAATCTTAGCTCTTGATTTGTGTATACAGTTATGAATATTCCAACATATTCTAGGAAGATTAAATCTCTAATATCCACTTAATAATCACTAAAAATTAAATTAAAATTCTAAAACTTTTATTATGAAATAAACATACTTGCCACGCTTATCCTTAATTATTATTGCAATATAAAACTTTAAATATATAAAATAAAAACTATTTAAACTAATTTTTTAATTTATTAAAAAATTAGATATTTAAGAATGCTAAAGAAGAATTCACCTCTAAGCATTTTTAAAGGTATACTACAGTTATTCCATGAAATGGAAAATATCAAATAAAACATTAACTCTAAGAGTTTTGAACGAACTTTTCAAAACTCTTTTGAGTAATCCACATTTTTCTGAAAGTGGAACAACCGTGCGACTACATTCACACAGTCTCACTCAAACCAAATAATTTCGTGAGTTCACTCAAAGCTCTTCGACAGAAATGATAATTGGCAATTTGACTAACAACTATGCAGTGCAATTCCAATTTGAAGTTCTGTCATACTCATGCCCTCGCAAGACCTACCTTGAAATCAAGTTCACAAAAGGAAATATTAAGCGCATCTTACGTCATGCAATGTCAATGGCAGAGGCGTCCCTCCTCCGCCCATTTTCTCACAAAAAAGAATCCGAAACTTGAGCGATCACGATAAGATACATCACGCCGGATGCAATTGAAGCGTTTTCCACTCAACGGCGTCTTTTGCGTGGAAAGCCCTCTTGGGTTCATCAGGTTTAACATGGCATATGGGTGGAGCCATTGAAAGTGAAATTCATTCTCAAACTTCCCTCACCGCAAAATCGGTGTAAACTACAAAGCCTCCAAGGATGGGTTAATTTCTTATACTTATTTTAAATTCACTGCCTTTGGGATAAATCTGACATTAGGACCCTGTTGCACTCGCTTTTATTAGTTATCGAAAGCGCAAGAATCTATTGATAAAGACCTAGAACCATAACCAGAAAGCTAAGCCAAGCTAGACAAAGGAAAGCCATCTAAGCCAAGCTAGCCCACAACATTAATACGACCATTTCGAGCCTGCAAGCCAGCCACCTAAGAGATTCATGATTGGAAAATAATCTCGACCTTTTTGAGATTCACAATTGAAACTCTTGCGAAGGCCATGCTATTTTTATATCATCCTTAGAGTGAGGTTCTCTGTCCAATAGCTATTGAATATTTGTGTCAAACACAATCTATGCTTCTCGTATGTGGGGAGAAATGCTTGCCAAAATATCCTTTTTGTGAAAGACTTTTGTCTATGAAAATTTACCTTAAAGAAATCAAGTGTTTTAATTTATGCACTATGAGCATTATCATAACTAAAACATGTATTTGCAATAATCAATATTCTATAGGTACATGTCTGCATTTTTGTTATACAGGAAAATGACCTCCTCATCAGCTTAGATGAGAAAGACAGTTTGGCTAAGGACATGACCTAATTCACAGGCGTATTAGTCCCTAGGTTAACTCATTGTTTTTCTTAAAGGGTCGCATTACCCAATATTTGTGACATTCTGGAGGTCAAAGAGCAGGTTCAGTGACTGACACTCCACTTCTCCCGCAAATGTGTGCCTGAAAAGTAGGAAACATCTACCTCTGACCTAACTAAGGACATTGCTTTTCCTAACAGAGTCTCATGGAAAGGGAAGGAACAATAAAGCAAGGAAACATCCTAGCTTTTGCCTCAATGGAACTCATGAGACAATTGGAAAGTATAAGCCTCTTATCATCTATATATTGGAGGCTTGGGCATTGTGATATAGGTTTAATGGTTGTCAAATGATTGTCAAAACTTTGTGTGAGATATAGTTGTTATGCTACCAAGAGGTTGAGAGAGAAAGAGAGATTAGGTCGAGCACTAGAGGAAGCTTGATCCAACCGATATGGCTGTAATCATTCTAATTCAATAAAATAATATAGATTTGTTGTTGTTTTGTCTACTTGATGGTGTTGACGTAGTGTTTATATACATGTTGATCTAATACGATAATTTATAAGTAGCTTAGATGCATGTTATCTTATATATTTATGTATGAATGCTTTAATTACCAGAGTTCATATTTGTAGGATTAATCTTCGTCTTGTTTATGTGCAGGTGGCTATCTAGGAGCTAGCAGAGGGGTCTTCTATTTTGCTACATTGTCTTCTCCAACAAGGCTGCACCAAGGACTGAGGTAATCTCTCTTCTTCGCTTTGCTTATATATATATATATATATATATATGCTTCTTAGTGAAAATTGCAGTTAATCTGAAACGGTCTGTCTTGGATCCTAGGAAGATCCTTGAGGTTATTCCAGCCACAACCACATGTGCATTAATCCCTATAGAAGAATTGGCGACTCCACTGAGGACTATACTTAGTTCCCAGTTTTTACCTCCCAAGTTCCCAGATCTCTCTTTCATTCGAGGCCTTCTCATTCCTCTTGGTTCCCATTATGACCACTCGAGAAACTTCGCAACCTTCTTTACTATGCTTAACCTGTGATCAAACACTGAATGACTTTGTTTAAAGCTATGATCCCATAACACACCCCAGTTGTGAAACAAGTGAGTTATAATGTTGCTCAGGCTTGAAAACAAAGTGTTAGTCCTACCATTAACACTTTGTAGACTCTCCTAAAGTGTGTTAGCCAACCATTATCTTGATAAACAACTTGCTCTCTGAATTCCTGGGTTGGGAAGTTGCTTATAGTCTATTTCAAGGATCTGCAGTTGTGCATTTTGCTTGGTTGCATGTTTACTAACCTTTTTTTCTTTTTAGATAAATAGCTTAAGTGCATTTGTTTTCTGAAAATAAATATGAAAAAAATGTTTATTATTTTCTGTTTTACTTCGTTAGATTCTATATCTGTATATTGGGTTAGTTGTTATAGAGCATGGCATATCTACAAGTTGTGCATTAGAGTCTCACAAAATGTCATACGTCAACACCCCTTCTGAAGAAATTAATAAAGTACATTTCAAATCAATCTCATAATAAAAGCAATCAAGAACTCTTTTTTAGCATACACACATATTACTCTAGGCTAGGATCTTGGGCTAGGCAGAGGTGAGTTAACTACCCAATATCATAAAACTAAGACTAGTGTCATGAAAGAGAGTAAAATCCTACGGCACTCATACAATCCAAGACCACTTCGGTCAAAGAAAAGTTAAATGTGAGACAACATTCAAATGTGAGAGAAGGTAATCCACTTTCGATTGCATCTCCATTGGGTATTATGTGTATCGAGGATCCCTTCGGGGATATCAGCGCTGAGTCTCAGACTCAGATATCCTGTCCACACAACATACTGTCTACGACCATGTCCCCCCTGGTAGTGTCTATGATTTGAGGTAAGCATAGTGGCTAGAAGTTTTTAGGGGAAAACATAACATTACTAAGGTGGGCTGCCTTGGTACCTAAACAGACGAACCTACTCTGTCTTCAGTTTTTGTGAGGGTTCTCATCTTTACGAGAGTACTTGGTCCCTTAATCTAATGTTCAGGGGAAGCTCAAGAGTAATCATAATTATACATTTGGCCAGCCCTCTCTTTTTTCCATTGTGATGTTTCATCTCCAGAAAACGATGGTTATTAGACAAAGTCATATCCCCTGATTGCTTGTTGATTGAATTTTAGAGTATTTTTTATTTTTTAGGTGCTGGTTTGTTATCATTGAGACTATAATAAAATATCACTATAATTTCTTCATAAAATATATCAGTGATTGTGGCTACATACGACCCTCTTTTTCAATCTAGGTGACAACAAGGTCTTCCTCCGCTGACTCTAGAGGATTCGCTGAGCCTTGGTGACCTAGATTCCCCCTCTTCGAGAAATCAATCTCTAGACGTCTAACACTAAATCACACTGTTAGATCCCTATAATACTAGTGATTACCCCATTACTATTGTAGTTGTATCCCTTATTAATATTGTTGTGCCCCTATTGTCTCCATATTGTTATCACTATGCCCCATAGAATCCCTCTATTATTATTTTTGTGCCTTTATATTATTATTGTTAGGTCGGTTCGGTTATATTGTGACTCCTTAGATTCATATATATAGAAAGAAGGTTTTGTCATTTGAATCATCAAAGAATCATTCATTTGTGTAATGTAAAGGAGGTTTCCCCTTCGAAGAGGCTAAATTCTAAGGCGTTGATCTATCTTTTCTATCTTTTTGTGAGTTGGTTTCATAACATTTGGTATTAGAGCTTTGGATTCTAGGGTTTTGCTGCTTCCAAATAGGTCATTGTGGAATTTTCTCTATGACTTTTTTCTGCAACGGTTTAGAAGCGAAAAAAAACCCATTTGAGACGAAATCGCACTGAACCTCAGGTCCGAATTTCAGAGCTTTTCGCTCTATATTTGCGGAGATATGATCTGAGGAAGTTGGTCTTTTTGCAGACTCCTAAATTGCATTCCAAACAGGTGACCTGAGGAAAATCGTCATAACTTTCTCTCTGAGCATCAGATTGAAATTTCATAAGAAGGTACAGAAATAGAACGGACTATAGTTTCTTGTATATATTTTTTAGAGCCAAAGGGAGAAACTGGGACACGTGGCATGTCATACAAGTTTTCTCTACTGAACTAGTCTATAATAAGGTCACTGTGGGAGATTTGGTATAACTCTTCCTTGGAGAATCCAATTGGGATCAGACTGGTGGCATTTGAAAGAGGACACAGAGGGCTACTGCAAGTCACAATTTTAGAACTAGATGATCTGAAATTATAGAGATACATCAGAGGCAATATCGAGCTCCTACAAAGTGAAAAAAGGTGTGTAGATTTTTTAAATTTTTTTCTTAAGCTTGATTTGAAAAAATATTTTGAAGGAATTCAAAGGGCATAGTAGAACATTATTATCGGTAACTGATGCCCCGATGAAAGAAAATTCAAACACCTAGTAAGCAACTTGAAAGCTCTAGCATGACTCATGAAGAAGAGGAAAAAATGCTACATGATATATCAAAATTCCAAGACCAAGTGCAACAAATTTCACTCTTACAAAAGATAACAGAAGTTAAGATAAATGGCGTGGAATCTAAGATAAAGGGTGTGGAAGCTAAGATTGACGATTTGAAGATAGATTTGACAAATTTTCTACAAGAAATACTTACTAATGGTGAAAAGGTAGTAAAGAAAACTCATGATTCAAACAAAAGAAATGTTAATCATGATTTCATAGACTCTAATGTTGGATCGAAGACCCACCATATTCCAAAAATCGATATGAGGAAGTTTGATGGCAAGGATCCCGCAACATGGATATTACAGATGGAGCAATTTTTCGATCTCAATAATGTGAAAAACACACAAAAGGTACGTATTGCAACTTTATATTTGGAACCAAATTAGTTTGTATGGTATCAATGGCTTTGCTCTCTTAAACAACTTATCACTTGGGCAATTTTTACAGAAGAATTGACAGCACATTATGAGGATACAAAAAGCAACATTTTTTTTTAGCCAATTGATAAGTCTCAAACAAAAGGGTTCAAAAATGGAGCACATTGAGGAGTTCCAAAAATTGAACATAAGGGTAAAAAATATTCCAGAGGAGCATAGGATTGATGTGTTCATAGGGACTTTAAAGAATAATATCCAACATGATGATCGCCTTTGGGAACCTGATTCATTAGAGAAGGCATTCAGGTTAGCAAGAAAAATGGAAAGTAAAATTATGGCAACCAGGAAGCATACCACTCACAACTATAAAGATGAAAGTGTTGTTGCCCCTAGTCTTCCACAACCTATAAGGTTGACACCACAAAAATTGGAAGAAAAAAGAGCAAAAGGGTTTTGTTACAGTTATGATAGCAAATACACTAAAGGTCATAAGTGTGCTGAGAAGAAATTATTCTACATAGATTGTGAAGAAGAAGAAGAAACGGAGCAAGAAAGGTCAAAAGAAGAGGATATACTCCAGGAACAAAGCCTAGATAAAGAAGACATGAATCCGACCATATCTTGTAATGCATTGGCTGGAATTACCACTCCTCAAACCATCAAGATAGAAGGACAAATCAAGAAGAAAAAGGTAATAGTGGTGATTGATTTAGGAAGTACCCACAATTTTATTCATTGTAAGGTAGCAAAAGAATTGAATTGCTTCCTATATCCAGCACCAGAGTGTCAAGTGATGGTTGCAAATGGAGGAACAATAAATTGCTCTGGAAAGTACCATAATATCAAGCTATCCATGGGAGAATATGTATTGACTAGCCCAATGTTTTCCATTGCAATGGAAGGTGCTGATGTTGTATTAGGAGTCCAAT
This sequence comes from Pinus tabuliformis, assembly GCA_031772625.1. Classification (NCBI taxonomy): domain Eukaryota; kingdom Viridiplantae; phylum Streptophyta; class Pinopsida; order Pinales; family Pinaceae; genus Pinus; species Pinus tabuliformis. Next base: position 809,632,374 of record CM062804.1, on the reverse strand, counting down.
GCCTACAATCCTTGGGTACAATAGCTTTTAATTTTCAAGAACTTTTCATTGAATTTTTTGCGGAAGGAAAGGAAGTTGAAGTAAGGGGTATTGCAGGGAAACTGAGAAAGATAATCAGCTCTAACGGTATCACAAAGCTTCTAAAAAAGGAACAAAGAGGTGTAATTGCACAATTATGTTCGCTAGATGTTTCCACATCAAAATCATCTATTTCTCCAGATCTCCGAAAAGTCTTGGACAATCATTCCAAGGTATTTGAGACTCCCAAAGGTCTCCCACCTATTCATGATCATGATCATGCTATTCATCTGATTCCAGGAAGTGTTCCTCCAAACATTAGGCCATACAAATATCCGAATGCCCAAAAGAGTGAAATTGAACGTATGGTTGCAGAAATCCTAGAGGCTAGTATAATTCAACCTAGTCAAAGTTCTTTCTCTGCTCCAGTAGTATTGGTGCACAAGAAGGATGGATCATGGTGCATGTGTCCAGATTATAGGGAGCTCAACAAGCTCATTATTAAAGATAAGTTTTCCATTCCTGTCATTAATGAATTAATGAACGAATTGCATGGATCAGTTTACTTCACCAAGTTGGATCTTCATTCAGGATATCATCAAATCCGAATGAAGACTGAAGACATTCTAAAAACAACATTTAGAACTCATGAGGGTCATTATGAATTTTTAGTCATGCCTTTTGGCCTTACAAATGCACCTTCTACATTTCAAGGTTTGATGAATTCCATTTTCAAACCCTTCCTTAGAAAATTTGTGTTAGTATTTTTGATGATATAATAATCTACAGAAAGTCTTGGAAGGATCATGTTGAACATGTTGATATGGTGCTACAACTATTGGAGGAGAAACAATTATATGCAAAAAGATCCAAATGTTTCTTTGGAGTACAAGAGGTGGAATATCTGGGTCATATTGTATCTCGTGAAGGAGTTAAGGTAGACCCTAGCAAAATTAAAGCCATTAAGGAATGGAAAAACCCCACATCCATAAAGCATCTGTGAGGATTTCTCGAGTTGACAGGGTATTATCGCAAGTTTGTTAGGAATTAAGTCATTAAGGAATGGAAAATGCCCACATCCATAAAGCATCTGTGAGGATTTCTCGAGTTGACAGGGTATTATCGCAAGTTTGTTAGGAATTATGGGAGAATAGCAGCACCTCTAACAACATTATTGAAGAAAGATGCATTTTCATGGACTCCAGAAGCAATAAAGGCCTTTGAACTTCTTAAAGAGGCAATGTGCCAAGCACCGGTCTTAGCTACACCGGACTTCACAAAAACCTTTATTATGGAATGTGATGCTTTAGGAAATGGAATTGGTGTTGTTTTAATGCAAGATGAAAGACCCATTTCTTTTGAAAGTTTTCCAATCAAGGGAAAGGTTTTACACAAAGCTATTTATGAAAAGGAAATGTTGGAAATACTACATGCACTTAAGAAATGGTGACCCTACCTAATGGGAAGACACTTCAAGGTAAAAAAAAATCATGATAGCCTTAAATACTTTTTAGAACAAAGATCATCCTCTGAAGAGCAGCAAAAGTGGGTCACAAAGATGTTGGGTTATGACTTTGAAATCATCTACAAAAAATGGAAGCAAAATGTGGTGGGAGATGCACTCTCAAGAAAGGATGAGGATGTGGAAGCATTGTTGTGTGCTATTTCTATTATCCAACCAGATTGGATAAACGAAGCAAGGGAGGAATGGAAGAATGATGAAGAAGTGTGGGCACTTATTCGAAAGTTACAACAAGATTCTAGTACATATAATGATACATTTAGTTGGAAAAATGATTCATTATGGTATAAAAATTGCTTATACCTTTCTAAGAATTCCCAACTCAAACAAAATATTCTTATGGAATTGCACACTTCTCCCTTAAGACGGCACTCAGGGTTTTTAAAAACTTACCATAGGGTTAAGAAGGAATTTTTTTGGGATGGCCTTAAATTGGATATTCAAAAGTTTGTGGCAGAATGTTTGGTTTGCCAACAAAATAAAGTTGAAACAATTAAGACCCCGGGTCTATTACAACCTTTATGCATTCCTAGCTAACATTGGGAGGAGGTTTCAATGGATTTTATCACAGGTTTACCCAAGTCTGAGGGAAAGAGTGTCATCATGGTGGTAGTTGACAGACTTACCAAGTATGCACACTTTTGTGCATTATCATTTCCATTTAAAGCCAGTACAGTTTCTACTAGATTTATGGAAACAAATCAAAAGCTACGTGGAAATCCAAAGATTATTGTAAGTTACAGAGATCCCATTTTCACTGGAAATTTTTGGACAGAATTATTTTCTTGTCTCGGTACTCAGTTATCTCATAGCTCATATTATCATCCTCAATCTGATGGACAAACTAAGATAGTAAACAAATGTTTAGAAGGATATTTGTGTTTCTTTGTCTCTGATAAATAGACACAATGGGTGAAATAGTTGCCTCTGGCTGAATGGTGGTATAACACTTCCTTCCATACAGAAACAAAAATGACCCCATTTATGGCACTTTATGGATATCAGCCACCATCCATCACATCATATTTAAGATAAAATTATAAGGTTCAAGCAGTGGAACATCACATCAAGCATCAACAACAAGTCCTCCAACTCTTAAAGGATAACCTCGTGTTGGCGCAGAATAGAATGAAACAACATGCAGATCAACATCGCAACGAAAGAAGTTTTGATGTAGGTGATTGGGTATTCCCACGGCTACAACCATATAAACAAATGTCCCTCAAGCAAGCTAAGAAGGATAATAAATTATCACCAAAGTATTATGGTCCGTACAAGGTGTTGCAAAAGATTGGTACTATGGCATACAAATTGGAGCTTCCTACAGCTTCTCGAGTGCACCTAGTTTTCCATGTTTCATGTTTAAAGAAGGTTATAGGCGACAAGCTCCCAGTTCAAAAAATATTTCTAGAACTTGACGAGGAAGGAAAAATTATATTGGAACCAGAAGTAGTCATAGAAACAAGAACTCAACAGCTATGAAATCGATTAATTTCGGAGTATCTCACCAAGTGGAAGAACTTATCCACTAAAGATTCCACATGGAAGGATGAGAATTTTATACAGAAGCATCCAGAACTACTCAAGCATTGAGAAAAACACCTTTTTGTAGGAGAGGGGCATGTTAGGTCCCTATAATACTAGTGATTACCCCATTACTAGTGTAGTTGTATCCCTTATTAATATTGTTGTGCCCCTATTGTCCCCATATTGTTATTACTATACCCCACAGAATCCCTCTATTGTTATTTTTGTGCCTTTATATTATTATTGTTAGGTTAGCTGGGTTATATTGTGACTCCTTAGACTCCTATATATAGAAAGAAGGTTTTATCATTTGAATCATCAAAGAATCATTCATTTGTTTAATGTAAAGGAGGTTGCCCCCTCGAAGAGGCTGAATTCTAAGGCGTTGATCTATCTTTTCTATCTTTTTGTGAGCTGGTTTCATAACACGCACAACACCTCCTAGGACATTATACTACCTGTGGAATTTTTCACTGAAGAAGTTGTACCTCCTTATAATCCTCCCCTCACCGGTCCTCTCGGACCAGTGTTGATTCAGGTAGCACTTGTGCCTACCATGTCTTCAACAGTACCAACATCCAACATCCACCCAGTGACTAATGGGTCGTGGTATTTTGTGGACAACTTTGGTCCACCATCACTTCCCCCAAAAATAGTCAGTAACACACAACTAATTGGCTACCCTGCTATCTAGACTATGCAAAGTCCGAGCAACCTAGTTACACCTACTATGAGTGGAACCCAGTACATGTCAGTTTCTTCCCCTTTTGTGTTTGCTCCTAGACCTTCAGCTATTGCTCCAACTAGTTCATTAGCGTGGGTGCCTTCATTAATCCTTTTGGTTGGAATCCTCTATTAAGTTCAAACCCCTAGGCTCAAATTCCAAGGGGAAATGTTCCCAACATGCACATACTAGTTGGGGGCATCACTATTACCCCTCCTTGTATAGGACAAGTTGGACCATCATTAATCGATTTATCTCCCCCAAGTGGACATGATTCTAGTGTCAGTCATGTATCTACGAAAATTTTTATGGGAAGTGGAACCCCTCAACCAAGTCCTGCTCTGACTATTTGGGCACCCCCTCAACCTCAATTGAGTCAAGGGGACACTTTTTATCCTAGGGGAAACTAGTCTTTTGCTCCCTAGCATAATGTCCCTTATGGTCATCCACCGTTTATGACTTTTCCACCACAAAAGGAGGCTATTATCAAGTAAATCCTATGTATCATGTTCGTAATAATATGGTGGGAAGACCCCAGAGTCCTTCAAGTCATTCTTCATCACCCTAGTGAGACTTGGGGGCACCAAACACTTTTCTTTTTCTGGAAAAACTTAAGATCCTCTATCTATATAAACCGAGTAATGACTCCATTTGTTAGAAAATTATATATTACAGAGCAATGGAACACATAAAATATTGCAGAAATATAAACACAGAAAACGCATAAAACAAGAGAGACACAAATATACGTGGTTCACGCAGTTTGGGATACATCCACGGAGAAACAACCGGTCCTTCTTTTATTATATTATCCAGCAAACTTAAGAGATACAACCTACAGCAGATCCACTATAACACCCTCTTCGCTCTCAATATCCTCTCTTTTCCTCACTCAGAATACAGATCTACATAGACGCAATACAATTCCCTCAAAACCCTAAACTAAACATAACTTCTACCATCAGATCATTTTCCTAATGAACGTCCCAGATTGACTAGAAATTAATAGACTTTTACCAGTCAATTTTACATATGTTTTTAGCTTCAGGGATGCTACCCCTGAACCCCCGCCGGGGGACTGTTGGCCCCCGAACCCCCCCGGGGGGTGGGGGGGACAAGTCCCCCGTGCACCCCCCCGCGTGGAGGGGTGTACAGTCTTCCTAGGGTATACATCCGGCTAAAACCTTTGAATACAGAAGATAATCAGGCTCCACACCCAACACCATTTACCATAGATTACATTGGCCCCCAATCCCCCACAAAATAACTACCAACATCTGAAAGTTTGAAGGGAAACAAGGAGATGATCCAGGTACACATATCACCACCTACCATTTGTGGTGTGTATCAAACTCTATGGTGGATGACAGTATCCAGCTTCGGCTCTTCCCCCGCAACCTTATTGGAAATGCTACTAAGTGGTACATTGAGTTACCATGGACGTCGGTTTATACTTTTGGCACCCTGGCAAAGGAATTTTTAAAGCACTTTCAGTTTCCCATCCGCTACGAAACTAGGACGAAACTTCTTACTAACTTGTGCCAAGACACCTCCACTTACATCTTTGATCACATTCATGAATGGAGATGTAGGAAGAGGTTAGTCAAGGCCCCCATTCTAGATTACCTGTTAGCTGATTGGTTCTGCAAATCTCTTCTTCCCCAAATTTCTAAGGACCTTGCCTTAGGTGTTGCAGTCATTGAAGACCAATCCATTTGCCATGCCCAACACCTATATTTGATTTATTCACAGTCTGGTACACTATACAATGTAATACCCAATGCTCTGTGAACTTGCAATGCTTCTTCTACTCAGCAACTAGCGTGCATGTTGACGGTCTCATAGGTGCTACCTCCAGGGCTGGTGTAAAACAACTTAGCAGGCATGTTTCCCAGTTGTCTATTTATACCGCTAGTTCTACCCAATCGAAGACTCTTCCAACCAATGCAATCAAATCTATGCATTCTACACAAAATCCTAGTGGCAAGAACCAGAGGACAAAGAAAAATACTTGTCCTTCTGAAGAGAATCCTCTATGCAATCCAACCCCAAACAGAAAGCTACTACAAAATTTGACAGTGGAAAGGAAAAATCTTTCAAGTTCCCTTGCAAAATCTATACTGAAGACCATACTACACACTGATATCTGCATCTCCAAGAATGAACAAATCTTCTTTCTCAAAAGGGCATTGTCCAAAGCCCAACGGTCCTACATAACCCCTTCCCTGCTCGACAACAAAAGCATCTTATTTCGAACCTTCTGCAACCTATGCAAGGGGGAAATGATAGTTCAAACCATCCTTCCTTTGGTCAAGGATCATTGACCATTTACACCTTTGAAATGGTTGATCTTCAAATGCGAGCCAAAACTTATGAAACTCTAGTCACTAACGCTCAGGATACTACCTCAAGTTCAAACCCACTGTCGCCTAATGATATTCATATTGAAAGGTTTGTTCATGATCTTGTGATTCACCCCCGTAAATGGGAACTTTGTCACATGACACAAAATACGTATGCATGTGCTTCTTAGAACAACAATATTGTAGAATATTTTGCGCAAGAACCATGAGCTATGTCTCCACTTGAAGTATTGCAAACATGACCAGCACAATAGAAAGCTTTTCTTTTAGCTATTGGTGGGGTTGACCCTCAAGATTCCATGCTAGCAATATTTGACATGGATAAATGTAATCCTTCCCTTTCCCACCAACTTGCATTTTAGGTGTAGGTTATTTCAAAAGGAAAAGCTATCCGCAGAATATCATTAATGAAGGCACCTAGACCTGCGTCATGTCTAATTCATGTTAGCTCGCCTTGGGTTCTCCAACCCTCTCTCTGTCATCGAGTTACCTTAAAGCATTTGATGGCCATACGTCCATCCCAAAAGGATACCTTGCGAGCTACCCCATCACTCTGAGTGGGAAAACTGTAACAGTGGACATTGAAGTCATAGATCATCATTTCGACTACAATCTACTTTTGGGCCGCAGTTGGTCTTATGCCATGACTGCCATTGTGTCTTCGATCTTCCACCTCATCCTCTTTCCATTGGATGGGATAATAGTCACAGTGGAGAAGTTGTCATTCTTCACCCCAATTACTCCTCATTGCCTAGCAACTCCATATCCTTAGTGGGTCGCATACTTGACTCTTACGTCAGTGTTGGTACTAGTCTTTTGAAGCGTTTTTCCCTAATGGGTTGCTTTCCTCTCCTGCTGCCCAAGGTTTCATAAATGGTTTCTATGGTCTCCACCATTCATCATGACCGATCTGATCCTTGGACCCTCCCAACCCCTTCTGACATTGACTCTTATGGAGAAAAAATTTCATTGTCACCAGTTAAGTTGGCTTACCAAGCCATTCAATTTGCATTTGATTCTTCTGTCACTTTGGTTACGACCAACAATACTATCTCCTTTCCCACAAAAACTCCCCCTAATTATCTCCTCGATGAATTCCTACCTACGGACAAAGTTATTCAATAGATCTTGTCTTTAGAGGAGCAATCTTGGGAAACCTATCACCATTGCACTTTGATATATGGTTCGAACGTGACCCCTGTAAGAATCCTATCTTTTGAGCCACTTGAGGTTGTTCCCTTGAGTTATAGAACCGTTGAACCTTTGGATTCAGAAGGGAACATGGGCAATCTTTCTAAGACAATTCGTATTCATATCTCGGTCAAAACAGGTATCGTGGAAAATATTCATATTAGATGTGATTGCAATCTTGAGGAAGTTGCGAGCTTCACCAACCCTTTTAAGGAATTCTACGATGTTTTCACTTGGCCTTATGAGGAAGTGCCTGAAATAGACCCCTCTATTGATGATCATGAGATCAAGAAGTTTTGAGCATTCTTTTTATGGTATTTTTCTTGCTCATTATTTCAAAAAACCTTGAGTCTACTTATTTCGGCTCATTAAACTACTACAAAGAAGATATTAACATATTCTTTTTTGGGACTTTTTCTTTCTCTTGAACTGAAAATTCTTGAGTTACCCTCGTTAGGATTGTAAAACTCCTATGAAGAATATATGAGAACTTTATTTTTTGGGACCTTTTCTCACTCTTGAACTGAAAAAATCCCCGAGTTATCTTCTTTAGACTCGTAAAACATATACGGAGAAGACCTGAGTACTTTTATCTCCTTTTCCTCGCCTGTTAAACTAAAAAAGAGATTGAGTTTTCTTCATCTAACTCATTAAAATTTTATAAAGATCTATTGAGTTTTTCTTTGTGTGACTCATTAAAATTTCATGAAGAATATTGAGTTTACTTCGTCCCCTCATACTCATAAAAAAATGAGGCAAATTTCTATTGAGCATAGGTTTATCACTTTATTCGGACCCATTAGACTAACTTAGGGAAAAGGAACTGTGTCAGGGATACTATTAAACCTTTGTCACACCCGGTTATCAGCCATGAGAAAGGGACCCCCCTGGAGTTGCTCTTTAAGATATTTTCAAACTCTCTAAATATGAAAAGACCACCAAGTTTACTCGTCTAGACTCATTAAACTTAATCATATGGGGAAAAATTGGACCACACAGTGACTTAATATCTGTATTCAAAAGGAATTTTTGGTAGCAGTCATTCCCTTGAACATGGCACTCCCTCGGCAAATCTTTTTTGTTAACCTCTCAGATGAACCTTACCATCCTATGAGTTTAGCATTTATATACTCTCATGTTCCTGCATCCATGTATTTGAACCCTCTTTGGTGTTCATGAGTCTATGTTTCCTGGTAAATTTTTCGTGGCGTGCCTTCTATTGTTCAAGGGATCCACCTATCCTATGCTTCATGTATCTACCGTCAATCATATACTTCCATCATGCCCTCCATCTATTTGACCCATTGCTCAAAATTTATCTCAAAACCAAATCATTCTTATCCCATTTCGTGTTTACTGATGTAGGACACCTTATTTCCTACCTTTCGACATGTATCTTCCTATCGAATTCAACACTCTATCTAGGAAATAGATCTAGAAACAGATCAGTACCTTGGAACTTGTAGTCATGAGTAGTAGGTTACCTAGTGTTCGATTGCAAGTTTTCATCATTGGCTCCCAATTTAATGATTCTACGAGTGTTCGACGACAACATCATTCTTCACGCTCATCATATTGTACTGTGCATCTTGGAGACCACCATCATTATCAATGGTCATCCTTGTGTCTGCTAACAATTTTCATTATTGACTGGTAATCAGATGATTTCTCACATGGTCGACATCAGCTCCTTTGTTCACATGTTCAGAAATATGTTGTTCAAATAAAGCGATGAACAAGACCTTGGGTAGATGTTTGCATCACTAGGTCATGTTTCCTCTCCCAAGCTGCGTATATTCTTTTCGGAGAAAGCTCGTTAGGATGATCATATTATGACACAGTTCCAAATTGTTCTTATCAGTGGACATGATCGTCATACCTATTTTGAGAAATCACTCTGACAGAGCTACTAAGCATGGGAATTCCCGACTTAGGACATGATATTATATTTTTGACATATGCGTTTTTTTTCAGGTTTCCCGCATTCCTAAAGCTCTGATCCTCTCTCTCTCTTTCCAAACAAAATTTAAAGTATTTCGGCCAACGTCTTTTTCTCTGACATCACACTTTAGGGGGCATCTGTTATATAGGAAAATGGCCTCCTCATCAGCTTAGAGGAGAAAAAAAGTTTGGTTAAGGGCATGACCTAATTCACAGGCCTACTTGTCAAGGAAACTCACCCCAGAAATAGGAAAGAGGAGTTAGAACGATCTCGATGCACTAGCCAAGGGAATTAGTCCCTAGGTTAACTCATTGTTTTTCCTAAAGGGTCACGTTACCCAAGATTTGTGAGATTACGAAGGTCAAATATTGGGTTGATTGATTGAAACTCCATTTTTCACTCAAATGTCAGCCTGAAAAGGAGGAAACATCTACCTCTGACCTAACTAAGGACATTTCTATTCCTAACGGAGTCTCATGGAAAGGGAAAAAGAAATAAAGCGAGGAAAAATCCTAGATTTTTCCTTAATGGAACTCATGAGACAATTGACATGGATAAGCCTCTCATCATCAATATATTGGAGGCTTGGGCATTGTGATAGAGGTCAAATGGTTGTCAAATGATTGTTGAAACTTTGTATGAGATATAGTTGTTGTCCTTCCAAGAGGTTGAGAGATAGAAAGAGAGGATCTTGAGTACTAGAGGAAGCTTGATCCAACCAAGATTGTTGTAATCATTCTTCTTCAATCTAATAATATAGATCTATTTTTGTGTTGTCTACTTGATGGTGTTGATGTACTGATATATACATGTTGATTCAATACCATAATTTTAAGTAGCTTAGATGCATGTTATCTTATATCTTTATGTATGAATGATTTAATTACCAAAGTTTATATGTTGTAGGATTACTCTTCGTCTTGTTTATGTGAAGGTGTTGATCTAAGAGCTAGCAGAGGGGTATTCTTCTTTGCTACATTGTGTTCTCTAGAAATGTTGCACCAAGGATTGAGGTAATCTCATATATATATATATATATATATATATATATATATATATATATATATATATATATATATATATATATATATATATATATATACTTCTTTGTGACAATTTCAGTTAATCTGAAACGGTTTGCCTCGGATCTCGAGAAGATCCTTGAGGTTATTCTAGACACAACCACCGGTGCATTAATCCCAATAGCAATTTCTTGCATCCCTCCACCCTAGGGAGGGAAAAGGTTTGAAGATGTCTCAAGGCATCACTGGAATGTAGGAGATAGAAATTTTGCCATCCCCGAGATGCCCCACTATCTTCATAGGATTTACCAAGAGATTACCAAGTGGTTGGGTGATTCCATGCTGTCCTCAATAGAAATGGGGAGTGCCACTACATGTTTTAACAGTTTAAGGGTTTTGTATAACACCAATTTTTATCCCATCTTCGTAGAAAATACCAATTTTCGTGCAACTTCAACAAATTCTAGAATATGGTAGGATGGTGGATACTGAGTTAAGTATAAATATATTCTTTGAATTTGCAAAAACTCTGCACGAAAAAGTCCAAAACTTTAACAATCTCATAGAAATCAATTTCTAAGTGCCTGTTATAAACTTCAAATACCGTGTTGGATAAATACAACAAAACAGGCTTCCAAATTAGTACATTTTGCACACAATTAAAAATTAAGTACATAATTTTCCTCACATTTTCCAGAACCCATACCCAAACCTCATCAAACCATAGATACTAAGGGAGTCAGGAACATTAAACGAAGGAAGTAGCATGTATGACCCCAACAAGGGAAGCAGTGTGAAGGAGTTGGGAGATAGAATTGGGGTAAAGGAACTAGGCGAGGGGAGCGGCGTGAAGCAACCAATCGAGGCACGTGGTGTTCGATGAAAATAACTACGCAATTGGTGAAGGGAGAATAGGTGGCGGGCATGAAGAACGGTGGAGCAACAATGGATGTTGTGAACCACCAGGTGATTCGGCTACCAGAGGCAGGCGGGAGAAGGGATTGAGAGTGGATTGTTAAAGATATCATTGTTAGCCAAGAGGGAGATGCCCAGTGTGAGAGGCGGCAGGGGAGGAAAGCTTCTGACTAAGGAAAGGGATAAACGCAGTGAGACAGGTCATTAGCAGACTTCACTAGGAAGAATCAAACGTAAAAGCTACATGTACCCTAACAAAAACGGAACATAGCACTGCCCAACGTGTTGAAAAATGATTGGTGGAAAGGAAGAAGATGAAGGGATGGGATTAGATAAGATGAACAATGTTTTCCCAACCAACTCCATAAAAGAACACCTTCTTTGTAATTAAATAAGCCGCTGATATACGATAATAAAATATCTCCTTTTGAAGAGAAAAATTTAGAAAGTTTGCAATAAAGGCTTAAAAGGCCCACATTTTCAATTGGGGAAATGGAATAAAACTCAACTATCACAAAGGAAGATGGTTTGATAACAAAATTCATAGAGACTACTTCAAATAGGTAATACACTAATATAAAGGAAATAGTTAATACAATAACATAAAATATAGAAGATTCAAACTCAAAGTCTAGTAGAGAATATTTTAAAAGAGTAAAGTGTTTTTTTTTTACATATATAATTTTTTTTAATATAATTTAGTTCAATTTATCTTTGAAGATTTCAAAAGATCATTTATTTTAATGAAGATGAAATCATCATTAATGAAGAAAATCTAAGTCCCAAGTTAAATGTTACACACTTTGAAGAATCCAATAATATCTTGAGAAAATTATTGAAGTCCACTCAAAGCATTTTTGGACTCTTCCAAAATGAAACTTTGAAAATCTAAAGGAAAATATTATTTCACCATAGGAAAAGTGAAAGTCGCTTCTAGATGTTTTTAGTCCCCTTGTTATCCATACATCTAATTATTGTAGAAGAACTCCAATATCTATCCTAATTTAAAGGAATAGTTTCAACAAGGACATTGATATGACCCTTGAAAACTAAATCAAGAAATGTTCTTTTTTAATATGATAGGGAAATTCATATTATCTTATCATGTACCCACCCTCCAAAGTGGCATTAAGGAGGCGAGTTAATCAATTTTTTCCTCTTTAAGTACTAGTATAGGATCTCTTTTGAGCTTGTATATGTATTTTGCTCAACAAGAACTTTCCAATTTTCTTAATTATGAGTCATGCGTAGAAAGATATGACCTTCTAAAAATTTCTTCATGTTCTCTTTTTCTCAAGCACACTAGCAATCATACTAGTGATGTGGCAACAAATTCACCATGCATTTGTATTATGCCATGTCACACCTAGTATATTTCTCCCATGGGTTCACACTTGTTGAGACATTAATCTTTACTTAACGGCTTATTGGGTTTGTTCTTTGTTGTATATGATATGCATTCTCTTATCATGTAACCATCCCTCTAAGTGGTATTAAGGAGGCGAGTTAATGCATTTTTTTCTCTATATGTACTATTCTTGGTCTCTTTTGAGCTTGTATTCATGTTTTTCTCAATAATAACTTTCCAACCATTGTAATATGGCTTAATTATGAGTCATTCATAGAAATATATGACCTTCTAAATATTTTTTCAAGTTCTCTTTTTCTCAATCACGTCAACAATCATAGTGGTTATGTGGAAACAAGTTCACTAGGCATTTGTACTATGCCATGTCACAACTAATATGATTCATCCTTGGGTAACACTTGTTGAGACATTTAGCTTTTCTTAAATTCTTATTGGATTATAAAGCTACTCCTCCACAATTCTATCACAGTCTCACCAATCTTCTCATCATGCCAAGCCTTTTAAACCATGCGACACAATGCACATGAACATTTTATCTATGCAATATGTCACATAGGGGAAAATGTTATCCTATACAATATCACATTGCACAACTTTTCTTTGTATGCATCCAACTTTTCCCTATGTCTTTGTCCCCTACCTCTTCCTCCTTACTCTTTTCTTCCTTTGTCTCTTATATTTTCCTTTATTTTTCTTTCTCTCTTTCTTCATTGCATGTTCAAACTAATTTATTCTGTGGAAATCCCATTTCCTCATATTTATCACATCTACAAAGACTATAGAAATGAAACAACCAACCAAAGTGTGCCATGTATCAACCTAAAAGTTTACAAGAGGTGCAACAACCAATTAAATCATGCCACATATCCTCCTCAAAGTTTTCAATGATACGAAAATGTGGCATGTGCCACGGGACAAAGGTTTACCAACTCATGATATTCCAATGAGGATCTACCATATGAGCCTTCAAACTTATATGGCCTATGTCATATCGTGTGATTTTTTTTTGTGCAATACAACACATCACATCAAAATAATACCATGCAGTATAGAAAAAGCATTAATAAAGCCTTGAAAACCTTCCAAATTTTTACTAACTTGTGCCTAAGTGTTTTCCATAGGGTGAGGCACTTCTCTAAGACCCTTAGGCTTCTGTAAAACTCAAAAAAAGGCATGAATATTTAAAAATAAATGGTTTATGTATTCATAAGCTTATTTTTTCAAGGGAATAACTTAGTTTGTCATGGTGTTCATACCTATGTCCCATCCCATAGAAAGCGTGATGGGTGCACTCAATGATGCATGATGTTCAATTATAAAAAATGGGTTAGAAACAAATCAATTTTTGGTATGTTCAAACTTCAAAGATTGAAATTATCTTTGGGTAATTTTTAATTCTTTGAGGGCTTAACGATGATAAATATGGATTAACCAAGCGAAGACAATCACCGAAAGCCTCCAATGTATATCTCACATCTCCTCATCCTCTTGGATGAATGTTATGTGACATGTTTCCTTACAGAACTTTTAATGATGATTATCTTAAAAAATAAACCTCAATATTGTTTAAATATTTGTAATGCAATTAACAAAAGAAAATATTTTTGTACTATAACCAAAAAATATTCATTTCGTTGGAATTTCGACAACTGTTGACCATAGAGATGTTGTCCAATTGGAACAATATTGACTTTTTCAAATGTCAATATTTTGATAGATAGATAATTCACCTGGTCAAACTTTGGATATCTGGTGAACATTCAAATGTCATCGCATATCTGACGAACAAAATTATCATCAGATATCTGACTAATATATTGTCATATATTAGACGATAATTTTGTTTGTCGGATATCCGACAATGTTAGGAATTTTTTTTTAAAATACAAAAAATATTTGCAAGAAAATATGACAATATGAACGAACTATCAGAGTACGATGTTGAATTTTCCATCCATATGTACTATTAGGGGTCATGGGTTAGGGTTTAAGGGTCACATGTTACAAGGATAAGGGATTAGAGCTTAGGAGTTTTGTAGATTTTAGGTTACGGGCTAATTGCTTAAGGTTTAATGGGTCAAGGGGTTAATGGGTTATGAGTTATGAGTGTATGGGTTAAGGAATTATGTCTCTGGGGTTAATGGGATAGGGAATTAAGTGGTTACTTATTAAGGGCTTATGGGTTGTCATAATGGGGCCACTAATCTCCTTATCACCACTATTGGGGGTTCTTGCCTTCCCTCTAGGCACCTTAACCCATATGGCATTAGCCCCTAAGTCGCCTTCTCATTCTTTGATGATAGGATTATAGATCTTACTAAACCATGCTTGGACCTCCCCTGGCCCCATTCAATACACAATAAGATAGCACTCCCACCATTTTGGTCAGACCATTCAACTTCTCCTAATTTTATGAACCCCCAAATTTGGTCCCAATGCCCCTACAGCTACACCCTTGGGCCCCCTTGGTTAAGGGCTTAAATTCATTAGGGTTTATGGGTTGTGATAAGGGATCCCTTAATCCATTTATCACAACTATTAGATCAAACTTCAATTGCATGATACAAAAGAGAAATTGAGAGAAAAACACAATGAACTTGGAAAATTGAAAGAAATTGTTGAATAATTAATGGAATGGAAAGCTACCATGGAAGTGGGGAAATAAAATGGTGGATTTAATCCAAAACCATCCAAAATATAATAACTACATGTGTAGACTATTTAATTTTTTATATATGTTTGACAATAAGGTTGAGTTTGACCTATTTTTTCTCCTCTTAATGTATTTTGTAGCCCCACATATGTTGAGAGTATTAGTGTAATTTTATCTAGAAGCAAGCCCTTCCTAAAGAAAAAGGAAGTATTCTCACCAAAGGAAAAAGGAGGATCCAATTGTAATATGACCTTGATCGAATTTCTATTGAAGGCACTAAAGAGGGGGTCAAAAGGGTATGAGCCTAGATATGGATAGCTTGAAGATTGCACCATTCATGTAGTTGAGGACTGCTTGTGTCAGTTTTGAATAGACTTGGAGAAAACTAAGGGAATTTGAATGTTGTTTGACCATTTTGTGGACAAAACCTTTGAGAAATATTATATACTTGTATGGGACTATTACACATACATTTGGTAAGAGAATGGACCAGTGTTAAAGGATGATGACATCTAAAGGTACATCCTTATATGCTCTTTTTTTCTTTTGAGTAGACAGGATTTACGTTTGGGTCATGCATGGAGATGAACCTTACTTTATTCATATTAACTTAGATGCATTTGTGGACATTATAATACCATATCATTTCCATTTGAAAGAAAGTACGTCGAGGGTATTTGGGGAAATATGACTTTCCATAAAATGTAGATCATATTCTGGGACCTTGTGGCTATTTTCCTTAGAGCCTAGTAGTGCTTGGAGGTTGTATTTGGAGGGGTTAGTGAAAAAAAACTAATATAACCAAGAATATTAGTGTTGGAGCACCTATGGTTTGGGAGAAAGGCTTAGGGGTTCTAGGAGTTAAGGGTTATAGAAATTCCTTGAAATCCTGCAACTGATTCAATGAACAAATCTAAAACTAATTATTTTACATCAAGGAATAGGAATCTTCTATGATAGATAAGATGTACAATATAAACAGGGATAAAGAAACACAATTACACAATATTTTTCTAGGGAACCCAACTAGGAAATCCCATCTTTTTGTTGTATATTTTATTGGCATAAATTGAGAAAATAAAATTCTTTACAAGGAAAATTCTTCAATATAAAACAAGGTTGTTCTATCTTCTAATACTTAGCTTGAAACCTCCCTACAAGAACTTGAACCAAACCCTATTTTCTTGCTTTGATTTCTCCTATTTCCTACTATTGGACAAGTCCCTATTATTTAGGAATTAACTCCTAAATCTTAATACACTTCTGCAAGGAAAATTATCTTTGTGATTTGCATAGAGGCTCCTCCTTGTTATGTTGTTCCCACAACAATCTCTCACACAAAATCATGCTCACAATTATGAAACAATGATGTGCCTTCATCGTTTTTTAAGCCTTTGAACTCATGCTATAATTGGAAAGTTAATTTTTAGAATTCAAACTAATGATTGATTTATTAACTGATTCAAACTAACTCTTCTAACTCATCCTTACCTCAAGTAGACACTGAGTCTATCACTCATCTTCTTCAAAATATAAACTTGCACTTTGAGAACAACAAAACTGAGCCTCTAATTTCTTCACATGAGTTAACTGCTCCATGAACTCATCCTCACACTTGTGCATGCTAAAGAAGGAATAATCAAGGTATTTCTTGATTAAGGCACAAGTCAAGAAGACCTTTCTCGCTATTATTTTAAACACTCCCTCTTAGCAGGGAAGGGATTCTATACAACTCCCAACTTATCTATGAAATGGACAAAACTACTTCTCACTGATGCCTTGGTGAAGATATTTGTTGTTTTCTCCTCTATTGGAATGTATGGTAGCTTCACTATCCATTTTTGCACACAATCTCTTAGATGATGATACCTAATCTCGATATGCTTTGAGCGATCAATCATGAAACATTGGGTTCTCAAAGATTTTGATGCAACTTCAATTATCATAGTGTACCACACTAGGATTCATCCCCTTTCTAAAAATTCCCACAAAAACTTCCACATCCAAATAAACTCACATACTGCCAAACTATAATCCATATAGTCGGCCTTTGTCAAACTGTGTGCAACTGATATTTTCTTCCTACTATATTAGGAAACAATTTTTGACCGAATGCTGAAGACACTACCTAAAGCACTATTATGATCTGTGGAGCACCCTACTAAATCTGCATCCATGAAGCCTTGAAGCCTCACTCTATTGACATTTCTATACCATAATCCATAATTTTTTGTTCCTTTAAGATACCTGAAAAGATGTTTCGCAACAACCTAGTGAACTCTAGTCGGTTCCATCATGAACTAACTTAGCTGGTTGACTACAAAAAAATATCAGGTCATGTGTTGACCAAGTACATTAATGACTCGACGAGCTACCTGTATATTGTAGCATCTATTCTCTCTAGTCAACTAGCATCCACCTTCCTCTAGTTTGTCACTAGAGGTGTGGTCATGGGCCTACAATCCTACATATAAAATATCTGGAGAATCTTTGTAGTGTACTTCCCATGTCCCAAGAATATCTCACTGTCACCCTACCGAACCTCTGATCTAAGGAAATAGCGCATAAGCCCCATATCCTTAATCTCAAACTCCCTTGCAATGTCCTCCTTGCAATCTTGGATCAATTTGTTTGCTCCAGTCAATATAAGGTCATAAACTTAGAGCACTAGAATGATAAGAAGGCATCCAACCATGATGTAGTACATTTGGCATCCACCTCACTCTTATTGAATCTCAATCCTTGACGATAGTTGTCAATACAAGTGTGCCATGCTTTTGGAGCTTGGTTAAGCCCATAAAGATATTTCTTCAGCCTGCACACATGTGTGTATCTTCCTAACTACTCAAACCCCTGTAGTTGCTCCATATAAATCTCCTCCTCGACCATTCTATTCAAGAATGATGTCTTCATGTCCATCTTGTGGATCTTCCACCCCATATGTGTTGCAAGTGCCATAATAGTCCTGATGGATGAATACCATGCTATTGGGGCAAAGGTCCCCTCATAGTCTATGCCCTCAATTTGTGAGAAGCCCTTGGCCACAAAATTGGCCTTGTACTTTTGCACACTCCCATATTATCCATGCTTCACCTTATACACCCAGTGTGAGCCTACTACTAATTTTCCTGCATGTCATAGAAGAATGTCTCAGACATCATTCCTCATGATGGAGGAATATTCCTCTACCATAGCATCCTTCCAAACTTACTAAGGAGTTTCCTCCTTATAACTAAAAGGCTTAGTTTCCACCACCCCTGTCATTAGTGCCATACAACATGTGTACCTATATGACTACTTGCTATGCCTAAACATGGTGCTAAGAGATTTAATATACTCATCGGCCCCTTGTATCAACTTCTTAGCCCACTTGGTTTTATTCTTCCCTATGCTAGGACTCTACTCTCATCTAGGTCTCTTATCCTCATCGTCTTACTCTGCATCATGTTGTGCATGCCTCTTGACACTTGGCTAAGACTCAATCTGTGATCCTCACTAAGGCTCCTCGTTGCGAGTGAGTAGCTCCTCCATATTAAGTACTCCAACCTTATCTCTCCTTAAGTATTCCTTTATAGCTCTAGACTCCTCAAACCTCACATCCCACCTGAGAACAGTCTTCTTGAGTCCTGGTAGATGCACCCTATATACCTGAGTTGTCTCACTGTATCCCACAAAAATACCCTTTTATGTTGTGGGCTCCAACTTCTTCCTGTTATCTTTGGACATATGGCAATAATTTTTTGTGCCAAAGATGCAAAAGTGTGAAACATTAGGCTTCTTTCTTGTGAAATCCTCCTCCAATGCATCTCATTCAAGAACCCTGTGTGGACTCCTATTATGAAGGAATACTACAGTGTTCCATGCCTCTGACCATAAGAACATAGGCAGTCCCTAATCATTCAACATGGCCTTGGTCACTCCAAAAATATTGCAGTTATTCCTCTCATCCACCACATCCTACTGAGGGTTATGGGGTGTTATAAGCTCTCTCCTAATGCCCTCCTTGAGACACAAATCCTTGAAGTGATTGGATACATACTCTCCACCATTGTCACTCTTCACTACCTTGATCTTCTTCCTGGTCTGGTTTTCTACCAAGGCCTTAAACTCCATGAACTTGGTTAAGACCTAGTCATCTTTCTTCTTCATAAAAATATCTAATTTTTTTGAGAATAATCATCAATGAAAGTAACATAATGCCTATGTCTCATAAGATATGGATAAGAGAAGGGTTGAATACAACTGAATGCACTAGCTACAAAATCCCTTTGGCTCTGTTGTCTCAGCCATAGAAAGAAGTCTTGGCATACATGCCAAGTGTGCACCCCTTGCACACATCATGTTGGTCAAAACTGCATGTTGGTAATCCTATGGTTACTTTTTGAAGAATATTCAATGCCTCATGATGCAAGTGTCCCATGTGCATGTACCAAATTTCTCCAACATCTCTACTTTTCTCACCACCTACCTTGTTGGTTAAGGTTGCACAAGTCTCTACCTACAACTTGTACATGTTCCTCACTCTCACACCTATCTTCTTCAAAGATCTAGAAAATAAGTGCTTTAGGTATGATTTACCTCTACTGAAGATAACATCATATCCCTTGTCCTTAAGGGTTTCTATTGAAACAAAGTTCTTCTTTATTCTTGGAACATTGAGAACATCTATGATATGAAGAGAGCTTTCAAAATCAATCTCAAAGTTGATAGTACCAACTCCCTTGGTCGTTTCATTGCCATTATATCCTAACTCGATATGAACCTCCATGTTCTCCTCCAACTAGCTGAAATACTAGGCTTCAAAACCAATATAACACATGTTGCTCCCTAATAAGCTTTCCATGCAAGTTATCGATGAGAAATATTTCTGAAACTAGGAAGGAAACACATCTACCTCAGCCGATGCAGCCACATGATTCTTACTGCACGTCTTATTCTTATTAGGACACTTAGTAATATAGTGCCCAAACTCATGGAAATGGAAGCACTTAATCTTACTTAGATCCTTCTTCCTTTTCTCGCCCTTCTGACTACTTGCCCTTCCCTTTTCCTTTCTTTCCCTTGGCATTGTCTACAAGAGAAAATTTCTCCTCATCCTCGGTCTTTGTTGATTTACCATCTCGGATTCCTCTCTATATCTGCTCCTGAATGCAGTTATTTGATAACCTTTCCAAAAAGGGAAAATTATCTCTACCATTGACAACATCCTGGAAGCCATACCAAGACTTATGAAGTCCTAGTAAATAAAAACTCGCAATTCCCTACTCAAGTATACTGGCACCCACACCATCTAACTCATCTCAAACCTAAGTGAAATTCGTAAGATATGTGACGATGGGATTTGCTTGTCTCATCCAGATGCTCCTTAGCTTCTCCTTAAGAGAAAGCTTCCTAGCATCACTAGTACTCTGATATAGATCTAAAATAGTTTGGAACATCTCAAAAGTTGACTTCTTCTCATGGATACGAGGAACTATATGATATTTGACCCCTTCTAGAATAATCTTCCTAGCCTTGATATCACTCTTAGTATGTTGGGTCAACTGTTGGGGATATTGTGGTGATGGTATAACATTATTGACAAACTATCCACCCCATTATCTCCAATACTATCATGATCCTCCCTTTCCAAGAGATGAAGTTAGAGGCTCCCTCTAAACAATGGTCAGAACTCAATCCTTGGAACACCATATTGCTTACCAAGAGATCTCTCCTTCACAATCTAGCGCTAGCCTTCTTGACTAATCTGTGTTGGTCACAAATTGATCTTGGTGTTATTATTTGTATTGATCTTTACTTTCATACCATTTAGAAATTCTTTGAAATCCTGCAACTGCTTGAATGAAAAAATTCGAAAATAATTTTGTTGCCCTCAATTATGAATATTAATAAAGGTTTGCTCATTATTTTTATCTCCCAATTATGGTTTTGTTTACTTCTTGCAATTATATTTATGTCTTTTTTCTCTAACTATTATATTTCAACAAATAGGGAACACCACAAGTGGTATCATATCACTTTGTTGTGCTAGCATGCAATCTTATTTTAGAGAGAAAAAAAAGAGATCAGGGATGTGTTTCGATGTCTCTAAATATCACAATGTTGTTGTTTAATAGGTAAACCGGTGGTTTGGGAAGAATACACATATAAAATACAAGTGACATGACTTGGTTGGACACCTTTCTAACCTCTATTATTAACCCTTTGTGTAGTATCATAGAGGAAAACACTTGTATATGAACTTGTCTTAAACATATCCTTAGGAAAATTGGAAGCCTCGTAGGAACAATTGAAACCACCCTAACATAATCATATCATCCATCTTGTTGGCATCACTTGGTTAGACACTCTTTTAACCTTTGTTAGTGTGCCTTCAAGTAGTATCTGAAGAGCCTCATCATTGGCTAACTATATGGACCTTAATACACCTCCAAGCTTATTAAAATCAACTATTCTCATAAATCCTTACATATTTTAATTATATTTTTCTTAATGAGATGAGTAAAAGTAAGTTGTTATGTCTAGTGGTCTAATGTGCATTGATTCAGGTTTTTGAGAGAAAATCATGGAAATTTTGGTTAATTAAGGGTAGAAACGCGAATGAGACAAGGAGGAGAGATTATAGGAGATATATCTTCCTCATTTAATCCTCACTCATTCGAATATTCCTCCATCAAATCACACTAGCTTGGAGTTGCAAGCAACCGAGTCATGAAGATCATGGGCAGCCGAGTTCATCAGCCAAGCCTCCCTAGATTCAAGGAAGTCACTGGAGACTTCAGTTGTATAAATAAGGAGGCCTAAAGCCTCATTAGGATTCGGATTTTTTTATGTAAGAGCACTAAGCATTTTTGAGTTTAAGGCTTGTGGAAAAACATTGTTATGTAATTTTTCTGATATGATAATGAGAATGAGCATTTCCTTGATCTAGCACTGAGTTGACTCAGAGGGTTGAAGTTGTTGGGTTAGGGACCAACCCTAGCAGCGAAAGCTCCTCTTCTTGTACTTGTATGCTTAGTTGATTTCATAGATTAATGGTCGAATCGATTTTAGCATTATTTCATTGCAAGCAGTTGTGAATTTGATTAGTTTGCTTCCATTTGTGCATTACTTTAGCAGTAGCTTAGAAAGATAAAGGAATACCAAAAATTTGTTAGCAGGTGGATTTGGTCTCACTCTTCCCTTTAGAGACCATGGTTTGAGGAAAGAAATACTATGCAGCCCCAAAAAGACAAAATTCTTATTTCTTATGGAATTTAGGGTTTTCTACTACTTAGGCCAGCATCTCTTCAGTTTTCAAGAATAGGATTCAATTGTGATTTCTATATCTTCAGCCTTGTATTAGCTCTCATACTGTTTCACATTATTATGCAAGTATTTCGATGCATGAACTAGGCAACTAGATAATGAATTTTTGTTTTCTTTAGGTGATTGGAAATCTTTCTTATTTGACATGATTCATGGCTAAATGTCAGTCATTGATGTAGTGAAGGAGTTTCAACAGTGCAGGGAGTTCTCATGACCAGCAACCCCAGCCTAACCTCATCCATTCATGATCATCAAAAGCCACTAAGTCCCTCAATCAATTCATCATTCCATAAGAACAACTTACCTGGTTTTTTGAGAAAATCCAACCATCTTACAAACTCTGTTTTGTACTATGAAGAAGTCCTAGCCACTCCCTTGCTTTATTCCTTCCATCATTTACCTTCCCTAAGCCTCATACGACCTTCCAAATCACTCCTATTTCTCTCGACCAGATCCTATAGGAATACAGGGGATCCTGTAGGAGCATTAGGACATCCTATAGGATGGACTGTAGTGGCCTATTTTGAGACTGATTTGTGAAAAAAACATCTTGGAGGATACGAAAAGAGCCCCACTTTCCTCCCAAGCCCTATGACCTTTCACCACCATATCTAACCCACCTACCACATCACCAAGAAGATTCAACATTCATATTTTCGCACAAAAAAAGGACAAAAAGGGAAAAAAACAGTTATTGTGTTCATTTATATGCATAGCAGTAGAGTGTTTGGTTATTTCATATTGCATGCCTAGGACAGGAGGATTACACACATGTTAACTTAGAATTCTTTTGAAGTAAAACCTCTTAGCGGTTAGTTAGATGAGTGGTGTGTTTAAGCATTTGATTTTAGTCTTTCCCTACTACAGTAGACAACATTTCAATTTTCCACATTAGTCCAAAATTCCCCTTTCCTCATTGGTAATCAAGCTCCTTCTGAATCAATAGAAGGTTGGTTTGAGAAACCATAGTGGTCTATCACCAGCTTAGTAGTGACAGAGAGTGGACCCATCACATCTGCTTGTGTATACAACATTGTCATCTCCAAGTTTATACGAACCCCCGGTTGATAAAGTAAAGTTGGTAGCCCCTGGAGTTGCAGCATTCTTGCTGCAATACTGGTGCTCATCACTTTTTGGCGTCACTGTCGGGGAGGTGTTTGAGTAAGATTTTATTTTTGGTTTCCTTCTTCCATTTCTTATCTCTGAAATTCTACTATTAGCTTCATTTCTACAAAAGAAATTGTAATTTGGTTTGCTTTATTTTCCATTCTACAAGTGAGATTTCATTCAACAGTTAGTTTCCATTCAATTGGTTTTTTAAATTCTGCAATTAGTCTCAAAGCTTAAAAAAAAAACCAAAAAAAAATAAAAACACTTCTTTCATGCCTCGTAGGAATAGGGATAACTTAGGAAAATTTCTACCAAATACCCTCACCACTTCAAACAACCAAACTTACCTCTTTTTCGGTGGCTATCAATTGGAGGATCCCTTAGGCGAACAACCAGATATTTTTGAAGAGCCTACAGTGAGAGAAGAAGAAGGAGAACCCATTCCAACTAACCTAATGGATGAAAATAGAAAGGACAGTGTAGATAGAGAAAGAATTGAGGGTGCCTTTCCCATTGAGAAACTAATGATACTAAGATGAAACACATAAGCTGGCCTGACTCTGATGATTAGACATGGGTTTACCTGGGGATATCATCACAACCTAGGCTCAGATGTAGCAAGGCTATTGCAGGTAAAGACACTAAAGAGGAGGCTTTTAGGATGACCTTGGGGCATGATGAATCCCTGGAGGATTATGAAGAAAGATTCCAACTTAGCTACAAAAGGGCCAGGTGCACACTTGATCCTGAGTCACTGAAGCTAGTCTTGCTCCGAGGGGTAAGGGAAGATCTTTTGGATACCCTAAATTTGCTATTAGGGGGGGACATCTACCAGCTACCCTATGAAGATATCAAGGCTATATTTAGGAACCATTCTAGGGTAGCTAGGAAAACGGTAGGGATGGTCAACCAATGACCAACTCATCCTCTTCCAACACATCCATAAAAGGTGAAATTGGAAATGTGGTGGAATATTTCAAGAGTGAAATGTTGCAAACCCTTGCCCTACAAATGGACACTATGCACATCAAGAGAAAGCAAGAGGAAGTAGAGAGAGCATTATCGATCTTCTGCTCTAGATGCACAAGGAGGCACCCTAGGAATGAATTTCCATTAAGCCTTATCGAAATCTGCTCAGTCTATGAAGAAAACCCGTCCACAGACAGGTGCCCTTCTCTACCTACACAAAATGTTGTGTATCAGGGAACTGAAGGGGTGACTAAACAACTCTGCTACATAAATCAAAGGATACCCCATTGGCCTCGTCCATACCAGCAGGGCATGCAAGGGTCATCCCATGCATATTACAACCCTAACCAAAACACATCCATTCCCTCTTGGGGACCTCCTGCTCATCCCTCCTGGTCTACACCTTATCCTTGGTCTTTTGCACCTTAGTACCATTCCGAGCTGACCAACCAATCATTTCCTCCATATACTCTGCCACAACCTTAGTGGAATGCACCACCCCAGGGGTGGAGGCCCCCATACAACAATGCTCTAGATTTATTGCCTTCACCTCCTACTCTACCACAAATTTCACACCCTGATTGACCTAAACAACCTCAGATGCCCGCCTAGCCAAATCCGAACCTGAGCAATAGAAAAGCACAACAAGTATACTGTGGAGAGATATCCTATCCTACTTATGTTGTGGAGATTCATGAAATCAACCTAAGATCTGGGAGAGTACTCCCGGACAACGAACCTCCATCTCCACCTAGGGAGAGTGAAGAGGAAATAGAAGAAAGTATCCCTAGATTCAATCCACCACCCTTTCCTGAGAGATTAACTCAGTGAGTTCAGCCTACCCTAGAAGAGAATGAACTTTCTGGTGAATTGAAAAATCTATGTGTCAAAATTCCACTTATCCAAGTCATTAAGGATGTACATATTTATAGCGATATGATTAAAGATAAGTGTTTCAAACATCCAGGGAGGCGAAAAACAGACACCCCTACCATTAATGCCATTGGACAACTGTCCCACTTAATGCTTAGGCGGGTAATTTTCCCAAAGTATTTAAACCCTGGAAGCCCTATAGTAGATGTGCACATCAATGGCACCATTGTCCCACACACCTTAATTGATCTTGGTGCTGCCATTAATGTAATGAATAAGGACACCATGCTCAAGCTCAATCTCTAGGGTTCATTAAGAAAGAACACAATAGTCTTGCAACTTGCATACCGTTCCATAGTAGCCCCTGAGGGGATTTCTGATGATGTGATGGTCTCCATTGACTCCTGGGAGTTCCTTGCAAACTTCCTAGTTCTCCAACTTAAGGCCAAGCTGAGTGGTTATCCTCTCATACTTGGGAGGCCTTGGTTAGCCATTTCTGATTCTTACATCAACTGCAGGGCTAGAAATATGACCATAAAAAATGGGCATCTGTCCAAGGAGTTGGTGTTGCACCCTCCCGCTCAGCCATCTTTAGAACATGACTAACCATTATGGCTAGAAGAGGAGGAAGGAGATGAAATCTACTCAGCCGAACTCTATACCCTAGAAACTCCCATGGGAGGAAGACAACCAGATGAAGATGATTTGATTGAACACATACTCCAAAGTCAAACTCCCAGCACCTCGTCTTTAGAGGAGGTAGTAAAAGAAACCAAGAGAAACCATCAAATTGATCTATGCTTAGCTGATTCAAACCCTACCCGTGTCAGAACAATAGAATTCAGCCTTGAGAGAACTTTGAAATTCAACCCCTCTCTTTCTGTACACCAAGAAGAAAAGTTGTGCAACATGCTAAGGGAACATCTGGATGCCTTTCCTTGGAGTTACAAAGAAATGAAGGGCAACACCCCTCGGTGTGTACTCACCACATTTATATCAAGGAAGGTTTCAAACCAGTCTGACAACCCCAAAGGAGAATGAATCCAACTCTTAAGGATATAGTTAAAGAAGAACTGCAAAAGTTGTTGGATGTAGCATTCATTTATCCTATCTTGGACAATGAGTGGGTTTCTCCTTTGGTGTTGGTCCCAAAGAAAAATGGGAAGTGGAGATTTGTGTCAATTATAGAGAGTTAAACAAAGAAACAAAGAAGGACCATTTCCCTCTACCTTTCATTGATCAAGTGCTAGATGGCCTAGCAGGGAAAACGTTTTACTCTTTCCTAGATGGGTTCAATGGGTACAATCAAATCCAGGTTAGCCCAAAGGACCACAATAAAACCACCTTCACCTATCCCTCAGTTACTTTCGCTTATAGCGTCCTTCCTTTTGGTTTATGCAATGTCCCCGCCACTTTCCCAAGGGTAGTCTTGAGTATCTTTTTCGAGTTAGTCCATGATGTAGTAGAGATTTATATGGATGATTTTACATCCTATGGGTGTGATTTCTAGGTGGCTCTGTCCAACTTGGGTAAGGTGCTAAACAAATGCATTGATATGAACTTATCCCTTAGTCCCGAAAAATGTGAGTTCTTGATGACTGTGCGGACTGTTTTAGGTCATTCAATATCCCATAAAGGACAGCAAGTAGACCCAAATAAGATAGCCATCATCAAAAGGGTCCCACCTCCGCAAAAACAGTGTGATATCAAAAGTTTTCTAGGTTTCGCTGGATACTATAGTATATCTATAAAAGACTTCAACAAGTTAGCTTCTCCTTTATTTGGGTTATTGGCTAAAGACTCTGAATTTTTATGGTTACAAAGCTGTCAAGAGGTCTTGGACAACCTAAACGACAAGTTGACCACTTCACCAATTCTTTGAGGCCCAAATTCGGCCCTTCCTTTCGATATACATGTTGATGCCTCTCACAATGCCATAGGAGGAGCTCTAGGTGAGATAGATGACAAGTTAGCTTATGCCATTTACTTCATCAGTGAGAATATGTCAAAAGCCTAACTGAACTACATAGTGACTAAAAAGGAGCTCCTAGCTATTGTGCATTCATTGAAAAAATTTAGGCATTACATTATAGCTTACCAAACATTTGTACTTACTGACCATGCTACAATTAAATACTTGATGAATAAACTTGATGTAAATTCCCAGATTATTAGATGGTTACTTTTATTACAATAGTTTTATCTAACTATTATTGATAAGCATGGCAAGGAGAGTGTTGTTGCAGATTTTTTATCCAGATTGACTTTGCCTGTAGGGGAGGAAGGAATGGTTGATGATCAGTTACTGGATGAGCACTTATTCACCATTTAAATTCTCTCTCCATGGTTTTCTGACATAGAAAATTACTTGTTGTCTGCACAATTTCCACCAAATTTGTCCTCCAAAGAAAAAATAAAGATTGTGAGGAAGGGCATCCCATTCACTTGGATTAGGGGCAACCTCTTCAAACTAGATCTGGATCAAATTATGAGAAGATGTGTTAGGGAGGAGGAATTCTTTGACATCCTTCTGACCTATCATGATGGGCCTTGTGGAGGTCACTTTGCAGCCAAAAGGACAACATTCAAGATACTACACGTTGGTTATTACTGACCCACTATTCACCAGGATGTGAGGAGGTATACTAGTCAGTGTGATCAGTGCAAAAGGATGGGGAAAACTACCCCAAGGGATGAAATGCCTCTACAACCTCAAGTGACTTTTGAGCCATTTGACAAGTGGGGCATGAATTTCATTGGACCCATTGATCCTCCATCCAGGCAAAAGAAGTACATCATTGTGTGCACTGACTATTTAACCAAGTGGGCTAAAGCCAAGGCCATCAAAGCAACAACAGAAGAGAAAGTTGCTAAGTTCTTAAGGGAAAATGTATTTTATAAGTTTGGGTACCCTAGAGAACTCGTCACTGATAAAGGCAGTAAATTTACATCTCACATGACTGAAAAATTGTTAAGCCAACAGAAGATCAAGCATAAAACATATTGTCCTTACCACCCACAAGCTAATGGGCAAGTGGAGGTAACCAATAGAGCACCTGAAGGAATTCTGACCAAAGTGATTATTAGCAACAAAAGGGATTGGGAAGATAGATTAGTTGAGGCTACTTGGGCCTATAATACCACTTGGAAGACCACCACTGGATTCACTCCTTATGAGCTAGTCTATGGGATGAAGGACCTGCTGCCCATTGAATTTGAATACAACACCTTAATAATGGTAGCGCAACTAGATATAGATCTCACCAGGGCACACAAAGAGAGATTACTCCAGCTAAATTGGTTAGACGATTTTAGGATGCAGGCCCTCCTGCACACAGAGGTGACTCAAGTTCAAAGGAATATTTGGCATGACAAGAACATAAAGGAGAAATAGTTTCAAGAAGGTGATTGGGCTCTGTTGTATGATTCCAAATACAAGGATTTTAAAGGAAAGTTAAGGAATAGATGGTTAGGGCCATATGTTGTAGAAAAATGTTATGATAATGGTTTAATACAGATAAGAACCATTGATGTAGAGGCTATTCCTTTACTTGTCAATGTGTACATATTGAAGTTCTACAAGAAGCCCTTGTCAAAAGAAAAATTCATCAATAGAACCAGTAAGACAATGATGGTGGTGGAGAAAGTCTCAGATTCTACCCCATCAATTCCATGGAAAAAATAAGAAAAGGAAGAAAAGAAAAAAGAGAAAAAATAAAGAGACTCAGGTGAAAACCTCCATGAGGCACTTGAGTGCCACTGTTGGGTTCAAAACCTCTTGAGGCGACCCAATGGTGTCGAAAAAAAAAGAAAAAATAAAAATATCTCTAGGTGAAAACCTCTTTTGAGGCACCTAGGGCAAGCAACTAGGATGAAAACCTCTTGCAGGCAGACTAGTTGTTTTAAAAAAACAAAATACAAAAAAAATGAGAGAACATTTTTTTTTTGAAAATGTTGTTTGCAGGTCAGCAGGGGGAGGATCAGAGCAACTTGAGAGGAGTAGAAGGACCTATTCCATCCATATTTTCGTTCCTCCATCACATAATCTTCATTATCCCATCAATCCCTCCAATTATGAACTCCTCCAACTTAGTTTACATAGGCTCTGTGTTTTCGATAGGATTCCCTGAAAACATATAGGAGTTTCCTGGAGGAATTAAAGTGGCTTGGTAATCCCAAGAAAAGTGGCCCTAGAGCAAGGGGATGACCAGCCTGTGTAAAAAAATAAAATGTTTACTCCATGACCTCATCAACATATCTCCTATCACCATGTTACTCATGCATTCATCCCATAAGTCAATTCCAAAAATATTACAGTTTCCAAAAAAAAAAAAAAAACAAATAGAAGAGGGTGAGAACAGAGGACAAGGGGACAATACCTGAAGGCTATACCTCTCACTTACCAATCACTAGACCCCTTCTCTACCCATGACAACAATCCTCATGCTCCAGAAGTAAAAAATAATGAAAAGTTTAGGGGAGAAGCAACTACAGGACATCCTGTACGTTTCCTGTAGGAAGTCTTGTAGCATCCTATCCCACAAAAGGAAATTTCACAGGGTTGCAGTCATCTTCGACATAGAGATCCCAATGTCAAGGAAGCTCCTCCAGAGCTCAGCAGTAGCAGTGGGATCATTAGCATCACTCTCAAGTACCTACACATCAAAGGAAGCAAGCATCAAAAGAGGCCAATACAAAAATTCTATAGCAAATACACAGCACAGGGACATCATTCTCCAACAAGTATCATCAAAGCATCTTACCCATAGGTATGTCAACTTTCTTAAGCTCTCTCTTTAGCACGATATGATAAAAAATGTAGGATTATGTAAGAGTTGATTTTATAAGCAAAGGTGGCCAATTAACTTGGCCACCTTCGGCCATTCGATGAGGAGAATATAGTTAGACCACTCCACACGTGGAAGCAATCAAAACAGAAGAAAAAGGAGATAAGACCAAAAATGGTTCAGTTATGGATGTTCGAAGTGGGAGATGATTACAAGGTAAGGAGGAATGATGGAGTGATAATGGTACCAACGGTCCAAAAGTAGGTTCTCATTCTTCGAAAGCCATCACCCCATCCTACACGATCACCCATATAAGGAAATAAACATTGATTTCCATGCAAAGGAAGCATTAGAAATGTCAAGGATTCATCGAAACAAGGTTTCTCTCGGCCTCTTAAAGTAGAATCTACAAGAAAGACAGTGAGCATTTTGTAGCATAGGAGCACCTACAGGATCCTACAGGAAGACCTACAGGATATAGAGTAGTCAACTACAGGATTATCAGTGGTAGGAAAGATCAAAGGTTGTCCTCACCAGATAATAACCAGAAGATAGGAGCTATACCTTCCCATATTTTCCAAGTTAAAAATAAAGAAAAAATCCTTCATTTGCTTAAGGAAGTTGCATTATAGGGGAAGTATATTGCATAGTTATCATTTAAATTTCTCACCCACTATAATTATAGAATTATACCCATACAAGCCTCCATAATTACCAAGGAAAAGATGACAGGGGGTTTCAACAAGAGGGAGCCCACAAACACAGTAAGAATTCATCAGCACTCTCCTATAGTAGAAATCTTCATAAGGCACAATTCGATGGGTTTCTTTGAAAGAATGAGAGGATACAATAATGAGGTGGCTAGAGACTTTTCTCTCTCACTCATACTCCTCACTAGGACCCATGCCACTATTGTGGTGAAAGGCCTATCAATAGAAATCACCCTTGAAGTCATAAGCAGAATCACCACACTTCCTTTTGGGTTTCCTTGGAGAAAATAATATAAGGGTAACAACACCCTTGGAAAGAAGAAATTATTTTTGGAAGGGAAGGAGGCAAAGGAGGAAAAAAATGAGGTCAAAAGAGAAATCCTTACATACCCTTAGAATGAAGTTAGCTACCACCTCATTAAATATATATCATGTGAAGGAAGATACAGTGTGGTGTATGGATACCATTTCAGGGTTCTCCAAGAACTAAGATTTGGAGTAGACACACCTCCTCGAAACAGACTAAGTATCCCCTACTTTCTTCTTCAACCAATGATAGATATGAGCATCAAAGTGCAAGAGGGAAAATATCAACAACTAGCTCATCATGGGTTAATCAAACTTATCCTTGAAGATGCTCTACAAAACCTAAGACTCCCTCTTACATAGACAAATTTCAGAGACATGTAGGCAAAGGGAACAATTCAAGCACTTGAATATGACAAAAGCCGCACTGCTAGTGAGAGGAATGAAGAAACAGAGGGAGAAAATGAAGAGGAAATAGAGGAGGAAAAAGATGAAGAAAAGGAAGAGGAAAATGAAGAAGAGACAAAAGAAGAAATAAAAGAAGAAACAAATGAACAGAGTGAGGAACTAGAGGAAGAAGAGGAAGAGAAAGACAAGGATGAAAAGGAGAATGGAAAAGAGGAAACAAAAGGTAAGGAAGAACAGAGGTCTACAGTTGAAGGAAAAGAAGGGGAATAATCATTAAGGGTATCTCCAGAACCCATTGAGAAAGAGGCAGCAGCTTCTCTTACTACCCTAAGTACACCTATCAAGTCAAAAGGGAAGAGACAGAGACAAAACCCATTGTAATTTAGGACAAGAAAAAGTACAAGGATCAGGAAAGGAAGACCTCAAACACCCAAAAAAATTCCTATTGTCATTGAAGACTCACCAAAGTAGCAAGAAAAGGTATCCCCCATTGAGAAAAATCAAGGAGAAGGATCATCAGGACAAGCCTCTCCCAAATCTCGCATCACTTATGTTAGGAGGCCTGTCACAAGGTTTTCCTCATCAAAGGGAAAAGGTCTCCTATAGGAGACAAATAAAGACCTACATGAAGTAGAGATCATCCTATAGGAAACTCTACTAAATCTACAAGAAACTCAGAAAATGGACCAAGAAGGTATCACTCAGCAAGAAACAAAAAAGGAAGACCTAGAACTGAGAGAACCTAGTCCACAACCTAACCTCAACTCTTACTACAAGTTCATTGAAGGGGGTAGGGTCATCCCACATAAGTTTTCCATCCCCTTATTCTTTGAGCTTGAAAAAGAAAGGGAAAGAACACACAGGTGGATGCAAATTTCCAAATCCAAAGGAGTGGAGGATGTAGGCCACATGGAGGAGAAAGTAAAGGAGATGGGTAGAGAACTGAGAAGCATAAGGGATAGAGAGGTAATGATGAAAGCTCAGTTGGAAGTAGATAATGCATGGCTAAGGGGATAGTTACAAGAAAGGGAAAGCTAGTTGGCAGCTATGGCCAGTTTATCCTTAGAGGAAATCTAGTGCAGGATGCTTGCAAAGTCTTATTCCTTGTATCTTAAGGAAAAGTGCCTACAATTGCAAATTAAGACTTTAGCACAGAAAGACACTATGCCCTTCCAAGACTATAGATAGTTCATTGATCTCTGTGATCAAAGCAACTTGGAAGATAGAGAAAAAATGTATGATTTTTACCTACACAACTTGGCCTTGATAGATTTGAATATGTGGGACCCACATTCCAAACTAGGGGACTTGTAATTGATGGCCTTAGCATCATGGATGATTCATGAGGAGGAAAGAGCTGTAGAGATGAAGAAGTTAATGGCAAGAGAAGAGACATAGCCCCCCATGATAAGAGTTGAGCAATCAAATCCAATAGTTGTCAACAACACCCACAACCTTATTGCAAATGATCCTAAGGTTGCACCTAGGTACCTTGCTACTCAAGAGAAAGCAGTAACACACTTTGAAGACATGTTCAAGTTGTTAGGAGATGACAACATGCAATATTTCCAAAGGAGATGGAACACCTTGCCTTACAGCCTGAAAATCAGAGAATATCATTCTCCTCATAGAATGAGAGAGGCACAAAACAAAACACCCATGTAGAAGCAATCTCTACAAAGACTCAAAGACAATTGGATTGGCTTGAGACCCTGTCCATGATTTCTCTTAGGAATGTTGGAAGGAAGGAAAGAAGAGGAAGAAAGAAAGCAGTGGGAAGAGATAGAAAAGAAGGAAGGATTTTATTCACAAGAAGAAGAAACTACAATGAAAGCATGGGATGTCAGGGAGGCCACCATAGAAATGAAAGACATGGACATAGATTAAGTTGCTTGGAGGATGAGCAACACTTTCATTAGGGGATGATGATGAGCCTCATGATTGGGTAACTATATGGACCTTAATACCCCTCCAATATTATTAAAATCAACACTTCTCATAATTCCTTACATATATTAATTATATTTTGCTTAGTGAGATTAGTAAAAATAAGATGTTATGTTTAGTGGTCTAATGTGCATTGATTGCAAGTTTTTTAGAGAAAATCATGGAAATTTTGGCTAATTAAGGGCAGAAACTCGAATGAGACAAGGACGAGAGATTATAGGAGATAGATCCTCCTCATTTAGTCCTCACTCATTCTAATATTCCTCCATCAAATTACACTAGCTCGGAGTTGCAAGAAGTCAAGTCATGAAGATCATGGGCAGCTAAGCTAGTGACAGTTAAGAACCAATTCATCTTGAGTTTGGCAGCCAAGCCTCCCAAGATTTAAAGAAGTCATTGGAGACTTCAATTATATAAATAAGGAGGCCTAGAGCCTCATTAGTATTCAGATTTTTTATGTAAGAGCACTAAGCATTTTCAATTTTAAGGCTTGTGGAAAAACATTGTTATGTAATTTTTCTGATATGATAATAAGAATGAGCATTTCCTTGATCCAGCACTGAGTTGACTCAAAGGGATGAAGCTCTTGGGTTAGGGCCCAACCCTAGTAGTAAAGGCTCTTCTTCTTGTACTTGTATGCTTAGTTGATTTCATAGATTAATGGTTGAATTCGTTTTAGCATTATTTCATTGCAGGTAGTTTTGAATTTGATTAGTTTGCTTCCATTTGTGCATTACTTTAGAAGTAGCTTAGAAAGATAAAGGAATACCAAAAAGCTATTAGTAGGTGGATTTAGCCTCACTCCTCCCTTTAGGGACCATGGTTTGAGGAAATAACTCCTATTCAGCCCCAAGAAGAAAAAATGTTGATTTCTTATGGAATTTAAGGTTTTCCTACTACTTAGGCTAGCATCTCTTCGGTTTTCAAGAATAGGATTCAATTGTAATTTTTGATATCTTCAGCCTTGCATTAGATCTCATAGTGTTTCACATTATTCTGCAAGTATTTCCATGCTTAAACTAGGTAACTAGATAATGAATTTTTGTTTTCTTTAGTTGATTGAAAATCTTTCTTGTTTGCCATGATTCATGGATAAATGCCAATGATTGATGCAATGAAGGAGTTTTAACAGCGCAGGGAGATCTCATGACCAACAACCCCAGCCTAACCTCATCCATCCATGATCACCAAAAGCCACTAAGTCCCTGAACCAATTCATCATTCCATAAGAACAACTTTCCAAGTTTGTTGGGCAAATCCAACCATCTTACAAACTCTATTTTGAACTCTGAAGAAGTATTGGCCACTCCCTTAC
Source organism: Pinus tabuliformis (assembly GCA_031772625.1). Lineage (NCBI taxonomy): Eukaryota > Viridiplantae > Streptophyta > Pinopsida > Pinales > Pinaceae > Pinus > Pinus tabuliformis. Next base: position 809,597,395 of record CM062804.1, on the reverse strand, counting down.
CTTTTTCCTCCCACCATTTACCTTTCCTAAGCCCCATACCACCTTCCTCCTATTTCTCTTGGCTGGATCATGTAGGAATACAGGGGATTTGTTGGGAACGAGATCCCCCAAGGACATTTTTGGGGCTAAAAGCCCATGTTTTGGTCAAATTTTGTAATAAACTTGTAAAGACTCTGCATTTTGTGTTCTAGGGGTGCGAAGGTGTCATAAGTCATAAAGGGTTGTCTACTCTTAGTTTTGTAAAGTAAAGTCGGCTGTAAGAGATCTACCCATGGTCTACGGACCATAGGATTGTATAAAAAGAGCTAAGCCCTAAGTAGTTTGTGAGTCATGTAATGTAATGAGGAAGATAGTAATAGCTCTGAGGTAGTAATTCTAAGTTTCGTGTTGTAGCGTAGGTAAAGGCTCTGCAGCTAAGTACGCAGAGGCATAAAGTGGAAGTCCGTAGCTAAGTGCACGGACCCCTACAGATGTGTGCGTAGGCAGATAGAGTCTATAATTACTTGGAAATATCAATAAAGAAGAGTATTCTACAATTCTGTGTCTTTGTTTTCATTTACTGCATCTTGACATGTTATGTATGAATTTTATTTATATTTCTTATATGATGCATGAATGTATGTAATTAAGTTGGTTAAGTGAGTGCAAGTAAGAACATCTGTTTATGTAGTGCTAACTATGATTGTCTGATAAGATAAGTAAGACACTTAAAATAGTTATGGAATTTGCACGATATGCTGCCATAGCAACACGAAAGTACTTGAATCACAGTTTAGGGCTGCGTGAAGGTCAATCGTATCCTTTCGCGAAGGTACTGAAGGGCGGAATAGTGGGCTAGACTAGCAAGCCTTAGATATAAGTAACCTGTGCAAAGGCAGGAATAGAAGGACTAATCCAACATCACAACCATCTTAGGGTGTGGAAACTTGGTTCCAGCATCCCCCCATACTGCTTCAGGTGAGACTTCGGTCCGTGCTCCACGGGCTGATGTTGAAAGGGCCAGTAGGGTAGGGATTTTTTTGGCTAATTAACGTTGAACTTAGGTCAGGCCCCCTCAAGCCAAAAAATGGTTCCATTGCCAGGACCAAAATTTGCATAAGAGATGTGTGATGTCATATCACCGGAATACAATTAAGAAAGAGATCGAAGACTGGCTGCATAGGAAGATCCACGAATTCGTGGCTTAGGAGAATAGAAACCCATGACTGACAAAGGAACAGTGGCTAGACAAGTTCCTGTATACAGAGATCCATGAGAGCTTTTTCTGCTCCTTTCTAGTTGAGCTATACAAGTGGATTTCGAAGCTAGCAAACAGTCAAGGAAGGTGGAAACTTGATGGTCCTATTGTTCAAACCCCATAGCTAGTACAAAAATTGGAAGCATCTGAGGACAAGATCACCTGCACTATTGATCATTGGCTCGATCACGTCATAGGAGGATTTGTGACTGAATTTGTGGTCGACACCTCAGTCAGCTACAACGAGGTGGAGTGATGCTTTTTCAAAGGTCCATGAGGTAAGTACGTGAAATCTTTGAATACCTGGATTAAAATTCTATTGTGCAAAAAATGGGTTATGTAGCTACCTTGATGTTCGGAGCTACGCGAAGCAGAAAAACTTACAGGAACGAAGGAAAAAAGGGTCCTGAATATAGTCCATTGATTTCACCTCCATGAGGTGACGAAGAAGGGATAGCGTAGGTTTCTCCATGAAGTGCTATTCAGTTAATAAGACAAGGATTCCTGTGAATACCGCCTCTGCCCACACCACCTCCAACTTCACCAACATCACCTTCAACTTCACCCGTACTGCCTCCACCTCCATCGCAGTTTAGTATGGAAAATTCAGTGAAGCTGGCTTTGTTTAAGGGCTTGGGAAATGAGGACCTGGACCAATTTTAGTTCTTTGTGAAAGTTGTATGGGAAGCTCAGGGCGTGATAGATGATCACATGAAGAAGGCGACATGGGTTAGTGCTATGCAGGATCATGCGCTAACCTGGTATGTAAAGTAATCTAATGATAACCTGAATGCTGGAGTGGAAGACATCTAGACCATGCTAAACAAAGAATTTAGTAGGCCTAAATCTGAAGCACAATCTATTTTGGGGTTCAAAGAAATTGTGATGCAACCAGGTGAGACAGCTTGGGAACTAGATCAGAGGTTGAAGTGTAAAATCCGCAAAGCTAACATGACGGATAGCATTGTGAATGGTTTGTGGCTTTGTTATTGCCACACTTAAGGGTTGTGTTGTCACAAGAGAAGATAACGACTTAGGAAAAGGCATTGGAGATTGCAATGAGATTGCATGAACCCCCGATGCAAGATCTAAATATGGGGGTTCAACAGATCCATGCGAAGTTGAAAAATCTTTGCCTTGACATGCAAATCTTGAAGCAGGACAAAACAATTCAACCAAAGGTGTGTGAAGAGGTATGGTGCTTGAAATGCAAGGGTCACGAGTATGACAAAGACCATTTCCTGGTACTTGCGAACTATATTGTAGGAGGAGGATCGATGCCTTTGAGGCCAAAAGCTCAAGCAGGACCGAGCACAAGGCCTACCTTGTGGTGCGTTATATATTAGTTAGCAGGAAAACATGGCACAAATAATTGTCATTTGCTATAAAAAATTTTACATACACCGTAACAACTGGTCTGCAACTTTTGTAGGTTGATAGGGCATGATGAGTGTAACTGCAGAAGTTATGAATTGATGATGGATAGAAGTCTTGCCTATATGGTTCAGGCAGAATCGCGGCCGCTTGAGTAGGGCATGGGGATGGCGCTGACAAGATTTCAGGGGTGCGGACGAGGCTGAGGTGGAGGAGGACCTGGCACAGGTCATGGACAGTTGATCTGCTACAATTACGGAGGACCAGGACACTATGACCGTGATTGCACTAACCCAACATGACCGTCGTGCAAGTATTGCACTTTGTTTGATCATGAAATGGAAGATTTTCCTACACTAATAGCTAGGATACATGGCAAAGGGGCACTAGCACCCCTTCCGACTCAAAACCTGCATATGATGAGTCCGGAGCTGTGCGAAGAGGATCCAAACGTGAATATAGTGCTCTGAAGTGGAATCACAACAGCAGATGACAAGGGGAAACAACCAGAAGACAGTACATGGGTTCACAAAGCTCTGACAAAGGAAGATGAGTTTGATTTGGATCACGCATGTGAAACATTCATGGAAGCAAAGAAGAGATTCATTGAGGCCTACACCTCAGGAAGCAAGGATAATCCTGATCAAGAGATGGACCCTTCTATGCTTACAACTTTCCTGGAGACCCGTATGAAGTTACTGTGCGATAGTAATCCAGTGAAGGGGTTACAAGAGCTCATAAACAGATGCGCCGGAAACACTCCGGGTGAGCTGCGCATTGTATGAAATATTGGGAAGGATAAAACAAGGACAAGACGAGAGATGAGGCTGACTGCGCAGATAGGAGAGTATGTGTTGTGGGGGAAAGTATCCAACTCGGAATGACCCTAACCCACTCTAAGGGTGACAGTTCCTTAGCAACAGCTGAAAGCAAAGCTATCTAAAGTTTCTTCTTTATGACATGCAAGAGATAAAAGGAAGAGATCCACTTACCGATGTCTTGTGCAAATGGTCGATCCAATCTCCTTTGATTGCCGCTTGCTCCCAGCTCCAAGTCTTTTCATGGGCCCAGCTACACGAGATCCTGCAAACAAGACAAAGAAAGGAAACTACAAGAAGCATGCATTCATAATCGATTCAAGGATTAGCATAAATCAAAGACGCAAGTAAGACAATACACCATTGAAACACATGCGAATAGAAGAACCTCAAAAGCTTTATCAATATATGGAAGTAAGGTTCAGGCGGTGATACAACCATGAGAGGTCCAATCCAGCATCACCTTCCCGACGGAGAGAAATCTCTTCTTCACCTCCCTCAAGCAATCACCCAATGCTCACAACTGTAAACCAACAACAATTCTTTGCACTAAATTCCGGCCTCCAGATCCCATGGGATGAGATCCTTATATAGAGTTTTGGAGTGAAGATAAGTCAGCTTGATGTGTGACTTGTTGTCCTCTTCAACTCTAGTTGTTCTTCAGTTCTTCACTTGGAGTTTCTGTCTTCCACTTGGAGTTTTAGAAGCTCTTAACTCATCATTAGGCGAATCTTAACATCAAGTGTCTTTTTAGAAGCTTCCTGGGCACTGGCACTTTGAGAAAAAGATTCCTCCACATGTCCAAGTACGCCCAACGCAGGTAGCCTTTGTTCTACTTGCTATGCAACGCAGGTAGCCTTTGTTGTACCTGCTATGCAGTGCAGATGCCTAGTGGAGCAGCTGCAATGATCCAAAACTGACCTGTTTTTGAGTGTTTTTCAGTGGAGAACTGACTTGCAGTGCTGTGGTTTGCTGACCTTGTTCCTCTAAGGGTAAGAACAACTTGTTTAGGGACTTTGGATCCCTTAGATTATTGACATTTCATGCTCTATGCTGTAAGGCACAAAAATGTCTATAACAGTTGCCCCCTAAAGTATGAGGTCGTTTATCGGGTGAAATGCTTTATTAGGAGGATCCGAAGTTCATTCAATCGCCGGGAGGTGACTTGTAACAAAATACAATACAATACATTATCTTTTCATACTTTCTTTTCATGATCTAGCTGATGCGGGCATTTCCCATGCTCAGCTTTATAAATACATTTGTTGTACATAAACAGACGATCGTCTGATAGTGGACTGATAATTCTCTGCTTTTAATTATCATCCTTTTAGTAGGATGATCATCTGCTGCACATGTCTATGTTTTTATCTCCTGAATATATATCGCAGCCTGGATGGATGAAACTAGATCCGGGGTCTTCAAACTTCCGATCTTCACACTAAGTACAAGTCGATCCATGTGAGAATTTCTTGGAGTCGAACATGGAAAGACATCGCTTGATTACCAGTCAATAATGTAAACTGTTAACAAGCGCGAGAGGAATCACCGATAATGATGATGACCCTCAAGGTACTGCAGCACAATTCACGTGGCGTGAATATAGGATCTGACGTCGAACACCACACAAAGTCTCCCGGTCGAAGGTCATTAATGTATACCTATCGCCGGAAGTGAGAAACTTGCCATTGAGGCATGCAAGCTTCAAAGTACTGAGGGGGTGTTCCTAGATCAACTTCTTGGATAGTGAGCTGATGTCGACAAGAAGCGATCCGTCAAAGGAGGGCCTTAATGAATCCCACATCAGTGACACGGAACAGAACTAGTGATGATGGTGAAAACGATCTGTGAAATATGATCCAGGGTGGCGGTCATGGAAGGATGAAAGATGATGTATGGTAGTGGATGGGACCCGGTTGACACTTTCTGAATGACATCTCTTGAACATATCTCGACACTGATGTGATGGATCGGTAGCATTACCCCATTTGGATGGTATGGCGAGACCATGGTGAAGGGACCGGTGAATGATAATAACCCAACCCGATATTTACGGAGGCAAAAGTGTCATGTTCAAGAGCGACTTGCTACCATTAAGCTTTGAGGTTCTTCCCAATTTTTCCCAGACATTTCTGACCAGTACCTCTTTATTTTTGTCAAGCTTGAGGAGGATAACATATGCTTGTTCTATAACCTGCCCTTCGGGCAAGCCCATCGCTATGTTTTAACGAGCCTAGCGATAGGGAAACTCATTCTTGTCTAAAGACAAGTTTGTCGCTATCTAACATTTTTAACGAGCCCAGCAACAAAGACAACTCGGTCCTTTTCATTTTTAGAGAGTCTGAAAAGGGTACATAAAGTAGACTCCAGGGGTCCTTTTTCGTCATCTAATCCCTTAAGTCCGAAAAAGTATAAAACAATACAGAAGGGATGAATGTTCAATATCTTTATCGAGCCGAACCAGACAAGCGCTCGATCTTTTTGTGCAATAATCCCTCAGGCCCAAAAAGATTAAAATCTAGAGGAGGGATAGCTCTTCCGGTCCTTTTAACGAGCTGGAAGGCCAAAACTCGGCAAACTTTTCATTTTTTACGAGTCAGTGAAAAGAGCTCAAAGAAGACTCGTATTTTGAGGAACGAGTGATAAACAGGGATAGCAACAGATTCCAGGTACAGGTTGGAATTTTCCAATCACGACAGTATTACAAGGATGGCTAAATGGGATCACTCTTCGCAGCTGTTCCTCAAAATAGGTAAACAATCAAGTAGATGTGAATGATCGGCCAAAGGAAAAGTGGAGGTGACGGTGCACAAACATGACCAAGGCTTTTATGGCTAATGAATTTACGGTCTCAAATGGTTATTTACCGGTTCATTTTTTCTGAATGAGCTTGAACACTGGGGGGAAGCCTACTCACATGTGTGTTTATTTTTTAACGAGCATGAACTCTTGCGAAAACTGCTCGGTTTTGCGTTTATTTTTTAACGAGCATGAACTTTGCCAAAACTGCTCGTTTGATAAGATCAAATTCATATTTTACCATGACTAGCTTCTTCTTTTTCAGAGATAGTACTGTATCATCAACTGCTGCAACAAACTTTGTTAGAAATGGATAACATGAAGTAAAAATACTAATATTTCACTTCGAATTATGTAAAAAACAATTAAAAGATGTTTTTACCTCTCATTTTACCATTTCATGTGCATTTGGTTTGTTGGAGCTTTGGAGGTGCCCCTTCCTCTTGATTTTTTCACCAGCTGATTTCAGGAGATTCTGTGGACGATTTTCGGCGCCGTTTCCACCAGGTAGGAGCTAAACCCTAGCTCTATCTTTTCATGGTTTAATTTCTTAGTTTTATGCTTGTTTTCCTGCCCCCATGAGCCCCTGGGGTTTCTCTAGGGCGCTCTGCCATCAGCGCAGGTTCCCTATATCGAAACCTGCGTTGGGGTTCTCATCTTCAAAGGCAGTTTGTGCCCCAACGCAGGTGAGACCCTTCCCTACCTGCGTTGGGCGCAGAAAACATCTTGGTTGCACAATTTTTCATGAGATTCTTGCCATTTTCTTTACCGAGTCAGGGATCTTACTCCTCCTCTTGTTTGTTTTGCAGAGTTTATTGGAGCAGAATGACTCTTACGTGGCAAGAACGAGAGCATGAAGAGGAGGACATGATTTCCCTCCATGATCTTGTTACCGTGAGCGCGTTGCGGAACTGTGGCTTGCTAAAATTCTTCCGGATATCTAGCATGAGGGCACATATATGTTTACTGCAGTACCTGCTTGATGCTTGGGATCCTGTTAACCAAGTGTTCCAGATTAGGGGCAAGTCCATCCCTTTGACCATAGTGGACATTTACTTCTTGACTGGGTTGTCAAGGCGGGGTGCCCCCATTTCCTTGTCCGGTTCGGCCCGAGGGAGTGATTCCGTGAAAGATTATATCCGTCAGTATTGCAGGGAGGGATCTCAGACGAGCAGAGACGGCAAGATTTCTATCTGTGATGTCACTGACAGGTCTCTCAGGTCTATTCTGTACACGATTTGTAGGATGGCTGGTAGTGCATCCCCTCATGTTGCCAACAGGTCATATGTGCAGCACGCCCTGGAGTGTCTTCAGCCGAAAGTTTTTAACTGGTGTGATGTAGTACTAGTTCAGATGAAAAACCAGTTGACCAAAGTAAAGGACGGGAAACTGAAGAATTTTGGCTTCGGTTCAGTTTTGACTGCCTTCGCTTTGGAGAAGATACCCCTGATGCAACCTCAGTACATTATTCTCGACTTGCCATCTCCTACTCAGCCACGCATGCAGAGGTGGGTTGACCACATGGCTAGACATGCAGGTCAATCTAAGATTACTTTTACTGATGCCTTCTTTAGGTGGTTTGAGCGGCAGGATATGGCTTTTTCCGAGTATCCATATATTGGCATGGACTTCCGAGGTGATCCGGATTTGGTACTACCGGATGGCGAGCAGTGGGATGATCTTGGTAAATATTTTGACCTTATCACTGTTTACTGTTTTTATTTATAATGTCCTTGTGCTTTACTCTATCAAGACTCTAATCAAACTCATGTGTGCATGCAGATGTGGGCCCTGTCCGTCCAGCAGTTCGTCCGAGAGCTCCGGCCGCTGCCCCCGCAGGGGAGGTTCCTGGGAGAGCTATTCTCCGTGACCTTGACTTGGCCGAGACTCTTACAGCTGTGCAGGAACATGTCGAGGGTCTTACCCTTGGGATTCCGGATGTACGGATCGACGAGTTGCCTCTACGATTGCAGCGACATACTGTTGGTGTTCCCAGACGATGGTCTCGTCTTCTGCGCATGATTGCATAGGCCGTGGCATGTTATCATGAGCATCACTAGGCTAGGGTGCCCCCCAGCCATTTTTGAGTTTTGGGGTCATATGACCGATTTTGTCTTGGTTACAGAACATTACATGTAAACCGCAAACAGTTATTTATATTTTTGATTTTCGGAGTTTATTCCAGTTTTTATGTGATCCGTGTATGAAACATCGATGATGCTTCTCTTTTTATCAATTTTGCAGATGTCTATCTAACACATAGTTTGCTATTGAGTCGGTTAATGTGTTTAAGTTTCTGGAAATGTGTTGATATTGGATAAAATCAAACCGTCTTTCCAAGATTTTAACTCTTAGGAACTTGCGATAAATAGCTGGATTTCGGACAGAGTAGGTACCATTGAGCTGTAGTACCACGAGCTGTGAGTCTAGCCTGACGACTAGCCGACGTATGCCATGGGTGATGGCATCAGAGAGGATTTCTATCAACGCGCTATACTCAGCGATATTATTGGTTGATTGACCAATACATACCCCCCTGAAACTCACTAACTCGCCGCTTGGGTCAAAAATGGCCCATGCTGCAGAGGATAGGTTCCTCGAACTACGACTTGCTCCGTCAGCATATCCGACCCACAGTTCCAATGGATTTGACATCTGCAATAAGTGTAAAAAGTGGATTACTTAAACCGGAACAAACGCTTTAGCGAAAACAAAAATGTAACAAAAGCATATAGGTTACTATTAGGCATAGTAACGCTTAAGGTACAACCCGTTGCGGGGTTGCGCCAGTGGAACTCCGTCATAATCTACCAACTCGTAGGCACCTTTTGCTAATACACTTTTAACAATATAAGGGCCCATCCATAAGGACTTGAATTTCCCAGCTCCCAATTTATCGGATTCTTGGTCGTAAAGCAAGACCAAATCACCTTCCGAGAAGACACGGGGTTTGACATTTTTGTCGAACTGCGCTTTGACTTGTTTCTTATGGGCTTCGTTGGCCAAGGCGGCATCACGACGAGTTTCATCCAACTGGATTAACTCTAAGAAACGAGCTTCTTCTTCTGAGGTTCCGGGGAGGAGATCAATTGCGAGTTTAAGGGACGAAATTTCGCACTGGATTGGTAGGATCGCTTCCAGGCCATACACCAGTTGAAACGGTGTGAACCCAGTGGCATTCCTTACCGATGTTCGGTAGGCCCACAAAGCCGAGTATAGGATCAAATGCCATCTTCTTTTGTGAACCCCCACCATCCTTTGCAGCATGCGCTTCAAGACTTTGTTGATCGCTTCAACTTGTCCGTTAGCTTGCGGATAGTACGGAGTAGAGCTGTCGTGAGACAATCCTAGTTTGGCAGTTAATTCAACCATCATGTGATTGTGAAAATGTGATCCATGATCTGTTACTATGGCCTGTGGCACGCCGAATCTGGCGACTACATGATTAAAAAAGAATAGGGCTGCTGTTTCACCAGTGTTATCCAATGTAGGCATCGCCTCGGCCCATTTGGTAAAATAGTCAACTGCGACTATAATATACCCATGCCCCCCGGTCGAGGTGGGGTTACATTGCATGAAATCGATGTCCCACTTGGCGAAAGGCCCCACAGCTATTATTGGCTGTAAAGGAGCGGGGGGTCTTCTGGTTTTGCTATCAAAAATCTGACATGCATGGCAACTTCTAACCGCAGTTATGCAATCTTTGAACATTGTTGGCCAGAAGTATCCTGCTCGTAAGATTCTTTGTGCGGTAGCATATCCAGATTGATGCCCCCCACAGGTGCCTGAATGACATTCATTCAGGGCTTTTTCGGCTTCCTTATGGGTTAGACACCTTCTCAGGACCGTATCGACACCACGACGGTAAAGCGTATCACCAACGATCATGTAGTCTTTTGCTTGGTATCGAAATGCGTTTTCGTTCTAAGTGAGAGGTGTCTGGCCGAAACTTTTGGGTTTGGAGATAAACTATTATATCTCCATACCACTCATCACTTGCTGATATCAGAAACAAACTTTCGTCCACGATCGATTCTTTGGACGTTTCATCGTTGTACGATGATGGGAGATCGCATAATAATTCTGCGAAAACTAAATCTTTCTTTGATTTGGATTTCACAAATTCCAGATCAAACTCTTGAAGGATAGCTATCCACTTTGAATATTTGCCCCCAAGCAACTGTCGCGACAGTATATAAGTCATGGGGTTGCAATCTGACAATACGGTGGTCTTCCTAAAGAGGACATAATGTCGAAATCTTTGAATCGCTTGAACAGCTGCTAATGCCAGCTTTTCAACATGAGAATATCTACTTTCCGTATCATTTAAGTTTTTACTTAAATAATATATAGGGTGTTCAATTCCATCGACTTCTTGAACTAAAACCATTGCAATGGTCGTATCTGCTGCAGCCAGATACAGGTTAAAATCCCTTAGATAGTCTGGGGCGTACATTAATGATGCTTTGACTAGCGCTTCTTTCAAAGCATCAAAGGAAGCTTGTGCAACCTGGTCCCAGACGAAAGGTACATCCTTTTTCAGGAGACAGGTATAACCTTTAGCAAGTTCTGCGTAATTTGGAATGAACCTCCTCAGAAAGTTTGCTTTCCCTTGGAGTTACTGAATCTGAAGCAAGTTCGAAGGCGGAGGCAAATTAATGATTGCCTGCACCTTGCAAGGGTAGAGACGAATCCCATCCTTGGAGACTATAAAGCCAAGTAAACGACCAGAACCGACGCAAAACACACATTTGTGTGGATTGAGTCTTATCTTGTAGTGTCGGCAATGTAGAAATATTGCTCTTAAATGATGCGGATGATCAGTCCGCTTTTGCGAATGAGCCGGAAGATCGTCGAGATAAGGTTGAACGATGTTCTTGATGTCATGGAAAGCATAATTCATTGCTCTCTGAAATGTCGCCCCTGCGTTCTTTAAACCAAAGGGTAATTTTCGATAAGCGAATGTGCCCCACGGACAAATAAATGCAGTCTTTGACTGGTCCTGTGGGCGGATATTAATTTGATTATACCCGGAAAATTCGTCCATAAATGAAAAGATTTCACATCCGGCGCATTCATCAATTATCTGGTCGATGAAGGGTGTAGGGTAGTTGTCCTTTGGACAAGCTTGATTTACATCCCTATAATCGACGCACACTCGAATTGTTCCTTGTTTTTTCATAACAGGGACAATATTCGATACCCAATCGGTTAGACGAACTGGGTAGATGAAACCAGCATGGAGGAGCTTTTCAACTTCCGCCTTGATGGCAGCGGCTTTCTTGGGGTGCACCTGCTGAAGTCGTTGTCTTACTGGTTTGACATCAGGATACATCTTAATTTCATGTTCAACTATACTCGAGTCGATGCCTGGCATTTCATCATAGGACCAAGCAAAGACATCTCTAAATTCGCGGGAAAGAGCTTTATATATTTCTTGTTCTGAAGGAGAACAACCTTTGCCGACATAAATATTCTCTACAATGTCTGTTTTGGTTGAGATATTTATGGCTATAGTCTCTTCTATATTGGATAGGTTTCTCTCGGAATCCACCGTATTTACAGTATTTGTTAGGAATTCAAATACTGAGGGGTGATACAGGTCACCTTGAGTATCTTCCTGAGGAAGGGAACGATGGTGGTTATCATCCCATGGTGCCCCCTCAATCAACATTGACTACAGGATTCCTTCGTCACTTGCATGCACTTGTGACCAAGGATCCAAAGGGGTACCAAATTCTCCTGACCTATCTACCCACATGCTTGACGAGCATTGATTTGGGCTCGCCTCCCATGCCTGAAACATTGATTGCTACAATATTTTGATTGGGCTCGGGTGTAACACCATTGCCCGATCCATGACGACTTTGTCTTTTGCGACCTTCGTGGAAGATATCATGTTGCAGGTAGCCACCAATGGTACATTTCCTATGTACATATGATTTGGTAGCGAGAAAGTCCCCATCATCGTGGGGTCTTTCAACAGGCCTACTCCTATATCTTGAATTGAATGGTCGCTCTCATGGATCATGGGAATGCTTCCCGTAACTTGTGAACCATTAAGGAGGAAGTTCTATTGGTCGACGACCGTAATCCCTCCTTCAAACGGGAATGCGATCTTCCTACAATAAGTCGACACTACAGCTGCCATGGCATAAATCCATGGTCTTCCCAGTAGGATGTTGTAATCCAGATTTCCATCTATGACTTCAACATCAATCTCTACTGTTTTTCCACCTAGTTCAACTTTCAAGTTACTTAGGATACCGTAAGGGGTATATGTCCTATCGTCGAAAGCCTTTAGTGTTGTCGAAGATCTCGACAAGGTTGGTGACCCTAGCGTTTTCCAGCAGCTCATCGACATAATACATGTTGATGCTCCCTCATCAATAATTGTTCTGTGAACAGTTTTGTTGAGGGCCTTTACTTGAATCAGGAAAGCTAGCTGAGCTGGTAACTGAGGGTCATACCCTTTGTGATCAAAGGACACAAGATTGGAATCCTTAGGATCAACCCCCCCTATTGCCGATAACAATGCCTGCCTTTGGGATGGACAATTTTGTAGTACTTCTAGAGTCGACATAGCGGATGGCGATTGAGCCAAATCTTCTACTATGTTATAATGCTGCGCCGCTCTGGCACGAGGATTAAACGTCGACTTGTGTACTACACCCTTAGGTGGTTTTATTGTTAATTCTGGCATTATGGGTGGGACAGCTTCTGTCGAAGTTGTTGTCGAACTACTAGGTTGATCTTTACCTTTTTCGTTTGACAGTTGCGGATTCCCGTAATATTTGCTCCTTGTCGAAATCAAAGCATCATTTTGCTGCTTGGAGATCGATAACATTAGCACTTGCGACGGAGAAGCATTTCCACTATCAACTATATTTTGACCTGGTTTGGGAAAAGGATCTGTCAATACAGCTGGGTTCTTTGGACTCTTAAAGAATCTCTTGAGCTCAGCTTTGTATGGACATTCTGTTGTCTTGTGATCTTCATCACATATCGAACAGGACCATTTCTTTTTCCCTTTCTTAGGAGAGTTCGAAGAAGTTTTTTCAGGTGACGGATCATCTTGTTGCTTCTTCTTCCCTTTGTTTTGCTTCTTCTTGCTTCCTGGTTGATTGGTTTCTTTGCCTTTATCTGCTGATATGGCATTTACTTCCGAAGCAAGAATCTCTTCATGGGCATTTCGATCTGAAGTCTTACAGGCTTTCTGAGGTGAAGCCTTTTTTGACTTCGCGCTTGCAGTGCCAATCACGACATCTCCGGCATGAGAGTCAATATTCGATTTAGGAGGGGGAGGAATTGAAAATTCAGGTCTAGGGGCATCAGGTATCTTGTCATAGAGCGTGCCAGACTGAGTATATACCAAGTCTAAATATTGAGCACGAGCAATGACTTGCTCCTCGGTTACGACTCCTCCCTTGGCCACATCCTCCGTTATAGCTGGAAGCAGTGACTTTATAAACCATTCAGCTAGTAGCTGATCAGGAACGTATGTTTTCACCATCCTACGACGGCGACGCCACTCATGTATATGATCAGATATGTGAGTAGCTGTCGTCTGTTTGAAGTTGGTCAGTATCTCGGTTCCTGTTTCATACCTGATTGGTAATTGAAAATGGGTTAAGAAAGTCATGGCTAAGGAGCTGAAATTGTCGAAAGAGGCTCTTGGCAATTCTATATACCATTTAGCCGCCGGACCTGTCAATGTCCTCTGGAAGAGGCGAAGTCTTATCGAATCATCATTCAGGGTGTTCGATGAACACCACAGATGAAAGGTCATGACGTGATTCGACGGGTCTTCACCTGGATTTCCATTGAATTTAGGAATGTCCGATGGAAGTTTGTGAGGAATCATGGGCCACCAAGGGGCGTAGGCGATAGGATCGTTTGTCAACCGATGTAGATTGGGTAACTCCAGAGTTGCCACGAATGGCAGCTGCTGACTCAAGTTAGGTGAAGCGTACCCAGGGTACGATGGAATCGCCTGAGCAGTTGGTCTTTGCATACCAGCATAATGTAATTGATGCTGATATGACTGATACGGTTGATGGACTACTCCACCGTAGAGTGGTTGGTTTTGACCGTATTGTAGGCACGGTTGTCCATTATTCGCAAAAATCTGCTACTCGGTACCTTGGTACACTTGCTGGAACTGCGGTTGTTGATACTGCACTAACCATGGTTGTGACGCCATTGGTTGTTGTGCTATGCTTACCACTGGGCCAAGATTAGGGGTAAGGGTACCCGTTTGTGTTTGTGACGCCTCACTAGCCAGCGATTGCGGTTGGGTTGCAGGGTCAACGGGTTGTTGCATTACAACCTGAGAAAACTGAGGTTGACATGTAACAGGTATCGTTTGAACTTGCGACACAGTCACAATTGCTGGTGTCGTCGGGATGTTCGTCACAGGCATCTGTTGTTGCATAGAATACACAACTCTTGGTTGCTGGGATGGCATAGGTATCCAACCACTTGTAGTTATTCCGGTATAACCTGAGTATGGTTGTGAACTCCCGTATGGGTAACCTCCCGGAGGGGGTAATGAGAAAGCATATTGCCCCCCATACGGTGGTGGTCCGGAACCAAGAGGATTTATTACACCTCGAGGACCAGATTGCCCCAACGGATTTCCAAAAGGATCAATCTGTTGAGTTCCAACATAGGAGTTACCGAGTATTATCCCGGGAGAACAAACAGGAACAGACCATACTGTCGTCATGGCCCCCGAAGGGACCCCCGCAAGCTGTTGAGAGTTAGGGACAGATGGTGTGCCGGCGAACATTGTCGGAATGACCGTAGGGATTTCTGCGGTCGCTGTGTCATTTGGCACAATCCTAGATGTCGACGGTTGTTCAGACATTTTGAGTCTATCCAGTAGATTGCCTAGTGATTCTTCAGGAACTTCTCTGGATGATATGCTAGCTTCTGATGCAGTAGGAAGTAGAGTGATCCCTGCTCCAAAATGTGTTGGAGTAGTTGCTTGCGGATCTTCTACAATCTCTTCTATTGCGATCAGACTGGGTGGAAGAGGAAGACCGTCAGGTCCGTAGAATATCTCTGGTGCCGAAGAAGGGGTTGTTTCGACAGCGACAGTTGTTTGAGGAGCAAGACTCTCTGAACCGATCACTGATGGACCTGATTCAGTAACACAAGTATTTGCTTTCAGACTAGGATCAGTGTTACTGTCCTTCTGGGGCTGTTGAACTTCTTCAATAGGGGCAGGGTTTCCAGAAATTTTTGGAGTAACTGGAACCTCAGATGTCGTTGGAACACTTGTTCTAACTTTGACAGGAGATTTGGAACCAGTTGAACGAGGTCGCTTTGCCCGGGTTGTTTTTGATTCCGGGGACAAAGACGTTTGTCTCGTGTTCCTCCGCGAACGACAGTTCATCGATTGACTTTCTTCCACGATTGCGGATTACTTGATCAACCAACAATGCACAGGGTAAAATTTGTTTTCGAATTGAATTAATTTTAGACGCTTTTAAGACACAACTTGCTTTTTCATGTTTTAAGAGTCGAGAAAAAGCTAAAGATGACTCTAGTCTCCTTCGATGTATTAACGAGCCCAAAGTGACAAATGCTCGGATGGACTTTTTCAGTTATAGAGTTTGAAAAAGGCCAAAAGAAACTACTCTGGAGTTCTAGGCAAGGGTGTGCCAAACCTTTCGCGAAACCACAGAATACGTTTTACGGTACGAGTGGTCGATCTTCGTGAATGCTGTGTTCACTGCATCGCGATCAGTAGGGCGTCCGACACGGCTTCCTATGGATAAAGGCTTTGTTCCTATAGGGGTCCCCCAATATACGCGACGGTACGCGGGGGCACAAGTCCGTATTAGTGCTATCGTCCCTCAGGAGGAATCACCCACCTTTGTAGAGATCAACAGTCACTATGTTTAACGACGCCGGTTCACGTCTCTACCTAGACCTCTACTGTGTTTCGTTATGTTTCAAAGCGTTGTTAGATAAATTCAGTTCTTTTTAGGTTGATCTTGCTTAGCAGTTTGCCTTTACGGATCACCACGTGATGTATGATACAACTCTTAAATGCAGTCTAAGAATGATAAGCAAGCTTTTTCAATTCTTTCAACTTATGAAAACCTTAACTACTGAAGGAAAAGAAAGACATCATCTTTTCAAACAGATCATAGAGCACACACTGATGCACTTTTCCTAAATCGACATGCAAACTGTCAAAATGCACATGCACAATGCAAGTATTTCTTTTCTTCTTCCTTAATGTTGATGTATTACAAAAAGAAAGCTGTTGTATAATTTCGAATTCAATTTCAAGTGAAAGAAAACAAGTTTTGTCCAATAATCAAAAGAACACCTTAAGATTCACTCGTTTCAACACAAGAAATACTGAAATTCGAACCATATAACGAAAGAAAATGCTCAAGTAGCTATGAACAGCAATAAACTAGCTCTTAGAATCACAACGACACTTTCTCACAGGTCTAGATCCAAGAGGTCATAGCAAGACTAGTTCACTTTCGCTATGGGAAACTGTGAATGACAGCAAGAAATACAATAAGAACAATCATGGTTTCTTCATACAACTGAGGCAGAATGAAGGCAGAGAGAAGTGGTTTCAGCTGGGTATACAGGTTGACAACTGGCTGCAAAAACAATACTGAAAACTGGGCAACAGACAGTGGAGAATCCAAGTTGCACAAGGCAAAACTGGATCAGCGCAGGTGCTGCACTGTGGATCTGAGATGCAGTGCAGGTAGCCCCTTCGGGACCTGCGTTGCAGTGCAGGTAGCCTTTGTGGCAGCTGCACTGATGAGACAAGTCACGTCTCTCTCAGATTCCGGGTCACAGTTTGCTCAAAAATGAGCGGTTTTTGGCCAATTCAGAGGCTGTCAGTCAAGTATACACTAGAGGATGATTAAAGGAGGAAGAACACTATCACAAAGAGTTAAAAAGAGTCCTTGTGGATCAACTCTTCAGATCATAAACATGCCCAGCACTGGGCTAGAGTAGCTGCCCTCTACTTTGCATTCGAAGAACTCGAATGCAGTTCGATTCGGTACTCCTTTGTTTAAGAAATGAATAGCAAGAAACACAAGCTACCAACAAGACACGATCCCCAGTGGAGTCGCCAGTCTGTTGTGGGGGAAAGTATCCAACTCGGAATGACCCTAACCCACTCTAAGGGTGACAGTTCCTTAGCAACAGCTGAAAGCAAAGCTATCTAAAGTTTCTTCTTTATGACATGCAAGAGATAAAAGGAAGAGATCCACTTACCGATGTCTTGCGCAAATGGTCGATCCAATCTCCTTTGATTGCCGCTTTCTCCCAGCTCCAAGTCTTTTCACGGGCCCAGCTACACGAGATCCTGCAAACAAGACAAAGAAAGGAAACTACAAGAAGCATGCATTCATAATCGATTCAAGGATTAGCATAAATCAAAGACGCAAGTAAGACAATACACCATTGAAACACATGCGAATAGAAGAACCTCAAAAGCTTTATTAATATATGGAAGTAAGGTTCAGGCGGTGATACAACCATGAGAGGTCCAATCCAGCATCACCTTCCCGATGGAGAGAAATCTCTTCTTCACCTCCCTCAAGCAATCACCCAATGCTCACAACTGTAAACCAACAGCAATTCTTTGCACTAAATTCCGGCCTCCAGATCCCATGGGATGAGATCCTTATATAGAGTTTTGGAGTGAAGATAAGTCAGCTTGATGTGTGACTTGTTGTCCTCTTCAACTCCAGTTGTTCTTCAGTTCTTCAATTGGAGTTTCTGTCTTCCACTTGGAGTTTTAGAAGCTCTTAACTCATCATTAGGCGAATCTTAACATCAAGTGTCTTTTTAGAAGATTCCTGGGCACTGGCACTTTGAGAAAAAGATTCCTCCACATGTCCAAGTACGCCCAACGCAGGTAGCCTTTGTTCTACTTGCTATGCAACGCAGGTAGCCTTTGTTGTACCTTCTATGCAGCGCAGATGCCTAGTGGAGCAGCTGCAATGATCCAAAACTGACCTGTTTTTGAGTGTTTTTCAGTGGAGAACTGACTTGCAGTGCTGTGGTTTGCTGACTTTGTTCCTCTAAGGGTAAGAACAACTTGTTTAGGGACTTTGGATCCCTTAGATTATTGACATTTCATGTTCTATGCTGTAAGGCACAAAAATGTCTATAACAGTATGGGATCGATCATGTTATTTTGGACCTAGGGTCAGATGCGAATGTCCTACCGAAGCAGACTTGGGAACGAATGGGGAGACCTGCACTACAATCGTCTCTGATTCATCTAAGGATGGCGAATTAGCAGAAGATCATCCCCATTGGGGTAGCTGTAGATATTAAAGGTGTGAGCGCGCTGGCTAACTTTGAAGTGATAGAAATTGTGGATGACAGCAACCCTTATCCTGTGCTCTTGGGAATTGACTGGGCTACTAATATGAACGGGGTAATCAATCTAACGAAGCAAAAAATGATATTTGATAAGAAATCACTAGGCGTAATAGTACCCCTAGATCCTGCTGAAGGATCACGCTATACTGTACCAGTCCGGAATTATGAGAGTGATGACGATATGGACTGTATATATAAGATAACAGCGCGAGACCAAGACTGGGTGAATCCCACTATAGATGGATGAATTATGTGGGATCACGAGAGTTCCTACACCTCGGACTCTAATTAAGAGTTAGAGCGCTGGCAGAATTGGTTACATGAGGTAACTATGCTGAGTTGTAACATGATGACCCGGTCGCTACATTGTGTGTCCTGAGAGGTAAGAAATTTGCCTACTTATGATGGCCTGAATGAGGTAGATATATTTTTGGATGCATTTGAAAGGGAGATACTAGAAAAGCAGCGCCTCCAAGCATTAGACTGGGCACTGCGTGCTATGCCCATAAGATGGTGGGGTATGCATAAGGGAAGATTTGATGATTGGCGGGAATGTAGGAGGATGATGAGAAAACGCTTTGGGAAGCCAAAGATATGAATTATAGACAAGTATGATGAGCAGGATGATCTGCACGCACATTTGGCCAAATGAGATCAGGGTTATGTAGAGGAGCCCCAACCTGAATGCGTGCACTTGTTCTGTTACACCGTGGATGTCGTCTCGATGAACTGGTATGTAGAGACAGAGCTCTGCCATGCTACAGGTGAATGGGATATTTTGCACGAGGGATTCATAATGACATTCAGTTCCAAAGACGGGTTTGATTGTATTGATGAGGCGCTACAAGAGGTGAAAGTAGCAATATTTAGGATAACACAGGATCCTTTGGACCTGATTCATCCTGAGTGGGCTACTTAGATGAGTCACACACTGGAATGCTATCACATTACTGCTGAAGAAGAAGATGACGATCTACGAAAGTTTAACATCCCTGAAATAGAAGGCCACTGCGAGGTCGAAGGACCACAGATTGAGAATCTGGATATAACTGCGTCACTGAAAATGAAGCAAGTAAACATTGGTACAAAGGCATAACCCAAATTCACAAAGATTGGAGACTAATGGGATGACATGATGGTGGATAAGGTCATTGAATTTCTCCATGAATACTAGGATTTATTCCCTATCAAGTTTACGGATCTGAAGGGGATTTCCCAGGGACCTAGTTGTTATGAAGATCACATTGAAGCTCGATGCGAAACCGGTTAAGCAAAGACCTTACCATCTCAATTTGAAGTATAAGTAGAAGGTCCACTTAGAGCTAGACAAGATGCTCACAGAATGCATCATTGACACTGCGGAAGAATCTGACTGGGTAAGCCCAATGGTGGTACAAGAGAAGAAGCAGAAAGATGAAATAAGGATATGTGTGGATCGCAGAAAGCTAAATGACGCATGTGTACATTATCCTTTCCTGAATCCGTTCATTGATGAAGTGTTGGACAATGTAGGCAGCTAGGAAGCATATTCCTTCACTGATGGGTTCTCAGGGTACCACCAGATCAAAATCACACCGAAGGATAGGAGCAATACAACCTTTGTGACTAAGTGGGGTTATTTTCCATACACTGTAATGTCATTTGGATTCAAGAATGTGCCTAGGATCTTCTTGTGAATTGTCATTGTGAAGTTCAAAGAATTTATTCATAAGTTCCTAGAGGTATAATTTGATGACTAAATTGTGTTTGGGTTGGTAAAATGCCATGTAGCAAGTTTGCGTATGATGCTAGATACCTGTCAGAGATACCAAATTGTGCTTAGTTTGAAGAAGTGCCTATTTTGTGTTCCTTTTGGGACCCTGTTGGGTCATGTGGTTTGCAGAAAGGGGCTGATGGTAGATCCCACAAATATTGTGGTGATACTAAATGTGGAAGCACCGAGGAGTGTGAAGCAGTTGCACACTACCTTAGGACACATGGGATATTACAAAGTTTTATCAAAGGCTATGCCTAGATCACTGCATATGGAGAAATTGTTGAGGAAGGATGTCACGTTCTACTGGAACGAGGAATGTAAGAAGAGTTTGGATATACTGAAAGAAAAGATGGTCACTGCATCGATTCTAGTCTTCCTGGATTGGAAGAAGGAGTTTCATGTACATATCAACACGTCATGTATAGTGCTAGGAGCAGTACTGACATAGGACGATGGAGGAGACTTGGAGCATCCTATCGTGTTTAGAAGTAGAAGGTTATCCAAAGCAGAGAAGAACTATTCCACCACCAAGCACGAAGGGTTAACCATGGTGTATGCGCTCCAGATGTTTAGGCACTACTTGTTGGGTCCATTTTAAGATGTATATAGATCACTCCGCACTGAAATACCTGGTCAATAAGCCTATGCTGGGGGGGAGAATAAGCCTAGATGACTGAATGCGGGACCAGACCATCTGTCGTGCATCAAAACAGTGGAAGAACCCACTAATTTGGAAGAAGGGTTGCCTGACGTGCAACTATTTGTAGTGTACATCACGGATGGCCATTTTGAGGATATAATACACTTCTCAATGATAGGAACTGCCCCAGAGGGATACACCATCCAATAGAAGAAGGAATTAGTGATGTGTGTGGAAAATTTCTCTGTCACTGCTAGACATCTGTACAAAATGGGGTCTAATGAGATATTACGATGATATGTACCTGATTTTGAAAGAATCAGCATCCTCGCGAATGCTCATGGGGGCGCCGCGGGAGGACATTATGTAGGGAGAGTTACTGCACAGAAGATTCTACGCGTAGGATTATGGTGGCCAACCCTCCATCAGGACTCAAAAGCATATTGCAAGGCATGTGATGTTTGTCAAAGGAATGGCAAGCCATTTTGCAGGGATGAGATGCCTCTGAATCCATAGATGACATTACAACCCTTTGAAAAATGGGCGATAGATTTTGTGGGACCCATTCAGCCCCAAGGAAAGACGGGGGCAAGGTACATTATCACCACAGTGGAGTATTTGACTCGTTGGGTAGAGGCAAAACCTGTGAAGGATTGCAAAGGTGTGACTATTGCAAAGTTCCTCTTTGAGCATGTACTGACACGATTTGGATGTCCAAAGATCTTGATGAGTGATCGCGGTACGCGTTTTCTAAATGAGAGGATCAGTGCACTAACGGAGGAATTTTAGGTATATCACCAAAAGAACACACCTTATCACTTGCAGGCTAATGGGACAGTGGAAGCATTCAATAAAGTGCTCGAAACACATTGAATAAGGTTTGCAATGCTCAACAAAGTGACTGGGACCTATGCATACTTGCAGTACTATGGTCTTATCGAATGACATGTAAGAAGTTGACCGGAAAAACTCCCTTTAGGCTTGTCTATGGTGTTGAAGCGATAATTCCTATGGAATATATTGTGCCTAGTCTGTGCATAGTGGTGCTCACAGGTATGACGGATTGTGAAGCCCTAGAGGAAAGGCTCGCACAACTGGATGAGATTAAGGAAGAAATATTTCTAGATGGATTTCACCAACAGGTCCAAAAATAGTGCGAAAAATCATGGCATGATCGACACATTAAGCTATGCACCTTTAAGGTAAATGACCTGGTTTTGTTATATGATAGTAAGTTTGATAAATTTCTAGGTAAATTTTGAATGCAATGGTTTGGGCCCAATGTCATTAAGGAAATTACCTACGAAGGACCGCTACAGTTGGTGAAATTGAATGAAGAACCCTTCCAAGGAAAGGTGAATGGCAGTTGCTTGAAGCCATACACCGGTAGTTCGGCCATGTGACTAGATGAAGGTAGCATAGGCTTAGTGCTCCAGGCAGCTAAAAGGAGCCATGGGACAATAAACTACACTGCCCAGGTTGGGGAGCTACGTGATTTGAGGACTATGTGAAGCAAGGAAGTTTCACAAGGTCCGCGGCAGCACAAAGAGAGTTGTGCTACCCAAGGATAAATCACACAAGTCGGCCGAAAAGTGACTGTTAAAGTCACTATTCATTATTTGATGACAAAAGTGCGGGCAAATGGAGTGGGCGTCTGACATTTAAGATTAAATTTATGGCTCAAATCCTTGAAAATTTGCTGCCAATCCAACATTAATGAACCGAATTTGGGGGGAATGGTCGGATTTGAATTCAAAATGCCCTATAAATTACAAGTGGTTGTCTAGCGAAAAACACTTGGCATTTTGAGAATTGATTTGTTGAGCTCTCAGGCACCCATGAACCAAGAATTCTTTGAGGCTTTCAAAGAGACTCCAGCATTTGCAAACTTGCCAGAGACGTCGCGAGCATTGTTAGAAAGTGTTATGTTGGCACCCACAGAAGTTAGAGATACCGAAGTAGAAGAATCAATGACGGAGGTTGAGATGGAGGCAGAAGTAGTTTCTCGAGAGGTCATTGAGGTGCTAGATGAAGTCCATAAATCACCGAGAATTCTCAGACCGAAGCCAACCACAACCAAAGAGACCATGAAGGATAAAAAGGGCAAGTAGCCTGCCATATCAGTGCGTGCACCACAAAGGAGAAACTGTTGGGTGTGGGATCCCCCAAGGGAATTTTTGGGGCCTAGAGCCCAGATTTTGGTCAAAAGTTGTAACCTTGATGTAAAGACTCCGCATTTTGTGGGTGCGAATCACGTAGTTTGTAAAAGAGTCATAAGGTTTTCTTCCCTCAATTTTGTAATGTAATTTTGGTTGTAGAGATCTACCCATGGTCCGCAGACCATGGGATTGTATAAATAGACTAAGGGTCTAAGTAGTTAAATTAGTCAATAAACAATGGAATAATAAGGTTAATGATGAAGGGTTGAGTCGTATCTGAAGTGAAATGTCTAGTTTTGGGTTTTAGAGTAGGAGAAGGTTCTGCAACTAAGTGCGCAGAGGCTGAGTAGTCTGTAGCTGAGTGCGTGGACCCCTGCAGCTGAGTGCGTAGGGCGAGTCAAGTCTATAACAATTGGAGCATTAATAAAGAGAAGTTTCATATCCATTCTACGTATTTATTTCTTGTTTTATGCATCTATTACATTGAATATACATTGCACTTTTAATGCTTATATGATGCACGAATATATATGAATATGTTGAATAAGTGAATGCAAGATAGAATATCTATTTACGCGAAGTTAACTAAGATCTTTAAGAAGATAAGTAAGATAGGCGGTGTAGTTTGGGGAAATAACGTAGGATGCTGCCATAGCAGTGCGAAAGAATCTTAGCCCCTCATTAGGGCTGTGTGAAAAGCGATTATAATAGATCGTGAAGGTATTGAAGGCCAAGAGAGCACACAAAGTAACCTTCACGAAGGTAGGCACAGTTGGACTAAATAGGAGCCTCAGACATCTCAAGGGTGCAGAAACTTGGTTCCAACATCCCCTCTGAATACTTTGGGTGAGACTTCAATCCGCGCTCTGTAGGCTGATGCCAAAAGGGCCAATAGTTTAAGGATTTGTTTGGCTAATTAACTCTGAACATGGGTCAGGCCCCCTCAAGCCAACAAATGGTTCTATTGCTGGGACCGGAATCTACATAAAGATGTTCGATGTCGTATCATTGGAATCCAACTAAGAAGGAAGTAAAGGCTAGTTGGATAGAAGAATTCATGAGTTCGCAGAACAGGAGAACAGGAATCCGCCACTGACAAAAGAAGAGTGGCTAGATTGCTACCTATACATGGAGATCCACGAAATCTTCTTTGTGTCCTTCCCTACCGAGCTATACGAGTGGATCGTGAAGCTAGCGGATAACCAAGGAAGGTGGAAACTTGATGGTCCTATTGTGTGGATCCCAGAGTTAGTGCAAAGGGTGGATGCATCAGAGGATAAGATCGTGCATGCAATTGATCATTGACTCGATTGTATTATAGGAGGATTCATTACTGAGTTCACAATTGACACCTCAATTAGCTACAACGAGGGGGTGCGATGCTTTTTCAAAGAACTGCGAGGTAAGTACGTAAAGTGTTTGAATACGTGGATTAAAATGCTATTGTGCGAAAAGTGGCTTATGAAATTACCTTGATGTTCGGGGCTACATGAAGTGGAAAAGCTTGCAGGAACGAAGGAAGTAAGGGACCATAAACTAACCCCTTGATTTCATCTCCGCAAGGCGACAAGGAAGAGCTCATGAATGTCTCACTGCAAAGTTTGATCCGTCTGATAAGGCAAATAATTCCACGAATACCACCTCCACCTAGACCACCACCATCTTCACCACCATCACCTCCATCTTCACCTATACCACCTCCATGTTATAGACATTTTTGGGCACTGCAACCCCAATAAAACATGTCCATAAACCAAGGGCTCCTAAGTCCCTAAAAGTGTTGTTTCATACCCTAAAGGAAAAAGGTCAATTGATTACATCATCTCCCAGAAGTTCTCCACAGGAAATTGCTTAGAACTAGTCAAAACTGGACCATACAGGTTGCTCAGTGCTAAGGGTGCGATGCATCCCACCTGCCCAGTGTAAGAGGTGTGATGCATACTGAAAATCCCTTTTGTAGGGTGCAATGGGCGAGAGTGGACAAATGGCAGAGACAGTTTGCGAGGTGGATGATCATAGAATCTTCTAGAAACTTCTCCTATGACACTTGCCTCTCTGAATTCACCGAGGGATGAGTAAGAGATCATCAATCTCCAAGTGGAACCAAGAACTATCAAAGAAAGGACACTAATAAAAATCCCGGAAGCTGACTCACTCCCCTGCAATCATCTATATATGGATCCCTCATCCAAGAGATCCAGAGACTGGAATTTTGTATCTTGTAAGGAAGTGCTGTTGGTTTCTTGTTGGAATATCATAGTGTTGGGTGATCTAAGCTTTTCATGAGGTGAAAGAAGGGCTTTCATGCTGGAGGATGACGTTGGGTCAGAACAATTGGTTGTAATCCTCTTTGCTTATTCTTGATATTAATAAAGCTATTCAAGTTTTCCTCCACATTCTTGTATGTTTGATGATATATGCATTTGTGTGGTCAATATATATCTGGTCCTATATTGTTTATGATTGTAGATCTATGCTCCTCGATAGTATTATGCTACTTTGATTCCACAAGTGCTCTTTGAAGCTAGGTAGACGAAGGAGAAAGTGGTAAGGATCTGTCAGAAGGGAGAGGAACCGAACAAGGAACCAAGCACAAGACTGAGGTTGGTGTCCTTCATTCCTCTCTTATCTACTTCTCATAAAGGAAAACAAAAGTAGTTTTAGTTTGTTTGTTTCTAAGATAGCTACCAGTCTTAGTGGGACTAGCAGCTCCGAGTGGACACTAGATTTCTCGATAACAAAATGGCGACTCCGCTGGGGAGCGAATAGATTATTTGCTTGTCTATATTTGTTTATTTTATAAACTTACAAACGGAGCCTGAAGTCAAGCCAGCTAGCCTTCGAACTGCATTTGCTATGCAAGTGCAAAGTAGATCAATGTTACTTCAGTCTATCTCCGAGTTTTGTTTATAAACTGAACAATCAATTTTCAAACCTTCTAATTTCCCTAGTGGTGGCTCTAGTAACCTCATTAGATCAGCCCCTGTGATTT
The DNA here is from genome assembly GCA_031772625.1 of Pinus tabuliformis. NCBI lineage: Eukaryota > Viridiplantae > Streptophyta > Pinopsida > Pinales > Pinaceae > Pinus > Pinus tabuliformis. Next base: position 809,571,236 of record CM062804.1, on the reverse strand, counting down.
CTATTTACTGTACATCACTTGCTTAGCCTAAATCCATGAACAGAGCTGCAAATTGTGACCCGGAACCCAATTGAAGTCTCGTCCCTGGACCATTGCACCTTCTACTCTTGGGAATCTGGATGCATCGCACTTCCCGTGTGTAGTAGGTGCGATGCATCGCACTTTCCCTATGTTACAGGTGCGCTGGTCAGACAAGACCTCTTCTTCTCTCAGTTTTTGGTTTCTGTGTTCACTCTCTTAAGCTCTATTCAGGAGTTTTGTTGTCTGTGATCAATATACCACTGTGGAAACCCCCTTCCTTTCTATCATTACGCCTCCATTGTGCAAAGAACTGTGAATGTTTTTATGTATTGTGTGCCATTTTCAGTTCTCTTTTACAAAGAAGTAGCATAATCAAATTGTCGTCTTCTGATTTCAAAGTGTCGCAAGTGTCATTTTCAGTCAAAGAAAAGAATTCTATTGTTCTTGATGGTTGATTATACAGTTACTCTTGTATTTGATTTGAATTAGTAGTTTTTCAAGTGTCGAAAGAAGTTTTCAATTCAAAATAGAAAAGTGTCGTCATTATCTTCCTTTCATTTTTGAAGAGAAATTTGTTAGTACTATCGCTTTGAAAAGATAATTCAGATTTGTACTTAGCATTCTTCTTGTCATTCAAAAATTAAGAAAGCTGAAAAAAAATACATGCATGTGCATTTGCATTTAGACTGCTTGTTGGTTTGACTTAGGACAGTGCATCTAGTGTGTGCTCTCTGCTCTATGTTGAAAGAATATCGTCTCTCTTTCTTTAGTAGCTAGGATTTTCATTGAAAAAAGAAGATTAAACGATTGTTTATCATCTTATATTGCATTTTAGGAATTATATGTGCATCACGCGGTGAACATGAAAGGAAAATTTCTTAAGAAAGATCAACTGTAAAATAAATTTAATGAACCTAAAAACGCTTTGGAACCTAACGCACAACATCTAGAAGTCTAGGCTAGAGACGTATTCCGGCATCGTAAAGCCTGGTAACTGTCGCTTTCACTCTTGGTTGGGTGATTCCTCCTCTTTGAGACGACAAGTGCCAGTACAGACTTGTGCTCCCACATACCGTCGAGTATATACTGGGAGACCACAACAGGTTATATCCTTTATCCATAGGAAGCCGTGTCTGCCGCCCTATTGATTGCAATGCACTGAACACAACATTCAGGAAGATTGACTACTGTACCATAAAAAGTATTCTGTAGTTTTGCTATTGGTTTGGTAATCCATCTGTCTAGATTTCTAGAGTAGTCTCTTTCGTTCCTTTTGAGACTCCTTAAAGGAAAAGTTCCATCTGAGCACTTGTCACTTCAGGCTCATTAAAAATCGAAGGCGACAAGAGTCATCTTTTGTTTTTTCTCGAATCTTAAAAATTAAAAAAGCAAGTTGTGTCAAAGCATCTAAAATTTATTTTAATTAGAATAATATCACCATTCCTATGTTGGTCTTAGGTTGAGAAAAGTGGAGTCCACCAACCAAGGAGTTCCCCTCGGAGGGAATCCTAGTCCTTTCTCCTCTTGGGGAGATGTTGGTGCACCTCATATGGCCACGTTGTCACTTCTAGGATTGACTATTGGCTTGCCAATATGGCTCTTCTCGACCTCCGTCGTTCAGAACACCGTGATTCCTAAACAATCAAGTCAGCAACTGGATGATACTAAAGTTACTCCCCAACCTTCTACTTCATCCAATTCTCCCTCTCCTCCTTCCTCTTCACTTGATAAAGCCGATAAAGCCAAAAATCAAGTAACTAAGAAGGAGAAGAAGGGGAAGGAGAAGAAAGAGAAGAAGAAGAAGGAGCCAAAGGCGAAAAGGGGTAACTAGGCATCGTCTAGTGAAAATCCACACACTACACCATATAAGCCTAAATCTCCATGTGTCATTTGCAAAGGAGACCACTATCATCGAGATTTTCCTTGCATCCCTCGGATCTTAAGGGACTGGTCTCCTCCTTTGCACAACCTGGTGTCATCAACCTCTGAAGACCATGTTGAAAGTACACCATCAACTAGTGAAAGCGAAGCATTTGGACAAAAAAGGAAATGTAAATTTCCTTGTAAACTGTGTGAAGGTGATCACGCCATCCACCGTTGTCCCTTCCTAGACGAAGCTAAAAGAGTTTTGGATGACCGTCCAGCTTCGCCGCTACGGCTTCCTCCTAGATATAAGAAACTCTTGCCGAGTCTGTCACTGGTTGAAAAACCGACTGACACGCCTTTGTGGTCGGTCGAAGCACCTGTCATTGAAGATAAACCCACTGAATCCATACTAGATGAAATTCAAAAGGTTGAGGCGGCAGTCAACTCGGCCTTGCTTTCGGAAGGTCCATCTTCAGATGACACAATCACCGAAGAGAATGAGAATGACATCGTTCAAATTCTTTTCGTAAACACAGACTCCGATGAACATGGTGGCAGTCTACCCATTCCTTTACCTAGGAAGGAAGTTCGTTAGAGTCATATCCGGCCATCTATTCATTCCCACCTCCAAGTAACCTAGTTGTTTCCTTCGATTGGAATCTACTAGGTAGACCCCGTGTACCGGCTAATGTACCATTCTGAATCATTGTACAAGCTTAAAAAATGATCATGGTCGGTACCATGATAGATGAAGGGGCTTCTGTGAGTATCCTTTCCTCAACTTCTTGGGAAGTGCTTGGCTTGCCATCGCTTCTGCTTGAGATGAGAAATTTGACAGGCTTCGACAAAGGAACCAGTCGAGCGTTAGGGATCCTTCCCAGTGTGCCCATAACATTGAGAAAGAAAACCATTTATGTGAACATAATGGTAGTTCAAGGACCTATAGATTATAATCTACTCCTTGGACGCGACTATATTTATAGCATGGGAGCCATTGTCTCCTCACTCTTTAGAGTAATGTGTTTACCGCATTAAGGCCAAGTGGTCAAGCTCGTAGACCAGCTTTCGTTCCCCGGCTCACACATAGCTAATAGTCAAATGCCATCCCTAAATGGTCTTTTCACGCAAGGAATGTATTATCAATATCCAGTCCGTCCACCCGAAGAGAGCGAGTGATTCGGGAGGACATGACTAAAACCTAGGGGGCATGCACCCTGGTCTGTTTCGGTAGGAGAACCTTGGGTATAGGGTAGGTTTCTGCGGAGGATATATGACTAGTCTGACACACCCGTCCATTTAGGAAAATGGGATTAGACTGGAATAAGATTCCCTCATCAAGGTTATGTGAGTGGAGGCGACCGTGCCACTCACCTTTGTCTATTTCGGTAGACATCACCAAGGAAGCATTTTGTCTGCAACGCGAATGGAGAGCTTTCATATGGTAGCCTGGAAAATTTTCACTATACTTGGGGGCATGCAAACCTTTTTGCATGCAAGCAAAGAGCGACCATTTATTTTCTTAGTTTGTAGTTTCTCAACCCTTTAAACTCATAGGATTGGTCATTCCTAACTGGCATAAAGAAAGGATCTGAGGCAAAGCTTTGAAAGGTGCAAGATCCATACAAAATGGAATCTTACATGAGATATCCTTATCATACGACTGGCACGAGTAGTTTTTATGTGGAGTTCAAGCTCATTAAAAATTAAACCTAAGCAATGAGCAAATGTTTCCCCCAGAGTTTAAGCTCATTAAAAAATGAGCCAATTTCTGGTAAATAACCATTGTGAATGCATTATCATCAACTTTTGAGCCTTGGTCGTGTTCTCATCATCACCTCCACTCTGTTTTGGCCGATCGTTCACTTCCATTTGATTGTTTACCCCTTTTGAGGAATAGCTGCGAAGAGTGATCCTGTTAGCCATCCTTGTGACATTGCTATGATTAGAAAATTCCAAACCTTACCTGGAATCAGCTGCTACCCGAAATTATCACTCATTCCTCAAAAACGAGTTTCCTTTAAGCTCTTTTCACCTGACTCATAAAACATGAAAATATTGCCGAGCGATTGGCCTCTCCAGCTCGTTAAAGCGACCGGAAGTGTTATCCCTCCTCTAGATTTTAATCTTTTTGGACCCGAGGGATTATTACACAAAAAGATCGAGTGCTTGTTTTGTTCGGCTCATTAAAATTACCGAAAATTCATCCCTTTGGTATTATTTTATACTTTTTCAAACTTAAGGGATTACATGATGAAAAAGGATTATTGGAGTTTCCTTTACGTCCCTTTTAGACTCTCTGAAATTGAAAAGGACCGAGTTATCTTTGTCGTTAAACTTGCTAAAACCGAATAGCGACAAACTTGTCCATACAGACGAGAACGAGTTTCATTGTCGCTAGGCTCATTAAAACATAGCGACGGGTTTGCCCGAAGGGCAAATTATAGAACAAGCATATGTTATCCTCCTCAAGATTGACAAAAATAAAGAGGTACTAGTTAGCAATGACTGGGGAAAAATTTGGAAGAAAACTTGAAGAAACTTTATTGGTAGCAAGTCGCTCTTGAACATGACACTTTCACTCCGCATCCGAGTTGGGTTGCGTTGTTCCATTCACCGGTCATATCACCATTGGTCCACCGCACCATCCATATTTGGGGTTAACGCTACCAATCCATGTCAGTGTCGCCGGTATGTTCAAGAGAAGTCGCTCAGAGAATTCACCTGTGTCTCATTCGCTGCAATACATTCACGCTCCATTCTTTCATGACTGCCACCCTGAACCCTGTATCATCAGATCGTTTTCACCTCCAAAATCATTTACTCCATTCCGTGTCATAGATGTGGGATTCATTAAGGCCCTCCTACGACGGGTCGCTTCTTGTCGACATCAGCTCATTATCCAAGAAGTCAACTTAGGAACAACCCTTTCAGTACTTTGAAGCTTGCATGCCTCAATGGCAAGTTTCTCACTTCCGGCGACAGGTTTACATCATTGGCCTTCGACCGAAAGATTTTGCGTGATGTTCGACACCAAGTCCCTTTTCACACCACGTGAATTGTACTGTAGTACCTTGAGAGTCATCATCATTATCGGTGATTCCTCTCACGCCTGTTAACAGCTTACATCATTGGCTGGTAATCAGGCGATGTCTTTCCATGTTTGACCCAAAAACATCTTTCACATGGATCGACTTGTACTCCAAGTGAAGATTGGATGAGTTTGAAGACCCCGAATCTAGTTTCATCCATCCGAGCTGTGATATATTCAGGAAAATAAAGACATCAAATGTACATTGTTGCTGCACATATGATCATCTGAATCAAAGGATGATGACTCTATAAGAATCATCAGTCTCCCGCACAGACGCTTGTCTGTCTTATGTACATGAAAATGAATTTATAAAGTTGAGCATGGGAATGCCCACCTCAGCTAGATCATGAAAAATATTATGAAGATAATGTATTGTATTGTATCTTATTACAGGTCACCTTCCAGCTTGAAAAAACTTCGGATCCTCATGATAAAGCATTTCACCCGACATCAAAAGGTTAACAACCTCATGCTTTAGGGGGCAACTGTTATAGACATTTTTGGGCACTGCAACCCCAATCAAACATGTCCATAAACCAAGGGCTCCTAAGTCCCTAAAAGTGTTGTTTCATACCCTAAAGGAACAAGGTCAACTAATTACATCATCTCCCAGAAGTTCTCCACAGGAAACTCCTCAAAACTGGTCAAAACTGGACCATACAGGTTGCTCAGTGCTAATGGTGTGACGCATCCCACCTGCCTATGTAAAAGGTGTGATACATACTGAAAATCCCTTCTGTAGGGTGCGATGGGTGAGAGTGGACAAATGGCAGAGACAGTTTGCGAGGTGGATGATCATAGAATCTTCTAGAAACTTCTCCTATGACACTTGCCTCTCTAAATTCGTCGAGGGATGAGTAAGAGATCATCAATCTCCAAGTGGAACCAAGAACTATCAGAGAGAGGACACTAATCAAAATCCCAGAAGCTAACTCACCCCCTTGCAATCATCTATATATGGATCCCTCATCCAAGAGATCCAGAGGATGGAATTTTGCATCTTGTAAGGAAGTGTCGTTGGTTTCTTGTTGGAATATCATAGTGTTGGGTGATCTAAGCTTTTCATGAGGTGAAAGAAGGGATTTCATGCTGGAGGATGACACTAGGTTAGAACAATTGGTTGTAATCCTCTTTGCTTATTCTTGATATTAATAAAGCTATTCAAGTTTTCCTCCACATTCTTGTATGTTTGATGATATATGCATTTGTGTGGTCAATATATATCTGGTCCTATATTGTTTATGATTGTAGATCTTTGTTCCTCGATAGTATTATGCTGCTTTGATTCCACAGGTGCTCTTTGAAGCTAGGTAGACGAAGGAGAAAGTGGCAAGGATCTGTCAGAAGGGAGAGGAACCGAGCAAGGAACCAAGCACAAGACTGAGGTTGGTGTCCTTCATTCCTCTCTTATCTACTTATCATAAAGAAAATGAAAGTGGTTTTAGTTTGTTTGTTTCTAAGATAGCTACCAGTCTTAGTGGGACTAGCAGCTCCGAGTGGACACTAGATTTCCCAATAACACTCCACCACCACCATTATTCAATATGACAAGCACAGTGAAGTTCCCTGTGTTCAAAGGTTTTGGAAATGAGGATCCAGACAAATTCTTATTCGTGGTAAGGGATGTATGGGAAGCGCAAAGAGTTACATATGACAATATAAACAAAGTGACACTAGTTAGCGCCCTGTTGGACTGTGCACTGACCTAGTATATTAAGCACTCCAATGATAATCCAAATGCGGGAATCGTGGATATCCAAGCAACACTAGATTCTTATCCAAATGCGGGCTAGATTCTTGAAAATTTTCCACCATGTTGGGTCCCCATAATACTAGTCATTACCCCATTACTATTGTAGTTGTATCCCTTATTAATATTGTTGTTCCCCTATTGTCCCCATATTGTTATTATTGTTCCCCATTGAATTCCTCCATTGTTATTTTTGTGGCTTTATATTATTATTGTTAGGTCGGCTGGGTTATATTGTGACTCCTTAGACTCCTATATATAGAAAGGAGGTTTTGTCATTTGAATCATCCAAGAATTGTTCATTTATGTAATGTAAAGGAGGTTGCCCCCAAGAAGAGGCTAAATTCTAAGGCGTTAATCTATCTTTTCTATCTTTTTCTTGAGATGGTTTCATAACATTTGGTATCAGAGCTTTGGATTCTAGGGTTTCACTACTCCAAACAGGTCATTGTGGAATTTTCGCTATACCTTTTTTTCTGCGACATTTCAGAATCTAAAAAAAACCATTTGAGAAGAAATCACGGTGAATCTTGGATATGAATTTCAGATCTTTTCGTGCTATATTTGCGGAGATATGATCTGAGGAATTTGGTCTTTTTTGCAGACTCTTGAATTACATTCCAAACATGTGACCTGGGGAAAATCGTAATAACTTTCTCTCTGAGCATCGGATTGAAATTTCGTAAGAAGGTACAGAAAGAGGACAGACTGTAGTTTCTTGTATATCTTTTTCAGAGCCAGAGGTAGAAACAGGGACATGTGGCATGTCGTACAAGTTCTCTATACTGAACTAGTCTATAATCAGGTCACTGTGAGAGATTTGACATAACTCTTCCTTGGAGAATCCAATTGGGATCAGACTGGCGACATTGGAAAGAGAACACAGAGGGCTACTACAGATCATAATTTCGGAACTGGATGATCCGAAATTACAGAGATACTTCAGAGGCAATATTGAGCTCCTACAAAGTGAAAAAAGGTGTGTATATTTTTTAAAATTTTTGTTTAAGCTTGGTTTGAAAATTTATTTTGAAGGAATTCAAAGGGCATAGTAGAGCATTGTTATCAGTAACTGATTCCCCAAGGAAAGAAAATGGAAACACCTAGTAAGCAACCTAAAAGCCCTACCATGACTCATGAAAAAGAGGAATAAATGCTACATGATATATCAAAATTACAAGACCAAGTGCACCAAATTTCACTCTCACAAAAGCTAATAGAAGCTAAGATAAATGGCATGGAATCTAAGATAAAGGGCGTGGAAGCTAATATTGACGATTTGAAGACAGATTTGATGAGAGACATGGCAGATTTGAAGACAAATTTGACAAATTTTCTACAAGAAATACTTACTAATGGTGAAAAGGTAGTAAAGGAAACTCATGATGCGAACAAAAGAAATGTTAATCATGATTTCATAGACTCTAATGTGGTATCGAAGACCCACCATATTCCAAAAATCAATATGAAGAAGTTTGATGGCAAGGATCCCGCAACATGGATATTACAGATGGAGCAATTTTTCGATCTCAATAATGTGCAAAACACACAAAAGGTACGTATTGCAACTTTATATTTGGAACCAAATCAGTTTGTATGGTATCAATGGCTTTTCTCTCGTAAACAAATTATCACTTGGGCAATTTTTATGGAAGAATTGACAGCACATTATGAGGATACAAAAAGCAACACTTTTTTTAGCCAATTGATAAGTCTCAAACAAAAGGGTTCAATAATGGAGCACATTGAGGAGTTCCAAAAATTGAACATAAGGGTAAAAAATATTCCAGAGGAGCATATGATTGATGTGTTCATAGGGACTTTAAAGGATAATATCCAACATGATGTTCACCTTTGGGAACCTGATTCATTAGAGAAGGCATTCAGGTTAGCAAGAAAAATGGAAAGCAAAATTATGGCATCCAGGAAGCATACCACTCACAACTATAAAGATGGAAGTGTTTTTGCCCCTAGTCTTCCACAACATATAAGGTTGACACCACAAAAATTGGAAGAAAAAAGAGCAAAAGGGCTTTGTTATAGTTGTGATAGCAAATACACTAAAGGTCATAAGTGTGCTGAGAAGAAATTATTCTACATAGATTGTGAAGAGGAAGAAGAAAAGGAGCAAGAAAGGTTAAAAGAAGAGGATATACTCCATGAACAAAGCCTAGATAAAGAAGAAATGAATCTGACCATATCTTGTGATGCATTGGTGGGAATTACCACTCCTCAAACCATCAAGATACAAGGACAAATTAAGAAGAAAAAGGTAATAGTGTTGATTGATTCAGGAAGTACCCACAATTTTATTCATTATAAGGTAGCAAAAGAATTGAATTTCTTCTTATATCCAGCACCAGAGTGTCAAGTGATGATTGAAAATGGAGGAACAATAAATTGCTTGGGAAAGTGCCATAATATCAAACTATCCATGGGAGAATATGTATTGACTAGCGCAATGCTTTCCATTCGAATGGGAGGTGCTGATGTTGTACTAGGAGTCCAATGGCTACAATCCTTGGGTACAATAGCTTTTAATTTTCAAGAACTTTTCATGAAATTTTCTGTGGAAGGAAAGGAAGTTGAATTAAAGGGTATTGCAGGGAAACCGGGAAAGATAATCAGCTCTAACGGTATGATGAAGCTTCTAAAAAGGGAACAAAGAGGTGTAATTGCACAATTATGTTCGTTAGATGTTTCCACATTGGAATCATCTATTTCTCCAGATCTCCAAAAAGTCTTGGACAATCATTCCAAGGTATTTGAGACTCCCAAAGGTCTCCCACCTATTTTTGATCATGATCATGCTATTCATTTGATTCCAGGAAGTGTTCCTCCAAACATCAGGCCGTACAGATATCCCTATGCCCAAAAGAGTGAAATTGAACATATGGTTGCAGAAATGCTAGAGGCTGGTATAATTCAACCGAGTCAAAGTTCTTTCTCTGCTCCAGTAGTATTGGTGCACAAGAAGGATGGATCATGGCATATGTGTCCGAATTATAGGGAGCTCAACAAGCTCACTATTAAAGATAAATTTCCCATCCCTTTCATTGATGAATTACTGGATGAATTTACTTCACCAAGTTGGATCTTCGTTCAGGATATCATCAAATCAGAATGAAGACTGAAGACATTCCGAAAACAACATTTAGAACTCATGAGGGTCATTATGAATTTTTGGTCATACCTTTTGGCCTTACTAATGCACCTTCAACATTTCAAGGTTTGATGAATTCCATTTTCAAACCATTCCTTAGAAAATTTTTGTTAGTATTTTTTGATGATATGATAATCTACAACAAGTCTTGGAAGGATCATGTTGAACATGTTGACAGGGTGCTACAACTATTGGAGGAGAAACAATTATATGCAAAAAGATCCAAATGTTTCTTTGGAGTACAAGAGGTGGAATATCTGGGTCATATTGTATCTCATGAAGGAGTGAAGGTAGACCCTAGAAAAATTAAATCCATTAAGGAATGGAAAATCCCGACATCCATAAAGCATCTGCAAGGATTTCTCGGGTTGACAGGGTATTATCGCAAGTTTGTTAAGAATTATGTTAGAATAGTAGCACCTCTAACAACATTATTGAAGAAATACGCATTTTCATGGACTCTAGCAGCAACAAAGGCATTCGAACATCTTAAAGAGGCAATGTGCCAAGCACCGGTCTTAGCTACACCAGACTTCACAAAAAGCTTTATTGTGGAATGTGATGCTTCAGGAAATGGAATTGTTGCTATTTTAATGCAAGATGAAAGACCCATTGCTTTTGAAAGTCGTCCAATCAAGGGAAATTTTTACACAAAGCTATTTATGAGAAGGAATTGTTGGCAATACTCCATGCACTTATGAAATGGCGACCCTACCTAATGGGAAGACACTTCAAGGTAAAAACGGATCATGATAGCCTTAAATACCTTTTAGAACAAAGATTATCCTCTGAAGAGCAACAAAAGTGGGTCACAAAGATGTTGGGTTATGACCTTGAAATCATCTACTAAAAAGGGAAGCAAAATGTGGTGGCAGATGCACTCTCAAGAAAGGATGAGGATGTGGAAGCGTTGTTGTGCGCCATTTCTATTATCCAACTAGATTGGATAAATGAAGCAAGGGAGGAATGGAAGAATGATGAAGAAGTGTGGGCACTTATTCAAAAGTTACAACAAGATTCCAGTACGCCTGATACATTTAGCTGGCAAAATGATTCGTTATGGTACAAAGATCGCTTATACCTCTGTAAGAATTCCCAGCTAAAAAAAAAGATTCTTATGGAATTGCACACTTCTCGCTTAGGAGGGCACTCAGGATTTTTAAAAACTTACCACAAGGTTAAGAAGGAATTTTTTTGGGATGGCCTTAAATCAGATATTCAAAAGTTTGTGGCAGAATGTTTGGTTTTCCAACAAAATAAAGTTGAAACAATTAAGACACCGAGTCTATTACAACCTTTATCCATTCCAAGCCAACGTTGGGAGGAGGTTTCAATGGATTTTATCACAGGTTTACACAAGTCTGAGGGAAAGACTGTCATCATGGTGGTAGTTGACAGACTTACCAAGTATGCACACTTTTGTGCATTATCACATCCATTTAAAGCTAGTACAGTTTCTTCTGCATTTATCGAAACAATTCAAAAGCTACATGGAAACCCAAAGATTATTATAAGTGACAGAGATCCCATTTTCACTGGAAATTTTTGGACAAAATTATTTTCTTCTCTTGGTACTCAGTTAGCTCATAGCTCATCTTATCATCCTCAATATGATGGGTAAACTGAGATAGTAAACAAATGTTTGGAAGGATATCTTCATTGCTTTGTATCCGATAAACAGACACAATGGGTCAAATGGTTACCTCTAACTGAATGGTGGTATAACACTTCCTTCCATACAACAACAAAAATGACCCCATTTATGGCACTTTATGGATATCAGCCACCATCCATCACATTGAACATCAACAACAAGTCCTCCAACTCTTAAAGGATAATCTCGTGTTGGCACAGAATAGAATGAAACAACAGGCATATCAACATCGCAGCGAAAGAAGTTTTGATGTAGGTCATTGGGTATTCCTACGACTACAAACATATAAGAAAATGTCCCTCAAGCAAGCTAAGAAGGATAATAAATTATCACCAAAGTATTATGGTTCGTACAAGGTGTTGCAAAAGATCGGTACTATGGCATACAAATTGGAGCTTCCTGTAGCTCCTCGATTGCAATCAGTTTTCCATGTTTCATGTTTATAGAAGGTTATAAGCGACAAGATCCCAGTTCAAACAATATTTCTAGAACTTGACGAGGAAGGAAAAATTATATTGGAACCAGAACCAGTCACAGAAACAAGAACTCGATAGCTACACAATCGATCAATTTTGGAGTATCTTATCAAGTGGAAGAACTTATCTACTGAAGATTCCACATGGGAGGATGAGAATTTTATACAGAAGCATCTAAAACTACTCAAGCGTTGAGGACAACACTTTTTTTGAAGGAGAGGGGCATGTTGGGTCCCTATAATACTAGTCATTACCCCATTACTATTGTATTTGTATCCCTTATTAATATTTTTGTGCCCCTATTGTCCCCATATTGTTATTATTGTGCCCCATTGAATTCCTCCATTATTATTTTTGTGGCTTTATATTATTATTGTTAGGTCGGCTGGGTTATATTGTGACTCCTTAGACTCCTATATATAGAAAGGAGGTTTTGTCATTTTAATCATCCAAGAATTGTTCATTTATGTAATGTAAAGGAGGTTTCCCCCTCGAGGAGGCTGAATTCTAAGGCGTTAATCTATCTTTTCTATCTTTTTCTTGAGCTAGTTTCATAACACACCAAGTGAGCATTATTGGATCGAATGTGGGGGGAACGATCGATTTAAAACTCAAAAGGTGTTATAAATTGTAAAGGGATGTCCAGCAAACAACACTTGCAATTTGAGAACTAAGCTGTTGGATGCCCAGACATTCATGAACACAGATTTGTTCGACCTGTTGAAGGAAAATTCGTTGTTTGAGAACTTACTCGAACCATTGAGAGAGTTGTGGAATAACACTATGGCCACACCTGAAGAAGCCATGGATACCGGAGCAATGACCGTTGAGGAGGTCGTGTACGCCATGACAGTAGGAGAATCCCTAGAAAGTGTCGGGATAGTCACAGAAATCCCTAAATCGCCATGCACACCGAGACCTAAGAAAGACAAGCAGCCTATGGTACCGATGCATGTGTCCCCTAAGAATCCATTATGGACTAGGAGTACCATGGAAGAAAAGGGGAAGGCGATCAATTTGGAAGTCAATGAAGAGGAAGACTGTGAAGAAATCTTGGTAGAGGAGGCGGAGGATGTAGAGATGGAGGTAGAAACCCAGGGTGTGGACCCTTTGACCAGGTTGCCTACATAGGTTCCTCCCGGAACGAAAAATCATGGGTGCCCAAAGATCTTGATGATAATAAAAGCTCTTTGCATACTCCGCTACTCCCCGACACTAATCACTTTCGACGAAGCACACTTGGGGTGAGTGCCTATGCTAAAATTTGAAGTGTGGGATCTCACGGACCATGAGAAGTTCCCACATTTTGTAATCACATAGTTAATGCGCTAGAAGAAAGACGTGCCAATGGGACTTATAGAGTTGGAGCCATGTAAGTGGCTGAGAGGTGTAGAAAAAGCAGGACTATTAAACCTGCTCTGGGTGCTGCATTACCATCGTGCCCCAGTGACTATTTTCGTTATCAGGCAGCTACTCTGCCTGGTGCATGATGGGTGCTTGTGGTTGGAGGAGCCCATCCCCATCACAGACCACTTAATTCATAGAATTACCTAGCTCCCTTGCAAAGGGGAGGACCTAGCGAACATCTTGGAGGGTAAAAGTGATGATTTGGCCATTGTGAAGGCCATGAAGAAGAAGTTCAAGCTGGAGAAGAAGAAGAGAGGATACGTGGTTTCCAGCATTAACAATGTTGTGGTCAAAGTTGCGATGAAAACATTGGCAAGAAAGGTTATGCGGAAGTGCCGTGCGGATGAGGTGACCGCACCGGTGGTTGCACTTGCCACGCAATTCGTAGAAGTGGTCCAGTTTAAGTGGGCGGGCTACTTGTACAGAGAGTTTCTTGAGAACTGTTGTGAGGCATAGGAGTAGGGGAAGAATTTTCATTATGCATGGTTGTTTTTTACCATCGTGCTGGTGGCATGGGAATTTCCTGAGCACAGCCAGTTCCCAATGATTGCATAGGACCTTCCAGAGGCAATGAAGTATGCTTCACTGTGGGAAACTAGAGATGCGCAAAAAATTAGGGACAGTAAGATATTTTGGGTGTTCATGGAGATGAACATTAGAATGGGGATCCCACACCCAACAGGCCCCCAACACAATCATCGTGACTTGCCCTCGATTCACTCTAGTGGTGCAAAGATCTTTGCGTGAAGACTTCCCAACTCTGCCTAGATCGCTGCAAGATCGACAGTGCAATGAGCGGTTACTTGCTGCACTTCCTGGACGAGATGTTTAGAGACCACTGTAGTTGAACTACCTCCCTAAACATGTTCCTGTGTTCCTTACATTTGCACAAGCTTTGCCTCAATAGAGAATGTAATGATATATGCCTCATCTATCCACAGCTGTAAGTGCGCCTTCAAAATTGTTTCCTTATGTCTAGCAGCATCCACCTACTCCTTGAGCACTTTCACCAGCTGCATCCGTGTGAGCCTCTATGTAAGGGAAACCATTTGCGCAGTCCCTTTTAATTCATCATATTTATGCTTTAGCTCGCCCTCTGTTTCTAGGCGTTGTATGTTCGGGTCCTCCTGTAGAGTGGTGAGAACCTCGAACGACTCCTCGAACAACTTTGTGGAGTCTTTTGCTACGCTGTTGACCTCTGGTATTGCTGTTGTAATCGCACTAGTGTGTTGTTCCTTAACCTCTGGTGGAGTTGAAGGTTGTGCCTTCAATTTTAGTTCAACTATATGAAGGTTCAGTTCAAGTTGAACCCTAGCCATCTCTTCCTTTGCCTCACGCACTCCTGCTGCTAGTTTCTGGATGCACACCTCCACTAGTTCCTCTGCTTGGATGGCCAACTCTAGGACCATCTGGAAAGCTTCCTTGACCACCTGCACTAGCTGTCAGTTCTATGCCACTACCTCGTCATGATGCACCATCAACTGTTCAATGTTGATGCGTTGCTTCCTCATGACCTGGAGCGTGTGATCCTCACTGGATCGCAGTGTCGTAGTAACTTCATCTTTCAAAACGTAGAGCATCTCCCGAGGGAGTGCAACCATATTTATCCCGATCCCCTTCAGCCCACTGACCATAGGCCTATTGTCCTCATTTTCTATAATGAGTGCTCCCTCTGGTAGCACTATAGTGTTGGTCATTCTAGCGCGTAGCATTTCCTTAGTCGTGGACATGCCTACTGCGAGGCTGTTTGACAGAGTGCCAACCTATGTAGTGGGCCCCTGTAACTCCTGAATCTTTGCCTGAAGGGCCCCCAACACCATCTAGTTTTCCTCTGCAAACTGCTGGAGGGCCTCCATAGTGACGTCCCTCACTGTCTCCCCAATGTCATGTAGATCCCCCTCAGTGAGTGTGATCAGGTCGAAAGAAGTTTTCGAAGCCTTCAACTTCTTCTGCAGCCCTACCTGCTCTCTTGGGCACTGTCGTTTTAGTTGTGTGGACGTTATCTGCGGGTCCGTGCCACCTTGATCTATATTTTTTTCGTGTTCAGGCAAAGGCGAATTCTATCCTTCATGCTCCTCCTCTACTGCCTTCTTCTACTCTTCCACCACCTTCGCAATGTCGCGTGCCTCCTGGGACTTCGTTGCTGTTGCATTGTTCCTTCGCTACTCTGCCAAATGCACCATCCACAGTTTTGCCTCATCCTTTTTCCTCTGTGTGGCGAACTTCTCTGCTTCCACTACAGAGCTAGCTGGAGCATGCCACTCCAGCAACAAAAACTCAAGGATGGTGGATATGGCATCGTCCGTCGCCAGATAAGGGAGCTCGTGCTAAGTCTTTGTGGGGTCCTTCCTCACCCTGATGTACACGTGGTGGAAATCTACCTTGAACTCTGTGAAGCTCTGTAGCCTATTATAGACCATGGGCAATAACCATGACTTGCGGTTAATCCCCATTCTGATGTTCATCTCCATGAACACCCAGAATATCTTATTGTCCCTGATTCTTTCTGCATTTCTAGTTTCCCACAGTGAAGCATACTTCACTACCTCTGGAAGGTCCTGCGCAATCATTGGGAACTGGCTTTCCTCGGGCAATTCCCATGCTAGCAGCATGATGGACAACAATAACCATGCATAATGAAAAGTCTTCCCCTACTCCTATGCCTCACAGCAATTCTCAAGGAACTCTCTACATAAGTAGTCTTCCCACTTAAACTGGACCCCTTCTGCGCATTGCGCGGAAAGTGCAACCACCGGTGTTGGCACCTCATCTGTGCGACACTTCCTCATTTCATACCAATATTTGCATCGCAACTTTGACCACAATGTTGTTAATGTTGGAAACTGCGTATCCTCTCTTCTTCTTCTCCAGTTTGAACTTCTTCTTCATGGCCTCCGCAATGGCCAAATCATCACTTTTAGCCTATGAGATGTTCTTTGGGTCCTCCCCTTTGCAAGGGAGCCAAGTAATTATATGAATTAAGTGGTCCATGATGGGGATGGGCTCCTCTAGCCACAAGCACCCATCATGCACTAGGAAGAGCAACTGCCTGATAATGAAAACAGTCACTAGGGCACGATGGTAATGCGGCACCCAGAGCAGGTTTAATAGTCCTACCTTTTCTACACCTCTCAGCCACTTACGTGGCTCCAACTCTATAACTCCCATCACTGTGTCTTTCTTCTGGTGCATTAGCTGCATGATTGCTAAATGTGGGAACTTCTCATGGTTCGTGAGATCCCAGACTTCAAATTTTAGCATAGGCACTCGCCCCAAGTGTGCTCCGTCAAAAGTGATGTTGTCGGGGAACAGCGGAGTCTGTAGAGAGCTTTTGTTGTCGTCAAGATCTTTAGGCACCCATGCTTTTCCCTTTTGTGGAGGAACATATGCAGGCATCCTAGTCAAAGGGTCCATACACTGGGTTTCTACCTCCATCTCTACATCCTCCAACTCCTCTACCAGGATTTCTTCATAGTCTTCCTCTTCATCGGCTTCCAAATTGATCGCCTTCCCCTTTTCTTCCATGGTACACCTAGTCCTTAATGGATTCTTAGGGGACACATGCATTGGTACCATAGGCTACTTGTCTTTCTTGGGTCTTGGCGTGTGCGGCAATTTAGGGATTTCTGTGACTATCCCAACACTTTTTGGGGCTTCTCCTAATGTCATGGCCTGCGCGGCCCTTGTTGGGTGTGGGATCCCACAACGAGTTCCCTTCGGTCATGCCAAACCTCCCAGAAGCAACGAAGTACACTTCGTTGTGGACAAATAAGGACATGAAGTGGGTTAAGGACAACAAGATATTCTAGATCTTGATGGAGATGAACATCTGGATGGTCATCAATTGCAAGCCACGATTGTCGCCTATGGTGTATGCCAACCTGCAGGGCTATGCAGAATTTTAAGAAAACTTCCATCGAGTATCAATCAGGGCAAGGAAGGACCCTGTGCAGAAATGGTACGACTTTCCTTCTCTGGAAATGGATGATGCCATTGATGCAGTGCTTGATCAATGGCCGAGAGAGTGGCACACTACCACAGACTTGGCATTGGGCAGGAGCAAGTCCATAGCGTAGAAGAAGAAGGAGGAGGCCAAGCCTAAGACGGCACAGCTGGACAAAAAGAGGAAAAAGGAGGTTGTTGATACGGCCCAAGTGGAGCACGAGGCCACGCAACAGACAGGGAAGCAGATAGGTGGGATAGAGCAGGGCTCTGAAAAAGGCGTGAGGTCACCTTCACCTGAGAAAGAGGAGGAGATAGAACAGCAAGTGCGGACCCTCAGGAGATGTCCACTCGCATCAAGCGCCCAAGGGAGCTAGAGAAGGGAGGGTCCAGGAAAAAATCAAAGGCAACCAAGACCTCACTGGACCCCAAGGGAGCTGGGATGTCACCGCAAAGGCCCTGCAACAATTTGAGCAGCAACAACAGTAGATCATCTTTGGGGCTATCCAGACAGGGCTGTAGGAGCTACAGACCCACGCATCGTAGGCTGGCATGTTATCTACCATCCTAGCTATTGGCACTCAGGAGGCCGCCAATTTGCTAATACGAAGTCATCCAGTGTGATAATGCTACCTGATGGATCACTGACCACAAAGAATGGAGCTAAGAGGCCCACTGTCAACACCCTAAAGGGAATAGGGTTGAACCTAGCAGTGCTCCCATGAGAAGTGCTCCATGTCTTGCAGGATGGAGTGATTGCAGAGCTGAGGGCCCAAGAGCACCGTGCCCTCTCGGTGATCAGTGAACATCAGATCAAAAACAAGAAAATGGGACTACAGAGAGATGATTCCATCACCACTGAGACTGAGGTGACCAATCAGAGCAAGCACATTATGCAGGTTGTTGAGGAGGCATGTCGAATGGTCCCAGAGTTAGTCATTCCAGAGGAGGAGCCAGTCGAGGTACGCATCAGTAAGCTGGCCACACGTGTGCGTGACACTTGTACTGAGGTGGCATGATTTTAGTTAGAGTTGAATATGCAAATTATGAAGTTACAGTTGAGGGCCCAGCCTTTAACTCCGCCAGAAGTGAATGAAAAATGGGCAACCACTGTTACAGAAGCAGTAGTGGTGATGGAAAGTGTAGTAGCAGACTACACTTAATTGTCCAACTTGCAGGAGGACCCTAATGTACAGCGGCTAGTGACATAAGCACATGAGCTACAACATCACTATTATGACTTTAAGGGCACAACATGTACCGTCGCGCTAACACAGAGACTAGCCAAGTTGCAGGAGTCCAAGCAGCTGAAGGAACAAGTGGACATAGTGCTGCACAAGGAAATAGTGCTGAAGGCAAGACTGAAGCCCTGCCTGGACGAGGCTTATGGAGTGATAGGATTTATTGAAGGAAAGCTTGCGACTTTGCAAGCGACACAGCAAAAGCTTTGGGCCGACAACACAGGCGCAGTGACCGAGCAGATGGTTGAAGATGTGAAGCAGGTGGGAGCTCAGTGCACAGCCGAGGTTGCAATCATATGGGTCAAGCTGGAAGGGCTTCACGTAAAGATCTTCGCACCTGCGAAGTCACTCGAGGGTGATTCACAATGTTTTTGTTGGGGGCCTGTTGGGAACGGGATCCCCCAAGGACAATTTTGAGGCTAAAAGCCCATGTTTTGGTCAAATTTTGTAATAAACTTGTAAAGACTCCCCATTTTTTGGTTGCGGCGCACAAAGTTGTCATAAGTCATAAACGGTTGAATTCCCTTAGTTTTGTAAAGTAAAGTCAGTTGTAAGAGATCTACCCATGGTCCGCGAACCATGGGATTATATAAAAAACGCTAAGCTCTAAGTAGTTTGGGAGTCATGTAATGTAATGAGGAAGATAGTAACAGCTTTGAAGTAGTAAGTCTAAGTTTCAGGTCGTAGCATAGGTAGAGGCTCTGCAGCTAAGTGCGCAAAGGCCTATGGTGGAAGTCCACAGCTGAGTGCGTGGACCCTTGCAGCTGTGTGTGCAGGGCAGATAGAGTCTCTAATTACTTGGAAATATCAATAAAGAAGAGTATTTTGCAATTCTGTGTCTTTGTTTCCATTTACTGTATCTCGACATGTTATGTATGAATTTCATTTATATTGCTCATATGGTGCGTGAATGTATATAATTACATTGGTTAATTGAACGCAAGTAAGAACATTTATTTATGCAGTGCTAACTATGATTGTCTGATCAGATAAGTAACACAATTAAACTACTTAGGGAATCTGCACGATACACTGCCATAATAGCGCGAAAGTACTTGAACCGCAGTATAGGGTTGTGCGCAGTTCAATCATATCCTCTCGTGGAGGTACTGAAGGGTGGAATATCGGGCTACACTTACAAGTCCTAGATATAAGTAACCAGAATGAAGGCATGAATAGAAGGAATAAATTGACATCACAACCATCTCAGGGTGTGGAAACTTGGTTCCAGCATCCCCCCATACTACTTCGAGTGAGACTTCGGTCCACACTTTGCGGGCTGATGCTGAAAGGGCAAGTATTGTAGGGATTTGTTTTGCTAATTAACTTTGAACCTGGGTTAGGCCCCCCCAGGCCAACAGGATCCTGTAGGAGAATTACCACATCCTGTAGAATGACCCATAGTGGCATGTTTTGAGTCCTATTTGTGAAAAAACATCCTAAGGATAGGAGAAGACCCTACTTGCCTTCCAATCCATCTGACCTTTCACCATCATCTCTAACATGCCTGCCACATCACCAAGAAGATTCATCATTCATTTTTTCACACAAAAAGAGGACAAAAATGGAAAAAAGAGTTATTATGTTCATTTATATGCATAGCAGTAGAGTGTTTGGTTATTTCAGATTGCATGCATAGGATAGGAGGATTACACACATGTTAACTTAGAATTATTTTGAAGCAAAACCTCTTAGAAATTAGTTAGATGAGTGGTGTGCTTAATCATTTGATTTTAGTCTTTCCATACTATAGTAGACAATATTTCAGTTTTCCACATTAGTGCAAAATTCCCCTTTCCTCATTGGTAATCAAGCTTCTTCTGAATGAATAGAAGGATGGTTTGAGAAACCATAGTGGTCTATCACCAGCTCAACAGTGACAAAGAGTGGACCCATCACATTTGCTTGTGTATACAACACTGTCACCTCCAAGTTTGTACAAACCCTAGTTTGATAAAGTAAAGTTGGTAGCCCCAGGAGTTGCAATATTCTTGCTACAATACTGGTGCTCATCAGTATCCCATCAAACAACAATTGTAGATATATTTATCTTCCACACGTACTTAAGGATAGTAGAAGACCCATGAAGAATATTTGAAACTAGCATAACATAATCCTATCAACCATCTTGTTATAATACATCAAGAAAAACATCTCAGGAGATCAATATTGCATACCAAGGAATTGTGTAGTACAACTAAGGGTACTATTTGTCCTCCTTAGTTAGTGCCATGGAAGATTTGACCGAATATTATTATCAAAAACTCTTTGGTGTATCAAAGAGCTATAAATTGATGCTTCTTTTCTCCTAAGACCCTACAAACCCTATATTCTCCTTGAAAACATTAGCCTCTATAAAAAAAGAAACAAATTTCTTACATAATTTACAATGTCATGGATTTGAGAGTTCCACCAATTCAGTGACACTCCAAACAAGTTCTTAGAAAAATAAATGCCTATAAGCTCAAAAGACTCCATTTTTGGCATTGATCATGATGATGTCACTCTCTACTAAATATTTTTTGTGGACCCACCAATATAATATATTTTGATCCCTCTCCACATATTTCTCTAAGGGCATTGATTATGTTGGGCTATACCTTACACAATCTTTCTAATGGCCATGTGGTCCCATGACACACACCTACAACATGTCATCCATATAGGACACAAAGTAAATGGTTGAGACCCTCTCATAGTACATTAACACTCTCACCCAGTGACTCAGCACACCATATACCAACATGCCTTCCCTCACTGTGCAAGTTGGCCTTTATTTTGAGAAGATTAGGAATTGGAGGGTAAGCATGATCAGGGTATAATTTTTTCAGGATGTGTCTCTCATAAGGATAAGCACTTTAATGAGAAATAAAATCACAATATTGACTGCTCACTTCTTGCCATTCCCACACCCTAAAACAAATCCGAAAAGTGTCATTCTTAAAATCTCTTGTGTAGTTTATTAATGTCAATCAAGTAGAATCTCATAATTACTTATGTTAGTAATGGTGCGATCATTTTTTTATTCTCTTAAAGGAATTTTTCTATATATGCACCACATAAAACATAAATCATCGAGTCAAAATGAATGGAAATGAATTAATAAGAGGGTCTGATGGGGAGTGTCTGTGAGTCTTAGGCATGTCAAGGAGGGAGTGGAAAAGCATGCTAGGCAGTGCCAAGGCATGTTAGAGAATGCTAGGGCATGTCAAGAAGAGTAAAGGTGTGCTAACATGTGTCATATAGTGTCAAGGCATGCCAATACATGTCATGTGTTAAGGCATGACAAGATGTGCTAAGTGTTAGGGTATGCGAACATGTGTGAGGGAGTGTCAGGGAAATAAAAGGGAACAACGAGTTAAAATCAAAAGAAATGAACACATAAGAGGGTTAATAAGTCAGGACCTTACCTTTTCAAGAGGGGCATGCTAGGCATACCAAAACTAGTTCCAATACATGTTAAGGGCCAAGTGTTAGCGTGTCTTAAGTGCCAAATCATCCTCTATTACTTCTCTCTTATTTGTGAATAATTGATCTCAAATAAATTTTATCTTAAACCATACCAAGGCATTCCAGGGCATTCCAACATATGCTAAGAATTGTAAGGTTACACCAAGTTCCAAAATCCAATATGCTCCAAGGAGTTATAGGGCATGCTCTGGAGTGGATAGGGCATGTCAGGGAGTGAGAAGGCATGTCAGAGACTGTTATTGCATGCTAGGGAGTGTTAGGGAAACATAAGGGAGTGCTAGGTAAAAATGAATAGAAATTAATGAATAAGAGTGTGTTATAGGGAGTGTCAATGAGTTCCAAGTGTGTCAAGGAATTAGTGTCCTAATAGAAATTTAAAATAGTAATGATAAGAGGCTAGTATGTGGTTGCAACAAGGAGACAGACTTTTTTTTTTTTTTTTGAGGAAAAACTTGTGAACAGTTTAGAAACCAACAAAGAAACTTTAGAAAAAGGGAGACTTTGGGCTGGGCACAACATTATTTTGTCAATGACTTTGTTGGGTTTTTAAGTCGTAAAAAATGTAAGGTTGTCTATAAGGGCATGATAGGTAGGGAGTGTCAATTTGTGCCAGGGAGTGTTAGGGAGTGCCATGGAAACACAAGGGAGAACTAGTTCAAAATGCATGGAAATGAATAGATAAGAACGTGTGATAGGGAGTGTTAATGAGTTTCAAGTGTGCTAAGGAGGGTGCCAAGGTTATATGATAGGTAGTGTTAAGGCATGCTAGAGTTCTAGGTCATATCAGGGAGTGGTAGGGTGTGCTATGGAATGCCAAAGCATGCTAAGGAATCCAAGCAGTGTTAACATGTGCCACATAGTGCCAAGGGATTGTTAAACATGCAAGGTGGTATGGCATGTCAAGATGTCAACTATGTTACTTAGTCTTTTTATGGCCACGGTTGGACATGAGCCTTGACTTGGTAACATGTAACTTGTTAAGTGAGATATGTTGAAATTGGACATGAGTAGAATAAGATGAGTTATAGTTGGTTCTTAGGTGAACAAGGCATAGTCTAGTTGTAGTAATCGTAACATGGTCAAGATGTTGTAGTCGAGGATAGACTTGGTTATGTTCCCAAATCCCAAAAAAATTAAGGGTGGTTGTGACAGCATGATAGCTAAGGAGTTCTAGGGCATGCCAAGGAATAAAAATGCATGCTAACATACACCAAACAATGTCATTGCATACTAAGGAGTGTTAGGGACTACTAGGCCACCACAAGTGAAAACTCGGTCAAAATTCATGGAAATGAATGAATAAGAGTGTGTACCAAGGAGTGTCAATGAATTCTAGGTGTCCTATGGTTGCGATAAGGGGCTAGACAAAGAAGTTTCAAACAAACGGAGACTCTGGGTTGGGCACAACATTGTTTTTCCAATTCCTTGGTTGGTTTTCCAAGCTACAACAAAGGTAAGGGTATCTATGATGGAATGACAACTATGGAGTTCAAAGGTGTGCCAGGGAATAACAAGTAATAACACATGCTAGAAATGTCCATGGCATGTTAGGCATGCCAAGACATGCCAAGTTCTAAGGCCTTCAAAGATGTTTTAGGTGTCAGGGTGTGGCATGAGCGCACGCTAGGGAGTGTTTGGGCTATGTGCTAGGGGAACGCAAGGGATTACTAGTTTCAAATTGATGGAAATGAAGTGTCAGTGAGTTTCAAGTGTGCTAAGGAGGGAGTGATAAGATATTCTAGATAGCACCAAGGCATGATAAAGTGATACGTAAGAATACCAAGATTTCCCAAGTGCCAAGGTGTGCCAATGCATGCTGAGTGTTAGGGAGTGTCAGGGAAACACAAGGGAGCACTAGGTAAAAATACATGGAAATGAATGAATAAGAGTGTGTAACAGGGAGTGTCAGTAAGTTTTGGGCTTGAGAAGGAGGGAGTGACATGGTATGATAGGCATTGCTAAGTCATTCTACAGTACCAGAGAAGAATGCAGCCAAGATGTGCCAAGTGCAAGGGTGTGCCAACACGTGCTAGGAAGTGTTAGGGAGTGTTAGGGAAACACAAGGGAGCAATAGGTCAAAATAACATGCAAATAAACAATGAAGAGTTTATGACAGGAAGTTTCAATGAGATCCAAAGGTGCTAATGAGGGAGTGACAAGGTATGCTAGGCGGTGCTAAGGCATGCTAGAGGCCAGGGCAACATGCTAAGATGTGCTAGATGCTAGGGTGTGTCAATGCATCCCAGGGAGAGTTATGGAGTTCTATGGAAAGACACAGGAGAACTAGTTTCAAATTCATGTAAATGAAAGAATAATAATGTCTAAAAGGGAGTGTCAACAAGTTTTAGGTGTGCCAAAGAGTGTTACAGAAACCCAAGGGAGCACTAGGTCATAATGCATGGAAATGAATGAATAAGTGTGTGACAACGAGTGTCAGCAAGTTACAAGTATGCTAAGGAGGAGTGACAAGGCATGAGTGGCAGTGCTAAGAAATGCTAGAGTGTTAGGGTGGCATGTGGCGAAGATGTACCAATGCATGCAAGGAAGTGTTAGGGTGGCATGTGGCAGAAATGTGCCAATGCGTGCAAGGAAGTGTTAGCTGGGAGTTCTAAGGAAACACAAGGGAGAACTACGTTAAAATGCATGGAAATGAACAAATAAGAGTTTGTGATTATAAGTGTCAGTGAGTTCGAGGTGTGCTAAGGAGGGAGTGACAAGATATGTTAGGTTGTGTTAAGGCATGCTAGATGCAAGGGAAACATGACAAGATGTCCTAGGTGCTACAGTGTACCAACACGTGTGAAGGAGTGTTAAGGAGTGCTTGGGAAACACAAGGGAGCACTAGGTAAAAATGCATGGGAATGAATGAATAAGAGTTTGTGACCAGGAGTGTCAGTGAGCTCTAGGTGTGCTAAGGAGAGAGTGACAAGGTATGATAGGTAGTGCCAAGGAATGCTAGTGTGTTAGGGCGACATGCCAAGATGTGTTACGTGCCAAGGTGTGCCAATGTGTGCTAGGGAATTTTGGGGAGTGTCGGGGAAACATAAGGAATTACTAGGTCAAAATTCATGGAAATGAATGAATCAGATTGTGTGACAGTGAGTGCAAACTAGTTCTAGGTATGTTAAGGAGGGAGTTACAATATTATATGCTCAGTAGTTCTAAGATATGCTAAACTACCAAGGCATGTTAGGAAGTACTAGGGTGTGTTAAAGATCATCAAAGCATGCCAAGGAATGTATGGGATGCTAACACATGCCACATAGTTCCAAGACATTCTAAGACATACCAGACATTATGGCATGTCAAGATGTAAACTATGTTGCTTATTTTTTTTACAACCACAGTTGGATTTAATGATCCTTGTCTTTGTAACTTGTTAAGTGGTATGAGTTGAGATTGGAAATGAGTAGCCTAATATGAGTTACATGTAGTTCTTAACTGAACGAGGCATATGCTAAATTTCCATAGCACATGAGAATTTGGGTTTGGTCTTAGAATATTTGATGCAAACACACTCAAGTTCCATAGCACATCTACTTTGCACAACAAAATCTACACACATCATGGAATCAACTAGTGCACATGACAATTTTTAACTTTTTCAAAACCTTCTTCGTTATATTATAAACTATAATATAACAAGCTAGAGATCTTGTACCAGGGGTTGTGGGCCCTTTACAGTCACATTGATATAAGGAATACAACTAGGGATTGATGTTAGTCCTTTGACAACCAATATACCTTGAACAAGATAACACTTGACATAATTGTTGATGATGGTCACACACATCTCTTTCATTCAACATGTCCTGACCACATCTGGCAGGTCCTCTTGCCTCCCATTCTACAACTCCTCAATTTGCCTCTATCAATGAACTCAACTCCTTTAGGTTATTGAACTCGGATCAACAAACTTTTCCCTCTATCTACCTCCTTTTTCCTTCAAGGTATGCAATGCTTAGGGTATTTGATCAGTAGTTCATAACTCTATTTGTGAAAACCTCTTTGGTCTACCCACTTTTTCCATATTGCTACTCATAGATGACAAGTCTAGGGCTATGGAGGTTTCCCTTATTCTCACTGACTCAATCCTCTATAATACAAACAACTATGGATAGTTGGCTATCCCACATGGTTACTACTTTAGTCCTTCAAAGTATGCATGTCCTTAGGCCCAATACACCTACCCTTCTACTATTCTTGTCATCCTTCACAAGTACAAGACTTAGGGCTCTTCTTTGATAGTCACCTAACAACCCTAAAACTGTACATAGATTTCCATCAATTTACCCAACCAAAGTCACTTTGTTTACTGATATAGGACCCAAAACACTACCCTCGACTAGGGATCTTCAAATCTTCCACCTAATAGTGATTTGTGTCCTCTCAAAATCACTATTCTTGTGTACCAATTTATTTATTGTTCAATCTATGAACAAATCTGAACTACTCCTCTTATCATCCTTCTAACAATATGCAGATGACTAAATTAAGGTCACAAATCATCCACTAATAGTTCATTGACTAGTTTTTTATAGGTTTCTTCAGACCTCTATCCAAAACTCTAAGGATAGTCCACTAAAATAAGCTCCTCTTCATGTCAATCCATTCTTCACATGGCACATTTCTTCTGCTAAACTTTCTACTCATATTCAACTCTGCTTTGGATATTTTATCTCCACACATACTTCTGCAAACCATCTTCCAGATTTGTTGTCGATATTGAGAAGATAAACCTTGCTCTAAGGGTCACAATCCCTCTTCTTATACACATATTTTTCACAGTCTTAAGGGAATACCTTATGCAATGAACATGCTATGAAATCACCCTAACTAGGGAATTATACTTTTTTTTCTAATTTCTTTAGAAAAAACACTATCCACCCATAGAAAAAAAAAACAACTCTTGTCTCCATAAGGGACTCATCCTAGGTCATACATATCCATATATTTTGGGAATTTCTTTGATTGAATCTTGACCTAAACTTCAAATCTCTATGACCCTC
Source organism: Pinus tabuliformis (assembly GCA_031772625.1). NCBI lineage: Eukaryota > Viridiplantae > Streptophyta > Pinopsida > Pinales > Pinaceae > Pinus > Pinus tabuliformis. The sequence continues at coordinate 809,544,145 of CM062804.1, read as the reverse complement.
AAACTACGGTTGCCTCAGTAAATATTACACTTGCGACTACTTTTGTTATGGCCCTAAATTCTAGTGCAAACCCTCCTCCATTTGTGTTGGTATTTATCATAGTCCTTGCATTTTACTAACCACCACAAGACATGGTCTCAACCCTCTCTTCTATTTCAGAATTTGATGTGGACTTCACACAGAAACAACGCTGAAATCACATGCCCAAATTCCCATAAGCTACCTCTCTTGAGCTCTAACTACTAGAAGTGAACCAACAATATGCCACCCTACTTCATAGCTTGAACCAATTAAGGTATGCGATATTATTTTGAACCCTAACATGATGATATTGCTCTTGGTGGATTATCATGGCCTCCCTTTAGCAACCCTTACTTAGCCCTCTAACTCATCCTACTTTAGGACTACATCTCTCCTGACCTCCTTAATAAAATGAGCTCCTTCTCACTTGATGATCATGCCTTCATACTAAGGCCCCCTTAAATATATTTTCCTAGCTATGCCTCTTAGGAACCCTCTAGAACTTATGGGTTTTATCCACTTAGACCTTAGGAAATATTAATTTTCCTTTTTAATTTTCTTTTAGATTTTAAACCCCATCTTGGGTCCAAAACCCATTCGCTTTGGTTCTTGCCCACAAAGCCTTTTGTGAATAAATTCACACAAACCCATCTCACTAGGCTTGTGGAGTACCTTTCAAGCGACACAATTCAACAACATAGTCTAGTTGTAGTAACCATAACTTGGTGAAGATATTGTAGTAAAGCAAGGACCTCGTTGGGTTCCCAAGTTGTAAATTAAGTATGGGTGGTTTTGAGGGCATGATAACTAGGGAGGGTCAGAGCATGCCAAGGAATGAAAAGGCATTCTAACACATGTCAGGAAAATTCAATGCATTTTGAGGAGTGTTAGGGAGTGTCGAGGTGTCATAAGGAATAACTAGGTCAAAATGCATGGAAATGAACAAATAAGAGTGTGTGTCAGGGAGTGTCAGTGAATTCAAGTGTGCCAAGGATAAATTGTGTTAGGATAAGTTCGTAATAGGATTTGTATGAGACAAGCCCACAGTTGTGATAAGGGGCTTGATAGGGGAGTTTTAGACAAAGGGAGGCTTTGTCCTAGGAAAGACGGTTTTTTTCCTTTAGCTATTATTTTTTTATGACACATGGCACACTTTGGTCAAATTTTCATGTTTTAATTTATTTTAGACAACTTCATATTGTACATTTTTGTGTATAAGTTTTGGGGCACTCATCTTGTGCTAGCTTATATCTTGTGTGTCTTGTGTATCTTGTGGTTCTTGCAAACTCTCAGTTAATGTTGTATTGTTTATATGAACTAGACATACATGTGAAATATTGCATGTGTAAGTTATGTTGCTTAGTTGTTTTATGGCCATGGGTATATGTGATCCTTGTCTTGGTAAGTTCTCAAGTGGGACAAGTTGAGCTTGGACATGAGTGGCCTAAGATGAGTTATAGGCAGTTCTTAGGTGAACAAGGTACAATCTACTTGTAGTAGGTGCAATTGGTCAAGTTGTTGTGGCTGAAGCAAGCCAATGTCACATGAACTGCAATAGCTAAGGACTTGATTTCATTCCCAAGTCATGAAAAAAATGTAAGGCTAGGTGTGAGGGCATTAGTTCCAAGGAGTGCCATGGAATGCTAACATGTTCCAGATAGAGTGAAGGAATGTCAAATATGATAAGATGTAACAAGTGTTAAGGCATGCCAAGATGTGCAAGGGTGTGACAATACGTGTTAGGGACTGGCAAGGCAACAAAAAGGAGAAACAAGTCAAACTACAAGGAAATGAACACATAAGAGGGTTAATAATTCATTAATTTACCTTTTCTAAGAGGGGCATGCTAGACACACCAACACTAGGTGCCAATAGGTGCCAAGTGTTAGTGCATTCTAAGTACTAAATATTCCTCTATTACTTATCATCTACTTTCCAATAATTGATCTTAAACAACTTTAATATTAAAGCTTACCAAATAGTACCAAGGCATCTCAACAAATATTAGACATGTTAAGACTTTCCAAGCACCAACACATGCCAAGTGTCAATGTGTGTTATCAAGTGATATAAATGTTGTGAAGTGACAAGGCATGTCGAAGAGTGCTAAGGTGTGCCAGAGAGTGCTAATGCATGTTGATGAGTGTTAGAGAGTAGTAGGGAAACACAAGGGATCACTAGGTCAAAATGCATGGAAGTGAATGAATATGATAGTGTGCTAGGGAGTGTGAATAAGTGCTAGCTGGAATGCCAAGGAGGGAGTGAAAAGGTATGCTAAGCACTAGTAAGGCATGCTAGGGAATATTAGGGCATTTCAATAAGTGCTAGAGTGTGCTAGGGAATTCCAATGTGTGTTAGCATGTGCCAAACAATGCCAAGCAATGCCAAGACATGCCATATGCTAAGGCATGCTAGGATGTGGAGGTTTCCAGGGTATGATAATATGTGGCAAGGAGTGTCAAGGCAACAAAAGGAGGAACCAAGCTAAAATTCAAGGAAATGAACACATAAGAGGGTTAATAAGTCAGGACTTTATATTTTTCAAAAGGGGCATGTTAGGCACACTAATAATAGGTTCCAACACATGCCAAGTGCCAATGTGTTTCAAGTGATAATGTATGTTAATGCATTCCAAAGTTTTGTAGGGCATGCTAGGGATTACAAGGCATGCCAACACATTCTAGGAGAGGTTTATTCTATGTTAGGGCTTGCCAACATGTGCTTGGGTGTCCTAGTCATGCCAAGATGTTAAAGGTACAAATATGTTCCAAGACATGCGAGGTGACAAGGAATGTTAGTGTGTTCCAAAGCATGTTAAGGTGTGCCAAGAGTGTTTAGGAGTGATAAGTATCTCTCATTAATAGAATTGACATAGCTTGATTATGTTTTAAATAATATATTTCCTACACACACTAGTGGAACTTTGTCTAAAGGGAATTTTTTTAGATAAGGAACCTAATAGAGATGAATCATGTGTTGAATCATAGGAAAATTATATTCTCATTACTTGAGGGAAATGATATACACTAATTACTTCTTAACAAGTTGACTGAATCTAACCACTATGACCTTGGACATGTAATGAACAATACTCCACAACAATGGTATTCAATAATTATCTTTTGATAAAACATATAGCAGCATGCACATAGCATCATCAAAAACTCATTGGAATGATCAATGATGACATACGTTTTTTGACCATCACCAAAAGTAACCAAAAAGAGCATTGGTGAGGGTCAACAAAAGATCGTCACTAGAAGTGTCACCAAAGAGAGAATTACTGACAGGCCTTTAACAACCCTCACCAAAAGTGTCGCTAAAAATGGCTTTAGTGACAAACCTTAAAGGATCGTCACTATATGCACTTACAACAATGGATTTTTAAGGACCATCACCATATGAAACATTAGTGATGGACCTTAAAGACCCTTCATAGACATGATGCTTGCCAATGACATTTTTTTTGTAGTGTGAATCAAAGGAAGTGGTATGATTGTTTGATGTCTTGCATGCCCTCACTAAGTGAATTTGAAGAGTTTTGAATTTTATTAAGTTCTTTTTTCAAATCTATGATGTCCTAATTTGTCTATGGATGGTATGGTTCGATTTTCCTCTCTTAGACCTTTCCAATGGTATATCACACTTAGAAAAATTTATTCCATATGAGAATTTATGATCGTTTAGAGTTGGTAGCTATAACAAGGACCAAAAACATCAAATTTATTTAAAGTCACCAAATTTATTAAATATCACGCATGTTGAGGGTGGATCCATACATTGGAGAATCAATCAATGGATTTAGGTGCATGAACATGTGCATTTTTTAACATATTTAAATATCATGAACCTTTCATCTAAGCTAACAATAGTCAAAAGCATGAACAATGGATGATGAGAAAATATGCATGACAAATAGCCTCTCTCATCATATCAATGAGATCTTAACATGTGGAAGGCATTTAATGGTTTCATAAGCACTAGTACAAAGCCATGTGGTGACTTGTGATACATACATATGATGATGAATTTGCCATCGAATCCTACCATGTGGTATGCCAAGAAGACACTTTTGGTAAGCCAATAAGCACAAATTCAAGTGACACATGTTTCAATCACATGATGCCACACGGTGTGATGACGCAACACATCAGTTCCCATTGATCCTTAACACCAAGGTCACTTGTGTTATCACTTAGAAGTTTTCCCTGGAAGTTATCGAAAGAAGGAATAATCCAAGGTAACCACAAACCAAATATTTTAGACTTAGGTTGTAGCCAACCTAAGTCTAGAGAGGGCTCTCTCTTTATAATTTAACTTTGTTTCTATCTAGATTTTAGGCTAGTTCTTAGTGTTCATGAGGATTTTGGTTTTGATTGAAAGTTAGATGGTGAAATTCTTGGGACATATCGATAGAGCTAGGTCTCCAAGCCATTGGGATATGGAGTCAATCAAAGGATAGCTTAACTGGACCAGATCATTAAAGGGATTGTTTACAGGGCAGGCTAGCAAAGCAAAAGGCAAATCTTTCAAAGGGCTAATGGATGGAATGATTCTAACCAGGGTAAAAGGGCAACAAAGAATCCTTAGACCGGGATCAAAATGAAAGAAAACAGGTGATAATGAACAAAGAGTAATTAAGAATAATTTGTTATAGACCATGGGGAGAAACTACAGAAGTAAGGGAGCATTTAAGAATTCCCTAACTAAGATAGTTTAGCAGAAAACATTAAGAAGGTAAACAGTCAAGACAGAGTGCACTAAAGGAAGTTCTGAACTATCATTCCTAGTTTACCATTCAGATTTCATAGAAACCCATATGATTATTAATAAACATAAGGAAAAACAATAATACGCATGAGAGAATACTTATTTGATTTTTCTTTACACAAGAATCATGTAAAATGTCTGAATTTTATTCCATGATCCAGCAAGCCAATCTAGTTTTGACACAATAGCACTTTGATTTTTGACAAAAGTCTATAGAAGTGTCTTTGAATACACACTAAATAATTCAAAATATGAAGTATTTATACAAAAAATATTACAAAATATCTCATAACAATTTGAGATTTAATTAAGGAAATAAAAATATCTTCAAGCATGAAGATTGAGACAGATGGAAAACTGCATCATGTTGTCCCTTTTATTGTGGTAGTGTTGCCTGTTGCAGTTGAGTTTTAGCCCTTTAAGCTGGTTGATATTTGTATGCTGGAATCATCTTTATCTTTCATCTTTCATTGATACTCTTTACCCTACTACTCTTTGACCCTGTTTATTTGTCTCTTACTTTCCTTTAAATTTATTCTGGTAACTTATAGTAAATCTGTCATATTTTCCCACCATTCATCCTCAGGTAATTTTACTTTGAGAATTCTTCTGTAAATCTCATTTTCCTCTGTGTATTTGGAAAAATTATGCTTGGTGACAAACAAGTGTTTCACCTCATGCTCCAGAAAGAATAGATCCTCTAAAGTATCATACAATACTTTCCCTGTTAGTAAGTCCTTGATAGTTGAAGTGCTTGCTTGATCCTTGGCCAATTTCCTTAATCTGTCAGTGTAGACCAATTGGGTCATAAGTTTATCATGGATGACCATAGGACTTGGAAGGCCTTTATCTCTCAAAATTTGAAACTTTGCCATGAGTCTATCAATGCCCACCTGCATGTTATGGCATTTTTCCTCCAGGTTAAGCATAAGGTTTCTTTTAGAAACAACCTTTTTAACTTCTATGATAGCTTCAATTCTATCCTCTACACCCATCTAATTAAGTTCATGTATTTTCTTGCTATTCAAGAAGTGGATGAGTCAATTAGCATCCTCAGGTTGGTCTCCTAAGTCTTCCATTACCTTTTTTATTACTTCAGTGGCCACTTTCACCAGTTCTGTTTGCTCAAATATTACTTGAATTGAACAAGGTGTAGAGAGTAGTTATGAGCATAGTTCATTATCTTGTGTCAAGCTCGTTTAAAAAATGAAACAAGGGTTTTGAGGATAGTTCTTTTCCTGTGTCAACCTCACTAAAAAATGAAACAACTCCCACGAGTCTTTCCAAGATTTCGAAAGTAAACCTTCATTTCATCCACCTGGTTGAATGCAATGAAGCTTGGGGGCATGTACCTTGATTTGCATCATTATGTTGGGGGCATGCGAACTTATAACAAGCATAGTTTTTCGTTTCAAGCTTGCGTAAACATGAAACCGAATCCGAGCATAGTTCTTTTCCTGTGTCAAGCTCGTTAAAAAATGAAACAAATCCTCCTCTAATTGAGTCGAGAGTTTGACTAGATCTCATAAATGTTAAGTTGTATATTTAGGTTAGTTATTTTAGTTTTTGCATAATTTTCTTACAGTTTTAGGTCGAGTCTTTCAAATGATCTCGTACATGAACCTTCATTCCATCCATCTTGTACTTAGTTGAATGAAATGAAGCTAGGGGGCATGCGCTCTAGCAGTTACGCTTAGGGGGCATCAAGCACAATTTTCTCTCTGTTTCAAGCTTGTGTAAAAATGAAACTACTCTGAAGCATAGTTTTTCTCTGTTTCAAGCTTTTGTAAAAATGAAACCTATCTCAAGTCAATTTTAGTTATTTTCAAGACTCGTTAAACTCATGAAAATCCCGAGATTATTTTGATATCTTTCATTCTCGTAAAACAAATGAAAATGCCGAGTTCTTTCCGTCTTTTCCTGCTCGTAAATTAAATTGAAAGTCGGCCATATGAGTACATTTTTATCATTTTTTCGAACTGTTAAAACTTACGAGAAAATGAAAACCATGACTACGTTTTTATCATTTTTTCGAACTCATTAAAACTTACGAGAAAATGAAAACCATGAGTACATTTTTATCATTTTTTCGAACTCGTTAAAACTTACGAAAAAGTGAAAGCTTAGAGTCATCTTTAAGCCCTTTTTTGACTCCTAAAACATGAAAAGATTGCCGAGCGTTTCTTTTACACTTGTTAAAATGGAATTAAAAGACGGTCCTCTTACAGCCCTTTTCTGACCGTAAAAACATGAAAAGATTGCCGGATTTTTGTCGTTTCAAATTCGATATTGGAAATAAAACGACGTGTCCTTGATCGCTTTCTACTTTTCAGATCAGAGACACTAATTATGAAAGTACTCCTTGGTCGTAAAGATCAAGCGGTTCTCTCAAGTATTATTTTATACTTTTTCGGGCTTGGGAGACACAAATTTATGAAAAAGGTCAACCCTGGAGTCTTCTTAAGTTTTTCAGACTCTCTAAAATTGAAAAACGTCGAGTTTCTCCTATACTGGACTCATTAAAATTTCACAGTAAAGGACCTGTTCGATTACAAACAGGAACAGACCACTCCTTCTTAGGGTTCGAATCTAAACTAAGTTGGACTCATCCCAAGGATGAGCTTATAATCAAGCAAATGTTATCCTCCTCAAGCTTGTAAAAAATAAAGAGGTACTTGCCAGAAATGGTGGGGGAAAAGAGAGGAAAATGAGCCTATTTGTTATACTTTGTCTCGGAAAAACCTTATCACCACTCTTGAACACGACACTTTTCATTCACCTGGGTTGGGAAATCCTTTGCCTAACAGTTGATCAAACCACATTGAAAGTCTTCAGCCGGTTTCTGGGTATTAACTTTGCGACAATTGTCACCAAACCATCTGTAGTGTCGTTATGTGTTCAAGAGGAGTCTTGCAAATAAACCATTCATCTACAAAATATCTGTCATCCATCTTGACCATCCCTGAGTCAGTCCTTACAGCTACATTTCTTCAACTTGATCTATGATTTCGTGTTGTAGGCTTGCCTGCAACGGATCGTTTTCTATCGACTTCAGTTCATTATCTAGAAAGATGATCTAGAAATCATCAGTACCTTGGGATCTGCATGCCTCAATGGCAGGTTTCTCGCCTTTGACGACAGGTTACATCAATGACCTTCGATCAAGGGATTCTGTGACATGTTCGACATCAACACATTCATTCACATCTCATGGATTATACTCGGTACTTTCAGAGCCATTGACATCACTGGTGGTCTCTCTCACACTTGTTAACAGTTTACATCATTGACTGGTAATCAAGGGGTTTCTACCATCTTCGACATCAACTCATTTATTCGCATGGATAGAATCATACTATTTCGGGAAGCAGAAATGAAGACCCTGGATCTAGTTTCCGCCATCCAGGCTGCGAGGAGTTTTGTATTCATTATACAGTAGACTAATTATAAACAGATGGATGCGTCCATACTGTGTCTACATGTGTCTATGATTATGATGTATTGCGAAATCATTCCTATATCAGAGAAGTAGTTAGTTTGTTAGTTAAGTTTTTGATGGGAATGCCTACCTCAACGATGATATGATCTCATATATGTATTTTGTGTTGAATATTTGCAGGTTCCGACTGGGCTCTCCACAAGATAATCCTTGAAATGATAAAGTGCTTCACCCTTCCTAGATGATATAAAACCCTGATCTACTACAGACCTCGCACTTTAGGGGGCAATCTGTTACACTAAAATTTGTCACCATGACTATTTGCAGTCAGTATGGCTCCATCAATAACCATACTGTCCTCCTTGGCAAGTCTTATACCTCTGCTCCTCATGTCAAACTCCAAAAAAGAGAGAAAGCCTTTAAAAAATCAATATGACTCTGGTTCTGCACTTTCTCTTACTCTTACTTGCGGGCACGCACCTCAAGTACATAATACCTGCGTACTTGTACACTATGTCTGTAAAGGGGTGGGCGTCTACCCTTGTAAAAGTCAAAAGGCGCAAGTTTTACTTCAAAAAACTTACTTGCGGTCGATTCTAGAGCATTCTAGAAGATGGTTTGACGTGGGTTGAGCGCCTCCAGATGGTTCATGCATCCCAATGAAAGAGGAACTTATCCCATGAAGAGGGGAGCTATCCCTTTGAAAGAGGGGCTTATCCCATTGATGGTGGACCTATTTAACTTCCTCCAAAGCATTATAAATATAGGCATTGGGCCAGAGGCAAGGGAGGTTGGAAGCTGAACATTCCTAAGGGTAGATGCTGCTGAAATTAGGACTCCCTTATAGAGCTTGAGAGGAGAGATCACATTCCTTTCTTAGCTTCATTTGGAAGTGGGTGAGCTGATCAAAGTAGAGGAGAACGCTTGCTGGACCCTGGGAGGGACCTGCACAACACTAAGGCGTTGGTTGTAAGGTTTCTTTTATTTCCAATTAATACAATTAAGTTCATTTTTCTCAACAAGTTGTTATATATAATTTGTTTCATAAACTCCTTGGTCTTTATGATGAATATGTTTTATTATATGAGTTATTCAGGTGCTATGTAATCGTTTTCTTGTTTGTGTATGCAGGCTTCAAGGAGAGGAGCTCATCTGGATCGAAGAGGCTTGGCTACTACAAACAACGTTGGACTAAAGGTAAGCCTTAAACACCTGGTTGCTTTTATTTTAAATGCATATTTAGGGAAAGATAGTGCTTGATTGTTTTGTTTGTCACTAGAAACGCCTTAGTTTCTAGGGAGGTTGGTTTTGTCTGCAAAATTGACTCTTTTCATGAAAAAACTATCCTCGCTACACTGATCATGGCTTCCAACTGGAAGAAAGACATGTCAATGGACACACCTTGATCATGGCTTCCAAGAGATCTTCATCAGAAGGAAGAATAGTTCTATGGAAGGAACACATGTCAAGGGACTCAAAAGGGATAAGAACATTGTGTTCAAGTAATCCCATAGAGCTTTCCATGTCAATTACCGGATCTAAACCAAAGGAAGATGAGCAAACAGTGAGAGGCTCACTTACATCGGTAACTGAAAACATGGGACCAGTTGCCACATAATTAACTCGTGGCAGGGTATATACCACTTTAGAATCAGGAACATTTAGGGATGTCGTATTATTGGTAGTTAAAACAAGACTAGGGAATGAAACCTAGTCTACAGTCACAATATTTCCATTGTGAGGGAAAGACATCACGCGAAAGAGTGTCGATACGACATCTTTCATTGCATAAACATAGTCTCGCCCAAGGAGTAAATTGAAATCCAAGGGACCTCGAACTACCATAAGATCAATATAGATAGTTTTACATTCCAAGGTAATGGAAAAATTAGGAAGGATCCCTAAAGGTTCACTAATGGTTCTGTTAAAATCTTTGAGATTCTGCGTAATAGGCACAAGCTGAGGGGAACCCAAAGCTTTCCAAACAGTTGAGGATAAAATACTAACAGAAGCACCTTCATCTACCTGAGTACGATGTATGTCCCTACCACCAGCCTTAACAATGATTTGGAAAGGGATGGAGGAATGAAGAAGAGGTTATGTCAGTCTATTCCAATCAAAGGAAAAGACCTCAGTACTTGGAGGGTGTTCTGTAGAAACAGGTGAAATACCCCCCGGCGTAGAAGAATCTGATGTAACAAAAAGAACCTGAGCGGTATGAAGTTCACTTTCTAAAGGGAAAGTGGGATCGATTGAATGTGAAATTGAATCGACCACTTGATCAAATAATGGATCATCAACCTGAGTGACATGATTTTCACTCTCCAATGGAAGAGTGTGATTGACTGTACTTGAAATTATATCAATCACTCTGTCAGTTGACGGTAGGATGGGAGAAAGTTTACGGTAACCAGTTGGGAATTCTTGCTGTGGAACAGTAAGGTTTTCCAACAATTTTGAGGCTTCATCCATGTGAGGGCAAATGTGAGTTTGATGACTCCCTTTGCATAACTTACAAGGAAACCTAACTTTACCCTTTTTCCTAGGAACCTGACTATCACTGGTTGATGGATCAATGAAAAGGTGACGAGATTTTTCTGACCATACTTCCAAGACCTTTGGAATACCAGGACAATTGATAAGGAAGTGGTCGCCCTTACAAAGCCTGCAAGGGTATTTGGGTTTATGATGCATGTCGGAGTTTTCCTCAACACAACTAACACTTATAGTCGCAGTTGGTTGGTTGACTTCTTTCTTATCTTGCTTCTTCTTCTTCTTCTTCTTCTTCTTCTTCGCTTTCTTCTTCTTCTTAGACACCTGGTTACTAGCATCAAGGCTTTTACCAAGCGAAGAGGAAGAAATGGAGGAAGAAAAATTAGGCGAAGAAGGTAAAGGGTCAACAGAAGGTTGGTGATGTTGAGATGGTGAACTCTGTTGAGGTGAAGCATTCGGTTGAGGTGGAACAATTGGAGTATTTTGGGCCAACGAAGTTGAAAATAACCATATCGGTAATCCTATTGTAAATCCAGGTAATGACAAAGTAGCCATATAAGGAGGACCAACATTTCCAAAGAAAGGAAAAGTACTAGGATCCTCGTTAAGAGGGGTTCCTAGGTTGGTAAATTCTGGAACAGTTGCCATTGTATTCAACTTCAGTGAATTTTATTAACAATTTAAAACTAAAATTAACAATTCACAATTTACACCTAACAATTAAAATTCACAATTCACACCTATGGTCCCTAAAAGTAAAAACAAACAAATTAACATGCGCTATCAAATCTAGGAGTCAAACCACACACAAACAGTAACTTTCCTTACCGAAAACACTAGTTGGTGATGAAATCCAACCTCGCAGAGTTCAATACAGAAATGGCGGTTGGAACAGTTACCCCGACAACCTGCTTAATGAATAGACTGGCACAAGTTTCTCCACTTAACCGTCTCGAGTGAAGAGAACCCCCCATAAAATCCAAGTGAGTCTAGCCGACGTCTGCTCCAGGTACAGTGGGATCTTCCCACCACTGTCACCTTAGGAAGAATCCTAAAGAATATGGCCACTAAGGTTACCAACTGAAACAAGTATACCTGGGGAAACAGTCTACGATCCGATACGCATGCAAGGGCAGAGTAGCAAGCTCAATCCCCTTGAAGGCTCCTTGACATAATCCAAGGTTTACCAACAAGTGACCCCAGGCTCCTCGACAATGGTTAATCCGAGGTTTACCGTTTTTAATACGTGAATATCTGGCGTCGTTCCCAATGAGGAAGGATTGATTCCCACACTGGTTCAGACACGATCTCGTGCTTCTCCTTTAAGAGGAGCTTTCCCAGAGCATAAATGCAATAGTGGGATTTCTTCCTACCGCAAGATACAACTACTTGTTTGTTTTACTGTCTTGGAGAGTTAACTAAAACCTATTCCAAGACACTAACCTAAGCTAGATTGGTGGAAAGAGCCCTAAAAATGTAAAAATTACTAGATAAATTTTAATTAAGCGCTGTGTTATTAAGGCTATTATTACGCAAATGGGTAAATGGATACGAAACCAATGGTGTTATGACCCAACTCAAAACTGAATGCAATCGAATATGATAATGTAATCTTTTCAATTCGATGAATCCTAACTAAGGTAAGGAGAGAGTTTCCATTCACTTCCAACAATGCAAGAAATTGATCACTAAGAGAAAATATAACAAATTCTCTAATGCACTAATTTCATCAAGAAAAACTAATGCAAATCAATTCCAAAAAGTTTTTTTTTGTTTTATTTTTATTTTTGTGTGTAAATTCAAATCAAAGAAAACTGATCTAAATCTACGATTGATTTTTCAGGATGTAAACTATGCAATTGTCATCTATGCACAATTTACTTGAAAAGTATGCAAATGTAATCTATGCACATTTTTCATTCATATTCTGAACCTGAGAATTCTAATTATGCAAATGTGATCTATGCAAGAGAATTCTCAAACACAAGATGATTCTAATGTAATCTAAGAACCAATCAAGTGCAAGTCAAGAAAATTGGGTGAGAGTTCCAAAGATCAAAAAACACTCAAAGGCAATTAACACTCATACACTCATACTCTGGCGAATGAGGGGGAAATATTTTTGCAAAAACAAAAGCAAAAAGATGCAAAATTGTGAAAAGACTAAGACAAACCTCCAAGTAATGACCAAAGGAAATCAAATTAAAAATTTCTCAAAAAAGAGACTCAAAACACCCAATTGATAAAAGCTTAAAGCAGGAATGCCAATGAAATTAACCAAGGAAGGTTTTTGATAGGGAACAAGCAGGTCTGGGCAATGGCTAAAACCTATAAACAAATTCTAAACTGATAAAAAAGAGAAAAATTTACTGGGTATGCAGGCAACCTGTTTACACAGGTGCGTCCACTCTCTGTGCACAAAGCAAAAGTGCGTACAAGTACGCACTGTGCTTAACTTAGAGGGTGCGTACCTCTCCCAAAACTATGAAAAATGAAAACTAACTCAAAATTAACTAAATTCACCCAATCCCACAATCATCAAGTCAAAAACAGAAACAGAAAATACAGTTTCTCTGGTCAAAGTATCAATCAAAAGAGAAATCAATCAAATCCATGGATTCCCCAGTGGAGTCGCCATTTTGTCATGCGGAAAGAGTCAATTTTGCGGACAAAACCGACCTCCCTAGAAACTAAGGCTTTTCTAGTGACAAACAAAACAATCAAGCACTATCTTTCCCTAAATATGCATTTAAAATAAAAGCAACCAGGTGTTTAAGGCTTACCTTTAGTCCAACGCTGTTTGTAGCAGCCAAGCCTCTTCGATCCAGATGAGCTCCTCTCCTTGAAGCCTGCATACACAAACAAGCAAACGATTACATAGCACTTGAATAACTCATATAATAAAACATATTCATCATAAAGACCAAGGAGTTTATGAAACAAATTATATATAACAACTTGTTGAGAAAAATGAACTTAATTGTATTAATTAAACAAAAGAAACCTTACAACCAATGCCTTGGTGTTGTGCAGGTCCCTCCCAGGGTCCAGCAAGAGTTCTCCTCTACTTTGATCAGCTCACCCACTTCCAAATGAAGCTAAGAAAGGAATGTGATCTCTCCTCTCAAGCTCTATAAGGGAGTCCTAATTTCAGCAGCATCTACCCTTAGGAATGTTCAGCTTTCAACCTCCTTTGCCTCTGGCCCAATGCCTGTATTTATAATGCTTTGGAGGAAGTTAAACAGGTCCACCATCAATGGGATAAGCCCCTCTTTCAAAGGGATAGCTCCCCTCTTCATGGGATAAGTTCCTCTTTCATTGGGATGCATGAACCATCTGGAGGCGCTCAATCCACGTCAAACCATCTTCTAGAATGCTCTAGAATCGATCGCAAGTAAGTTTTCTGAAGTAAAACTTGCGCCTTTTGACTTTTACAGGGGTACACACCCACCTCTTTACAGACAGAGCGTACAAGTACGCAGGTATTATGTACTTGAGGTGCAGGCCCACAGGTAAGAGTAAGAGAAAGTGCGGAACCAGAGTTATATTGATTTTTTAAAGGCTTTCTATCTTTCTTGGAGTTTGGCATGAGGAGCAGAGGTATAAGACTTGCCAAGGAGGACAGTATGGTTATTGATGGAGCCATACTGACTTCAAATAGTCATGGTGACAAATTTTAGTGTAACACTACTCATCTGCCAAGATTACACCGTTTGGACAGATTTTTATTCTCTATCTATAAACATGAAATTAAAACATGAAATAGCCAAGTTTAAACATTTTGACTATCATTGATTGTGGCATAGGTTACAAACTACACACAATCATTTATTATGCATAAAAAGTAAATAGTAGTGGCATTTTGACTAGCACACTTTCAGGGTCTTTTCTTTTCTTGGGGTTCATATTTTTCATCTTTTTTGACCTTTTTATTCTTTTTGTCCTTTGATTTTTCCTTTAGGACATACCCTATTTACATTTTTTAATTTTTTGAATATGGAAAACATTTGCAGAAAGCAAAGGTATGTACATATTACAGGTTTTAAACTCAGTCATTAAAAAATTATGACTCCTATTGGTATAGGAACCTAACAGTGGCTCCACTTGGGGATGGCATTTCCTAGTGAAATGTCAAGAACTTGGAGATTAATGGCCTTCTTAATTGTTGTCATGTGTTGGGTCCCTATAATACTAGTGATTACCCCATTACTATTGTAGTTATACCCCTTATTTATATTGTTGTGCCCCTATTACCCCCATATTGTTATTTCTGTGCCCCATAGAATCCCTCTATTGTTATTTTTGTGGCTTTATATTATTATTGTTAGGTCGGCTGGATTATATTGTGACTCCTTAGACTCCTATATATAGAAAGGAGGTTTTGTCATTTGTATCATCCAAGAATTGTTCATTTATGTAATGTAAAGGAGGTTTCCCCTCGAAGAGGCTGAATTCTAAGGCGTTGATCTATCTTTTCTATTTTTTCTTGAGCTGGTTTCATAACATTTGGTATCAGAGCTTTGGATTCTAGGGTTTCGCTGCTCAAAACAGGTCATCGTGGAATTTTCGCTATAACTTTTTTTCTGTGATGTTTCAGAAGTCGCAAAAAAAACCCATTTGAGAAGAAATCGCACTGAACCTTGGGTCCGAATTTCAGAGCTTTTCGCGCGATATTTGCGGAGATATGATCTGAGGAAGTTGGTCTTTTTGCAGACTCCTGAATTACATTCAAAACAGGTGACCTGGGGAAAATCGTCATAACTTTCTCTCTGGGGATTGGATTGAAATTTCGTCAGAAGGTATAGAAAGAGGAACTTTCTCTCTGGGGATTGGATTGAAATTTCGTCAGAAGGTATAGAAAGAGGACGGACTGTAGTTTCTTGTGTGTGTGTTTCAGATTCAAAGGTTGAAACAGTGACTCGTGGCACGTCGTACAAGTTTGCTCTACTGAACCAGTCTAAAAACAAGTCACTGTGGGAGATTTCACATAACTCTTCCTTGGAGAATCCAATTTGGCTCAGACTTGTGGCATTGGAAAGAGGACGCAGAAGGCTACTACAGGTAGCAATTTCAGAACTGGATGATCCAAAATTACAGAGATACATCAGATTCAATATCAGGCTTCTATAAAGTGAAAAAAGGTGTGTAGTTTTTTTTTTATTTTTGTGTAAGCTTGGTTTAACGGAATTCAAAGGGCATAGTAAAGCATTATTATCGGTAACTGATGCCCCGAGGAAAGAAAATGCAAACACCTAGTAAGGAACCTGAAAGCTCTAGCATGACTCATGAAGAAGAGGAAGAAATGCTACATGATATATCAAAATTACAAGAACAAGTGCAACAAATGTCACGCTCACAAAAGCTAACAGAAGCTAAGATAATTGGCATGGAATCTAAGATAAATGGTGTGGAATATAAGATAAAGGGCATGGAAGCTAAGATGGATGATTCGAAGACAGATTGGAAGAGAGACATGGCAGATTTGAAGATAGATATGAAGACAGACATGGAAGAATTGAAGAAGTTGCTACAAGAAAGGGTCACTAATGGTGAAAAGGTAGTAAAGGAAACTCATGATGAGAACAAAAGAAATGTTAATCATGATTCCATAGACACTAATGTTGGATCGAAGAATCACCATATTCCAAAAATCGATATGAGGAAGTTTGATGGCAAGGATCCCGCCACATGGATATTACAGATGGAGCAATTCTTCGATCTCAATAATGTGCAAAACACACAAAAGGTACGTATGGCAACTGTATATTTGGAACCAAATCAGTTTGTATGGTATCAATGGCTTTGCTCTCGTAAACAATTTATCACTTGGGCAATTTTTACGGAAGAATTGATAGCACATTATGAAGATACAAAAAGCAACACTTTTTTTAGCCAATTGATAAGTCTCAAACAAAAGGGTTCAATAATGGAGCACATTGAGGAGTTCCAAAAATTGAACATAAGGGTAAAAGATATTCCAGAGGAGCATAGGATTGATGTGTTCATAGGGTCTTTAAAGGATAATATCCAACATGATGTTCGCCTTTGGGAACCTGATTCATTAGAGAAGGCATTCAGGTTAGCAAGAAAAATGGAAAGCAAAATTATGGCAACCAGGAAGCATACCACTCACAACTATAAAGACGGAAGTGTTGTTGCCCATAGTCTTCCACAACCTATAAGGTTGACACCACAACAATTGGAAGAAAAAAGAGCAAAAGGGCTTTGTTACAGTTGTGATAGCAAATACACTAAAGGTCATAAGTGTGCTGAGAAGAAATTATTCTACATAGATTGTGAAGAGGAAGAAGAAAAGGAGCAAGAAAGGTCAAAAGAAGAAGATATACTTCAGGAACAAAGCCTAGATGAAGAACAAATAAATCCGACCATATCTTGTAATGCATTGGCGGGAATTACCACTCCTCAAACCATCAAGATAGAAGGACAAATCAAGAAGAAAAAGGTAATAGTGTTGATTGATTCAGGAAGCACCCACAATTTTATTCATTGTAGGGTAGCAAAAGAATTGAATTGCTTCCTATATCCAGCACCAGAGTGTCAAGTGATGATTGCAAATGGAGGAACAATAAATTGCTCTGGAAAGTGCCATAATATCAAGCTATCCATGGGAGAATATGTATTGACTAGCCCAATGCTTTCCATTCCAATGGGAGGTGCTGATGTTGTACTAGGAGTCCAATGGCTACAATCCTTGGGTACAATAGCTTTTAATTTTCAAGAACTTTTCATCAAATTTTCTACGGAAGGAAAGGAAGTTGAATTAAGGGGTATTGCAGGGAAACCAGGAAAGATAATCAGCTCTAATGGTATGACAAAGCTTCTAAAAAAGGAGCAAAGAGGTGTAATTGCACAATTATGTTCGCTAGATGTTTCCACATTGGAATCATCTATTTCTCCAGATCTCCAAAAAGTCTTGGACAATCATTCCAAGGTATTTGAGACTCCCAAGGGTCTCCCACCTATGCGTGATCATGATCATGCTATTCATCTGATTCCAGGAAGTGTTCCTCCAAACATCAGGCCGTACAGATATCCCTATGTCCAAAAAAGTGAAATTGAACGTATGGTTGCAGAAATGCTAGAGGCTGGTATAATTCAACCGAGTCAAAGTTCTTTCTCAGCTCCAGTAGTATTGGTGCACAAGAAGGATGGATCATGGCGCATGTGTCCGGATTATAGGGAGCTCAACAAGCTCACTATTAAAGATAAGTTCCCCATTCCTGTCATTGATGAATTACTGGATGAATTGCATGGATCAATTTACTTCACCAAGTTGGATCTTCGTTCAGGATATCATCAAATCAGAATGAAGATTGAAGACATTCCGAAAACGGCATTTAGAACTCATGAGGGTCATTATGAATTTTTGGTCATGCCTTTTGGCCTTACCAATGCACCTTCAACATTTCAAGGTTTGATGAATTCAATTTTCAAACCATTCCTTAGAAAATTTGTGTTAGTATTTTTTGATGATATACTAATCTACAGCAAGTCTTGGAAGGATCATGTTGAACATGTTGACAGGGTGCTACAACTATTGGAGGAGAAACAATTATATGCAAAAAGATCCAAATGTTTCTTTGGAGTCCAGGAGGTGGAATATTTGGGTCATATTGTATCTCATGAAGGAGTTAAGGTAGACCCTAGCAAAATTAAAGCCATTAAGGAATGGAAAATCCCCACATCCATAAAGCATCTGCGAGGATTTCTTGGGTTGACAGGGTATTATCGCAAGTTTGTTAAGAATTATGGGAGAATAGCAGCACCTCTAACAACATTATTGAAGAAAGATTCATTTTCATGGACTCCGGAAGCAACAAAGGCCTTTGAACATCTTAAAGAGGCAATGTGCCAAGCACCGGTCTTAGCTACACCGGACTTCACAAAAACCTTTATTGTGGAATGTGATGCTTCAGGAAATGGAATTGGTGCTGTTCTAATGCAAGATGAAAGACCCATTGCTTTTGAAAGTCGTCCAATCAAGGGAAAGTTTTTAAGCAAAGCTATTTATGAGAAGGAAATGTTGGCAATACTCCATGCACTTAAGAAATGGCGACCCTACCTAATGGGAAGACACTTCAAGGTAAAAACGGATCATGATAGCCTTAAATACTTTTTAGAACAAAGATTATCCTCTGAAGAGCAACAAAAGTGGGTCACAAAGATGTTGGGTTATGACTTTGAAATCATCTACAAAAAAGGGAAGCAAAATGTGGTGGCAGATGCACTCTCAAGAAAGGATGAGGATGTGGAAGCATTGTTGTGTGCCATTTCTATTATCCAACCAGATTGGATAAACGAAGCAAGGGAGGAATGGAAGAATGACGAAGAAGTGTGGGCACTTATTCGAAAGCTACAACAAGATTCCAGTACTTCTGATACATTTAGCTGGCAAAATGATTCGTTATGGTACAAAGATCGCTTATACCTCTGTAAGAATTCCCAGCTAAAACAAAAGATTCTTATGGAATTGCACACTTCTCCCTTAGGAGGGCACTCAGGATTTTTAAAAACTTACCACAGGGTTAAGAAGGAATTTTTTTGGGATGGCCTTAAATCAGATATTCAAAAGTTTGTGGCGGAATGTTTGGTTTGCCAACAAAATAAAGTTGAAACAATTAAGACACCGGGTCTATTACAACCTTTATCCATTCCAAGCCAACGTTGGGAGGAGGTTTCAATGGATTTTATCACAGGTTTACCCAAGTCTGAGGGAAAGAGTGTCATCATGGTGGTAGTTGACAGACTTACCAAGTATGCACACTTTTGTGCATTATCACATCCATTTAAAGCCAGTACAGTTTCTACTGCATTTATGGAAACAGTTCAAAAGCTACATGGAAACCCAAAGATTATTGTAAGTGACAGAGATCCCATTTTCACTGGAAATTTTTGGACAGAATTATTTTCTTGTCTTGGTACTCAGTTAGCTCATAGCTCATCTTATCATCCTCAATCTGATGGGCAAACTGAGATAGTAAACAAATGTTTGGAAGGATATCTTCGTTGCTTTGTATCTGATAAACAGACACAATGGGTCAAATGGTTGCCTCTGGCTGAATGGTGGTATAACACTTCCTTCCATACAGCAACAAAAATGACCCCATTTATGGCACTTTATGGGTATCAACCACCATCCATCACATCATATTTAAGAGAAAATTCTAAGGTTCAGGCAGTGGAACATCACATCGAACATCAACAACAAGTCCTCCAACTCTTAAAGGATAACCTCGTGTTGGCACAAAATAGAATGAAACAACAGGCAGATCAACATCGCAGTGAAAGAAGTTTTGATGTAGGTGATTGGGTATTCCTACGGCTACAACCATATAAGAAAATGTCCCTAAAGCAAGCTAAGAAGGATAATAAATTATCACCAAAGTATTATGGTCCGTACAAGGTGTTGCAAAAGATTGGTACTATGGCATACAAATTGGAGCTTCCTGCAGCTTCTCGATTGCACCCAGTTTTCCATGTTTCATGTTTAAAGAAGGTTATAGGTGACAAGCTCCCAATTCAAACAATATTGCCAGAACTTGACGAGGAAGGAAAAATTATATTGGAACCGGAAGCAGTCACAGAAACAAGAACTCGACAGCTACGAAATCGATCAATTTCAGAGTATCTTATCAAGTGGAAGAACTTATCCGCTGAAGATTCCACATGGGAGGATGAGAATTTTATGCAGAAGTATCCAGAACTACTCAAGCGTTGAGGACAACACTTTTTTGAAGGAGAGGGGCATGTTGGGTCCCTATAATACTAGTGATTACCCCATTACTATTGTAGTTATACCCCTTATTTATATTGTTGTGCCCCTATTACCCCCATATTGTTATTTCTGTGCCCCATAGAATCCCTCTATTGTTATTTTTGTGGCTTTATATTATTATTGTTAGGTCGGCTGGATTATATTGTGACTCCCTAGACTCCTATATATAGAAAGGAGGTTTTGTCATTTGTATCATCCAAGAATTGTTCATTTATGTAATGTAAAGGAGGTTGCCCCCTCGAAGAGGCTGAATTCTAAGGCGTTGATCTATCTTTTCTATCTTTTCTTGAGCTGGTTTCATAACATCATGTCACTCTGCAACTTTTCCCTTTTCACTTTTCTGCATTATTACTATTTATGACAGTAAAACCTTTGAAGCTTAGGGTCTTCTCTTCGGGCTTGAACTCCAAAGAATCACTATCCAATCAACTCTAAAATTTTGAAAAACAGAATATGTACAAATGATTAGTGAAATCAATAACTAGGTTCAATGTAGTGTTTAAGAATTTGAACATTAACTGGTCCTCCTTCTGCTTCTTTGCCATCCATTTCTCTGAGGAAGAAAGCATTATTACCTCTGAATGCATAGATGACATATGGGACTTTCCATACGAAATAAAATTTCTCATGTTTACCTATATCCTCTTTTCTTGAGTCCCATTTTAAAAATTTGTCCCCTAGGTAAAAATCTTCTGCTTTAGTCCTTTTATCAAAAGCTTTCTTGATCCTTTCCTACACAACTTGAGATCTGATGTACACTGCTTCCCTGGTCTACTATAAATGAATTGTTTGGTTGATTCTTCTTTGGATGTCATTTGGTTCAACCTGCCACTCTTGGAGTAGCTTCATCACTGGTGTTCCCAAAACTAATTGATAAGGACTAGTACCAATGGACTTCTTTGTGGTTAGCCTATCTACCCATGAGGCATTCACTAGCTTCTTGTTCCATGTTTTCTTATTGTATTCTAACAACTTTTTGATGATATTCACTAAAGTCTTGTTTCAGGACTTTGCTAGTCCATTTCCTTAGGGGTAATAAGCTATGGAATGGCCCAAAGTTATGTTGAAAATGGCAACAAGAAATTTATAAAAATAGAAGTGCTAAAAATAGCAGTTTGGGTACCAGTGCTAGATTGGGCAATAGGGAATGAAAAATGGAAGTGCTAAAAATAGAAGTTCTATTTTTAGCAGTTCAGTGTGGATTCCTATTTTAGTCAGTCCCTGGACTATAAATAGGAAGTAAAATTCGAATTTGATATTAACAGTAGTGTGTAAATTAATTAATTAATTCAGTTTGAGTTAATTAGTTAAGGAAAATCAAACTTGAAGTCTATGTGGGGACATGCAACAGTTTCTCTATTAATTGAGGAATTTATCCATCAGTTAAAGGATGAGGATGAGTTGTAATTAGTTGGCTCAGTTAACTGAGTCAAGTCCAGTTAGATTAATTTAACTAGTTGTTAAATTAATGAGATTCAGTTTGTTAATGCTTGCATGCATGTAACAACTGGTATTTTTAGATAACTGAATATTATAGCTTAAATAACTCATGCATGTTAGTTCTGTCAGAGACCCGGTTGAGATCAAAGAAGGGACAGAGTTCTATCAGTTGCATGAATATTTTTCTTATAAAGGAAGCTCATCCATGATGAGGATTTATCTCCTTCAGGTTTGTGCAATTATTTCAGAGGTCAGTGTTGTGTGTGAGGTGACAATCACACAAGTTGCAGCTGGAGGACCCAGGAAAAGTGTGCATAGAAATAGGAGGCTTGGAGGGCAGAGGAGAAGGTTTGTGAGATTCCTTTGACTATCTATGAGTAGTAGAGGGATTGTACCGAGAGCTAGATAGCTTCCGAGCTAAGGCTTTATGTATTCCAGACATATTTCCACTTGTATGCTAATACAGAGATGGGGTTTTAGGCTGGTGCTTTCCCTTGGTTATATCTTTTGTGTTATGTGTGTTTGATTTCTGCATATTAGTTATATGTGTTCTTATTGATGTTGCTCATGTTCAATTAAGCTTCTGCTAAGTTTATGGTAGATGTAGATCTAGTATTATGATTTAGTACATTGCATATATTAGTTGGATCTTCAGGTGAAATTTCTACATGATATCAGAGCTAGCTGATTTGTAGGAAAAAGTTCTACATGGTATCAGAGAAAAGGTGATCAAAGGAGAGAACAGTATACTGAGAGGAGATTTCAAAGTTTTGAGTTTTGGGTCGAGATTTTGCAGAGCAAATCTGAATAGCAGATTTGAATTTATTGTGGAAAAAGACCCAAAATTAAAAAAAAATAAAAAAATAAAAAATAAAAAAAAATTGACTGAATCGAAGTTCGGATGAGTGAGATATCGTTGATTTAAAATTAGCTCTTTTTCCATAAAATTTCGTGACAGTGGGAAAGTGGAAATAGATTGGTGTGCTAGCCAAGAACCTGTATGCACTTGAGGTACAAGATGCATGCACACCCTTGAGGAGCAAGGAAAAGGTTAGATACATGGTGGTTGAGAGGGAGAGTAAATTACCTCTCAACATGCATCGCCAGAAGAAGTCCCAAATGATTGTGGATGAGCCACGATTCATGCAACAACTTCAGAAGGTTGTGGAGTAGCCACAATAGGGGAAGATGAGAGGAGATCGAGTAGAGACATATACTCATGCAGAGACCTCCAGTAGGGGGAAACTTCGAGCCAAGTGGGTAGAGGGATCACATGCAGCCATACCTCCAGGTAGGAGGTGGGGCGATGTGGAGTGATTGTCCCACAGAGGCTAATATGCGGGTAGGATCCTTGAGGTACCCAACCTTTTTGATTCGACTTTGCTATGAGAGCCTTAATGAGAAGTAGCAGAACTGACTGATTGGGTACAGACAGATGCAGATGGAGCAACAGAGAGAGCTACAGTGCAGGGAATCCCAGGACAATGCAGAGCTAGCAGGCTACAACAATGAAAGAGTCACAAGTGTGTTGCACCAGTGCAGGGTAGCACAGAGAGGTGTGCAACAATCCGAGATGCATGGAGATGTTGTAGTAGCGCAGAGGTCAAAGAGGGATCACTTGTCAGTAGCAAGTAGATCTTCAGCGTCAAAGTATATTTCTAGCCCAATAGAGAGGTCAGTTGGGAGTTTTTTTGTTCTGAGAGTTGTTTGAGCAACCACACTTGGTAGAAGTGTTGCATGCAGAACATTCCAAAGGAACAGGATCGGGTTCGAGAGGAAGCCTTTTTTGTTGAGAGGGAGTGTTGAAAATGGCAACAAGAAATTGCTAAAAATAGAAGTGCTAAAAATAGCACTGCTAAAAATAATAGTTTGGGTACCAATGTTGGATTGGGCAATAGGGAATGAAAAATGGAAGTGCTAAAAATAGAAGTTCTATTTTTAGTAGTTCAATGTGGATTCCTATTTTTTTTTCTGAATAAGTTTAATCTATTAGTATACAAAAAGATTACATGGAGGTCTGGGCCTCAGAAGTTCTAGCCCGTGGTATGGGCATTCTAAAACATCAGACATGATCAACATGTATCAAGCAATTCAACAAGAGAGAGCCGCCCTCATAGGGGAAACCGGTCATGAAGCTCCAACAGCTTATCAACCCACAGTAACTAAGAGAAGTTATGCATACAAAATTATTCCTAGTCAAAAAACACAGCCGCCTGCAAAGGGGAAACAGACAACTTGACAAGCTATAAATCTGAAGGTAACCAAGCTATGGCAACGAGCGAGTAACAGTGACTAACCTGGACTGACGTCCATCCAAAAAAATGCAAAAATGGAGATTAGCCATTTAAGTACCTTGAGAGGAGGCGGGAGATTCGACCACTTGACATGCATAGGCCTAAGGGTCGTCCTTGTCCTGCATATCATCTTTAGCACTAGAACAGCCTCGCTTGGTGTCTTCCTCGTCTTGCTTATCATCTATAGCACTAGAACAGCCTCGCTTGGTGTTGCCCGAATAGTGTTCAACTCTGAGATCCTGCGATGTGCTGCACTTTACCTCTTTCCTTTTCTGACCACCTCTGGAGGGAGAGCTAGGCCTTTCAGCCTCCTTTTGCACCAGATTAGTTCACGGAAGCTCGATACTCATTTTAGGGGGCTCCTTTTTAAAATCAATGGTAATGGTGGCTGTTATAGTCGACATGTTGAGAAAACAGGGGAAACGGAACTAGGCAGTATGCTGCTAACCTGGGATGAGACTGGAGATGCCTCTTGCAGGTTGAGAAATCCCGCAACCAGCTCAGAAGCCATGACCACTTCTTGTCTCAGGGTAACGACCCAATGAGGAGGCCGAGGGAGGAGAGAAGGAGCTCGGAGAGGTGGAGGGAGGGAGGCAGGGACGGCAGCCACGGCTCGAGCCACGATGACACCACATCCTCTGGCGTAGACGAGGCATTGGATACAATTGAGAATGACTGAGCGAGACAAAGCAAGAAGCAGAGGGCGGGGAATGAACGGGTGGACCAGTGCAAAGCTCAGAAGGCAGAGAAAGGGCGCACGGATCAGGGAAAGAGTCAGAGTGAAACCAGAATCCCCAAGAGCAATGGGAGCTCTGCGTAACATGAAAGCCCAGAATGAGGTCAATGCAACAGAAAATTGAACATCTACGCCCAGTGTTGGTTCTAGAGTTGTTCTCTGAGACAGCCGAGGAGTAGCAAGAGTGCAAAGGCAACAAAGCAGGCATGAAGCTTCTGGAAGAAGACATATTGTTGAAGAACAGATGAAAGCATGGGAAACTGTGCTGCATAAATGTAGTGGGGTGGTTGGCAGGCTCGTTGTTAATGCAGTTAATGAGGAAAAGGACAAGAGGAAGGGTCGCAGTGGTAGAATCCCATGTGTAAGCCCAAATCCTCTACCACATATCATTCCCTCTGATCACCCGCATCCGGGGTGTGGATTCCTATTTTAGTTAGTCCCTAGACTAGAAATAGGAAGTAAAATTCGAATTTGATATTAACAGCAATTTGTAAATTAATTAATTAATTCAGTTTGAGTTAATTAGTTAAGGAAAATCAAACTTGAAGTCTATATGGGGACATGCAACAGTTTCTCTATTAATTGAGGAATTTATCCATCAGTTAAAGGATGAGGATGAGTTGTAATTATGAGTTGTAATTAGTTGGCTCAGTTAACTGAGTCAAGTCCAGTTAGATTAATTTAACAAGTTGTTAAATTAATGAGATTCAGTTTGTTAATGCTTGCATGCATGTAACAACTGGTATTTTCATATAATTGAATATTATAGCTTAAATAACTCATGCATGTCAGTTATGTTAGAGACCTAGTTGAGATCAGAGAAGTGACAGTGTACTATCAGTTGGATAAATATTTTTCCTATAAAGGAAGCTCATCCATGATGAGGATTTATCTCCTTTAGGTTTGTGCAATTATTTTAGAGGTCAATGTTGTGTGTGAGGTGAGAATCACGCAGGTTGCAACTAGGGGACCCATGAAAACTGTGCATAGAAATAGGAGGCTTGGAGGGCAGAGGAGAAGGTTTGTGAGAAGCCTTTAAATGTCTATGAGTAGCAGAGGGATTGTATTGAGAGTTGAATAGCTTCTGAGCTAAGGCTTTGTGTAATCTGGACATATTTCCACTTGTATGCTAATACAGAGATGGGGTTTTAGGCTAGTGCTTTCCTCTGGTTATATCTTTTATGTTATGTGTGTTTGATTTCTCCATATTAGTTATATGTGTTGATGTTTCTCATGTTCAATTAAGCTTCTACTAAGTTTATGGTAGATGTAGATCTAGTATTATGCTTTAGTATATTGCATATATTAGTTGGATCTGCAGGTGAAATTTCTACATGATATCAGAGCTAGCTGATTTGTAGGAAAAAGTTCTACATGGTATCAGAGCTAGCTGATTTGTAGAAACATTCTACAAGTTATATGGTACTTATTACAAAAATCAATCATTCTCTTAGACTTGAAGGCTGCTACATTATCAGTGGTGATTTTGGTTGGGCACCCAAATCTAGATAGGATGTTGGATTCAAGGAAGTTTATTATAATTGTATCAGTGGCTTGCCTTGATGGTATGGCTTCTATCCATTTGGTAAAGTAATCTGTACCAATGAGAATCCATTTGTGTTGCGCAGAGGAAGGTGGGTGGATTTCACCAATGAAGTCAAGACCCCATTGTTGAAAAGGTGCTTCAACAGATATTGGTTTTAGGGGCAGGGGTAAAAGCTTTTTCTTTCCTTCAAAAATTTGGCATTTATGATGTGAGTTTACAAATTTCTTTACATCAGAAAACAAAGTGGGCCAATAGAAACTGGTTCTAAGAATCTTGTCAGCAATGGTTTTCTAGTAAAGATGTCCTCCACAGTCACCTACATGAAACTCTTGTAACACCTTGTCAGATTCTTCCTTCAATAAATAGTTAAGAAAGATACCTTCATGATTCCTCCAAAACAAAGAATTGTAAAGTATGAAAAAATTTAAAGATTTCATTTTCAAAAACTTGCTTTTGGTCCTGGATAATTCAGGAGGAGCTTGTAAATTTTGTAAAACATATATGATGTTAGCATACAATGGTGATTCAATAAAGGCCTGGCTAATTGGTGGAGTCACCATCTCCTCTTCATTATCCATTTCTGCAATAAAATTTATGTCTAAGGTCTGACAGTTCGATTAAGCCATGAGCTTGGCTAAACCTTGGCCTTTGATTAACTTCGTTGACTTGATTTCTAGGTCATATTCTAATATAGTAGCAATCCATTTCCCTCTCTTTCCATCTGGACCACCCCGAGTTAGGATATCCTTGACTATTGCATTGGGGACATAGGCTATTACATGAGAATATAAAATATAAAATCTAAAATATTTGATAGCTTTGACCAGAGCAAAGGCTTGCTTTTCCATTATATTGTACTTTAAAGGGGCATCTCTTAGGGCTTTGCTAAACAAGGCAATAGGTTGTTCATAACCCTGATCATTTTTCTATAGTAGAACTACAACAATTGTGTGTTCTGAGGCAAAAAATATATATAATGAAATCCCTATCAAACTTTGGACTGATCAAAACTAGTGTTTTCATTAAGGCTAGCTTAATATCCTCAAAGGAATTCTTAGCCTCGACTATCCATTTTATGGTCGAATCTTTCTTCAACATGTTATTCAATGATCTAATTAATTTTTCTAAGTTAGAAGTAAATCTCCTAAGAAAGTTTATTTTTCCTAAAAAGGCTTGTAATTCTCTGATGCTCCTAGGATGTTGTATCTGTAAGATGGCTTCAATTCTTGCAGGATCTATTCGGATACCATCTTTAGAGATTATGTGGCCTAACAATTTACCCTCTTCTAACCCAAATAAAGATTTTTTAGGATTCAAAGAAATTCCATACTTCCTACATTTGACGAAACCCTGCCTTAGATGATCTAAGTGTTGTTTATCAGATTTTGAGAATACAGTGATATCATCTAAGCATATTACTAGGAAATCATGGATTTCCTTAGCAAAAGCTATGTCCATAGCTCTTTGAAAGGTGGCCCCCGCATTATTTAATCCAAAAGGCATCCTCACATACATGAATGTGCCCCAAGGAGTAGTTAACATTGTTTTGGCCCGGTCATCTGGGTGAACTAAAATCTGATTGTAACCAGAAAACCCATCCAATAATGAGTTCCTGGTTGACCCTACTACCCTTTCTAATATATGATCCATTTTAGGGAGAGGGTAATTGTCTTTGAGTGAAACTTTATTGATATTCCTAAGATCAACACACAATCTAATCTCACTAGTCTTTTTCCTTGTGGGCACCAAATTTGAAACCCAATCAGAGAACCTAATTCGTGCTATTATCTTGGCTTCATACATTCTTTTGATTTCCTTTTCAATAGAAGGTAATAGAATAGGATTAATACTTCTAAGCTTCTATCTAAAAGGTTTTTGATTTTCTTTATGGGGATAGTGTGTTGTATTATGCTGGTGTCATAGGACTTGAGGTCCTCATAACTCCAAGCAAAGACATCTTGGAATTCCTTTAGCAGTTCTATGTACTTCACTTTTTCAGTGGGAGGTAAAGACTTTGAAAGTTTTATCAATTTTGGATTTTCCTCAGTCCCTATGTTGCACTACTCTATATCATATTTTAGGGGTTCCATCTTTGGTTTTCTAGGGACATCATTTGAATCAAACAAGTCTTCCAAAGGAGTTAATCCTTTGGGCAAAAAGTTGCCTTTGAGATTAATAATTTCAAAATCTTCATTAATTATCTCTTCAATTTCAACTTGCTTTAGGTTTTGAATATTTGATTTTGTAAACTTTGTGGGATGGAATCTATCTATCTCTTCATCTTCTAATTTGTTAATTTCTATTTTATCTATAAAATCAAGATCTAATGTTATGTCAGTATCTATATTACTATCTAAAAATTCTTCCTCTGAAGTTAAAAAATGATTGATTTGTTGGTCATTAGCAAATACTTGTCAGTTTTTCAAGTTGTTTGGGATAGCAGGTCTGTGCCTAACCTCAGCTATGTACTGATGGTTTGGTTGAAATGGTAACTTACAAGTTCTGGCAAAAATTACTAAACTATGAGCCCGCATATTATGTTTCCTTAGAATGAGTGCAAGCTTAGCTTCTAGAAAAGTGTTCAATATTTCTACAATTGTTCCTCTCTAAAAACTTAATCTAGGGTCTTTGGTAATATATATAGCATTAATTTGTTTTATAACCAACTCAAAATCTCCCATAATAGAAACTCTTGTAGCACCTAACTTTTTAACCAATTTGAGACCTAAAAGAAGTGCTTCATACTCAGCCATGTTGTTGGTGCATTTGAAATTCAATCTGTAATGATGGCCCTCTGAATAATCATTCTCTAAATTGTAAATCCACACTCCTACTCCTACTCCTAACTTGTTCACTGATCCATCAAATTCAAGATGCCATAATATTTCATGTTCATAATTCTTACAGTCTAGGGGGAAGAAATCTTCTTTGATTAAGGTATCTTGATCATCCTTTTTATCTAAAAGCTCTTGAATTTGGGCAACTTCATTTTGAACTGTAACTGAAATTTATTTTGGTTCTAAATAAAGTTGCTTGAAGCAGTTTCTTGTGTTTGTTCGACATTATACAGAATAAAAGAATCAATGTCAGAATGCATGGAATAGATAGGAAAGTTTTGAGGCCTGTCTAGGCTACTAACTACATATTTCATTAGGGTCTCTCTGTACAATTTTTTAGGATGTCCAAAGACTGAAATTTTGGCATATGACATGTCAAGTTGCAAAGATCCTTGGAGTTTAGCCCAACATGATCCAAACAATAGCATGCCATATTTAGGTGGTATATCAGCAACAACTATGTCCATGAGAATGGTCTTAGCAGGATATTGTACTAAGGAAACACATAGGTCTCTGATTAGTCCTAAGCATTTTACTCGACTTGAATCAAATGAAAACAAATCCTTTTAAGGCCTAGTGATATACAAGTTCAATTTTTCCATAATAGACTTAGGCATTAAATTGTGTGAAGCCCCAGAACCTAACATTGCATTGTGTAAGATCTTATCATGAATGTTAAGGCTAATATAGAAAGGTGGTGTCCCTCCTTCTAATGGTTTGCCATTAACATCAGGACCGAATATAAGCTCAGGCTTATCATCAAACAAGTTAACAAAATCTTCATTCTGAACAAAGTTTAAGGAGTTTCTTATTTGATATTTGTAAGTTTCATTTTTAAACAACTCTATTAAGGGGACTGAGATTTTTAGCTTAGCCACCTTTGCTGCCAAATTGAAAGGCAAAGGGGCTTTCGCTGTTTGAGGATTTTGAATTTTCATGACAGGATTTGGAGTAGGTTGGTCTTCTTTTTCTGCATTTGAAGTCTTTTTTTGTCGATTTTCTATTGTGGTGTTTGGAGAATCTTCCAATTTCTCCTTGGAGGGGATTGAAGTGTATGGCTGATTATCAGGGAGTTGGTCATTGGTTATATCTACAATGGTGGGACCAGAAGGGTTTTGATTTGGTCTAGAGAGGATTTGGAGAGTTTTTGTAACTGGAACTACTTTGATTTTCTTAAGTTGATTTGCCACTGCTTTCTTGTTTTGGTCAGGAGTATCTGTGTTCTTTTTACTCCTCAAGTTGTACTGTTTGTGCACTTTGAAGATAGCAGAATCATACCCTTGTTTGTAATCGAATGACTCTCCTGATTGGGTCTGCAATTTCTGAAGCATGTGTAGTTCCTGATAATCTTGGGTCAAAAAGATAGTTTCCTCATCATATTATCCCATTAAGTTAATTTATGTGTCTTGTTTAGGGTCTTCTGAATAGGAAGTTTCAACATAGTTTTCTTGAAAAGGAGGCCTAATATTCTGATCAGGTCCATTTTTTCCAGTGTTTTGATTTTGATTCTTTCTAAAGTTTGGATTTCTCACTGGAGGTGCTTGTTGATTATCCCAGTGAGGCTTCCTTTCAATATTCTCTATCATATCCATTAGTTTTTCCATTCCTTTGGCTAGGGCATCTATTTTAAGGTCAGAGAGTGAGGCTTCATCTTTCAAGTGTACTCTCCTCTCATTCCTAACCCTAGCTCTTTTTGCTAGCAAATTAGCTTCTACACTAACTGCTACACTCTGCATGTATTCTAAAGTTGGAGGATTTCTCTCTCTAAGTTGGAAGGCCATATCAGTATCAAACCCATCAAGAAACTTTATTAGAGATAAGCCAGGTGGGGGTCTAAGATTGACTAGTATTGCATTGTATATATTGTTGAATCTAGTACAGTAATCCTAGACTATTTCATTTGGTCCTCTCTTGATGTTTTCATATTCTGAAAGGATCTGCAGAGGGTTCTTTTTCTTTTCCCATCTATTTAAAAATTGTTGATAAAATAATTCTAAAGTGTCTATGCTATTAGCAGGTAAAGATCTAAACCATGTTCTTACATCACCAGCTAGAGTCTGAGCAAAAAGTCTCATTTGGACATCTCCAATATCAATTTCATGTAATTCAAAGAAATCTGTCATTTTGTTTGTATGTTGTTGTGCTGTGTAAGTTCCTATGCCATCAAATTGGACAATTTTGTTCTGGTAATCTTGTGGCATGGCACCTCATGGAGCAGGAAACACAAGAGGAGCATATCTATTTTCCATGGCTCTAAGTTGGGTAGGACTAAGAAGTGGAGTTTGGGTACCAGAAGATGATACAGTGGGTGATGGGGAACTGGGAGTAATGGGTGACTAATGTGTAATGGTAGGTTGGTGGGGAAGTGAAGGTATAAATGGAGGTGAGGAATGAACTTCAGAGATGGAAGGGAATAATGGTGAACTAAAGGGAGTTGAAACTGTTTCAGAAAGCTCAGGGATTTTAACAGTAGTAAGGGATGACTGAGGGGAATTTAGAATGTATTGATCAATTGACAGGGTTTCCTTTTGGACTTCAAGTTTTGCAATAAACTCTGGAAATAGAACTATGTCATCAAGTACACTTTCAAACCTGGTTCTAAATAGGGAAAGGTCAAATGACTTGTCAAAGGGGAGATCTTCCCAAAAAAACCATTCATCAGGGCATGAATATGCTTTAATTGAAGGTGTAGGACTGACTGAACTTTCTTGTTTTCTGGATATTATTGAAATCAGATTAGGATTATCAAATACTTGGGGAGGGTTTGGAACTTGGTTGGCCCTAGTATAGTGAGTTCTCCTTGCAGCCAGAATTTCAAACTTTTCTAGTTACTTTCTTTTTACGAATTTTTTGTAAATAACTTCTAATAAACCCTTCAAGAGGCTTGAAATAAAGATTTGAAATTTCTCAAAGGTTTATTAAGACTGAGGATTTGAGTCCCCAGTGGAGTCGCCACTATGTTATCACTCAAAAGTTTTCCCTAGAAGTTATTGAAAGGAGGAATAATCTGAGGTAACCAAAAATCAAATCTTTTAGACTCATATTCTAGCCAACCTAAGTCTAGAGAGGGCTCTCTCTTTATAATTTAACTTTGTTTCTATCTAAATTTTAGGCTAGTTCTTAGTGTTCATGAGAATTTTGATTTTGATTGAAAGTTGGGTGGTGGAATTCTTGGAACATATGGATAGAGCTAGGTCTTCAATCCATTGGGCTATGGGATCAATCAAAGGATAGCCTAACTAGACCAGATCATTAAAGGGATTGTTTACAGGGCAGGCTAGCAAAGCAAAAGGCAAATCTTTTAAAGGGCTAATGGATGGAATGATTCTAACAAGTGTAAAAGGGCAACGAAGATTCCTTAGACCGGGATTAGAATGAAAGAAAACAGGTGATCATGAACAAAGGGCAATTAAGAAATTATCCTTTGTTATAGACCATGGGGAGAAACTACAGAAGTAAGGGAGCATTTAAGAATTCCCTCACTAAGATAGTTTAGTAGAAAACATTAAGAAGGTAAACGATCAAGACAGAGTGCATTAAAGAAAGTTCTGAAATATCATTCCTAGTTTACCATTCAGATTTCATAGAAACACATATGATTATTAATAAACATAAGGAAAAACAATAATACACATGAGAGAATACTTATTTGATTTTCGCTTTACACAAGAATCCTATAAAATGTCTGAATTTGATTCCATGATCCAGCAAGCCAATCCAGTTTTGACATAATAGCAGTTTGATTTTTGACAAAAGTCTATAGAAATGTCTTTGAATCCACACTAAATACTTCGAAATATGAACTATTTATACAAAAATAATTGCAATATATCTCATAATAGTTTGAGATTTAATTAAGGAAATAAAAATATCTTCAAGCATGAAGATAGAGACAGATAGAAAACTGCATCATGCTGTCCCTTTTATTGCGGTAGGGTTGGTTGTTGCCGTTGAGTTTTAGCCCTTTAATATAGCTGATATTTGTATGCTGGAATCATCTTTATATTTCATCTTTCACTGATACTCTTTACCCTGCTACTCTTTGACCCCGTTTATCTATCTCTTACCTACCTTCAGATTTACTGTGGTAACTTATAGTAAATCTGTCATCTTTTCCCACCATTCATCCTCAGGTAATTTTACTTTGAGAATTCTTCTGTAAATCTAGTCTGCCTCTGTGTATTTTGCATAATTAGACTTGGTGACAAACAAGTGTTTCACCTCATGCTCCAGAAAGAACAGATCCTCTAAAGTATCATACAATACTTTCCCTGTTAGCAAGTCCTTGATACTTGAAGTGCTTTCTTGATCCTTGGCCAATTTCCTTAATCTGTCAATGTAGTCCAATTGGGTCATAAGTTTATCATGGATGACCACAGGACTTGGAAGGCCTTTATCTCTCAAAATTTGAAACTTTTCCATGAATCTGTCAATGCCCACCTGCATGTTATGGCATTTTTCCTCTAGGTTAATCATAAGGTTTCTTTTAGAAAGAACCTTTTTAACTCCTATGATAGCTTCAGTTCTATCCTCTACACCCATGTCATTAAGTTCATGTATGTTCTTGTTGTTCAAGAAGTGGATGAGTTGATTAGCATCCTCAGGCTGGTCTCCTAAGTCTTCCTTTACCTTTGAATTGCTTCGGTGGCCACTTTCACCAATTCTGTTTTCTCAAATATTACTTGAATTGATGGCCAAATATCATTGACAGGGTCAATGATATTGGCCCAGAGCATCTCTTTGGTCTGTCCTAGTGGCTTTTGTAGAGTTAAATATTTTTCTAGGACCTTTAATCTTCTCACCCATTCTTGGGGCTTTCTATGTTTCTT
The DNA here is from genome assembly GCA_031772625.1 of Pinus tabuliformis. Lineage (NCBI taxonomy): Eukaryota > Viridiplantae > Streptophyta > Pinopsida > Pinales > Pinaceae > Pinus > Pinus tabuliformis. Next base: position 809,509,944 of record CM062804.1, on the reverse strand, counting down.
CCTTCTGTTGTATTTAGGCAAGCTTGCAGTCAGTTTCTAAGCTTGCCACTTTCTCCTTAAGCCTTTTAAGTTATGTTTCCTGGATGGACATTTCCTCCATCACTTTCACTAGGTTTGCTATCTTTTCTGTTGAAGTACCTGATGTTGTGGACTCAGTTGTGATTGACAGTGCTGTGGCAGGTGGAGTTGTTGGTGCGAAAGATGCTGCCAGTGTTGAGGAAACTACAGTTGTTACAATGGGAATGGCAGTTGTAGAAGTGGTAGCCATTTCACTTTGTTTGGACTGAATCAATGTGTCCAATTCTTTCTCTATTTCTTTCAACTAGTCATTTAGCTTTAGGACCAAGTCCATAATCTCTTCTTGTCCTTTTTGGGTCTCTAGGACTTCTATTTTCTGTGGGTGATGTAGTGGTGGAATCTTAAGTTGCTTCTTCAAAGTAGCTATGTCATCATTTTTCTTCTTGATCACTCTTTTAGTGGCCTTCACATCTTTGGGATCATGTCCCAACTCAATGATTAAGTCCTCTAGGGACTTCATTTTTGTGTCTTTTGCCTGTGAAGAGGCCTTTTCCAATTGGAATTGCGCTGATATGTTATTTAGGGAATTTTGCGTTTGGTGAGCTGCGATGGCTTTCCCTGTCAAGGTGGAGTAAATCATCTCCTCTGCCTGCTTGTGTAGCTCAATCTGGTCAATAGGATGTATGTCCTTTTCCATCACTTCGAAATCTATCTTCTTGAAGTCAACTACTGTTCTTGGTTGCTAAGTGGCAAGTTTCACAAACATCACCTACATTTTGCCTTCTTTCACATCATGGGCTGACATAAGCCTTTTTTGGTTTGTAGGTGCCATCTTTAGGCACTGTGCATAAGTCTAGGCTTTTAGCCTCTCATTCCTGGCCCTTATATCCTTGTACCTTTCTCTGATGTCTTGATCCCTATTAGTTGAAATCCTAAAGAAGGACACTTCAACACTCTGTGGCCTTTCCAACATCTGAGTATTTGATGTGGAAGGTTCTAGTGTGCCCCTAGAGGGAGTGGCAGGACTGCTTCTTTCTCTTTCTGTGCTGGTGGCCCCAACAGTTTCTTCTATGAATTCCTTTTCTGAAACAGGATTTAACCTCTGCATTTTGACTAGGCTGGTCTCTACATATGTTTGTGTGGTTGCTCTGCCTAATGTAGTGGCCTCTTCCCTAATCCTTTTGAGGCTTTTCTCCTCATTTAGAGGAGTTTGCAAATTATGGGGAGTACTCATAGTGGGTTGGTGTATACCTGTTTGATTTAATTCCTTTGATAGGTCTAGTGGCTCTAACTCTTCTTGTACCTGGGATTCTTCTTCTACATGTGATTCACTTTGTGCCTGTGATTCTTCTTGGATTTGGGATTCTCCTTGGACTTGAGATTCTCCTGGCACCTATAGGAAAGAACCTTCATCAAGCCTTTTCTCTAAATCAATTAGAGAATTTTCAACTGCTACCTCAGTGCTATCCTTGTTCACTAAAGTATTCTCCAACCATTCCAATTGGTTTGCATATTTCTCTATCTCAGGGATTTGGTAGTGAATGTAGGGAGCCATCTTGTTTTTTGTCTTCTATTGTAGATGAAGTCACAGGGTTCATATCTCCACATGAAGCTTTGTTTTAGTTTAAGTCTCTGAAGGATTTCCTCTGCTTCTCTTCCAGCTTCTAGGCTATTACACGTAAAGGGGCCTAGTTGATCTTTGATTCTGAGTTAGGCCTTCTTTTTGGCCTTAACAAAATGCACCTCATCTGAGTTGATTATTTTCCTATAGTGCTCCAGAGCAAATAACCTCATTGGGAGGTATCTGTGCAGTTTATATGGGGCCAACTCACAGCCATAGATCCTAATTTCTGTGTGATTTTGGTACAAGTACCAATCTCCCACTTTGAGTTGTTTTGACAGCTGCAAGATCCTCCTAGTATCTGAACTGATTCTTGGAGGAGGACTTCCTAGCAGCATGGTCATTGTTAGATTTTAGGCTTCTGTGGAAGTTTTTTATTCATGATCTGGATTATCCACAGTTTTTAGTTCATTCTACCAAAAAGATCTATGAATTTTGTGTATGGATATGGGGAATCATACTTATGTATCAAAGGAGTCCAGAAAATGACTGACCTAGGAGGACCTTTAGTGTCAATCTTTTGGAGAGTGAAGGGGAACTTGTCAGCATGGTAATATAAGAAAAGGTGGTACAAAACTGGAAAATACTTAAATACTCTCTGAGTACTCATTCTAAGGAATTGGTCATGCATTTTGTCAGCTATGAACTTGGAATAATCATACATGATAGCAGGAGGTTGTCCTGGAGAGAAAATGGACATGAAGGCTAAGATGATTTCATCTATGTACTCACTGGTGGTATAGCCTAAAACACAAGATATCATTGCTACTATACCCTGACCAAATGGGGAAAATATGGTAGCCACATATGGGGGAGGGTCTTTTGGGACATGCTTTTCCTCCCTGATGAAGGTTTGAAACATATCAGTAAGTTTGGCAGTGGTAAGCTTAGGGAATCTGTCTAGTAGGTCTCCAGTGGAAATAGGGGTTAAGGTCTGCCCTAGCTTTAGTTGCAGCATTTCGTTGCTTGACTCAGCAGTGATGGTGAAAAGTATGGCTTGGTCAGGGGGCATCACTACTCTTTGACTATAAATGCATGGAAATAATGGACAATCTCTGGAAAGATATGCACCTTAGGGACTTGATACTTAGGAAAATTGGATTACTAAAGACCTATTTTATCAGCATGGTTTAGATATTGGTCTCTGTATCAGCAGTATAATTTGATAGGGGATTCAAGGATAGAGGTGTCCTTGATTTGGAAATCTTTATCAGCAAGGAGAAGGTGGTCCAGGTCCAGGTGAGGAGTGGTAATTGGCCTAACATCCATGGCAATACGGGCAACCATTCTTAGTTCTTGTGGATTTAAGAACAGGAACAGTAAATTTTCAATTTTTGAGGTAATGAGGGTTCAATTCCAGGTGGCTTTTATGTTACTAAAATTCCCTTTAATTTCAATTAAGAAAACTTAGAGACTAGTTTGGAAATTTACAGGGCTTTCAATGGATTCTAGCTTAAATACCTGGAATTGAAGAAAAATGGGTCTAAACCGGTTAACTGGCAATTTTGAATGGTTGAAAAGGTTGCAATCAGGCTGGAAGGCAATCTGGAATCTCTTAGCATCTTCAGAGTGTAATTGTACGTGGGTTGACAGCTTTCGACGTTCACAGGCCCATGCATGGAAAATTACAGTTAAAAACGATAAAAACAATGATTTGGGGCTTTTTTGGATTTATGCGTGAAAAGTCAATTTGGCGAGTATAGGTGAACAGTGACCATTTGTCGTGTAGCAGGGTGAACAGTGGTAGTTTTGGCTGGTAGTGGGCCGACAGTAAGAGGTTTACTTTACACTGCTTTTGGGCACTTGGCGGTATTTGGGGGAGGCTGCCCGATTCCACTCATCGAGCGCCATGTCGCTTTGGGGGCCCGGTAGAAAACAACCCATTTCGGACGGGTATCTTTCATATTCCGGGCCCTTCTGAAAACAACATGGGCCGTCGGATGGGGAGCATGGACATTGTGTGGTGGTCGGGCGCGGGAGTTGCATGGAAGGTAATGGAGGGGCCCGATGGGCATTTAAACATGGTGGTTTTGATTTAATTCAAGATTAAGGCGGGGATTAAGGTATCGGGTGGGATTTGATTGGTGAATGGGTTGACTTTAATTAATTGCAAATCTATTAATTATGTCCATTAGTTGGGGTGGGATAAAGTAAAGTTTATATTTCAAACTTTGGGGTAGGGATATCAATATTTAAAGGGATTTAATAAAATATATGGGAAAAAGGGGTTTTTTAAGGAATTAGTAAATATAAATAAAATCAGAAGTTAATATTAAAAAGGCGGAAAATGGATTGCATTAAGCATAGTGCATTTTTGTAATTCATTTTCTTTTTACATAGAAACATTATAACTTAGGCTAAGTGTGTTTTTGTGGGTTTTTCATAAAAAGGGGTATCCATGGGGGTAATTGCTTTTCCTTAGGAAAAATAGAGTTTTAACCTTAGGAAAAGGGTTTTATTAGGGAAAATGAATGAAATGAAGGGGGGTAAATGTTTATGATGGGATTTTAGTACTTAAGATCTATAATTCATTGGGCCGAGCGTCCGGTCCCTCCAGAAGTCAGAGCAATGCTCTGAGCCCCTTTGACTTTAAGATTTTGGGTACCAGAAACTTACTTTGGGAAATTAGTTAAGTAAAGGGTGAAATGTGTGAGGGGAAATTAATCAATTTGAATTTGTGAACTTTATGCCAGTCCAATTTCTCATTCATACTTAGAAATTTCATGATGAGGGTGATAAATATGCTTTTTTCTAACATTCATCAGAATTTTGCAACCTTTCTTCTACTTACCCATCTACTCATCCTACCATTTTTACTTTTCTTTATTAGGATGCATTTGAGCTAGCAAACCCTTATCAAAAAATTTTCTTTTCTTTACAATGGTAATCTAACTAAATCTAACCTTATTACATCCAAGGGCTCAGATTAAACAGTTGAGCTTCTTTTTATTTACTCTACCTAATCTACTTATCTGCCAAGATTACACTGTTTGGTCAAATTTTTATTCTCTATCTATAAACATGAAATAACCAAGTTTAAACATTTTTACTATCATGGATTGTGGCATAGGTTACAAACTGCACACAATCATTTATTCTGCATAAAAAGTAAATAGTAGTGGCATTTTGACTAGCACACTTTCATGGTCTTTTCTTTTCTTGGGGTTCATATTTTTCATCTTTTTTGACCTTTTTATTCTTTTTGTCCTTTGATTTTTCTTTTAGGACATACCCTCTTTACATTTTTTAATTTTTTGAATATGGAAAACATTTGCAAAAAGCAAAGGTATGTACATATTATAGGTTTTAATCTCAGCCATTCAAAAATTATGACTCTTATTGGTATAGGAACCTAACAACCTGGAAAGGTCCTATGGTCGGCTAAGGCACTTAAGGTCATCGTGCAGCCAAACGATGGAAAAATTCACAACAGGAAGAGATTAGAAATAGGTCATGATGGAGTGGAAAAGGGTTGTGGCTTAGTGTGGCTCTTTGGTTATGTAAGTGTGCATGAATTGTTTGGTAGAGAAGGTTATTATTTCAAGTCCAGAGGGAGCTTGTCACTTTGGTATATTGTGTAAATCCTATTGGGAAATTCTTTTTTTCTTTTATTTTGTCTCGCATAGGTTACAAGGGAGTTCAACACAATGTTATATTTTCGTAGCCCAAAGGGAGCTTGGCATAATGTTATTTTTGAAAAAATTTGACTCGTAGGGAGCTTTTCATAGTGTTATATTCTGCAACTCTAAGAAAACTCAACGCAATTTCATATTATCTAAAGCCTGTGGCTGAAGGGAGGTTGTCACAGTGTTATATGTCCACATCCTAAAGGGATCCTAGTGTATTGTTATTGTTTCGAGTCCATGACCCAAAAGGAGATCATCACAGGGTTCTAAGCTCACAACACAGGAGGCATCTCATTGTAGTATTATATTAGTTAAGATTAGAGGGAGATCACTGTTATTTTTGTAAACCTACAAGCTCGTATTAGTATTACATCATAAGGTCGTGGTCTAGAGGGGGCTTTCCACTTAGTTGCATTTTTTTAACTTGTAAGGCCAATCACTCTGTTGCATCATAAGGTTGTGGATTAGTGAGGTTGGTTGCAGTACTACATTATTGATTTGATTATGGTTCACCTGGGGTTTGAGCTCGTGGGACATGTTTATTATATGAGTGATACACTACAATAAAACCACTCTTAGGCCTAAGCCTATCATGACTTGGTGCTTTGGTTGGTTGGTTTATGCAGCTCAGTTTCAACAACAAAGGTTAGGAGTTTGAGTCGTATCAGACTTGGTTTGATTTTTGGTAAGGGTTAATTGTGTACCAAATTGGTTCATTTTTTAGAACCCTTCAAATATCATTTTGTTGAACTCATAAAGGTCCTTTTTGTATAATGCACCCAGATTGTGTTATTTTGCTGAACCTTTATTTTAATTTTTGGTTTTATATGATTTTTGGAGCCATTATAAAGTCAAATTGTATAACAGAAGAAGAATCATGGCTAGTATTTTTTTATTAGTCTAGGGGGCATGAAGAGCCTTGATGTTATGTTTTTCGATGTCTAGAACCTATAATTTTTCTTTTGGGATGCTTCAGACTTTATGAACAAGTTGGAACATTTGGTGTATGTATGACCAAATCAAGATCAGTGAAAGGTGCCATGGTACCCGATTGATGAAGAGATTTTTGTGGTGAGCTAAGTTATGAACATGTTATGACAACATTGAGACAAAAGTAGCATGAACCATTTTTGAAGACCTATACTTTTTGAGGGACATATGGATCTAGTTTGAAATATTATGAAAAGTGATCCATGGGAAGTTGAAGAGGGATATCTGTGCCTGCACTGAAGTTGGTGTCTCAATCAAGTTATAGCCTACTGCAAATCAAAGCTTACTTATGTTCAAGTTTGGTGCCTCAATTAGGTTGTAGATTATTGCAGGTGGGTTCTTGTACATTTCCAAATTTGGTGCCTTAATCAGGTTATAACCTATTGCAAATGGTTGATTGCAGGTCTTAGGGGTGGGTGCCTCAAGCAATTATGTGCCTAGAAAAATGTGTAAATCAATTGAAGAAGAAGAGTAAAAAGAATTTGTGGTTTTCCCTTGCAAGAGTTTCCACATAGAAGCTTGTGTCCTCTTGTGTTGATGTGATGATGACTTTTTGATGCATGGTTTCATTTATTCTTATGATGCAAATTGTTATGATACACTACTACATGATTATTTATTGATGAATATTTTGAAATGATAAGTTTTCCATTAAATGGATTCACCCCCCCTTAGTGTGATATTTGGTCTAACTTCATGATCCTCTTTCGATAAGCCATGGAACTTAGGGAATTTTGAGTGCAGAATATTCTTCATCTTGGTCACTTCATCTAAATCTAGAATAGGTAATGTAAATGCGGATTGCTCTTCCTTATAGTCTCATGTCCCATCTTTCTTGATAAATGTTCTCTTGTTCTAAATTTTCCTTGGGAGAGTTAGGGAAAATCAAGTCTTTAAAGTGGGATTTCTCATTTATCAGGCCTTCAGGAAACAAGAATTTTGTTTGTGCTCAAGATGAAGCTAGTGCAATTTTAGGTCCCTAAACAAAGGGTTCATGTTTATTCTTTGCAAGGGAGCATTTTATAGGATTCAAATAGTTTAACTAACTATGTCCCTTCTCATCTTGAGGATGTTCTACACTTTTAGTCTTATGGGGACTTTTAGTGGATGTACTGAATGTGCCTTGTTGGTCTCTAGCTTTGTGAATGGAAAAATTAAAAGATGTTCTTTCAAAAACAAACTGCTGAAAAGGAAAGAACTGAATGAAACAAATTATACCAATTACTTAAAGGAAATATAATGACTAAATCAAACAAAAATTTCACTTTTGATAGCTCACTAGGAACTGCACCAAAAATGATGGTTTCTTCAATTACATCTGAATTACTTTAACATACAAATGAGTGTTAGAAAATTATATATTACAGAGCAATGGAACACATAAAATATTGCAGAAATATAAACATAGAAAATGCATAAAACAAGAGAGACACATATATACGTGGTTCACCCAGTTTGGGCTACATCCACGGAGAAACAACCAGTCCTTCCTTTTATATTATCCAGCAAACTGAAGAGATACAACCTATAGCAGATCCGTTGTAACACCCTCTTCACTCTCAATCTCCTTTCTATTGCTTAGTCAGAATACAAATCTACATAGAAGCAATACAATTCCCTCATATATAGTGAGGGGTTGCCTTCTAAGGAAAAAAAAAAAACGTAAATTAAACATAACTTCTACCGTCAGATCTCCACCTAATGAAAAGCCCAGATTGACTAGAAATTACTATACTTTTACAAGGCAACTTTACATCTATTCTTAGCTTCGGGGGTGCTGCCCACGAAACCCCCCGCCAGGGGGGGGAGCGCTCCCCAAAGGTTGTAGCCACCCCCTCGTGGACCCCTCTGCAGTGAATATTTTACGGGCGGCATTGCTGCCCCATTTCGAACTGGGATCCAATGTGGTGATACCTTTGAATATAGAAGATAATCAGGCTCCATACCCAACAATCTCCCACTTGGAGACTGATTATAGCAACTCCACCGCTGCTTCATTTGTCAGGCAATGACTCCTCTTTGGACCTGGCTGTTTCTCATCTTCTTCATCATACTTGAAGACCAATTGAAACAGAGTATATTCTTAGTTTCTCCCCGGTTACAACTTTTGTTAGCATATCTGCAGGATTCTGGCTAGTGTGTATCTTTTCCAGCTTCAACTCTCCATCTTCCAACACTGATCATATGAAATGGTACTTGAGTTGTATGTGTTTAGTCCTAGAATGAAATGCTGAGTTCTTTGCAAGATGAATGGAACTTTGGCTATCACTGTATAATATGGCCATATCATGCTCCTTACCCAATTCACCCTTAAACCTTTGTAACCAAATCATTTGTTTACTAGCCTCTATAGCAGCAACATACTCTTCTTCTATTGTTGAAAGTGCAACAACACTTTGGATTTTTGAAACCCAACTGACAGCTGTTCCACCTATAGTAAATACATATCCTGTAGTGCTCCACCTGTTATCTTTGTCACCTGCCATATCTACATCAACATATCCCTATAGAGAAATGTTTGAACCACCAAAGAATAATGCTTGATTTGTGGTACCTTTCAAATATCTGAGAATCCATTTCACTGCCATCCAATGTTCCTTTCCTAGATTGTTCATGTACCTGCTTACAACTCCCACTGCATGTGCAATATCAAGCCTTGTGCAGACCATTGCATGCATTAAGCTTCCAACTGCTAATGCATATGGAACTTTAGACATATAATCCATGTCTTCTTGGGTCTTTGGGCACATTTCCTTACTAAGTTTAAAATGGCTAGCAAAAGGTGTACTAACTAGTTTTGCATTGTGCATATTAAATCTTTTCAGCACCTTTTGTATGTACTCATTCTGAGACAGTGTTAATTTGCGATTTTTCCTGTCTCTAGTTATTCTCATTCCAAGGATTTGTTTTGCAGCTCCCAAATCCTTCATTGCAAATGAATTTGCCAATTTTCTTTTGATCACATTTATTTCCTGCATGTTAGACCCTGCAACAAGCATGTCATCTACATACAATAGTAATATAATATAGCTGCCATCATTTTTCTTTTTCAGATAAACACAATGATCAAAGTGACATCTAGTATAACCTTGTTCAGACATAAACTTGTCAAATTTTAGATACTATTACCTTGGAGCCTGTTTTAAGCCATACATGCTCTTCTTCAACCTACACACTAGTTTCTCCTTCCCTTTTACCTCATCTCCTTGTGGTTGTTGCATATATATCTCTTCCTCCAAATCCCCAGGGAGAAAGGTTGTCTTTATATCTAATTGCTCAAGATGCAAATCTTCATCTACTACTAGACTTAGAATAGTTTGAATTGAAGTCATTTTAACGACAGGAGAAAATATTTCATCAAAATCAATACCTTTCTTCTGTGAAAACCCCTTCACCACAAGTCTAGCTTTGTACCTCTGACTTCCTCCATATTCGTCCTTCAGCCTGTAAACCCATTTATTCTGCAATGTAGTTTTACCTGTAGGCAACTTCACTAAGTCCCAAGTCTGGTTATGCATTAAGGAGTCCATCTCTTCTTCCATGGCTAGCTACCACTTCTTCCTGCTTTCAACCTGCATTGCTTCTTCATAACATTCAGGTTCCCCAGAATCAGTCAACCATAAATAATATAATGAAGGAGAGTATCATTCAGGGGGTCTACTTATCCTGGTAGATCTTCTAACACCACTTTCAAGTGTTTGGGGTGCCTGTTGCTGTTGTGGTGGTTTCTGTTGTGGTGGTTGCTGTTGTTGTGGTTGTTGATTATTATTATTTTCAGGCACCTTTACTTTTCCAGTGATCTCATCAAGAACTGTGTATTCCTTGTTTTCTTTATCCTATTTCTTTTCCTGCAACTGATTCTTATACAAGACATTTTCATTGAATATTACATCTCTGCTCCTAATGATTTTGTGATTTTCATAATCATATAAGTGATAACCAAAATCATTAACATCATATCTAATAAAGGTACATTTCTTTGATTTTGCCTCAAGCTTTGTTCTATTTTCTTTATTAATATTGACAAAGGCCTCACAACCAAAAGGCTTTAAAAAAGAGTAGTTTAACTTTTTACTTGTCCATGCTTCCTCTGGAACACCACCATCCAAGGAACTTGAAGGCCCTCTGTTTATTAGATAAACAGCAGCATCTACAACATCTGCCCAAAATTGTAAAGGCAATCCTGCATGCAATCTCATGCAGCTTGCACGCTCCATGATTGTTCTGTTCATACTTTTTGACACACCATTTTCTTGTGGTGTTCTTGGAACTGTCTTCTCTTTGCGAATTCCATGCTTTGAACAGTACCTATCAAACTCGTTGCTGCAATATTCACCTCCATTGTCTAATCTGGGACACTTCAATTTCTTTCATGTCTCAATCTCAACCAAAGCTTTCCATTTCTTGAAAGTATCAAATACATCAGATTTATTCTTAATACAATAAATCCAAGTTTTTCTAGTTGCGTCGTCAATAACGAGAGCCACCGAGAGATGATATTTGAGCAGGTCCCCATACATCTGTATGCACAAGCTCTAATTTTTCGCTCTTCTTTTCTTTCCCAACTCTGAGAAATTTGACTCTCTTCTATTTACCATAAATTCAATTCTCACAGAAGTCCAAATCAACATTCTTCAAACCCAACAACAAACTCCTTGAGTGAAGGATCTTCATCCCCTTCTCACTCATGTGTCCAAGCCTATGATGCCATAATGCTGCATCTGCTCCTTTGGAAGTTAAAGCATTAACAAAGTTAGAAATACCATTGCATAAATACAATGTACCAACCTTTTCGCCTTTTGCTATTGCCAGGGCTCCTTTGGTGACCTTCCAAGCTTTATCTGTGAAAGTTGTAACACAACCTTCACTGCCTAACTGCCCTGTTGAAATCAGATTTTTCTTCAGATCTGGAACATGCATTACCTCCTTTAGTAGCCATTGATTTCCATTTTGTTGTTTTACAAGAACCTTACCCATTTCAACAATTTTACATGGTTTATCATCACCCAAACGGACTTGTCCAAAATATCCTTGAACATAGTCATGAAAGTATTTCTTATCAGGTGTGGCATGGAATGAGGCCCCTGAATCTACCACCTAGGAATCAGTAATATTTTTGAAATAAAGAATCAAAGCATCTTGGAACACCTCATATGTCACATTTGCTTCATGATTGTTTTCTTGTTGTGCATCTCCTTCTTTTCCCTTTCGAGATCTACAGTCTTTCTTTAGGTGTCCTTTCTTTCCACATTTCCAGCACACTATCCCCGATCTAGACCTAGATCTGCCTTTCCTTGATTTACTACGATATCCTGAGCCCTTTCCTCTTTCCATTTTTCTTCCCCTAGACTCTGCACTTAAAGCATTACCTGATGTCTCACCGGAGCTTTTCTATTGCATTTCCTCGCTAAGGATAGCACCGACAACATCATCAAACTTTAAAGTACTAGATCCAAAAACAGAGTTACTAATGGCCATTACTAAGCCATTCCAACTTTTTGGCAATGAGCACAAGAATAAAAGAGCTCTAACTTCATTATCAAATTTTACCCCTACAGAACTTAACCGATTTGTAACAGTATTAAAATCATTTAAATGGTTTGCAAGAGATCCACCTTCCGACGTCTTCATATTAAATGACCGTTTCATAAGAAATACCTTGTTTGAGGCCGAGGGCTTTTCATATAGTTTCGCCAATGCCTTAATCAAACCCTCTGTCATTGTTTCCTTCGAAATGTTGAAGGTGACCGACACTGCGAGGCACAACCATACTGTTCCGAGTGCTTTTCTATCGAGAAGGTTCCATTCTTCATCTGTCATATCCGTTGGCATCTTTGTTTTCCTGCCCAATGGTAGGTACAAATCTTTCTAATAGAAATAAACTTCCATTTGCATCTTCCACAACAAGAAGTTTTGGTCGTTAAATTTCTCGACCCTAAACTTACCATCTTCCGCCATTGCTCCCACTCGAACGAGGAACCCTTCTTTCCTATGAGTTTATTAGCCAAATAGACCTTCGGCTCCGATACCAGTTATTAGAAAGTTATATATTATGGAGCAATGGATCACATAAAATATTGCAGAAATATAAACACAGAAAATGCATAAAACAAGAGAGACACAGATATACGTGGTTCACCCAATTTGGGCTACGTCCACAGAGAAACAACCAGTCCTTCCTTTTATATTATCCAGCAAACTGAAGAGATACAACCTACAGCAGATCCGCTGTAACACCCTCTTCGCTCTCAATCTCCTCTCTCTTGCTCACTAAGAATACAAATCTACATAGACGCAATACAATTCCCTCATATATAGTGGGGGGTTGCCTTCTAGGGAAAAAAAAAAAACCTAAATTAAGCATAACTTCTACCGTCAGATCTCCGCCTAATGAATGGCCCATATTGACTAGAAATTACTATACTTTTACAAGGCAATTTTACATTTATTCTTAGCTTCCCCCCTCTAAGGGGGGCTCCCCAAAGGTTGTAGTTGCCCCCCCTAGACCCCCCCTGCAGTGAATATTTTACGGGCAGCATTGTCGCCCCATTTCGAACTGGGGTCCAATGTGGTGATACCTTTGAATACAGAAGATAATCAGGCTCCACACCCAACAATGAGAAACTGTGAATTTAATTATCAATATGGTGTTTGTATGGAACTTGCAAATCGTCATGCATTCTATATGTTAATACAACCTTGTTAACTTTAAATGAGGTTGTAGTATCTTAGATGAGAGTTTGATAGCAAGATATTGATTTATTTTACAAGTCACCAAGGAAAAAAAACCACATTTGTAGAAATTAAAGGTCACACTTGTAGAATTACACTTCTACCTAGTGGGATTAAGAAGCTTAACATTGTAACACCAAACAAAGGCATAAATTAAATCACACAGGAAGTAAAGTGGTGACATACTCACATTTTTGGTGATCTTAATCCTTGGAACAAAGATGCATATGAAATAATAGAATGTAGATAAATTGCAATGTATAAAATCAAATCCAATAAAATATATCAAAGAGAACACGATTAATCTAGAACCCAGAGTAAGTGAAAAACAATCTTCAGAAACAAAGCTAATCAACTATTCAGATATATGAATTGCATCAATATAAAGGAACATAATTACGTTTCAAAACAATAAAAAACAATGTAAATAAATAGAGTTATTTATCTGATTAGTGACTTGCAATAGTGTATACAAACATAATATTTATCACATGGTGAAATGCAACAATATAAAGAAATTAAGTTATACAAATATAAATGAAACTAGGAACTAATACATATGGTTACATGAAGTAACAATCTAAGGAGGATGCCTTACCTTCTTAGCCAAGACATTGATTATAAAAGAATATTTCTTAAGTTAACAACACATCATTCGCATAAACAAGAATAGGAAATGGAATAGAACCACAAAATTAATATTACTAGAAAGTTATAATGCAACTTACAATTAATCGTCCTCCCTTTCTTGAGTAGAGTAGGGTGTTTTTATACATAGTATTGTAGCCTTAATTTAACTAATATGTAGAAGTAAAACCATGAGAATCTTCAAATTCTCAATTTCTTCCTTATCGATTACAACAATTTCACTAAAAAGTAAAAGGATCAAACAAACACTAACTCGTTCAACTATTGTGATAAGTGATAGAAGAGTCGATCTTTAATTGCAATTAACTTTTCCTTGTTGGAAGCGAACTAATTTGCCACTTTCTTCATTGGGTTGTCAAATAGTCAACCTACAATCTATTGATGATAAATTGTGTGGTTGGAGAGTAGCTAGAGGAGCATTGTGCCAACCATCCCTGAGTTGCAACAATTATAATCAACATTCAACCATCAATGTGTTGTAGCATCAGACTTAGGCATGTTGTAGCACTAGTTCTACTTGTTTTGTCATGTTACAGCCATGGACTTCCAACACTAAACTATATCATGTTGCAACATTAAACCCTATCCATATTGCAGTAGATGGACTTGCAGTTCATTCTCTTTAGTCGTGCCATAACATTGGGAGTTGCAACACGTTCTCTTTGGTTATATTAGAAAAACAAAAGTTGTAGCACCATGTTGCAATAACGAGGTACTTGGGGTGTTGCACTGATATAAGGGTGTTGCTACATCTTAAACGTGTTGTAGCAACGGGTATGAAAATGGAAAAAGGTCCTCAAAAAGGTGTTGGATCGGCATTAAGAATACATCATTTAGAGACTTGTCACTACTGTATGTTAGAATTTATATTTAGTATATAAAATAGTATATTAGACTTTATTACATTAGTATATGGAATTGTTCTACAAGTTACGAGTAACAAACTTAGCCATTGGTATCCATAACTGAAGCATAGAAAACAATTCAAACATGCCATGTTGTAAGCTATTAGACTTTAGCAAGACTTGTAGGTAATTAAATTAGTAAAACCGGACAATAGATTTAGTGAAACTTACAACACTATAAGACAAGAAAACATTACAATTTAGTGGACAGGAATATGAGAAAAATGTCAAAATAAGAAAATGACAAATGTTATTTGCTAGTGATGAATTCTCAAATTACTTCTCAAAATGATAAGATGATCAGCCGCTAGAAAAACAACTCACATGATTTCTCACTACGAACTACTCATAATGATCTTCAATGCACCTCACCCACCAATGACACCTCAATATGCCTCAACCCCCACTCAGTTGTGACTACTTAATACACATTGGCCCTCCTCACACAAGACTCACAATGTTGCTCACTTACATAAAGAATTACAATGCAACATGATGCCAAATGCCAAATGATTACTAATCATCCCAAATGTTAAACAATGTGGATTCTTCATGATGGGATAACTATTTTAGAGGTTGAAATTATTTTATTTTATTTTATTTGTTTTATGGTATTTTTAGAGGGAAGGAGGATGAGGGGCATCATGAGATAGACACTAAACAATGAGAAAACATGCCAAGGATGAAAAAAATTGGGTTCTACAAAATTGGAAACATGTGGGGGCTTCCTATCAAATAAAGAGCTTCTACCAACTCGTTGGATCGAAAAATTGTACTCAAACTCTCATTTCCTTGATTTCAAAGCTCCAAAAAAGAACCCAAGTTCCCAAAACCATTCCTAGTCATTTGAGGGTGTTTTTTTCATTCGCAAGCCCCCAAAAACATTGAAATAGTAGGAATAAGTTTTGAAGATGTCAGGATTGATTTCGGTGTAACTAGGCTATATGTGTGTGTGTGTGTGTGTGTGTGTGTGTGTGTGTGTGTGTATATCAATGACTTCGAAGATTAGGAAAGTTCATATTGTGATAAATGTTTTGGAATTGTGAATTGATTTTGTTATATGCATAACAATTTAAGAGAGTGATTTTTATTTTCAACTCTTTTAGTGTCACAAAGATAATAGATTCTTTCATCCCACAAAGAAACTGCGAATTTACATATCCAAAGTGTTTGTTTTTATTTTAGCAATATTAATTTTCCTTTTAAAAGTAGCAAAAAAAAAAAAGAGAAGTTTTTTTTAATAAATAACATAAATGTGTAATCCCTTTAATGCTTTAACATGGAATAGACATAAAAAACTTAAAAAATATTAATAGCAAAAACATATTTCAATATAACTTTATATAAATAATTTTTTTTATATAAATAAAGCAATTATAAATAAAAATATTACTTTTATTTAAACATTTTAATATTATGTTATTAAGTATAAGGGGATGTCTTTCTCTCTTTCTATATATTTATTTCAGATTTACAAGAGATCAATATTTTTAAAGTCAAAACATTTTTATATTAAAAAAGTTTTAAAAAAATCTGCATTTTGAAAAGATTTTTCATATAATAGATTTGGAGCATTAATCTTAATTTAGATTTTTGAAGTCTCTGTATCATCATATGATTTATTATTACTTTTTAATGATTAATAATTCAGCATTAAAATAACTTTTTATATATTTAATAATCCTAAACAATTATTTATATTCATTTAAAATGTTTAATTAAGTTCGTAAACAAGACATACCATGACTTTATGATAATTTAGTAAAAGAGAGGAGCCTACTTCGTAAGGCTGGCTTATCACAAGAAGCCAAAAATATTCCATTTAAATTTGAGAACAGTTAAAAAAAAATAACATCCAAGAATTATAAAAATCAATCTAATTAGAAAACCTAATTAAAAAATCTATTAATAAAAATGCAATAATAATTATGAGAAGTTGAAACGTATTTATTATTTCACTGTTACTTTTAATCAATGTGAAACAATACACAAATAAGAAAAACAGCTATAATCACTAAAGAACCAACGTGAATAATAATAGTGGACAAAACGGATTCATACTCGCACCACCAGACTGTGAAAGTGTCAGAGAAGTGTCTATTTCATCACATGGCTAGGATTTTATAACTCGGGGCTATGGTTCGTGGGAACAGAGTTTGACACGACCTTGGAAATGACATTTGCGAATTCAGGGGACATGGTTCTGCTAATTTCAAACCATACTTCATATCGGATAAGCCCAATGGCATTGCAATACGAGCAGCATTTTTACTATTCCACACTTTTGGAAACATGGTCCATAATAAGCCAGATGGCGTATCAGAATACGGAAATAGATGTTGCTTGTTTGTGTATTGAAAAAGAAAATAAGTGTCGGCCATAATTACAGGCGAAATTGATCTGAAAGCTTTAACAGTGGAAAGCTAAAACCATTTGAGAAAAGTTGAGGTAAGGGTTATTTTTAATTTAACATTTCTAGAAGGATATACTAAGATTTTATGATTTTAGCAAGAACAAGACTCACAGAAAAGAGGAATCTGCTCCTTTAGCTACCACCACAGCAGGTTACTGTACTTCATGAGATTTGAACTTTCGTTTCCTGGGCTTCGCCCAAATGGACTTATCGTCAAGCCGCACATCACTGTACAACTCATGCATTTTACTTAATACTCAATACCATATGATGAAGAAATGGGATACTCAATACAGCGGTAAGGTGACCCCTTTGAATTCATTTACAATGAACCAACTGAATAGCCCATAAATTTTCCATGAGTAATCGAACCTCTAATCATAGTGATTTCTTGTCACTTTTGTCGAGCTGCGTCTTTCTTTCTTTCTCCTTTTTTTTGAATATTGTTGAAGTTTTCTGCTACACTAAAAAGTGATTCTTAATTAGGTGAGTATGACAATTACTTTAATATTGCTTTCATATACAATTTGGATAATTGTATCTCGACCAAAGCTTTCATACCATGTTGATATTTTGTTGCACCAAAACATATATTATTAAACTTGCAAACGCTTACCATTACCTTGAGTGGGTAATTAATCCCATGTTCCCAAAGTGAATCCCAAAGTGGTTGTTAGCCCACTTAGTGGATTCCCAATGAAATGACTATGCAAATTACTCCAACAAACAATCACAATCATTGTTTTCCATGGTCGTCCTTAACAGACAGTGACACTCCAAAAGGACAAGCCTTGTCATAATGACAAATTTTAAATGTAAATATTGAATACCTAGTTTATATATTGGTTTTTTATCACATATCATATTATACATAATATGGAAAAACAATAATCTAATAATTGATTGACTGCTTTAAAATGGTAAAATTTATTGGGTTGAATATCTCATCATTTTTATTGGATAAGATAGAAAAACTTATCGAGTTGAATGTCATATTATTTTTATTCAATAGACAAAATGGAAAATCCTTGAACCAATAATTCACTCACTGTATTTTTTTCATCGTGTAAGTTCTATTTTATAGATTGAATATCACAGTATTCTCATGAGATGAAAAACAATAAGCCAATTAGAGAAAATTTTAGGGGCTAAGATTCGCACGTGGCCTAATTTTCCATATTTTTCCAAAAAATATATTGGCAAATTTCCTTTTTTTTTTCTAAAAATGATTCACCCAAATTTTATAGTACAAAATTATTTTACCTTAAAATTCACCAAAATTTTATATAGACTAATATAAAACCATTATAAATGTAAATATTTTTACAAAAATATCACCAAACATTTCACAATTTGCATATTATGAACTAGTAAGATTTGCCAAAGTTTCTAAACTTTAAGATAAACTTCCATCCTTAAAATTCTCCCTCAAGCCAATAATTGATTTACTACATGATGTTTTAAGGACAAACCAAATTTAGATAAAATAAAAAAATAATTTTTTATTTTAACAAGTTCAGTATAAAACTCAATGTCCAATAAAGGTATTAGGCCTATATTTATGGTTTGTTTTGTTTACAATAGCATGTGGAAATAATAGTTCCAATTGTTTACGTCTCCTTTGTTGATGTGGCCTAGAATTGATTTTATTACATTTTGGAAGTTGCAATAGTTCCATTCGAAGGTGCACATTCTGAGAAATTATGGTCAATATATGTTTGCATTAGGGGAATTTTGAGGTCTAGAATAAGCTTATGGAAAATAATAAAATATTAGTTAAAATAATAAAATAAAACTTAATGAATTTTTAAAGCAAAAGAAAAGAAACTACTTTTATTATTATTATTATATTTTTGGCTTATCGTCTTGTAGGTTTACACAAATGTTAAGCATATATCCACACGAAAAAAATGTGTTTCAACTTGCTTTTTTCATGTATTTTCAAAATTTTCGACTTGGGGCTAGTCAAAACTATGTAGACTAGGTACTTTCCCGATGTAGCAAGCTTTTTTTCTCATGTATTTTCATTTTCTTTTCAATATGGGTCTACTCATAACTATGCAAAGTAGGTACTCGTCATATGTGGAATTTAATTATGTATCGAACGGGTGTTTACACTTGATTTTTTTAGTAAACATATAAAGAGATAAGTCGAAAATACAACTTAAAAAAAATAGTTTTCATTTTTTCCTCCAAAATATTCTCCCCTAGGGAAATCATCATCTTGAATCATATTGGTTCTTTTAAATTTGTTTTTTTTAGTATATTTTTTGTGTGAGGCCATTTTTTTACCTCAAAATCCACTTAATAGCATTGGCTATTGCAATATCTACAAGGTGTGCTTTGTAGATCTATTTAATAGTTGTTAATTGTATTTAGCTAGATAACTATCTTTCCAAATGGTTTCCAATTTCTAAAATGCAAACATATTTATTTCATTATCTCATTCATTTCAATGGCCATTCTTATATTTGCAATTTAATTTCAAATATTTTCCATACTTTTTTCACTTTCTTATTTGATGTAGAGGGAACTTCAATCCCCTTTAGAGCCCAGTTTCAACCCCCTAACACAAGCAAGAGAGTACAATAGGAAATGGAATTCACGTAACAAAAGAACTCTATAACACAAAAAATTACACATAAATCCATTATAAGGGTCAATGCCTTCAATTGATTTCAGAAAATTTGCAACAAAATCAATTAAACATCACATAAGGAGAAATACACTCAAAATACCTTCAATTTGTTTCGGAAATTTTATAGGTATATATTTGAAAATACCTCTACAAGTTTTATTATTTTTCAAATTACGAGTGAATTCATAGACCCTTAAATTTATTCTCTAAATTCCAAGGTCATTTGTCTTACTCTCACCTAAACATCGCAATTATTCTTCAATAGTTTTTAAAACCAAGATTTTGGCTATAATGTTGTCACAAACTTCTTCATAATTTTTTAACTCTTCCCTACCATCCTCCTTCTCCTCCTTTTCTTCTTTTCTCAACTCTTCAACCTTCTCGGTTTATGTTATTCTTCTTCGGACATGAATTTTCTTTTCTTCGTTTTTTCTTTTTTTCTTTAAATTTGGATCTTCTTCCTCTCCTATCTTTCATTTGTTACCATCTTTCTTTCCATATTTCTCTTTTTGGGATTTTAGTTTTTCCTCTTTCATTTTTATCTTTTAAAATTTCTAAAGCAACATTTTTCAAATATAAGCAATTGTTTGAAAACAATATTTTATACAAAAAAGAATGTTATTGAGTTATTATATCTATTATAATCGCTGAAAAAACCAAACATTAACAAAGGTAGCTATTACAACCAGGAAGATAACAATCCTTTCATCAACTGACAATTAACATTAGTGGGTTGTATTGCAATAAAAAACTAAAAATACACTAATAAAGAAGTGCAAAAGTAGGGAGTAAACAAAAAATACAAAAAATATTGTTAAGATTCCAAGCACATATTCTCATAAACATAGAAAAGTTGAAAATTCCATATAAAAAACTCCTCTCCAAAATAGATAAAATGACATAACAAAAGGAAGACTTAACATGACCACCTAAGGTCTCTACCCCAAGCATGGATAGTAATTAAAGAAAATGGGAAAATCAAAAAGGTTTAGTAAATATCTCTACAACTTACTCTTTACTAGGAAAATGCTCTTGTCTAGAACACCATCCTTAATGAGATGTTGAATGAAGTGAATCTCAATGTGTCTTGTCCTCTGATAATGCAATAGTCGATTGCTTCTTGAAAGATGAAGCAATATGAATCAAGCCTATGCGATTCAAAAACTCAGAGGTTGAATTTCAATCATCAACTAAACTGACCCAATCAAAGTTAAGGAAATCCTCAATTTAAGAAGAATTAAATACCAAAATTGGTAGTATCCTTAACGTATCTCAAACTGATCCTCATTTCCTTCTAGTGAACATCTTGAGAGAAAAAGAGGGACAATGTTAAGGTCCAACCCTAACCCATTTATTTAAGTAATAAGCCAAAGGGACCTAGTTAGATTCATAATTAGTTAGTTGAGTCAATAAAGCTCGTAAGCGGTTATCCACATTAATAATAATTGTAAGTGGTTGACCCGCATTCTAGAAAAGGGACCACAACTAGTTGCAAATGGGGAATAGTTAATAAATAAAGTGGTTAACTTGTATTATGCAAGGGACCACTAGTAGTTAGGGTTTTGGATGTCATAAAACTATAAATAGTTGTAGATAGGAAGAAAAGAATCATCGAGTCTTATTGTAATTGAGCTCTGCTCTGTTAGAGGTTTCTCCCTTGAAGAGGCAAGTGAGCATTGTAATATGATTCTAAATAATAAAATATCTTTACAACTTGTCTAAATTCATGTGATATTTCTATGTTTTTGGTAATTTTGTTTCATATTTTTTGCATTTCATTATTCTCCCTGGTCAGGTGCCTAACAAGTGGTATCAGAGAACTTTCCAAGGCCATCTGTACCTCCAATTTTCACAGAATTATTTTTAGGCTAGACATGTGTTCTCGCGTCTTTAAACCACATGATCTATCGTTGAAGACATAAACCTGCGAATTTGTGGAGCCATGCACGCATGAACTACAAGAGGTCGTCACACTTGTTGGACTCCCTTCTAACACCTATGGGTACCCCTTCAAGTAGTATCGCATTAGATAAAACCGTGCATGGAATGCACTTCCACATACCCTTGGGTATATGAGAAGCCCCATAGGGTAACCTGAAACTTAACCTTAGATAAGTTGTTGACCATATTAGTACATTGAGAGCAACACTCAGGGAGATTACTCACACGTACAATAGGGTAGTCGGGTAGTATGGCTAAGGGTATGGTTTATCCTCCTTTGTTAGCACTCTGAAATATTGATCTAAGTACTATTGTTGGACCCCTGTGTTTATCGTGATTTGTAGCACCTAACACTCCTTTGTGACCATAGTTCGCTTAGATATATGAAGATCACCCCCTACATTTTCGTCCAAATCATATCCAACAGTTGGGGTTCAACTGCCGCTATATATATCATTTCTAGTAGTTGGGGTTCTGCTTCCATAGTACAAGTCAGATTCAGCAATTGGGGTTTTCACAACATAGATTAGACTCTTTTTGAATTGAGGGTTTTGGCCACCATAGTCCAAATCATATTGTCACAACACATTTTGTAGTGCCAAAAATTTGGGGTTTCGATTACTACAGTCTAGACCCAATTTTCACAGGATATATTTCATAGTATCAAGAATTATATATTTCAACCACTGTAGTATTGATCAATTGGGAGTAAAACTCCTTTCAAAGTAAAAAAAATGGTTTGGGGCCATATCGGGACGCTTGCAAGAGACCTAACCCGTAAAATTCAAAACGACGAGTTGATCACAATGGTACCATGCACTTGTAATCCCCCAATCTTCATGCGGTGCGCACATTTCCCCAATGCGGCTTCAAGTGACCCACATCACTAGACTCCTAAGATTTCCCTCTTTCCAACAATACTACTCTTAAGTAAGCTCCAAATTTGACCAAGGCTAGTGTATGTACTGTACGAGGTGTCAAGTTATGGCTTTAGAGAAGGCATTAGAGGGAGTTGAAGCTTTCGAGAAGAGACTCAATAACTTCCATGCATCCATGAAAAAAATCAAAGAAGCATTGACTTCGTTGAATATGTCTCACAAACCCATAAGGGAAGAACATAGTGTTGATGCCCACGTAGAACGAGAATCTAGCCACCACATTCATTTCCATGGAGATCACTAATATTCAAATCATCGGACACTCAGACTAGACATGTGCAAATTCGATGGCTCTAACCCGACAATATGGGTGGCACAAATGGAACAATATTTCTGCCTTAACAATGTCTAGGAAGATGAAACTAAACTACATGTGGAATTTCTTTACCTGGACCAAGAGTGATGGTAGTGGTGGCAATGGCATCATAAATGCTATATAAGGAGGCTAACTTGCAACATGTTCTCAAAGGCTATTTGTGACCTCTTTGATCGGGAATCTTACTTTTTGGGTCATACCACTAAGCTCAGGAAAATAGATACAATATGGGACTACATTGAAATCTTTGAATACTTGGCCATTCACACTTAAGGACTAGGAGATGCCATTTTCTTTGAATGTTTCATTAGTGGCTTAAAGGAACCTATACAAGCCCATGTCAGAATGCATCACCAAACTACTTGGTTGGAAGCATGCAACAAGGCCTTAGAGGTAGAACTCACTTTAAATTCCCAATCTAATCGTCTAAATTTTGTTGCACGGGCATATCCTACCCCGACTACGGGCCCCACCAAAACACTTAAGGTTCAAAAGTGTTGTCGGAAGAAATGGTTGAAAGAAGGAACCACATACTCTGCTACTATTGTGATGACAAATACTCCTTGAGACATAAATGCAAGGGACCAAAATTATTTCAAATTGATGCTACTGAAAGCAGCTCAACCGATGAAGCTATATCCACTGAAGTGACTAAGGAGGAAGAGGGTGAACCCCTAAGAGACCTGGACACTAATATTCCAGCTACATCAGATGAGTTTATTATCTCACTCAATGCCCTGGCCAACATTTCTTCTCCCCAAACTCTCAAAATTTGAGGATTTATTAAACATTGACTAATAGTAGTGTTGATTGATAGTGGTAGCACACACACCTTTGTCCATAAGAGAGTAGCAGAAGCAGTTCATTATTTTTTCAAGGTGATATCTAATTTCCAATTCCTTATCACTAATCGGGGGGCCATGAAATTTGAAGTATGTTGTGAAAATATTAAGCTTCAAATGGGGGATTATCACCTCAAAACCTACACGTTTTCCATTGGAATGGGTAGTTGTCACATTGTTCTTGGTGTTGAATGGCTCCGCATATTGGGCCCTGTCACAATGGACTTCTAGGAGTTATATATGAGCTTTAAGCAGAATATCCACACTCATAGACTACAGGGACTCGAGGAAGGTACTCCTACTATCATCAGGTCACATAAAATGGAGAAGCTTTTAGAAAAGGTCCATTAAGAGATAATAGCACAATTTAATGCCATTCATGCCATTGAATCCACTCCTCCCCCCATTCATCCCAGTATGCAATAGATATTAGATCACCACTAGTGGGTCTTCGACAACCTAAGGAGCTTCCACCCTCAAGGGGTGAACATGATCATAACATCCCTGTGCTCATGGGTACCCAACTACCAAATTTACACCCCTGTCGATATCCTTTTGCCCAAAAGAATGAAATTCAAACAATCATCAAGGAACTCCTCGAAGTTGGTGTTATTCATCCCAACACCAACCATTATTCATCTCTGGTGGTCATGGTTCTAAAGAAATATGGTGAATGGTGCATGTGTCCAAACTTTAGAACCCTTAACAAGCTCACCATCAAGGACAAATTTCCTATCCCAGTAGTTGATGATTTTCTTGATGAACTACATGGTACCAATTGTTTTACCAAGTTGGAGCTCTGCTCAGGTTATTAACAAATACAGATGAAGGAAGTTTCATTCCCAAGACAACTTTTTGAATTCATGAAGGTCATTATGAATTCTTGGTCATGACATTCGGTCTTTGTAATTCCCCATCAAATTTTTCAGAGCCTCATGAACCACCTTTTGAAACCATATCAAAAAATTCGTCATTGTCTTTTTTCATGACATTCTCATATACAACATAACATGCGACACTCATCTTCAACATGTTGGCCAGGTATTGTAACTTCTACAAGATCATAAAATATTTGTCAAATTATCCAAGTGTTCCTTTGGCATGGACGAAGTAGAGTGTTTGGGACACATTGTGGGCCATGAAAAGTGAGGATTGATTTGAAAAAGATTTAGGAAATGTGAGACTGGCCCCAACCAAGAAACTTGAAGAGATTTAGGAGATTCTTGGGTCTCATAGGCTACTATTAGAGACTTTTATGCAATTATGGATGCATTTTCAAGCCCCTCACTAATCTTCTCCAGAAAAATTCATTTCTTTCGACTGATGTAGCTCAACAGTCCTTTTTGTCTCTTAAACAGGCCATGTGCTCCACTCCAATATTGTACCTACCAGACTTTACAAAACCTTTTGTGATTGAATGCGATGCTTTAGGTATGGGCATTGGTGCAATATTAATGCAGGGAGGTAGACCATTGGCTTTCACAAGTAACCAACTCAGCCACAAGCATATGGGGCAATCTACATATGAGAAATAAATGATGCCCATATTTTATGTAGTAGACACGTGATGACCATACTTATTGGGGCCATAGAAAATTTTAGGAGCTAATGTTCATAGGTGGGCTAATTTTCCATGTTTTTTCAAAAATATATATTTGCCAATTTCCATTTTCTTCTCAAAGATGATTCGACAAATTTTTTTAGTATAAAATGAAATTACCTTATAAATGACAAAAATTTCATAAAGACTATATAAAGAATAATTGGAAATTTGAATATTTTTATGAAAATATCACTAAACATTTTACAATTTGCATATTGGAGACAATTAAGATTTGCCAAGGTTTCTAAACTTTAAGATAAATTTTCATCCTTAAAAGTTTCCTTGATTGGGGCGCCATTTCCAAATCCACACTGACCATCATAATTTAAAATATTTCCTCGAGCAGCATCTATCTTCACCACAAAAAAATAAATGGCTTGCAAAAATGTTGTGAAATGATTATGACATAATTTACAAGAAGGGGCATGAAAATGTAGTGGTTTATGCCTTATCGCACTAATTTGAGGATGAGGGCACCCTTTTATCCCTTTCTCTACCCATACAAGATTTGATTGAAGAGGACTATCATGAATGGTTCTCCCACCCCCCTCTATCCCAATTCATTAATAGATTAAGAGAAAATCCTAATTCCTTAGAGGACTCCTCTTGGAAGGATGAGTTTCCTCGCTACAAGGATTAGGTAGTGCTATCCTTGACCTCCATTCTCAAAACTCGCATCTTGGAAGAGTCAAACTCCTCTCCAATCATAGGGCATTTATCCTTTCAAAAGACTTATGCATGAGCATGCCACTCTTTCTTTTAGACTGGCATGAAGAATGAAATTCTTAATTTTGTAACTAAATGCGAGGTATGCCAGCGCAATAAAGGGAATCAACCAACCTAATAGGAACCTTACAACCATTGCCACTCCCTACTTCTGTTTCGAAAAAAATTTCCATGGATTTCATTAAAGGTCTCCCAAAATTAGGCAACAAATCAGGCATCATGGTGGTTTTCAACAAACTTTCCAAATATGCTCATTTTTGTGCGATGCCACACCCATTCACCCCATTGGCAGTTCAATTTTTCATGGAACAAATGTTCAAACTGCATGGAATTTTGACTTCTATCATGCTAATTAAGACCCCACTTTCACCAGAAAATTTTAGTAGAAAATTTTTAAGATACAGGACACGCAACTCCAACTAAGTACAACTTATCATCCCCAAATGGATGGCCAAATAGAAGCAGTCAACAAATGTTTGGAGACCTATCTGAGGTCTTTAACTTCAAACAAGCAACATTAATGGGTATAATGGATGCCTTTAGTTGAATGGTGGTATAGTACTAACTATCATCAAGCTACCAAGATGATGCCATATGAGGCAATGTATTGCCAACTCCCACCTTCGACAACTTCTTATATCCCTAGATGTTCCAAAGTATAGGTTGTTGATCAGCTCTCGCATAATCATGCCTCCATGCTTATACATCTCAAAGATAATCTACATGAAGCTTAAAATAGAATGAAACAATAGGCCAACCAACATTGTTTTGAGTGGTCATTTTAGGTAGGTGACTAGGTGTTCATGTGACTCCAACCTTTTAAGAAGACCTCTCTCATAGAAAACAGTTGCCAAAAACTAGCACCAAAATTCTATGGCCTTTATCAAGTACTTTAGCATATAGGAGCAGTCGCTCACAAACAAGCCCTGCCGACTACTTCAAAATCCACCCAATCTTCCATGTATATTTCCTCAAGAAAGTTGTGGCGAACCATTGTGGGTTCAAACAAGTCTGCCAAAATGGGACGAGGAAGGCTCACTTTGGCTTCAACCCGAATAGGTCCTTGATACTTACAAAAGACATCTCTGAGACTGCATGATTAAGGAAGTCCTCATTAAGTGGAAAGACACCTCTCCAAAAGATATGACATGGGAACCAACCACCATTCTTCAGTAGTTTTTGTAGTTGTAGCCTTGAGGACTAGGCTTCTTTTGATGGGGGAGGGCATGTTAAGGTCCAACCCTAACCCATTTATTTATGTAATAAGCCCAAGTGACCTAGTCAAAGTCATAATTAGTTAGTTGAGTCAATAAAGCCCATAAGTAGTTATCCGCATTAATAATAATTGTAAGTGGTTGACCCACATTATAGAAAAGGGACCTCAATTAGTTATAAATGGGACATAGCTAATAAATAAAGTGGTTAAACCGTATTATGCAAGGGACCACTAGTAGTTAGGGTTTTCGATGTCATAAAGCTATAAATAATCATAGATAGGAAGGGAGGAACCATCGAATCTTATTCTAATTGAGCTCTGCTCCATTGGAGGTTCCCCTTGAAGAGGAAAGTGAACATTGTAATCTTCTTTTGAATAATAAAATACTTTTGAAGCTTGTCTCAACTCATGTGATATTTTTGTGTTTCTAGCAATATTGTTTCGTATTTCTGACATTTTATTATTCTCGCAGGTCAAGTGCATAATAGACAAGTCCAACTACAAATGATATGTTAGAGTGTGTACAAGTCAAATACGTTGAACTCCTAACCAGTTGTCAAAACAATGGAGTATTAATGAATGGTTATGAGTAACTAAGAGAAAGCTATTAGAGAAATTTTGAGGTTTAAAATGGGCCTCAAAACAAAATTTTAGATCCAAAATCAACTTTATAAGAACCAATAGGATTCAAGATGATGATTTCAACCATGAGGGGTGATTACCATTTTTGGAGTATGAAACGTGAATACTCCTTGGATGAAAAATTAAATTATGGATTCAACGAGTGCTCCCGCTCAAATATGAGTAAAATCGTAGGGAGATAAGTTGAAAATACTAGTTGAAAAATACTTTTTTTTACTTTTTATCACTTTTTTCATGTATTCCACATTTTTCGTGCAGTAGGGTCCATAAAAAGTATGCAACATGGGTACTCCTTGGATGCAAAATTAAATTATTCATCTAATGAGTGCTCTTGCTCAAAATTTGAGTAAAATCATACAGAGGTAAGTTGAAAATAAAAATTGAAAAAGTAGTTTAATTTTTTTAAGAACTAAAAAAATGGAGTAGGGAGCATGCTTATAATTAGACATGCAAAAGTGTTGAAGTAAATCAAATGCATACTTTTGTTGAAACTGGAGTTCCCCTATAAAGACTAAAAAAACTATGAAGACTAACCAGAAAATAATTTAGAAGACCTGGATTTAGCGTATCAAAATATCCCATTAACGTTCATTGAACACTTTAAAATGTAGATGAATAAATCTATCTTAGAACTAAATAATCCACATGTAGAACCAAAATGAAGAGATGAGATCCACTTTTTCAAATTTAAATCATAAGTAATTAAAAATTATCCATCTTCCCATACCAAGCTCTAGGAGCTTGTTTGAAGACATAAAGTGACTACCTAAACATGAAAATAATAGAAATGTCCCACATAAAACCAAGAGGCTGTTACATGTATATTTCCTCACGTAAATCACCATCTATAAAATTAATATTCACATCCATTAGAAAATCTCACTAGCTTGAGCAAAATATTTCTTTTATTTATATTTAGTTTGTGTTTACCTTCGAGAGTCTAAGAAAGAAGAGCTTGATTCTTGAAGCTAGAAACTTGCATCTAATTGCATAAGTTTAGGATATTCCGTAGTAATATCATCACAAAAAATCTCATAATAGGAAATTTTACAATCACCTCCAAGTGCCTCCATAGTAGAATAAATGTATAATAAAATAGATGAAAATGGCCTTATATCATGGATATAATAAAGAAAATGCACTTTTCATCTATTTTGATTTTTCCACACCCTTTAAGTCAATTTGGCAATAACTTGAATTTAACAAGATATGAGTTAATGGAGGTGTGCTCCTTGGGTACAAGTGAGCGTAATTTTACTTCCAATTGTAAAGCTCCCAATTCATTGACTTTATAAAATAGGGAATCCAACTTTTCCCAAATTGGTTTTGGAGTATGTTCAGTAATATGAAACAATATATTGTCCAAAACATGTAAACCAATTATATACATAGATTCATCAAGTTTGTTTGCATAGAAAAATTATTTGATTTCCTTGGTAAACATTGTTTTAGACATTATTAACATTGGATAAAACCATTTAGATTGAAAAATATGTTTCATCTTTAGTTTCTATGTGTGATAATTATGGAGAGGTGGGAGCTTAATAATCCTTAGTTCCATCATTTTATCAATAAATAATACAAAAAAAGTAATTAAGAGATTTCAACATAGACCTTTGTTTATAGGTTTCTATATTTTTTATATGCCTTGGTTATAGGTTTCCAATATTAACTTGAACCATGATTTTTATATGCCCTATTTATGGGTTTCCTATATTAACTTGACCCATGGTTTTGATCTACCTTATTTAAACCTCCCTCTATTATATGATGCAGCTTCCCCTGCCTCAATTATGGGTTTCCTGTACTAATTTAGTACATGGTTTTTGTAGGTATAACTCTCCTTTTATATATATTTAAAGTGTTTCCTATCTATTTTGTCTCCCTCCATTATATGATGTGGCTTCTCCATCTTCACATGGATTTGTATACCTCTTTGCCCCATTTATGGGTTTGATCTATCATGTTTATGGCTTTCCTGTATTAACTTAACTTGTGGTTCCTTTTGGGTATAACTCTCCTTATTTATTGATTTAAAGTGTTTCCTATCTATTTTAACCTCCCTTTTTTATATAATAAAACTTCCCTAATTTGGGCATGGATCACTTCCTTCGTAGACCTTTGTTGGGATATGGTCCCCTGGGGTTAAATTTTGTATAATTTTTGTTAATATTGTAAAGTCTCCGCATTTCGAGGAGCGGAGCACGTAGGTCATTAGGAGTAAAAGGTGATTTAGGAAGCTCAAATCCCCTTAGTTTGTTAGGAGTTGAGTTGTTTTGTGACCTGCCCATGGTTCACAGACCATGGTATTGTAATAGATAATGATATAAAAAGGAGTCATAGAGAGTCATGAGAGATCTAGAGTCAATCTAGGATTAAATTATCTAAGTAAGAGAAGTTTGTTCTCTGTACTTAGGTGTAGGGGAAGGCTCTTGCAGCTATGTATGTGGACACCTTGTTAAGTCCACAACTGATTGCGCAGGCCCCTGCAACTGTGTGCGCAAGGTTGAAAGAGTCTGTAATTGAATATCTAAGCATAATAAAGGTTGTTTTGGAGAATTATCTGTGTATCTGTTTGTTAGTGGTTACTTCTGAATTTACTGTATATTTGCTCTATTTATTGCAATTTATCATGAAACATACTTAATAGATGCGTGAAATGGGTATATCTGTTTAATTACATGATGTTATGAATGTTTAGAACAATCAACGAAGAGTTAGAATTTGTTATCCCTTAGTTACTGTAATTTCTAGATTTTAAGGGTTAGGGTTCATGAAGGTTGGAATAAATCCATAAAAGTAATAGAAACACATAAGATAATTCTTTGGATGCCAAAACCTAGTTCTAACATCCCCTAATATTGCCTTCGGTGACACTGTAGCCTATGCTACATGGGTTGTTTCTAAAAGGGTCAGTAGTGTAGGGTTTTGTTGGTTGGCGCTGCTAACTCTGAACCTAGGCCCAAGCTCCCTCAAGCCAACAAATGGTTCTATTGTTAGGATTGGGATCTATCTGAGGAATGTGTGACGTGGCATAAGTGGATACCGACTAAGAAATAGATCGAGAAGTGGACAGATTGGAAGTTGCACGAGTTTGCAGCCCAAGAAAATAGGAATCCATTCTTGTCGAAGGAACAGTGGTTGAATAGATACATGTATACAAAAGAAAACAAAATTTTCTTCTCCTCTTTTCCATGTGAGTTATATGAATGGTTGGCTAAATTGGCGGACAATTAAGGTACATGGAAGTTGAATAACCCTATTATGTTTACTCCAAAACTAGTAAAGTTCTTGGAAGGTTTAGAAAACAAGATTGCGAGGGTTGTCGACTATTGGATTGATAACATCCTGGGTGGATTCATTAGTGAGTTTGCGATTGACACATATGTCATTTATAGTGAAGCTAAATGCTAGTTTCTCAAAGGACCAAGAGGTAAGTATCTGAGGCCCCTGGTTGTAATTAAAATTCTATTGTGTGAGAAACAGGTTATGCCATTCAATTGGTGTTTAGAATAGATTTGACGGGAACTACGTGAAGTGGAAAGCCATTCAGAAGAGATCTAGATTCACGTGCAGAGTACAGTCCTTTGTTGGGAGTGTCTGATAGTGATGAAGAAAGTAGTACTCTAAAGACGCCTCAAGGTATGTTGTGGCCGGTGAATCAGGGTATCACGAGAATACCTCATCCATCCACTCCACCTCCACCATCGCCTCCACCTCACACACCTACACCTCCACCTCCACCTCCATTATCCACTATGGAGAATGCTATGAATATGCCCATATTCAAGGGTCAGATGAGAGAAGACCCTGAACAATTCTGGTTCATCGCAGATGCTACGTGGAAGTCACAACAGATAACATATGATGACATGAAGAAATTACAGTTGGTCAGAGCATTGTAGGATAGGGTGCTAAGCTAGTATATTAAGTATAGTACAGCTCATCCAACTACAACATTGAAATATACGAAGGATGTGTGGAATAATGAATTCAAGAAGCCTAAGTCTCAATCTCAGTCTACATCTGAGGTTAAAGAAATTAAGTAGAAGATAAATGAGTCTTCATGGGATTTTGATCAAAGGTTGAAATGTCTTCTACAGTAGGATAATATGCATATCACGAATGAACAACACAAGTATTGGTATATTTATTCGTTGTTACGTCACGTGAGATTACCATTGTCACAACAGAAGATGAGAACACAAGCTGAGGCATTAGAGATTGCTATGAAGTTGGATACCTCACCTATTCAAGATACGAATCTCGGAGTGCAACAGATTTAGTCATAGTTGGCTAGCCTACATATGGAATTGCAGAGTCTCAAAAAGGGAAAATAAGTCCAGAGTGAGACCCACATGGAACTGTGGTGTTTAAAATGGAAAGTTCATGGTCATGACAAGGATCATTGCCCGGTGTATCATGATTATCTAGTTGGAGGAGATATTGTCTCCCTGAAGCTAGAAAGTACCACTGGGATGAGCACTGGTGTAGTGCCATTGTGCGCTATCTGTTAGATCACAAGAAAACATACGACGAATAATTTTCATTTGTTGCAGAAGTTTGTACAGACTCCCCAACAATTGTTTTGAAATTTATGTAAGTTTGTAGGTCATGATGAGTGCACTTTCCGAAGTTATGAACTAATGATGGACAAGACACCAACATATAGAGTACAAATGGAGGCACATCCTCAACATGATCATGGTGCAATTGCAGCACGTGGAGGAATCCCTGGACAAGGAATAGGATGGGGGGGGGGAGAGCTGGAAGAGGTCACGACCAAATAATTCCTTACAATTATGGAGAACCATGCCACTTTGCGTGGGATTGTTAAAATCCAATGCACAAATGCAAGAAAAGAAGACTCAGACCCTACAACCTACTCAGAACATCCAGATGATGAGATCAAAACCACACTAGGATGGACCCAATGTTAATATTGTTATGCGAAGAAATATAGCTACTGGGGAGGATAAAGGGAAATAACCAGAGGAAAATGAATGGGTACACAAGGCTGTTAACAAGGAGGTTGTTTTTGATTTTAATAAGGTAAAGGAGACTTTTATGGAGGCGAAAAAGGGCTTTGTAGATGCAGGAGCTTCTACAAAAAAGGCTCAGAGTACATGAATAGAGAAGCTTGACGAAGTCAATATTGCATAGGAAGTAGATCCATCCTTGTTAACATCTTTCTTATAGACCTGCATGAAGTTCCTAAGGGAGCAAAAAGAAGAAGAGGGACTGCAAGCGTTGATAGATAACTACACTGGAAAGGGTAAGCCACTGCCTTAGCAATAAAAAAAGCATAAGATGGACAAAGGTAAGAAAAGAACTGGTCACAAGATGAGATTGACTTCCCAGATTGGAGAATTGAAATGGAATAAGTGATCCTTGATTTGGGATCTAATGCAAATGTTTTGCTAAAGGAAAACTGGGAAAGAATGAGAAAACTAGCACCATCGTGATCCCTGATCCATCTGCGAATGATGAATCAGAAAAATATTATTCCTATGGCGTTCTTTCATGGAGTAACTATGGATATTGAAGGGGCACACCATAGCTGATTTTGAAGTAATTGAAATAGTGGACGACAGTAATCCATACCCAACACTTCTTGGCATTGATTGGGCATTCGAGATGAACGCAGTCATCAATCTGAAGAAGCACAACATGACATTTGAAAAGAAGGAACTAAGGGTTATTGTTCCATTGGATCCATCCGAGGGTGCGTGATATACTGAATGAGTCTAAGATTATTACGAGGAGGATAATATTGAGAAAATCTATAATATTACTGCGTGGGATGCAAATTGGATCAACCCTACGGAGGATGGGTGAATTACTTGGTAGAAGGACAACTCCTGCAATTCAGATGCATATGAGGAGCTTGATCACTAGCAGAATAAATGGCATGAGGTATCGACATTGCGATGCAACATGCCCACGAAGTCACTTCGATGTATATCCACTGAGGTACACAAATTACCGTATTATGATGGTTTAGAAGATGTAAATTTATTTCTAGATAAATTTGAAAGGGATGTACTAGAGGAACATCGGTTCCAAGCATTAGACATCACGCTGAGGGCTATACCTACCAAATGGTAGGGCAAACATAAGAACAACTTTGCAAGCTAGAAGGAATATCGATGGATGATGAAGTTTCATTTGTTAATTCCAATACCCATATTACAGAGAAGTATACAGGAAAGGATGATCCATGCAAGCATATGGCTCAATGGACAAAGGCATGGGTAGAGGAACCAAAACCAAAATGGGTTCACACATTTTTCCACACTTTGGATACTATTCCAATGAGCTGGTATCTGGAAACAGACGTGCGACACAGAACGCAGAGTGGGATGTTCTAAAGGAACATTTTTTGTTAACTTTTAATTTTGAGGTTGGATTTGGGTGTATTTATGAAGCATTACAGGATATTAAGGCTGCAATATTTAGAATGCCCGAAGAACATATCGCATGGGTATATCTAGACCGAAGTTCGTCGTTGCACCATGCTCTGGAATGCTACAGTGTGACCATAAAGTAAGGTGAGGAAGATCCTAGGAATATCAGTGTTCCTGAGTCAGAAGGATAATGCGAAGTCGTGGGGCCTAAGGAAAAATTTCTTGACATCTCAAATCACTTGAAAACTAAGTAGGTGAATATTGAGTCAGAAGCATAGCCAAAGTTCACAAATATAGGTGATTACAGGGATGAGGACACAATGGACAAAGTCGCGGAGTTATTGCAGGAGTATGATGACTTGTTTCCCACAAATTTCTCTGATCTAAAGGGGATAGTAGGTGATTTGGGTGTCATGAAGATCACTTTAAACCTGGATGTGAAGCCAGTGAAGTAGCACCCATACTGGTTGAATCCTAAGTTCAAGGAGAAAGTGCGCAAAGAATTAGATAAGATGCTTGCAGCTATGATTATTGAGCCTGTCAAGGAATCAGATTGTGTTAGCCCTATGGTGGTTGAGGAAAAGAAGATGAAGGGCCAAATTCATATATGCGTAGATTTAAGAAATTCGAATGATGCTTGTGTCGATGATCCATTCCCTATGCCATTCACAGATGAAGTATTAGACAATGTTGGAGGTCAGGAGGCCTATTCGTTTACCGATGGGTTCTCAAGGTATCATCGGATCAAAATTGTGCTAGAGGATTGAAGTAAGACTACCTTCACTACATAATGGGGCTGTTTTCAGTATACAGTTATTCCCTTTGGACTTAAGAATGGCCCTACAATATTTTCTAGAGTGGTAGTCGCAAATTTCAAAGAATTTATTCATAAGTTCTTGGAGTTTTACTTTGATGATTGGATAGTATTTGGGTTAGTAAAGAATCATGCTTCCAGCCTTCGCCTCATGTTGGATACTTGTCAAAAGTATCAGATATCCCTTAATCTGAAGAAGTGCATATTCTTCGTACCATATGGGATACTCTTGGGCCATGTTGTCTGTAAGTAGGGGTTGATGGTAGACCCTACCAAAATTGTAGTAATTATCAATTTGGAGCCCCCAAGGAATGTCAAGTAGTTGTACACGATGTTGGGCCATACAAGATATTATAGAAAGTTCATCAAATCATATGCATATATCACTGTGCCCATGGAGAGATTACTAAAGAAGGATGTGATGTGTTGTTGGGATGATTATTGCTAGAAGAGTTTGGATATATTAAAGGAAAAAATGGTTACGACACCTATTCTAGTGTTCCTGGACTGGAAGAAGGAATTCTATGTACATGTAGATGCATCCTACATCGCATTAGCAGTTGTGCTAACCCAACCAGGAGTAGGTGATATTGACCACCCAATAGCATTTGTGAGTAGGAAGTTGTCAAAGGTAGAGAAGAATTATTCAACTACAAAGCATGAAGGATTGGCAATAGTGTGTGCACTACAAAAGTTCATGCACTATTTGTTGAGTGCGCACTTCAAAATGTACACAGACCATTCCGCTTTGAAGTACCCACTCAACAAGTCTGTGTTGGGGTGGGGGGGGGAGATTTGTAGATAGTTGCTGCCCTTTCAAGAATATGACTTTGAAGTAGTTGTGCAACTAAGGCAATTAAATGTTGGACTAGATCAGCTCTCGTGAATTGAGAATGGAGATAAGACTACAAATTTGGAGGAAGGATTTCCTGATGAGCATCTCTTTGTTTTTCACATCACAGACGAACATTTTTAAGACATATTCCAGTTCTTGTCTATGGATACAACTCTTGAAGGGTATACAACACAACAAAAGAAATAATTGGTGGTTAGGATTGCAAATTTTTCTATCATTGCAGGGCACTTATATAAAATGGGATCGATGAAGTATTGCGTAGGTATGTTCTAGAATATGAAAGACAAAGTATCCTCGCTGAAGCACATAGAGGAGTTGTAGGAGTACCTTATATGGGAAGGGAGATGGAGAGCTTTGAAATTACACCTCTCCTACACATTTTCCCAAACATTTTCTCCTCACCAGCACTCCATAAGCTATCAGAGATCATTACATATTGATTTAAAAGAGCATTTAAGTGGTTTTCTGAATATGTTTTTGTGTTTACTGTTTGAACTAGATTTTTCTCATTAGCTGCAGAATACAGTCACTTTCTGCAGCTGATTCAACTTTCCGCAGTTGTTTTTGTTAAACTCTATGTTGTAGGTGTCATCAGGCAAAACAAGCCAAATGGGCAAGTTAGAAATGACTTGGACATGGATCAGGTCCTATTGGTTCAGCCGAATTCATCAAGGAAAGCTATGGTCAATGGTGGTCAAACGGTGGTCCAACGTAAGAGTCCTATGGTATCCAGACTCTATTTTCCAACACGTGAAGGATTCTGAAGGATGCGTGGCTGTTCCTAAATCTCTAGGGTCTGTTGCCACCTGTAGACTACCCCACGATGCAAATCCAACAGCCACAGTTGATAGATTTAATAGCCTCGGCAACCATTATGCTAAAT
This sequence comes from Pinus tabuliformis, assembly GCA_031772625.1. Taxonomy (NCBI): domain Eukaryota; kingdom Viridiplantae; phylum Streptophyta; class Pinopsida; order Pinales; family Pinaceae; genus Pinus; species Pinus tabuliformis. Next base: position 809,473,169 of record CM062804.1, on the reverse strand, counting down.
CCATGGACGATGTCTTTTACGTGTCTCCTGTTCACGCAATTCTACAAGAAAATAGTTATGTAAACTTTGTTATAAATAACGCGTTTCTATAATGCATAGAGTTAGCTTTTTTTAATGTAATATTGTTGTTCAAAGTTCACTGTGCCGTGACACTAGTTTTATTGTTGTAACTGTGTTTTGAAATATATGAGAAGACTCTGTTTCTACATGATTGTGTGAACGTAATTTTGGATTGATAGCCTGTTGACCGAGGCTGTGCAGAGGGCCCCTGTACGCTGAGGTTTTGTTTCTCTTGTTGCTGTAAAGTTTTTATGCATTGTTTCCTTATTTTCATTGCATATATTCCATAGTTATCCACCTGTGTATATTTCAATTGTTATGGTATTAACATTCCACTTCTGTTCATGATTTTACAGCTTTGTATAACACTGATCAGTGCATGTATGTTTCAGGATAGAGTAGGCAGCCCGGGCATCTGCATATAATTTTCACAATGACTAGTGACATGGGATTAATTCTCTGCTGACTTTGCTTTTCTTATTTTTTTTAATTCCAGTTCTGATTTATTGATTTCAGTCTTGTTCATTTGCTTTGATAGAAATCAAGTTGCTCATGTCATTGACGGTTACCTCCGAAAGCCATAGCTAGACTAATTGGAGAGGGATCGAATTATGAATGTGTGATTTGATTTTAGTTTTACTTTTCTGTAATTAGATATTAAATTGCTCATCTCATTGATGGTTACCTCTAAAATCCATAGCTAGACTAACTGGCGAGGGATCGAATTATGAATGTGTGATTTGATTTTAGTTTTACTTTTCTGCAATTAGATATCAAATTGCTCATGTCATTGATGATAATCTCTGAAAGCCATAGCTAGACTAACTGGCAAGGAATCAGATTATGAATGTTGTGATTTGATTTTAGTTTTACTTTTCTGTAATTAGAGATCAGATTGCTCATGTCATTGATGATTATCTTTGAAAGGCATAGCTATACTAACTAGTAAGGAATCGGATTATGGATGATGTAATTTGATTTTAGTTTTACTTTCCTTGCAATTTTTTATTTCTTTGAATGCAGTAGCTTAAATCATTTTTTTGTATTTAGACAGCAGCAGAGATGATAGTTTCATGATCAGTAGTTCAATACCTACTTGTTTTAGATAGCAGCACATCTTTCATTCGTGTTCAATTATTACTGTCATCACTAGTATATTCTAAGAACTTCTGAAGTGTTAAGTGCTGGAAACCATTATAGAGGACATAATTTCCTAAAATCTATATCCATACTTGCCTTCTAAAGACTTAGGAATAGGATTTCCATTCATACTAGGAGATAAACGAAGATAAAAACCCCCAAAACAAAATAAAAATTGAAAAACGACAAAAATATAAGAAAGAGGTTGTCTTGCACATATAGTGCACCACACTTCATCAGTTTACGACTCCCGGATTGATAATTAATGTAGCAATTTAGGACACCCTAAATTGACCAAACAGGAGATTGCATAGAAGATCCTATGAGCTGGGCTATGGTGGCCAATTGGGCATAAGGATTCGAAGGATTATTGCAGGGCATGTGATCTCTGTCAAAGAACAGGGAGGTCATCATCAAGGGATTAATTACATCTAAACCAAAAAGTGTCATTACAGGCATTCGATAAGTGGGAAATAAACTTCGTGGGACCAATTCAGCAAGTAGGAAAGAAGACAGGAGCAAGATACATCATCACATTGACTAGCTACATGATCAGGTGGGCTGAGGCATAGCCCGTAAAGGATTGTAGTGCAGCCACAACTACGAAGTTCATTTTTGAATACATCTTGTCTCGGTTTGGTTACCCTTAAATTTTGATGAGCGATAGGGGTCACACTTCTTGAACGAAACAATTTCTTCCTTGCTTGAAGAGTTCCAGATGTATCATCAAAAAATTATGATGTATCATCCTCAAGCGAATGGAATAGTGGAAGCCTTCAATAAAATCCTAGAGAACAGGGAGGTCATCATGTTATATATGAGTTTTAAGCATGTTATTTATTCGTTGTTACGTCACGTGAGATTACCATTGTCACAACAGAAGATCAGAACACAAGTTGAGGCATTAGAGATTTCTATGAAGTTGGAGACCTCACCTATTCAAGATACGAATCTCGGAGTGCAACAGATTTAGTCATAGTTGGCTAGCCTACATATGGAATTGCAGAGTCTCAAAAAGGGAAAATAAGTCTAGAGTGAGACCCACATGGAAGTGTGGTGTTTAAAATGGAAATTTCATGGTCATGACAAGGATCATTGCTCGGTGTATCATGATTATCTGGGTTGAGGAGATATTGTCTCCCTGAAGCTAGAAAGTACCACTGGGATGAGCACTGGTGTAGTGCCATGGTGCGCTATCTGTTAGATCACAAGAAAACATACGACGGATAATTTTCATTTGTTGCAGAAGTTTGTACAGACTCCCCAACAATTGTTTTGAAATTTATGTAAGTTTGTAGGTCATGATGAGTGCACTTTCCGAAGTTATGAACTAATGATGGACAAGACACCAACATATAGAGTACAAATGGAGGCACATCCTCAACATGATCATGGTGCAATTGCAGCACGTGGAGGATTCCAGGGACAAGGAATAGGATGGGGGGGAGAGCTGGAAGAGGTCACGACCAAATAATTTCTTACAATTATGGAGAACCATGCCACTTTGCGTGGGATTGTTTGAATCCAATGCACAAATGCAAGAAAAGAAGACTCAGACCCTACAACCTACTCAAAACATCCAGATGATGAGATCAAAACCACACTAGGATGGACCCAATGTTAATATTGTTATGCGAAGCGATATAGCTACTGGGGAGGATAAAGGGAAATAACCAGAGGAAAATGAATGGGTACACAAGGCTGCTAACAAGGAGGTTGTTTTTTATTTTAATAAGGTAAAGGAGACTTTTATGGAGGCGAAAAAGGGCTTTGTAGATGCAGGAGCTTCTACAACAAAGGCTCAGAGTACATGAATAGAGAAGCTTGACGAAGTCAATATTGCATAGGAAGTAGATCCATCCTTGTTAACATCTTTCTTATAGACCTGCATGAAGTTCCTAAGGGAGCAAAAAGAAGAAGAGGGACTGCAAGCGTTGATAGATAACTACACTGGAAAGGGTAAGCCACTGCCTTAGCAATAAAAAAAGCATAAGATGGACAAAGGTAAGAAAAGAACTGGTCACAAGATGAGATTGACTTCCCAGATTGGAGAATTGAAATGGAATAAGTGATCCTTGATTTGGGATCTAATGCAAATGTTTTGCTAAAGGAAACCTGGGAAAAAATGAGAAAACTAGCACCATCGTGATCCCTTATCCATCTGCGAATGATGAATCAGAAAAATATTATTCCTATGGCGTTCTTGCATGGAGTAACTATGGATATTGAAGGGGCGCACCATAGCTGATTTTGAAGTAATTGAAATAGTGGACGACAGTAATCCATACCCAACACTTCTTGGCATTGATTGGGCATTCGAGATGAACGCAGTCATCAATCTGAAGAAGCACAACATGACATTTGAAAAGAAGGAACTAAGGGTTATTGTTCCATTGGATCCATCCGAGGGTGCGTGATATACTGAATGAGTTTAAGATTATTACGAGGAGGATAATATTGAGAAAATCTATAATATTACTGCGTGGGATGCAAATTGGATCAACCCTACGGAGGATGGGTGAATTACTTGGTAGAAGGACAACTCCTGCAATTCAGATTCATATGAGGAGCTTGATCACTAGCAGAATAGATGGCATGAGGTATCGACATTGCGATGCAACATGCCCACGAAGTCACTTCGATGTATATCCACTGAGGTACACAAATTACCATACTATGATGGTTTAGAAGATGTAAATTTATTTCTAGATAAATTTGAAAGGGATGTACTAGAGGAACATCGGTTCCAAGCATTAGACATCACGTTGAGGGCTACACCTACCAAATTGTAGGATACACATAAGAACAACTTTGCAAGCTGGAAGGAATATCGATGGATGATGAAGTTGCATTTGTTAATTCCAATACCCATATTACAGAGAACTATACAGGAAAGGATGATCCATGCAACCATCTAGCTCAATGGACAAAGGCATGGGTAGAGGAACCACAACCAAAATGGGTTCACACATTTTGCCACACTTTGGATACTATTCCAATGAGCTGGTATCTAAAAACAGACGTGCGACACAGAACGCAGAGTGGGATGTTCTAAAGGAACATTTTTTGTTAACTTTTAATTTTGACGTTGGATTTGGGTGTATTTATGAAGCATTACAGGATATTAAGGCTACAATATTCAGAATGCCCGAAGAACATATCGCATGGGTATATCTAGACCGAAGTTCGTCGTTGCACCATGCTCTGGAATGCTACAGTGTGACCATAAAGTAAGGTGAGGAAGATCCTAGGAATATCAGTGTTCCTGAGTCAGAAGGACAATGCGAAGTCGTGGGGCCTAAGGAAAAAGTTCTTGACATCTCAAATCCCTTGAAAACTAAGTATGTGAATATTGAGTCAGAAGCATAGCCAAAGTTCACAAATATAGGTGATTACAGGGATGAGGACCCAATGGACAAAGTCGCGGAGTTATTGCAGAGTATGATGACTTGTTTCCCACAAATTTCTCTGATCTAAAGGGGATAGTAGGTGATTTGGGTTTCATGAAGATCACTTTAAACCTGGATGTGAAGCTAGTGAAGTAGCACCCATACTGGTTGAATCCTAAGTTCAAGGAGAAAGTGCGCAAAGAATTAGATAAGATGCTTGCAGCTATGATTATTGAGACTGTCAAGGAATCAGATTGTGTTAGCCCTATGTTGGTTGAGGAAAAGAAGATGAAGGGCCAAATTCATATATGCGTAGATTTAAGAAATTCGAATGATGCTTGTGTCGATGATCCATTCCCTATGCCATTCACAAATGAAGTATTAGACAATGTTGGAGGTCAGGAGGCCTATTCGTTTACCGATGGGTTCTCAAGGTATCATCGGATCAAAATTGTGCTAGAGGATTGAAGTAAGACTACCTTCACTACATAATGGGGCTGTTTTTAGTATACAGTTATTCCCTTTGGACTTAAGAATGGCCCTACAATATTTTCTAGAGTGGTAGTCGCAACTTTCAAAGAATTTATTCATAAGTTCTTGGAGTTTTACTTTGATGATTCGATAGTATTTGGGTTAGTAAAGAAGCATGCTTCCAGCCTTCGCCTCATGTTGGATACTTGTCGAAAGTATCAGATATCCCTTAATCTGAAGAAGTGCATATTCTACGTACCATATGGGATACTCTTGGGCCATGTTGTCTATAAGTAGGGGTTGATGGTAGACCCTACCAAAATTGTAGTAATTATCAATTTGGAGCCCCCAAGGAATGTCAAGTAGTTGTACACGATGTTGGGCCATACAAGGTATTATAGAAAGTTCATCAAATCATATGCATATATCACTGTGCCCATGGAGAGATTACTAAAGAAGGATGTGATGTGTTGTTGGGATGATTATTGCTAGAAGAGTTTGGATATATTAAAGGAAAAAATGGTTACGACACCTATTCTAGTGTTCCTGGACTGGAAGAAGGAATTCTACGTACATGTAGATGCATCCTACATCGCATTAGCAGTTGTGCTAACCCAACCAGGAGTAGGTGATATTGACCACCACATAGCATTTGTGAGTAGGAATTTTTCAAAGGTAGAGAAGAATTATTCAACTACAAAGCATGAAGGATTGGCAATAGTGTGTGCACTACAAAAGTTCAGGAACTATTTGTTGAGTGCGCACTTCAAAATGTACACAGAATATTCCGCTTTGAAGTACCCAGTCAACAAGTCTGTGTTGGGGGGGGCGGAGATTTGTAGATAGTTGCTGCCCTTTCAAGAATATGACTTTGAAGTAGTTGTGCAGCTAAGGCAATTAAATGTTGGACTAGATCAGCTCTCGTGGATTGAGAATGGAGATAAGACTACAAATTTGGAGGAAGGATTTCCTGATGAGCATCTCTTTGTTTTTCACATCACAGACGAAAATTTTTAAGACATATTCCAGTCCTTGTCTATGGATACAACTCTTGAAGGGTATACAACACAACAAAATAAATAATTGGTGGTTAGGATTGCAATTTTTTCTATCATTTCAGGGCACTTATATAAAATGGGATCGATGAAGTATTGCGTAGGTATGTTCCAGAATATGAAAGACAAAGTATCCTCGCTGAAGCACATAGAGGAGTTGTAGGAGTACCTTATATGGGAAGGGAGATGCAGAGCTTTGAAATTACACCTCTCCTACACATTTTCCCAGACTTTTTCTCCTCACCAGCACTCCATAAGCTATCAGAGATCATTACATATTGATTTAAAAGAGCATTTAAGTGGTTTTCTGAATATGTTTTTGTGTTTACTGTTTGAACTAGATTTTTCTCATTAGCTGCAGAATACAATCACTTTCTGCAGCTGATTCAACTTTCCGCAGTTGTTTTTGTTAAACTCTATGTTGTAGGTGTCATCAGGAAAAACAAGCCAAATGGGCAAGTCAGAAATGACTTGGACATGGATCAGGTCCTATTGGTTCATCCGAATTCATCAAGGAAAGCTATGGTCAATGGTGGTCAAACGGTGGTCCAACGTAAGAGTCCTATGGTATCCAGACTCTATTTTCCAACACGTGAAGGATTCTGAAGGATGCGTGGCCGTTCCTAAATCTCTAGGGTCTGTTGCCACCTGTAGACTACCCCACGATGCAAATCCAACAGCCACAGTTGATAGATTTGATAGCCTCGGCAACCATTATGCTAAATCCATGGACGTTGTCTTTTACGTGTCTCCTGTTCACACAATTCTACAAGAAAACAGTTATGTAAACTTTGTTATAAATAACGCGTTTCTATAATGCATAGAGTTAGTTTTTTTAATGTAATATTGCTGTTCAAAGTTCACTGTGCTGTGACACTAGTTTTATTGTTGTAACTGTGTTTTGAAATATATGAGAAGACTCTGTTTCTACATGATTGTGTGAACGTAATTTTGGATTGATAGCCTGTTGACCGAGGCTGTGCAGAGGGCCCCTATACGCTGAGGTTTTGTTTCTCTTGTTGCTGTAAAGTTTTTATGCATTGTTTCCTTATTTTCATTGCATATATTCCATAGTTATCCACCTGTGTATATTTCAATTATTATGGTATTAACATTCCACTTCTGTTCATGATTTTACAACTTTGTATAACACTGATCAGTGCATGTATGTTTCAGGATAGAGTAGCCAGCCCGGGCATCTGCATATAATTTTCACAATGACTAGTGACATGGGATTAATTCTCTACTGACTTTGCTTTTCTTATTTTTTTTAATTCCAGTTCTGATTTATTGATTTCAGTCTTGTTCATTTGCTTTGATAGAAATCAACTTGCTCATGTCATTGACGGTTACCTCCGAAAGCCATAGCTAGACTAACTGGCGAGGGATCGAATTATGAATGTGTGATTTGATTTTAGTTTTACTTTTCTGTAATTAGATATTAAATTGCTCATCTCATTGATGGTTACCTCTGAAATCCATAGCTAGACTAACTGGCGAGGGATCGAATTATGAATGTGTGATTTGATTTTAGTTTTACTTTTCTGCAATTAGATATCAAATTTCTCATGTCATTGATGATTATCTCCGAAAGCCATAGCTAGACTAACTGGCAAGGAATCAGTTTATGAATGTTGTGATTTGATTTTAGTTTTACGTTTCTGCAATTAGAGATCAGATTGCTCATGTCATTGATGATTATCTCTGAAAGCCATAGCTAGACTAACTAGCGAGGAATCGGATTATGGATGATGTAATTTGATTTTAGTTTTACTTTCCTTGCAATTTTTTATTTCTTTGAATGCAGTAGCTTAAATCATTTTTCTGTATTTAGACAGTAGCAGAGATGATAGTTTCATGATTAGTAGTTCAATACTTACTTGTTTTAGATAGCAGCACATCTTTCATTCGTGTTCAATTATTACTGTCATCACTAGTATATTCTAAGAACTTCTGAAGTGTTAAGTGCTGGAAACCATTATAGAGGACATAATTTCCTAAAATCTATATCCATACTTGCCTTCTAAAGACTTAGGAATAGGATTTCCATTCATACTAGGAGATAAACGAAGATAAAAACCCCCAAAACAAAATAAAAATTGAAAAATGACAAAAATATAAGAAAGAGGTTGTCTTGCACAAATAGTGCACCACAATTCATCAGTTTATGACTCCCGGATTGATAATTAATGTAGCAATTTAGGACACCCTAAATTGACCAAACAGGAGATTGCATAGAAGATCCTATGAGCTGGGCTATGGTGGCCAATTGGGCATAAGGATTCGAAGGATTATTGCAGAGCATGTGATCTCTGTTAGAGAACAGGGAGGTCATCATCAAGGGATTAATTACATCTAAACCCAAAAGTGTCATTACAGGCATTCGATAAGTGGGAAATAAACTTTGTGGGACCAATTCAGCGAGTAGGAAAGAAGACAGGAGCAAGATACATCATCACAATGACTAGATACATGATCAGGTGGGCTGAGGCATAGCCCGTAAAGGATTGTAGTGCAGCCACAACTACGAAGTTAATTTTTGAATACATCTTGTCTCGGTTTGGTTACCCTTAAATTTTGATGAGCGATAGGGGTCACACTTCTTGAACGAAACAATTTCTTCCTTGCTTGAAGAGTTCCAGATGTATCATCAAAAAATTATGATGTATCATCCTCAAGTGAATGGAATAGTGGAAGCCTTCAATAAAATCCTAGAGAACACTTTAACGAATATTTGTAATACAAATTAGAATGATTGGGAAGTGTGCATACCAGTTGTTCTGTGGGCGTATAGAACTACCTATAAAAAGTTCACTAGATGGACACCGTTTAAATTGGTTTATGGACAAGAAGCCATGATGCCGATGTAATACATTATGCCAAGTTTACGGATTATTGCAGTCACATATATGGCTAAACGTGATACCATGGAAGAACTCCTCACATAGATAGTTGAGTTGGAAGAAGATCGCTTCTTGGCTAGATTTCATCAGTAGGTACAGAAGGCTTGCAAAAAGGTGTGGCATGTTTTCCATACTAAACAATGCAGCTTTAAAGTTAGGGATTTAGTGCTAATGTATGACAACTAGTTTACAATTTTTCTAGGAAAGTTCCAGATGCATTGGTTGGGGCCATAAATTGTCAAGGAGATTACGGATGGGGGTGTGGTTCAACTGGCCATGCTAAATGAGGAGTTGTTTCTAGGAAAGGTCAATGGGAGCTAGTTAAAGTTGTACAAGGGTAGTTCTGCCCCTGTATAATGACTCTATGAGGGTATGATAGTCTTATTACTACAGGAATTTGCAAGGAAGTACAGGATTATAAACTATGCTGCTAGAAAGATAGTTTGGATAAGTGAATGGGTTGCGCGACGAATCAAGGGAAGGCGTAGAGGAGATCTACGATAGCATGGTGGGTCCCATGTAGGCTGGTCAAAAAATGACCATTGGAAGAAATGTACATAACTGGATGGTGTTTTTTCCATTAAAGGGAGTGGGGGGAGCATTTAAGGAGCATATATTTGGAAATATGCCACCAAAATAGCATTAATGATAGGGATCTGGAGGGAACATATGAATTTAAATTCAAATTGGGCTATAAATACAACATCCCACTCCACATTCAAACACTTTGCTTCCTGATAAATTTCCTTGAGTTTTTTCACTTTCGCTTATGCCAAGCTAATTGCTACATGTTTGGAAAGGCTTGGAAAGAACTTCGAGAGAAGCTTTCACAACAAGGGTTCAGGAATTTACCTAAGTGGGAACGTGAAATATTCTTGGAGAAAATGATTACAACCCAAACCATTCAGACCCAACCTGTACTTACCACCTTTCCCACCACAATGCCTAGGTCATCGAGGCCTAAACCATTTGCCTCCATGATAGGAGATAAAAGCAAAAGAAGCCCCAACAAGCACTGGTGTGGCAATGACCATGTAAAAATCCAATGGAGGTCTGACAGAAGGGTAAAATGGATAGAACCAAGTAGCTGACGAAACCCTTAGACTTAGAAGAAGAAGATTTAACCACAAAAATTGAATTAAATGATGCAGATGAATCCATGCCAATTACTTGGCTACCGCCTTATATCCCACCTAGGAAGTCCACCACCAATTTTTCAAAAGACCGAGTTTTAGAAAAATTCTAGGTCTCCACACCCTTGATGCCAGAGAACATACCTTTCGAGAGCAATTTCCTAGCCCAAATAGCATATTTGAAGATGGAGGACTAGGACGTGGGGGATCACGCGAATTTCCCTAGTTGAAACCAAGAAAATACCTAAAGAAAGTATATTATGAGGAGCTAGATGTTACACAGCTCAAGCCAATGAAGTGGGTGGCTGGAGTTGAGAACGCAACTAAAGGCATCCATCATGAACTAGCATCAACACTATCTGTGCTTGCCAATTATTGATGCTAGTTCATGATGGATGCCTTTAGTTGGGAGGGCCCATTCCAATCACTGATATGTTGATAGGAGTAGACCCTATGGATGCCTTCATAGGGAAATAACAGGAGAAGAAGTTGGCAAAACAGATGAAGAGTGACTTCAGGCTGGTGAAGAAGTCACGTGGCTATGCGATTAGCTCCATATCATATGGTGTGGTTTAGTTTTCTTCACAAATATTGCTCAGAAATATCATGAGGAAGTGTCGCACTGATGATGTGTCGAAACCAGTAGTATATCAGGACGTGCAATGCACCAAAGGGGTCCAATATAATTAGGCTTAGTATCTTTGTCATGAATTCCTGGAGGATTGCAGAGAGGCCCAAGATGAGGGCAAGGCATTCCACTACGCGTGGTTACTCTTGTCGATCATGATGGTGTCATGGAGGACACCAAAGGGAAGCTAGTTTCCATAGCATGATTAAGACCTATGCGAAGCTAATAAATTTTCCTTGCTATGGGCGATAAAGGACCCTAAGCACATTATGGAGACAAAGATACTTTGGGTCCTCTTCAAATCTGAATTGAAGATGGTGATTAACCAGCGCCCATGGTTATCACCAAGCTTGCACACCCATTATGATAATGTTGTTGATTTCACAGTAGATTTTCATAATTTGTTTGTCCGGACGAAGAAATATGCCATGGACACATGGCATAAGTTGCCATCCTTGGTTACTGAAGATGATATTATGGGGGTCACCAGTAAATGGTCGAGTGACTATCTCACCCCATCTAATGTAGGCACATGAACCAGTAAGGTTGTCGTAGGTGAAGCAGAGAAAACCAGAGTTATGAGAGTAGTAACAAAGGATAAGAAGAAGGAAGAAAAAATGGTGTCTATGAAAGAAAAGGTCATGGAAAAAGAAAAGGCCGTGCAGCAGAAATAAGCTGCTATAAAGGAGAGGAAAGCACCGAAAGAGAAGGTCTCTACCAAAGAGATAGAAGCACTAAAGGAGAAATTTGCCACCACATCATAGGCCACTATTTACCTTCGTTATTTCAAAATAGAGTGCACCAACATAGAGGTAGAGACAGAGGGTGAAGAGGAAGGGGGCGCAGGATTGGAGTCCCCCTTTATTGTTAAAAAGAGGGAGAAGCAGAGTTCTACGGGACCTCGGAAGAATAAAAAGTTTAACAAGTCTGTGAGCACTACTTGTGATCAGGGATGTAAATACCATCAATGCAAAGGTTCGAGGAAAAGTTGCATGCACTCAAGGAACGAGAAGAGGTCATTACGTGTAGTCAGCAGCTGGAAGCAGCAATAGCATAGGCCTGCAGTGAGCTTCCCTAGCTCTAGATTCAATAGAAGCAACCTCTGCAAAGAATCAAAGGAGGAGATTGGAAAGGTTCATTTTGAGCTACAGCTGCAGATATCTAAGCTTCAACTTATGTTACAACCAACCACTTGTCTGGAAGTCAGAGAGCAACGCGAGGCTGTTATTAAGGAGAACATGCTTACTCTAGAAGTTGCAGTCAAGGATTGCAACCAATTGTTTGAATAGACCATGGATATGTGGACCACACTATAGGAGGATCCACACTTGCAAAATATTGAAATAGAAATCCAAGGAAAACAAAGACAGTTCGACGAAATCATAGCTACAACACGGACCTTAGCACTAGTGAAAAGGTTCACCATATTATAGGAGGGAAAGTTTCTCTAGACTGAGATTGATGAGATGTGCTAGAAGGCATTCATCATATCCTCAAGGACGTAGCCATGGGCATATGAGGCAAGCCAGCTCTGATAGATGGTGGAGAGAAAGATGAAGGCTAAGCAATAGACACATATAACCATGGACCTTGCAATTAAAGGTCGAACTACAGAAAAACTGGCTGAGGAAGTTCGTCAGGTCGTTGCGCAAGGAACAACGGACCTTCCAGCATTGAAGACATAATTTAGTGGTCTACAAGAAAATATTGAGGTAACACCAACAGAGTGACTCGAGACAAGTCACAACTTTGTTTTGGGGGCCTATTGGGACATGGTTCCCTGGGGTTAAATTTTGTATATGTTTTGTTAATATTGTAAAGTCTCCGCATTCTGAGGAGTGGAGCACCCAGACCATTAAGAGTTCAATGGGCTTTAGGAAGGTCAAAGCCCCATATTTTGTTAGGAGTTAAGTTATTTTGTGACCCGCCCATGGTTCCCAAACCATGGTATTGTAATAGAGAGTGATATAAAAAAGAGTCATAGAGAGTCATGAGAGATCTAGAGTCAATGTAGGAGTGAATGATCTAAGTAAGAGAAGTTTGTTTTTGTACTTAGGTGAAGGGGAAGGCTCCTAGAGCTATGTACGCGAAGACCTTGGTAAGTCTGCAGTTGAGTGCAAAGGTCCTTGCTGTTGTGTGTGTAGGGTTGAAAGAGTCTGTAATTGAAAATCTAAGAATAATAAAGGTTATTTTGGAGCATTATCTGTGTATCTGTGTGTTAGTGGTTACTTATGAATTTATTGTATATTCTCTCTATTTACTGCAATTTATCATGAAAAATAGTTAATAGATACACAAAACGGGTGGATCTATTTAATTAAATGATCTTATGAATGTTTAGAACAATCGATGAAGAGTTAGAATCTATTATCTGTTAGTTACTCTAATTTCTGGGTTTTAAGGGTTAGGGTTCGCGAAGGTCGAGATAAAGCCCTAAGAGTAATAGAAACACATGATATAGTCCTTTGGATGTAGAAACCTAGTTCTAGCATCCTCCAATACTGCCTCAGGTGATATTGTGGCCTGTGCTATGCGGGTTGTTGCCGAAAGGGCAGTAGTGTAGGGTTTTTTAGTTAGTGCAATGAACTCTAAACCTGGGTCCAAGCCCCCTCAAGCCAAAAAATGGTTTTGTTTCTATGACTGGGATCTATCTGAGGAATGTGTGATGTGGTATAAGTGAATACTGACTAAGAAAGAGATCGAGAAGTGGACAGATCGGAAGTTGCACGAGTTTTCAACCTAGTAAAACAGGAATCCATGTGTGTCGAAGGAAGAGTGGTTGAATACATACCTGTATACAGAAGAACAAAAATTTTTCTTCTGCTCTTTTCTATGTGAGTTATACGAATGTTTGGCTAAATTGGCGAATGGTCAAGGTATGTGGAAGTTGGATAACCCTATTATGTGGACTCCAGAACTAGTAAAGCACTTGGAAGGTTCAGGAAACAAGATCACGAGGGTTTTCGATTATTGGATCAATAGCATCGTGGGTGAATTCATTACTAAGTTCGTGATTGACAAAAATTTTAGTTATCGCAAATCTGAATGCCAATTTTTCAAAGGACCAAGGGGTAAGTATATAAAGCCCCTAGTCGCTATTAAAATGCTATTGTGTGAGAAACAGGTTATGCCATTGAATTGATGTTTACACAAGACTTAACGAAAACTACGCGAAGTGGAAAGCCATTCAGAAGAGATCTAGATTCAGGTGCTGAATACAATCCTTTGATGGGAACATCTGATAGTGACAAAGAAAGTAGTAGTCTTAAGACACCTCAAGGTGCATCGCAACCAGTGAATCAGGGTATCATAGGAATACCTCATCCATCCACTCCACCTCTTCCATCACCTCCACCTCACACACCTACACCTACACCTCCACCTCCACCTCCACCTCCACTATTCAGTATGGCAAATGCTCTGAAGATGCTCATATTCAAGGGTCAGGGGATAAAAGACCCTGAACAATTCTGGTTCATAGCAGATGTTGTGTGAAATTCATAGTAGAAAACAGATGATGACCTGAAGAAAGCGTAACTAGTCACGACATTGTAGGATAGGGTGTTAAGCTGGTATATGAATTATATTATGGCTCATCCATCTACGATGTTGAAAGATACAAAGGATGCGCTGAATAATTAATTCAAGACGCCTAGGTCTCAAGATCAGTATGTAACTGAGGTTAAAGAAATTAAGCAATAGATAAATGAGTCTGCATCCAAAGGACTATGTGATGTGTTTCTGTTACTCTTAGGGATTTATTTCAACCTTCGCGAACCCTAACCCTTAAAACCCGAATATTACAGTAACTAGCATATAACATATTCTAACTATTTGCCGATTTTTCTAAACATTCATAACATCATGTATATAGACAAATCTACCCCTTTCACCCATCTATTAAGTATGTTTCATGATAAATTGTAGTAAACAGAGAGAATATACAGTAAATTCGGAAGTAACCACTAACACACACATACACGAATAATTCCCCAAAAAAACATTTATTATGCTTAGATCTTCAATTACAGACCCTTTCAACCATGCACACACAACTGCAGGGGCCCGCACACTTATCTACAGACTTACCAAGGTCTTCGTGCATACAGTTGCAGGAGCCTTCCCCTTTGCCTAAGTACAGAAAACAAACTTCTCTTACTTAGATCATTCACTCCTAGATTGACTCTAGATCTCACATGAATCTCTATGAATCCTCTTTATATCATTCTCTATTACAATACCATGGTCCACAAACCATGGGTGGCTCCCAAAACAACTTAACTCCTAAAAAACTAAGGTACTTTGACCTTCCTAAAGCCCCTTTGAATCCTAATGACCTGCATGCTCTGCTCCTCAAAATGTGGATACTTTACAGTATTAACAAAACTTATACAAAATTTAACCCCAGGGGACTGTGTCCCAACAACCTCCCTACACTCTTTATGGGTTTTTTGTATTAACTTGACTTGTGGTTTTGACCTACTCTATTTATGGGTTTCTAATATTAACTTGACCCATGGTTTTGATCTACCTTATTTATGGGTTTCATTTATTAACTTGAGTCATGGTTTTGATCTACCCAATTTAAACCTCCCTTTATTATATGATGCAACTTTACCAACCTCATTTATGGGTTCCCTATATTAACTTAACGTTTGGTTCTTTTTGGGTATAACTCACCTTTTTTGTTGATTTAAAGTGTTTCTTATCTATTATAACCTCCCTCTATTATATAATGTGTCTTCCTTGGCCTCGACATGGATTTGTAGACCTCCCTGTTTCATTTATGGGTTTGATCACATTGTTTATGGGTTTCCTACATTAACTTAACATGTGGTTGATTCTAGTTATAACTCACATTTTTTATTGGTTTAAATTTTTTTCTACCTATTTTAACCTCCATCTATTGTGTGATGCAACTTGCCCAACTCGGGCATGGATCACTTTGTTTGTACACCTCTCTACCTTGTTTGTGGGTTTCCTACATTAACTTGACTCATGTTTTCAATCATCCATGTTTATGGGTTTTTAGTATTAAATTGACCTGTTTTAATATACCTTATTTATATGTTTCCTGTATTAACATGACTTGTGATTTTGATCTACCCTATTTAAATATCCCTCTATTATATGATGTGAATTCCCCAACCTCAATTAGGTAGCATTTAAAGTGTTTCCTACCTATTTTAAACTACCTCTATTATATTATGTAGCTTTCTTAGCCCAGGCGTGGATCACTGACCTGATTTAGAATTTTATATTGTTGTGCTAAGATCCTCCTTAGATTAGAAACAAAATTATTTCATTATGCTTAAGGATTCATGAATTTTTGCAAGTGAAATGATGAGTTTTTATGTTAATTTTATGAGCAAAACAATGTACAGATCATCATAAAAAACACATTACAACAGGAACATGATAAAGGATTTCACCCCTCCTAGGCTATGTCTCCTTGGTCTAGCTTCCAATGGCTTAGGCCTCTCTATTATGCTCAAAAGTGTAAAAATGTGTGTTTACAATGCTCAAATGCTTCTGAAACCTGCTCCAATGAGTCCAGAATGTTCAAAAATAGTACCCCAGCCTCTTTCTGCTCCTCATTTGGTCAAAAAATGCCTTAGTTATGACTTCTGCCAGTCTTTCCACAATTTCCTCCTCCAAATCTGGCTAACTTCCAGTTAAATTCATCATCTGGAGTTAATTCTGGAAGTTACGCCAAAATTAATGGCCCCACCAATGAACCCATCTATCTCATGGTTAAGGCTGAGTGGTCATATGCAAGGTGGTTAGGTCTAGCATTTAAGGTGACGATTATGTTCTTAAACTATTGGCACTAGTAGCCCCATTACAAATCACAATCAGCAAGAACTGGTGAGCCCAATGGTTTTTTAATGTAGCATGGACGACGTGCAATTGCAATGAGTGACAGACCTGATGGACTACCAACTGCATTATAACTTATATTGCATCCGAAATATATCATAATCAGTGTAGCCAAGGTAAAACATATAACAAAACTTTGAATTGTGTGATATGTGATTGTGATATCGCAATTGCAACCTGATCTTCAAGGGGCCGATTGCGGGTGAGGTTGTGGGTTTGACCCCAGCCTCCCCACATAAAATTTTATTCGACCTTTGAGAGGGCACGTGGCAGCCTTCAGGTTTGCCATGTGTCACCCTCTCATTTGTCCACTTGTATAACCTTCAACCAATAGCATCCTTCCAACTCATCCATGTATGAACGTGCCACATGGCACTCAAACATTCCCTGATGAGATTACATTGCCACCTCAGCTGCACAGTCAATGGCAACTGGGCAGCCTAGTCAACAATATGGACTTCTGAATGGGTTGTCCCCTTTTTTCTTTATGAAAAATCTACGTGTTTGCTAAAGTGAACAGAACGCGTTTCTAAAGGCATATGGTGTCTGTTTCGCGTGAAACAAGCTGCTCTAGATTTAGGATGTTGAGCACTACATAGTGGTTTAGATTCCAAACCTTTCTAAAAACCTTGATTTTTGAGCATAATTTTGAGCACTTGGTTACTCTTCCCCACTGGAAGCCTTTTGGACCCTAAAAGATCAATTTCAGTTGTCTAGAAAGTGAGGGTATAGTTCCCTCACCTTTCCAATCTTGATCCAATTATCACTGACTTCGAACTTGTGATCTACATGATGCTTGTCGTGCCTTGGTTTATACTTGCCTTTGCCCTTTTCAAGCTGATCTTGTATTGTTTGATGTACCATTTGGAGTCGTTCAATGAAGTCTTTGGCTTTGTCCATGTTACTATCAGTAGCAACATCCTTCTTACGAAGATGCTACAACACATTATGATGGAAATGGTAACAGAATTCCTCTACTTGATGCCTTTGACTCAATCTTGAATATACATATTGAAAGTATGTATTATTTTGAACATAACTTTCATGTAAAACAACATGATGCTTGAGGATAGTAATTACACAAACTATAGGCCTATAAAGTACATCAAAAAAATTGTCACTTATACCTTTCTTATAGCTTTTGACCAAGTGGAATAGTAGAAGAAAAATCATCCAATGAAAGTTCCCTTGTCATTGTAACTTAAACACTTCACGATTGAAAATTTTTGAATGAAAGGAAATGGGATTACAACATTGCATAAAGACTATGCCCATGGCATAGTCGCTACATCAATCTGAAACTCAAATGACTTTTTCAGGTTTATAAGAGCAAGTATAAAGGCTGAACTGATCTTTTGTCTTAAAGCATCAAATGCCTCTTGTTGTTTGCCTCCCCACTAGAAGACCTCTTGCACTATTGCCAAAGAATGAAAATGAGCTACAATAGAAGAAAAATTAACAAAATATTTCCTCCAACATTGGGCTTCTGCCAAAAAACCTCTTATCCAAATGATTATCTTGAGCATTAACCAATCCATAATGGCATCAATCTTGGATAAGTCTAACTTCAGCTCATATTCTCTAATATCATGGCCTAAGTACATCAGACAAGTTTTATCCAACATATACTTTGACATCTTCAATAACAAATGTTCTTGACATAAGAAATCAAGTATTTCTTTCTCACACATGACATGTTCATAATGAAATTTTCTGAAAATGAAAATGTCATCCAAGTAGACTATCATGTATATAAATGGCTTCAACACATCTTTCTTCATATACATGAAAGTAGTAGGAGCGTGGAAAAGATCAAAAAGCATAACAAGCCATTCAAACGAACCTTCTTGGTTTTTAATGTCATCTTCCGTATGTATCCTTCAACAACTCTACTTTGATGAAAACCACTTCTTGAATCCCATTCAATGAAATGCTTACCATTCTTCTTGGGCATCAAAACAAGAGGTGCACCACATGGTAAAGGATATGGTCGAATGATCCTTTTTTTCAACAATCCTTGGATTTTGCACTTTCCATTCTTCACATCCTGTGCATGTCAATGTTAGAAAGAAGACACTTTTGCTGCAATGGTGTTTCATGTTGGATTCTCCTCTTGGAAGGAAACCCTTTTACTTTTTGAAACACCTCATCATCATGGTTAGCAACATCAACCAAATAAATTTTTGAATTTGAATTACAACCATGAAACGCTTCATAATCAATATCAACATTGGGTTTGATCATAATAAGCACTAAATTTTTTCTTGAATTCACTAGTCTTTTCATTTTCCCTGCATTAACTAATGAAATATTTAGTTTCTTGCGATGATCTCTCACAATATACTCCACACCATCCTTGAACAAGTGGTACTTGTTTTTATGACAACACATTTTCTTGTAGCTTGTAAGTTTGTGTCCTTGCATATCCAACCCAATGGATATGGCTTGGGATCTAAAATGCTTTCAAGATTAAGTTTCTTGACTAAGTCATCAGATATCAAATTAGCTTGAGACCCACTATCAAAAAGTTTGTTGATTTTTGTATGTTTTGAGATTACCTCACATGAAATAATTCAATCATTGTTTCTTCATTTGGAGTGGTAGTGTGACAATTTGGTATAATAGTGCTAGCAATGGATTATTTTCCTTTTATACCCATGGTTGTAATTTTAGTTTCATCACCCAAATCAGATCCCAAATCCTCTTAAATGACAACAACTATCTTTCCTTTTCCTTTTTTGTATAATTTCTTTGGTTTCATTTCAGGATGAAGCTTCCAACAATGAGCCTCATTGTGACCCTCTCTGGAACAATGTTTTCATATTGTTTTCTCTCCTTCATGTTTAATGAAGACACTTTTCTTTGCCTTGAAACCCTTTTCTTTCTCTTTAATGCCTTTTTACTACCTTCTTATGGAGTGTTTTTCCCTTTTGCTTCAGGATGAGTAGCTTGCACACACACATCATCTAGATTATTTGGATTAAACATTAAGATAGTATGCCTAAGGTAATTATGTAAACCCCCTATGTACATCAACAATGTGTCTTTTGATTGCAAATATACACCTAACATCAAAGACATTTCTCTAAATTCTTGGGTGTAATCTTGCACATTTCGACCTTTAAGTTGTCTACAGTTCTGCCAACTCATGACGGATTTATTCATATAAGCTAGAGGGTAGAATTATCCTTTTATTGTAGAAATGAAATCATTCCAAGAAATTGAGATCTTACCGTGTTTTTTAATCTCCTCTTGGGTCTTTGATTCCCACCATACTAGTGTTTCACCCTCCATTCTCAAGGAAGCTAAGTGAATCTTTATGTCATCCTCTTGACGGCTTTGAATCCTGAAATAGACCTCCAATTGACGAATGCAATTATCAAACTTCTCAGAATTCACTTCACCATTATACATGGGCAACTCAAATTTAACATCAAGTTTTAAAAAAGGTGATTTACCAGTTCCTTTTGAAGTATGATGATGAGTATAAGGGTTGTGTTAGTGGAAGAGGGTGAAGATGATTCTGAAGAAGAATATAAATAAGATGGTGGAGAGGGTGGAGGTTTGTCTCCATCTCCATTATCTCCTCTTGAAGATCCTTCTCCTTTGGGAGGTTTGGAACTTTCCCCTTGCAACCTGGTATTCCTCTCTTCATAGAGGACCTTTACCATCTCTATCATATCAAAGAAAGCTTTTCTGAAGGTCTTCTCATCTTCTGTCATGTTTGTAGGTTCTCCTTCATGAGACATGATCTCTAGAGTCTCAACTACAACTTGAGGCTGAACTCGTGATGGAGATTGTGGCAACTTTGTTGTCCTTCCTTTTGACCCAACTTTAGGGCTTCCAACAAGCTTTCCTTCTCCTCTTTTGAGTTTTAAACTTGTAAGTATGACATAAACTTGCAAACAGTTAAATCCTTCTTTCAAAAAAAAAGCTAGTGCTCTGATACCAAACTAATATGATTTAGAATATTAGATTGTTGTGCTAAGATCCTCCTCAGATTAGAAACAAAATGCTTTCATTGTGCTTAAGGATTCATGAATTTTTGCAAGTGAAATGATGAGTTTTTATGTTAATTTTATGATAAATTTAACATAAATAAGAGACTGAACAACAACATAAACATGTACAGAAAATCATCAAAAACACATTACAACAGGAACATGATAAAGGATTTCACCCTTCCTGGGCTACATCTCCTTGGTCTAGCTTCCAATGGCTTGGACCTCTCTATTATTCTCAAAAGTGTAAAAAGATGTGTTTACAATTCTCAAATGTTTCTAAAACCTTCTCCAATGAGTCCAGAATGTTCAAAAATGGTAACCCAACCTCTTTTTGCTCCTAATTTGGTCAAAAATTGCAATAGTTATGACTTCTGCCAGTCTTTCAACAATTTCCTCCTCCAAATCCGGCTAAATACAAGTTGAATTCATTATTTGGAGCTAATTCTAGTAGTTTCGCTGAAATTGGTAAACCCGCCAACAAACCCATCTATCTCATGGTTAAGGCTGAATGGTCATATGCAAGGTGGTTAGGTTCAGTTGTTAAGGCAATAGTTCTGGTCATAAACTATCAGCACTGACAGCCCCATCAGAAATCGCAATCGGTAGGAACTGATGGGTCTTATGGTTTGTGAACTTATCATGAACGACATGTGATTGTGATAAGCATTGGATGTGGTAGACTATAAACTACATTATAATTTATATCGCATCTAGAATATATCGCAATCGGTGGAGCTAGGGTAAAACATATAACAAAACTTTGAATTTTTTGATATGCGATTGCGATATCGCAATCATAACCTGATCTTGTCAGGGCCGATTCTGTAACACCTCCCTTCTACGATGTACGATTGTGATCATCGCATCGCAACCCTTACTTGTTCTGGGGCTGATTCTTTAACACTGACTCGCCTCTAATATGTTAATTAAGAACCAACCTACGGGCATGGCAGTAAATCTTGGTGTTGTTGTGGGTGAGGTCGCAGGTTCAACCCAACCTCCCCACATAAAATTTTATTCGACCATTGAGAGGGCATGTGGCAGCCTCAAGGTTTTCCACATGTCACCCTCTCATTGGTCCACTTGTATATCCTTCAACCAATAGCATCTTTCCAACTTATGCTTGTACGAATGTGCCACATGGCACTCAACCATTCGTTGATTAGATTATGGTACCACCTCAGCTACACAATCAATGTCAAATGGGCAACCTAGTCAGATGTACGAACTATTGACTGGGCTATGCCCTTTTTCTTAACAAAAAATTTACATGTTTGCCAAAGTGAACAGAACACATTTTTGAATCCATACCATGTATGTTTCATGTGAAACGAGTTGCGCTAGATTCAGGATGACGAGCACTATGTGGTCGTTTAGGTTCTACTCCAATCTAACAACTTTGATTTTTGAGCATAATTTTGAGCACCTGAGCAATCACTTCCTCTATAGACCTCCTTTCCTTGTTTATGGGTTTCTTGTATTAACTTGACCCGTGGTTTCAATCTCCCCTTTTTATGGATCCTTCATATTAACTTGACCCGCAATTTTGATCTACCTTGTTTATGGGTTTCTTATATTAACTTGACCCATGGTTTTCATCTACCATGTTTAAACCTCCCTCTTTCTATTTTAATGACCTTTTATTATATGATGTGGATTCCCTAGTGTTTGCATGGATTTGTAGACATGTCTTCCCTCTTTATGGGTTTGAATAGCGCTCCTTTATATTATATATGGGCTTGTTGTATTAACTTAACTCGTGGTTCTTTCTAGGTATAATGCACCTTGTTTATTGATTTAAAGTGTTTCCTATCTATTTTAATCCCCCCCTATTATATGAAGCAGCTTCCCCAACCTAAGCATGGATCACTTCCTCTATAGACATCCCTATTTATGGTTTTCATGTATTAACTTGAACCATGGTCTCAATCTTCCTTCTTTATGGGTTTCTAGTATTAAATTGACCTGTTGCTTTGATCTACCCTATTTTGGTTTTGTTATATTAACTTGACCCATGGTTTTGTTGTAGCTATTAGAATCAGCGATTGACAATAATTGGAAAATGTAAAATGCACATAAAGTGGTTGTCGTCAAAGGTGCAAATGGTTTTCCCTTTAGCCTAAACCAATGGAAAAGGAGGACAGATAATTATGGATTTTTTTTAATAATATTTTTATATAAATGAATAAAAATTAATACATTGATTTTCCCATCTAACACCATTGCTTCGTATTATAATGAATAATATTTTGTATACTAAATTTTGAGGAAAATTTGAAAGTCGATTGGGTCTTTTCCAACTATTGGGTTAAGTCCAGGCACACTTCGTTCCCACAAAGGGAGGAATATGTCCATTTCACTTGGATTGAACATCATCCCTATTTTTCGTAATTCGCCCACAACTTACACTGTCATTGCTACACCTTCATGTGTCTATACTTCCAAATCACTTCCCCCTCAAAACAAATCCATGTTCATTTAAAAATCATTTAAATAATTATTGTGTTATTAAGAAATATAAATATAATTATTATGACATGTTGAAACTTATATTATTCCACTATCACTTATAATCAATGTGAAATAACACAGAAATGAGAATGGAAACTATAATCACTAAAGAACTAACATGAAAATTAATAGTGGAAAATTTGTTATGCAACCAACTCATAGAAAGATAGATCAACGACTTAAAAATTATCCTCTTTGAGGGAGAAACCTCCTTTATATTACATAAATGAATAATTTTTGGATGATACAAATGACAATACTTCCTTCCTATATATAGGAGTCTAAGGGGTCGTAATATAATCAGAGCCTACATAACAATAATAATGTAAGGGAACAAAAATAACAATAGTGGGCTTATATGGGGAAAAATAATAACAATATGGGGGCTACATGGGCATAACAATAACAATAAAGGGGCTACACTAACAATAAAAGTAAGGTACTACACTAGTATTATAGGGACCTAACAAAAATTCTATCACCAAACTCTGTACAAAGCATATTTGAATGTTTGTCAAAATGTCTCTATTTCATCACATGGCTAGAGGTATATGATATCTCAAAAAAATTCATAACTCTAGGCTCTGGGTTGTCAAAAATAGGTTTTTACATGGCCATGGAAAGGACATGTACGAATTTGAGGGACATGGTTCTACTAATTTCTAACCAAGATTCATATTAGATAAGCTTAATGGCATTACAATACGAGAAATATCTTCTATGTTCCACAATTGCCCCAATTCTTTTAGAAATAGGTAACCATGTCCATAATAACTTCGATGAAATATTAGAACAAGACAAAATCTATTTCTTGCATATGGATGGAAAAATAAAATGAGCACCTACGAAGATAATTACAAACGAAATTCACCTAAAAACTTTAGTATTGGAAGCTTAAAATCATTTGGGAAAAGTTATGTTACATATTCTTTCTCATTTAACATTCCGAAAACAATTTAAAGGATTTATCTTTGTATGTTTGATGATAAATAAAAACCCATGTGTGTATTGTAATGTACCATTAATGAGGTGTCGATTTTGTTTTTTATAATGCGATAAATCAATGGTAGTGACAAATCCTATAAAGTTACATTTTCCGATTATTAATTACTTTAACAAAGAAAAAATACATGAGAATCTCAATGTGCCTTTGAATTAGTTTATGATGTGCCAATTGAAGAAATGGGATTGTTACAAGTCATTTTGTTACATCCAATCAAATGGTCTAGAAAATGGACCAATCAACTTCCAATAACACTTTACATTCATCCCCTACAAAGCCTAGAACATTCTGTCTCCAAAAATTCTAAGAATTTTGGGTTAAACATCTCAAAACCCTAATTTTTAGACCCATCACACTTTCCCTTTGAGTAACTTGCATTGGTTTTAGGTTGTATACTGAGCAACTATGATGACTAGCACATGTTTCCTTTGATGCAAGTCTGATGGCCTCTAGAATTCAATAACAAATAAAAATAATTCCGAATATTCTCTTTCCATAAGCTTACAAGGTGGTTTTAACTATTTACTATTCATTAATATCTCAAACTCCTACTCTTGGGGTCTTATCTCTTATTCCTAGAGCTTATTTTCCCTCTTATGTGGATCTAATTCCTAGATCGGTAAATCCCAAATGCACCCCCCCGCCCCCCCATTTACCATATAAATTTATTTCCTTCTATGGAGCCTGGGTTGGCTTTTGGAGACTCTTAGTTATGCCCTCATACAATTGCTTTATGCCTAAGTATCCATTAGCCATCCATGCACATGAGTTGTGATTGAAGGCTTTCTTTGTGACAAGGGAAGGACATGATAGTTGAGAGATATCTACAAAGTCAAAGATCTCTAAAGGGTTTAAATCTCTCCTAAATTCATTAATACAAAGTGTTTTTTTTTTCCTATGCTTATGTTTTATTGATGCATATGTATTACAATGCTATCTTGACTCATTGTTTAAAGATATTAGTATATGCTATTTGTATGTTGTAGTTCTCTTGCTTGTTTTAGTTGTTTTACAGGTTCCATTTAGAGTATTTGAAGTTGGAGCTGAAGTTTACAAGCATGAAGAAGAGGCGAACTTGCATTGGACTTCGGGTAGGTCCCTTCTCCATCTTCAATTTTATTTAAGGAAATCATAAGTCTTTTTATTCCTGTTGTTTCTACATCAAGCCACGAGATCTAGGGAGTTCACTTTTGTCCACATAAGGGAATTATCCATCGAACAGGGATACTCAATAAATTTGTATTTTAATGCCTTTGATTAGTTTACGATGAACCAATAGAATAGCCCATAAATTTTCCATTAGTAACACAGTGTCTAATCACAATGACTTTTAGTTGTGCCCATGAACGTTCAAAATTGAACACATTCCTGCCCTTCCTCAGCCTTCTAGCCTGTAAAAAACTTAGGATAAAAAAAATTGTCCTTAAAAAAATTTTAAATATAAAAAATACTCGTCACTCAAGAAGGTTAGATTAAATTTATATATTCTGAAAGAAGGGAAATATCTTTTATTACTTGCCAATAGTTTATTTTGAGTTCTTTGAATTTACTCCTATTTTTATACCGACAGTAAATAATTCCAATCCAACAACTCGTATTTTTTTCCTATTGATCTCACGCATTTGTTCTTAATGGAATTCCATCTACCCACTACCCATTTCCCCATCAATGCAAGTAAATCCATGTCGAGTACAAACTTCCATGTTTCTTACACACTATACTAAAAAGGTATGAATGAATGGTTACTAGTGAGGACAATAATAATAATAACTCATTTCATTCATTTACATAGAGAACAACATTAATTTATAATATAGTCTCACATTAATCACAATGGGACGGATTGGTCCCATGTATGTTTTAAAGGAAACTATTGTAAAATTAGGGGCTAAGGAATCATATTATTCCTCTGAAATCACCATTTTCTATAGACATATCCCACTAGAATTACTCCTTGAAAAGAATGACAAGTTTCGTCCATTAATTTGAATTTTCAGAAGCCACTGAAGTAATTTCTCCACTGCCCACTTCTCTTTTGGAGTTTGTTGAAGGAAAATGTGGTGATGCCATGTGCAAATGCACTCAATTAATTTAAATATGAACCTAAACTTGAGTGATTTTTCACCCATATAAAAGGCAACACAAGCATGAATGGAAACTTTGTGATTGTCTAGCCACATTTGTTAGAATAATATAGTCAACAGCCCAATATATCAATATATTCCTTACATTCAAAATAAATTATAAAATAAAAGATGAAATCAATTACAAAATAATGTATGTGACCTTTCGTTTTTGTATGAGCAGTCCATTGACACATGAACTCTTTTTGTCTCATTTTCTCTACAATATTCATCTTTACTTGGACTATGTTGTTTGATTGTACAACATTTGATATAATCATGATTCATTTGGTCTCATAATGATACCAAAGTAGTAATTGCATTGGCTGCGAAGAAGCCATAGCGAATAGAAGTTTTAAGAATCAGTATAAAGAAACAACTTCAAGGCGAACCGGGACATAAGAAAGAATAAAGAATGGGTGATAGTAGCTACCTACCACTGATAGTAGGGTACATGAGAAAACCATAAACAAAGACATCAAATTTAGGTGGGGCTACAGGGGGTTCTGATTGTGAAATAAAATGACGATATGATGTGGGGTGACTTAATAAAATCATGAATGATGATATTTGTTGATGCGGTTTTGGGTACCAATCATTAAATCCTCTATATCTAGATGGAAAATGCTAAGAATCATACAATAAACCACATTGGACCATATATTGGATTGAAATACACAATTATATATATATATATATATATATATATATATATATATATATATCCAAAATGTCCCAATAAGCTTCATTGTCTCGACGTACCTCCCACAGGATATAGATATATATATATATAGATATATATCCAAAATGTCCCAATAAGCTTCATTGTCTCGACGTACCTCCCACAGGAGCTTCACTTAAGGAACCTCTTAGATATCACGTGTGTTTGTGGAATACTAAACAATACCCTTAATTTGACTACATATTTTAAAATATCTCTAAAAACCACATTATTTAACCCCCTACCAATACGAAGCCAATACACCTTCCCAATTCGAAAAACCCCACTTTCCCTAGATATTATAGGTATTCATTTTTTCATTTACATTTTTTATACTCCTTCATATTTTTTCGTTAACTTTGAGCTCCATTTTTTATACCTGCCAATATAAAAACAATTTACCCCCTATATATCCCTCAATATATTATGCCATTTTTTCCTCAATATATATCCCCCAATATGAATGCATGTGGTATGGTATTTCTCCCCCATTGACACCCTCATGATGCCACCTCCATTCTTCTTTTAATAATCATACTTTGTCATAAGAATAATATGGTTTGAAAATTAATACCCCAAGTTGGTGTTATTACACCTGACATGAGGTAGTGGAGCACATTGAATACCCATTGACCCATTAAAAAACTTCACGCGCACTCATGGTTCTTACTCCTCATCGATTATCCTCAAGTGCTCTTTCCTTTCAGGTTGCATCCATTTTTTCCATTTTCATTTGAATTGCAAGTTTGCAACCCATCATCCATAGAGGGTGCAACCCATCATCCACAGAGGGAAATTTATCATCCACGGTATGATGTTATACTATTGTTGGACATTAATTACAAGAATAAGAGAAGGTAAGGCTAGTTGATCTAGTTTTCAAATATGTTGATTGAGATTGAAATGGAAACCTAGTATCATAGGAGGTGGGAGTAGCACATATTTTAATATCATCACTAGTAGCACTCTTCTAGTTTATGTCCATTCAAATATAGGAGGTATCAAGGTGAGAGCTCCGACATAATCCAGCGAGTCAATTAATCCTTGTGGATTTGGTCCCTTTTCGAAGTCTTGTTACTACTCCTCCATAATGCGTGTTATCCTCCTATCAAGAAAATTTTGTATGCCTCAAATTTCCATTGTTAGGTTTAAGTTGGGTTGCAAATGCCACTGTGACAAATGTTTTGATTTCTTTCACATGCTGTAAAATCTCCACTTGATTTGTTGCTCACATTTCCATTGGCAAAATAAATCTATATTTTTAATGATGTAAGTCCACATGCTTTTTAAAACCATCTATTGAATAAAAAAACATATGTTTACCTTTTATTAATGGAATTTGAGTAAAATGTTTGTTTTATTTACTAATTTCTATTGAGATTTTATAGTGTTTTAATGTAGCCACTCTTTAAATTTTAATATTTCAAAGATTCAGAAGGACTCTATTTCATTTTGGCCTTTTTTTAAAGGGTTTATTTAATATACACTTGTCAATAGAGGTACATTTTTTTTATAACCTTTCCTCTTTGAAGGATTAGATGAATATATGACCTTCTAAATGAAATTAAGACCAACACTTCAAATTTGGAATCCTGGTGTTTGTCCTGAACAGTCATAGTCATTTTTCATGGCCGTCCTCAATAGTCAGTCACAATCCAAAATTACACACCTTTCCATAATGGAATATTTTAAAGGTAAATATAGAGTGCCTAGTTTATATATTGGTTTTTTATTGCATCTTATCATATTATTCTCACCTACTCCATAATATGGAAAAAAAAAACCTAATAATTGACTTATTGCTTTAAATATCATATTATTTTCATCCCATATTGGATATGATAAGGAAAATTTATTGTTTTGAAAATCATATTATTTTCATCCTATATTGGTTATATAATGAAAATTTATTGCTATTGATTATGTCATTCTTCTTATTGAATAAGATAGGAAAACTTATTATTGTTGAATGTTTTATTGAATTTATCTAAAAAATAATGTGAAAAATCAATCAACCAATTATTCTTTAATATCAAATTATTCTCATTAAAAAACAAAATAGTAAATAACAAACCAATAATTAATTTATTATACAATGATAGTATGATGCTTGATTTACTACGCCAACCAAATTTACAAAAAATGCAAATGAAATATTAATTTTTTTGTGTTTCCTATATTTATGGGTGTCTGTTTCATATGCAATAGCTTGTGGAAATAATAGCCCTAGGTATTTGTGTCTTCTTTGTTGATGTGACCTAGATTTGATTCTATTAATATCAGATGGTGCTTTCAAAGTTTCCATAGTGGTATCAGATGGTGCACACTCTGAGAAGTTGTGGCCAATGTATGGTATGCATTGGATATTGCAATATTTGTAGGATGTGCTCTGTAGAATTTTTAATAGTTTTTAATTGTATTTAGCTAGATGGATATTTTATATATTTTGTAGTGGTTTCCAATTTCTAAAATAAAAACGTTATCCTTCCATTATTCGATTCATTTCAATGGCCATTCTTCTATTTGCAACCTAATTTCAAATTATGTATTTCTTGTTTCACCTTGTTATTTGATGCAGAGGGTACCTCAACCCCCTTTAGAAATCATACTCAACCCACTAACATAAGCAAGAGAGTATAGCAGGCACCGAAATTCACATGACACAACAACTCTAAAACACATAAAATTAAACACATAAAGCCATTAAACATTACATTAGGACATAGGCTCAAGATGCCTTTGATTGCTTTTAGAAAAATTACAACTAAAGCCATTACACATCACATAAGGACATAGGCTCAATATAATTTAAACTGATTTCAGAAAATTTACAGCTATATATTTGAAAATACCTCTATAAGATTTATTCTTTTTCAAATTACTGGTGAGTTCATAGACCTTTAAATTTTTTATACAAATTTCATGGTTGTCAGTGTTAGTCTCACCTAAACATTTCTGATAATATTTCAATAATTTCTACTGATGAAAAAATTCACAAGTTCTATGTAAAAAACAAGCTACAATTGTTTCCCAGTTTCATTTTTTCACCCTTAACTATAGTGTTTCCATAAATTTTTCAACTAAACATCATAAATTTCTTCAACTCTCCCCTGCTATGTTCCTATTCTTCTTTTATATGCTCTTTAATATTCCCTATTTACGTTATTCTTCCTCTTGCACAAACTCTCATATTTTCAAGCTTTTTAAATGGAGCTTCCTCCTCTCCTCTTTCCAATGTTTCTATCCTTCCTACCCTTTCCTCCCATTTTTTTATTATAATAGTGTAACAATCCCAACATTAACAAAAGGTAGCTGCCATAATAAGATAAGAATCCTTACAGAAATTTACAATTAATAATAGTTGATTGCATCACATTGAAAAATTGAAAAAAGGCATTGATAAATCATTGTAGAAGTAAGGAGTAAACAAACAAGACAAAAATTATTATTAAGATAGAAAGTACAAATTCTCATGACTAGAAAAATGCTAAAATAATCATATAAAAAAAATACTCTCCAAAAGAAATAAAACAAAATAACACAAAGTGAAGGTAGGAGGACTTAACATGGTAGCCCAAGGATAACTTTCTCCACCCTGAGCATGGAGAGTAACTAAATAAAATGAGGTGATGCCAATGGTTTAGTGAAGATGTGTACAGCTTGCACTTTACTAGAAAAATGTTATTTTCTAGAACACCATCCTTGATGATTTGTTAAATGAAGTGAATCTCAACGTGTTTTTTCCTTTGATAATGTAATTGTTGGTTGCTTCTTATAGGTTTGGGAAATATGAGTTGAGCCAAGGTGATATACAAACTCATAGATGGTCTTTTAATCATCAACTAAACCAACCCAATCAAATTCAATTAAATCCTCAATCTAAGAAGTAGTAAATGCCAAAATTGGTGGCTCCCTAAATGTATCTCAAAATGCTCCTCACTACCTTACCTGGGCCATCTTGAGAGAATAGAGAGACAAGCTCAACTACAAAAGATGTATTAGATTGTGTACAAGTCAAATACATTAAAATCTTAACTAATTGTCAATACAATGAATGATTAAGGCATGGTGAATAACAACTAAGAGAAAGGGTAACACCTAACTAAAATGCAGTAGGAAGAATGCTTACAATTACCCATGCAATAGTGTTGAAGTAAATCAAATTCTTACCTTGGTTGAAAATGGAGAGCCCTTATAAAAACTAAGAAACCTATGAAGGCTAAGAAAATAATGTAGAAGACACTATCCCATCAATTGTTGTTGTTACACTTTAAAACATGAATGAAGAACCCTATCTAAGAACTAAATCATCCACATATAGAACCAAAATCAAGAGATGAAATACACATTTTCAATTTTAAACCATTAGTCATTAGAAAATTATCCATCTACCCATACCAAACTCTAAGAGATTTTTTGAAACCATAGATTGAATGCGTAAACATGCAAATAATAGAAACATCCCACATAAAACCAAGAGGCTATTGTATGTTTATTTACTCACGTAAATCACCATGTATAAAAGTAATATTCATATCCATTAGGAAAACTCACTAGCTTGAGAAAAATATTTGTTCTATCTATACACAGTTTTGTGCTTACCTTTGGAAGTCTCAGCAACAAGAGCTTGATTCTTGACGCTAGAAACAACATATAATTACATAAGTTCAAGCTATTCCCTCGTAATATGATCACATAAAAGCTCATAGTAGGAAATTTTACACTCACCTCCAAGTGCATTCGTAGTAGAATAAATGTAGAAGAAAGTACATGAAAATAACTTTAAGACTCAGGAAGAATCAAGAGAATGTATTTTTCATCTATTTTGATTTTCCCACAGCCTTTAAGTCATGTCAAAAATAACTTGAATTTGGCGAGATATTGATTTAATGGAGGTGTGCTCATTAGGTAGAACCGATGATAATTTTATTTCCAATTGTAAACCTTAAAATCCATTAACTTTATCAAATAAAGAATCCAAATTTTCCCAATTTCTTTTTGGAGTACATTCACTAATATGGAACAAGAAACTATCCAAAACATGCAAGCCAATTATACCAATAGCTTCATCAAGTTTGTTTGCATTTATTTCCTTGGTAAATAATGTTTGAGCCTCAATTTACATTGGCTAAAACCATTTAGATTGCAAAAATTATTGCATTTTTAGTTTTTATGTGTGATAATTATGTGGAGGTGGGAGCTCAACAATCCTTACTACTATCATTTTATCAATAAAGAATACAAAAAAAACTAAGAGATTTCTAGAAATATATTTGTTTATGGGTTTCCTATATTAACTTGCCATGTGGTTTCATTTTTCCCTATTTATGGGTTTTTGGCCTTAACTTGACCCATGGCTTTTATCTACCTTTTTTGTGGGTATCATGTATTACTTGACTCGTGGTTTTGATCTACCCTACTTAAACCTCCCTCTATTATATGATGCAGCTTCCCTGGCCTCATTTATGGGTTTCTTGTATTAACATAATTCATGGTTCTTTCTGGGTATAACTCGCCTTGTTTATTGATTTAAAGTGCTACCTATATATTTTGACCTCCCTTTATTATATTATGGGGCTTCCTTATCCTCAACATGGATCTTTAGACATTCCTACTCATTTATGGGTTTGATTCAACTAGTTTATGGGTTTCCTATATTAACTTAAATTGTGGTTATTTCTGAGTATAACTCACATTCCTTATTGATTTGAAGTGGTTCCTACATATTTTAACCTCCCTATTTTATATGATGCGTCTTCCTTAGCCTAAGCATGAATCACTTCCTATGTAAACCTCCCTACACGGTTTATGCATTTCTTGTATTAACTTAACAAGTGGTTTTGATTTTCCTTATTTATGGGTTTCTGATATTAACTTGACCCATGGTTTTGATCCACCTTGTTGTTGATCAATGGTTGTCATTGATGTCAACCCAAGCAGCACCAGGGGCTACCCCAATCTTTCATGGACATTTTGACTCGATAAATTACTCTATTTTGATTCAAGGTTCTAGATGGATTCTAATTGTCGAGATGTTTCCATTGATATATGGCACACCAAGTAATTCTTCACAGTTTGAGAGATATTCATGTTTGAAGTTAGTAACCCCAGTTAGTGGGCTAAAACCCTATGGGGTTGTGGCACGACACTTATAATTGGTTGTGGTCATTGAATAGTAAATAATTAATAATAAAAAAATTTCTCCTAAAATCCCTCCAACGTTCACTTGTTGAGGACCCTCTCAACTCAAGACATTCATATAAATAATGACCCTCATATCCTCCTCTAGTAGGGATTGTGTAGCTTCAAATAGGTCATTGTGGAATTTTCGCTATAACGCTTTTTCTACGAAGCTTTAGGATATTAAATCAAAACCCATTAGAGTTGAAACCTTGATGAACATCGTGACTGAATTTCAGATCTTTTTTCGCTATTTTTTCGGAGATATGATTTGAGTAAGTTAGGATTTTTCACGCTCCCGAATTCCATGTCAAACATGTGACATTGGGAAAATCATCCTAACTTGCTCTCTGAGCATTGGATTCAAATTTCATAAATAGTCAAAGAAAGAGAACGAACTTTAGTTTGTTGAGCAGAATTTTAAGGGTCGAAGGTCACAACAGTGACATGTGGCACTTCATACAAGTTCATTCTACTGAACAAGTCTATAACCAGTCCATCGTGGGAGATTGAGCGTAACTCTTTCTTGAATACTCCAATCTTGATCATACATGTGGGGCTGGAAAGTGGACTCAAAGGGTGACCACAGGATGAAATTTCAAACCCTCGAGATCGGAAATTACATACATATAACAAATTTAATATTGAGATCCTAGAAGGCAAGAAAAATCATGCATTCAAGGATCACTGCAGTAAGGACCACACATCAATAGTCAAGGGTAAGTCTCCTACAACAAGGTATATACGATTAGTGTTTACATTTGAAATATGAGTATCATCTCTGACATATGTTTTTGCAAGACAATGTAAGTACATATAGGATCTATGTTATATCTTTATGTCTCTATATGTCATAGTTAATTTTGATACCACATCTCAGATGTCCTATTCTTGATGCTACACATTTGATGCTACATATTCTTGATGCTACACCAAGTCTGCTAAATCTATTTGATGTTGTAAGTTCATGTTACTTGTCTTGTCATAATTGATAGAATGGTCTCTGTTATTGTACTTAGAACTTGGTCCATCACAAGTCTAGTGTCTGCAATCATTTTTTATTGTATATATCTTTAGGTCAGTTTTGGATATAATCTTCCATAGAGTTCAGGCCTATATAGAGAGTGGGAGCATTTGTCTACTGCTACAACAAGTCAACAACAAAAGTGACGAGCACACTTCAAGTACACATTGTAATTTTAATTTGTATTTATTCATTATTATGCACTTACATGTGTTTTCTAGGAAAAGGTAACTTTAAGGGTATTTTATTTAGTTTTGGGATTGGTTTCGCCTGAAAAATTTTGCATGCAGGTAGAAGAAGATTCAAGTACAACTTAAAGCAAGAATTGAAGAGCAGAAATAGAAAATCAAAGGAAGCATTGCAGCAGGATATCATTTCATGACATGACAACCATTTGTGTATTGTGAAGAAGTGTCAAGGCCAAGAGTCATCATTGTAAAGTTGTAAAAGAGTCATCATTTTAAAGATTGTAAAAGAGTCATTTGTCAAAGAATCAACTTGCCTAGAGTCGAAGAGGCAGTGTTGGGAGGTATAGGAGTCACTGTTGGGATGATGTCATGGATGGGTTGTAGGTCATAGAGTGATTGGGTATTTGGTCAAGTACACGAAAATAATTGTAAATCTTATTATATCGTGGATTTTTGTCCCTAGTTTGGGAATCCATAGTCTTGTCTTATTTCAGTGATTATAGGGTGGCAAGGAGGTGCTAGGTAAGTGTATGAAGTCGCCTACAGGTTGGGGCCTATGAACACTTCAGGGTGGTAGGGTGGTGCTAGGTCGAGTTATGCCTCGCTAGGGTGTTGGGGCATCCATTTAGTTGATTACTGAGGAAACCAGGGGATTGGAGTGTCCTTCTAGTGGGAGTTGTAGAAGAATGCTTTTCTAGAATTCTAGGAATTTGTTGCTTTCATTTCAATTAGGGGTGAAGATTAAAGAATTTATTAGAGAAGCGTTAGGTGGTTTTTTACCCAGAGGGGGTTTTCCATCTAAAATTAGTGTGCCTACTATGTTATTTTATTTATTGTTATTACTACATAAACATTATTAATAATTGAAGATCAAGTAATGCTCTAAAAATATTTAGAAGTGCTAATTTCTAAGGAATATTGGTTCACCTCCCTCTCAGTATTTGCAACAATTGGTATCAAAGCTTGGTTCCTTCAATAGTAGTTTAACAACTTGAAGGATATCATGAAGTATACTAAGAATAAAGTTCCTTTATTCAATGGAAATAACTATGCACTTTGGAGTGGAAGAATGCAGGTTCATTTGCTAGCAAAAGGATACAAATTATGAGAAATTGTTGAAAAAGGCTTCACACCGACCGAGGATGAACAAGGTAAGAAAAATATCATATATGATGTAAAGGATAAAGATGATATTAATAGTGGGCTTATGGAATATGTTTATCTTAAGGTATTGAGTTGCAAAACTGCTAAAGAGGTATGGGGAAAACTTGAAAATATATATGCAGGTGACTCAAAGGTGAAATAAGCAAAGATTCAAATTTTTAGGAAAAATTTTGAGCAACTAAAAATTAGGGAAGATGAAGATATTGTTGCATACTTTTAGTGTGTTGATGAAACAATAAATACAATTGAAGGTTTGGGAGAACATATTGAAACAAAAATTGTTGTCCAAAAGATCCTCAGAACCTTGCCAAAAATATTTAACCCTAAGGTATTTGTCTTGGAAGATAGATCGAATATGACCAATCTCAGCATAAATGAATTGCATGGAATTCTTACAGCATATGAAATGAGGATTGAAGAAGAGGATGGAACATCTCACTTAGAAACAACATTTGTTGCATCCAAGAAGAATAGTAAGGACAAACAGACTTCGAAAGAAAAAACTTGTAATTGTAAGGATGAGGAAAAGGAAGAAGATGAAGAAGAATTCTCAGATAAAGAGTTTGCCTACTTCACTAGGAAAATGAGAACAATTATGGGAAAATTGAAAGGTAAAATTCCATTAATATGTTTTGATTGTGGTGAGGTTGGGAATTTTGTAGCCAAATGTCCTCACAAAAATGAGGTTGTTACGAAAGGAAAGAAAAATCCTAGGAAGTTCAACAAGCAAGGCAAGAAGAAATAGTTTAAGAAAAGTTTCTTCTCCAAATAAGATAGCTCCTCATCCAAAGAAGACAGTGATAACAAAGAATAATTCAATGGAAGAGTATTGTTTATGGCCAAGCACAATAAGCAAGAGGCACCTAACAAAGAAGGAGATGAAGAAGAAGAAATGACTGGGGTTGAATTTCAAAACAAACTAATCAAGGTTATCAAAGAGCTTAAGGCCGAGAGGAAGCATGTAAACACTCTTGAAGATGAATTAAAGACAGAAAGGGAATAGGTCCTGAATCTTAAAATCAAGGTTGAAGAATACAAACGAATTGAAGAATCGCTTGGGAAAGAATTAAATGAAAGTAACAAGGAAAGAGAAGCATTGGAAGTTGAAATTGTTTCTTTACGTAAGGAAGTAAAAAATGGAAAAACACTTCAAAACTATACGAACAGCTCAAAGACTTTGGATGAAATCATCAACAACCAACGATCATGTAGTGACAAGACTGGTCTTCGTTACAAAGAAAAATTTGAAAAGTAGTCAAGTCCTTCTATGACTACTAAAGAAGATGGATATGCAAAATCTACCAAGCAAGTATATCTCCCCGCTAGATCAAGGGATCAAGATTCGTAGGAAGAACCTTGGAAGATAATTCCTCGAAGAAAATTTCCTCCCAAGTATCAACCTATCTTTTATGGTCATTGTTATTCATGTGGAAAGTTTGTACATAGAGCTGCAGAATGTCGCATGCATGTTTGGAAGGATATAATTCCAGGAGATGTCTCAGAAATGGATATTCTAGAACTCAGTAGAATATCAACAGATATGATCATTTGAGAGATGATGTTGAATGTTACAAATGTAACAATTTTGGACACATGGATCAAGATTGTAGGAATAAGAAGGTCTCTAAAAGGAAACAGGTACATGAAGACAAAGAAGATAATAAGGTTTCAACGGTTATTCTTTCAGGCTTTGTAAAACCAAAAGGTCATGAGGAATTAGCAGTTACTCTAGATAATGACTCAAGTCAAGATGGCCCGTTAGGTGACTCACTATTTTGAACAATATGGCTTGTTGACTCCTTAATGTTTGTAGAGGAGGAGTCTATGCAGAAGTATATGGCACAAGTCTACGATTGACAGGAAGGTAGTTTGAACAGGAAGGCAGTTTCATTACAGGTTCAGGGGAAGCAAAAAATTTGAAGGATTAAATGTTACTAGGAACAGGGAAAGATTAGTCCGCAAAGGATATGCACAGGTTGAGGGAATAGATTTTGAGGAAACATTTACTCCCATTGTTATAATGGAAGCTATTAGGATGTTTCTGACTTATGCTTGCTCGAGAAAAATCAAGGTCTACCAAATGGATGTTAAGTTAGATTTTCTAAATGGTGAATTGGAGGAAGAATTTTTCATTGAACAACCTGAAGTTTCTCTTCTTCTAACAAAGAAGAGTATGTCTGCAGATTAAACAAGGCTCTATATGGTCTCAAGCAAGCTCCTAAGGCATGGTATGATCATCTTGACGGATCTCTACATCAACAAGGATTCAAAAAAGGAGGTGTTGACAACAATCTTAATGTGAAAGTGGATCGAGATAACCTAACAATTATCGAAGTATATGTCGATGATATAATCTTTGGAAGCAGTGATGGCAGATTAAGTAAATACTTTGCCACAAAAATGCAAAGTGAGTTTGAAATGTCTATGATTGGTGAACTGACATACTTTTTAGGGCTTCAAATTTCTCAGTAGGATAAAGGAATATTCATATATCAAACCATGTACATCAAATAAATGCTCAAGAAATTCCAGATGGAAGATTGCAATCCAGTCCTTACCCCCATGGTAACATGTTGCAAATTAAGCTTCAAAAATTCGTCAAAGGATGTGGACCAAAGGTTGCATAGAACCATGACTGGTAGTCTCTTATATGTGACATCCTCCCAACCTGATGTGATGTAGGACGGTTGACAAGTAGCAAGATTCCAATCAACACCAAAAGAATCTCATATTATTATCGTCAAAAGAATTCTTTGGTATCTTAAGGGCATAGCGAAATATGGTCTATGGTATCCCAAAGGAAATGATTTGGTCATCCAAGCTTATATAGATGTAGATTGGGAAGGAAGTGTTGATGTTCGTAAGAGTACCAGTGGAGCAAACTTCTATCTAGGTGGTTGTCTTGTTTCATGGTTAAGTAAAAAGTATTCTTCAATAGCGTTATCCACAATAGAAGAAGAATATGTCGCAACAACATCTTTTTGTACTCAAGTTCTTTGGATGAAACAAACTTTTCAAGATCTTCAAGTCAAGTTCAATGAGCTTATTCCAATATTTTGCGATAACACCAGTGCCATCAGTATCTCCAAGAATCCTGTGATTCATTCCAAAACAAAGCACATTTCGATTAAATATCATTTCGTTAGAGAGAAGGTCGCTGAAAAGAATATCAAGCTTGAATATGTTGGCACAAAGGACCAACTTTCTGACATATTTACCAAACCATTACCTTTTGAAGCATTTGAGTATCTTCGCCAAAATATTGGGATTTTGAAGCATTTGAGTATCTTCGCCAAAATATTGGGATTCTCCCAAGTTCTCATTAGAATCTTTCTCTTATCTAACTAACTAGAAAGGGGGAGTGACAGTGTGTACAGGTTCATAGGATGACAGTTTGTTAGGGGGAGTTACCCTTTGCCATTGATGACAAAGGGGGAGAGAAGGTAGTGGGAAGAGGTGTTATGATCATAAGGGGAGTACTTGTGTTGCCATCAATGCCAAAGGCGAAAAGTGTTGATCAGTGGTTGTCATTGATATCAACCCAAGCAGCACCAGGGGTTACCCTGATCTTGCATGGGCATTTTGACTTGACAACTTACTCTATTCCGAGTCAAGTATCTTCTAGATGCATTCTACTCTTCAAGATATTTCCTTTGATATATAGCATACCAATTAATTCTTCACAATTTGAGAGGTTTTCATGTTTGAAGTTAGTAACCCCAGTTAGTGGGATAAAACCTTATGGGGTTGTGGCATGGTACTCATAATTTGTTGTGTTCATTGAATAGTCAATAATTAATAATAAAAAAGTTGCTCCTAAAATCCCTCCAACGTTCGCTTGTTGAGGACCCTCTCAACTCAATACATTGATATGAATAATGACCCTCATATCCTCCTCTAGTAGGGATTTTGTGGCTTCAAATAGGTCATCATGTAATTTTCACTATAACTTGTGTTCTGCGAAGCTTCAAAAGATGAAATTAAAACTCATTTGAGCCGCAATCTTGATGAACCTTGTGAGTGAATTTCAGATCTTTTTTCATTATAATTTCGGAGATATGATTTGAGGAAGTTAGGGTTTTGCAGGCTCCCAAATTCCATGTCAAACAGGTGATGTTGGGAACATCATCATAACTTTCTCTTTGAGAATTGGATTCAAATTTTGTAAATAGTAATGGAAATAGGATGGACTGTATTTTTTTAGTATCGACTTCAAGGCTAAAGGTCGCAATAGTGACACATGGCACTTCATACAAGTTCGCTCCACTGAACCAGTCTATAATGAGGTCATCGTGGGAGATTGGACATAAATATTTCTTAAAGAATCCAATCTTGATCAGATGTGTCGAGCTGGAAAGCAGACTCAGAGGGCTACCACAAGATGAAATTTCAGACCCTAGAGATTTGAAATTACATATATACAATAGATTCAATATCGAGCTCCTAGGAGGCAAGAAAAATCACGCATTCAAGGATCACTGTAGTAAGGACCACATATCAATAGTTAAGGGTAAGTCTCTTACAAAAATTTATGTATGTTTAGTGTTTACATTTGAAATATGAGTATCATCTCTGACATATTTTTTTTGCAGGACAACATAATTACATACAGGGTCTCGGTTATATCTCTATGTCTCTATATGTCACAGTTAGTTTTGATACCACATTTCGGATTTCCTATTCTTCATACTACACATTTTATGCTACATATTCTTGATGCTACACCAAGTCTGCTAAATCTATATGATGTTGTAAGTTCATGCTACTTGTCTTATCATAGTTGATAGAATGGTCTCTGTTGTTGTACTTAGAACTTATTCCATCACATGTCTAGGGTCTATCATTAGTTTTTATTATATATATCCTTAGGTCAGTTTTGGATATAGTCTTGCATAGAGTCTAGGCCTATATCAATAGTGGGAGTCTTTGTCTATTGTTGCAACAAGTCAACAACAAAAGTGACAAGCACACTTCAGGTATGCATTTTAGTTTTAATTTATATTTATTCATTATTATGCACTTACATGTGTTTTGTGGGCAGAGGTAAGTTGAAGGGTATTTTGTTTTGTTTTGGGATTGGTTTCCCCGGGAAAATTTTGCATGCAGGTAGAAGAAGATTCAAGCACAAGTTCAAGAAAGAATTCAAGAGTAGAAGTATCAAATCAAAGGAAGCATTGCAACGGGACATCATTTGAAGACATGAAAACCATCTGTATAATGCGAAGAAGTGTCAAGGCCAATAGTCATCATTGTAAAGTTCTAAAAGAGTCATTTGTAAAAGAGACATCATTGTAAAGATTTTAAAAGAGTCATTTGTGAAAGATTCATAATGCCTAGAGTCGAAGAGGCAGTGTTGGGAGGTATAAGAGTAACTATTGGGATGATGTCATGGATGGGTTGAAGGTCATAGAGTGATTGGGTATTTTGTCAAGAAAACAAAAATCATTGTACATCTTATTGTATCGTGGACTGTTGTCCCTGGTTTGGGAATCAAGATTCTTGTCTTATTTCAGTCATTTTAGGGTGGCAGGGAGGTTCTAGGTAGGTGTATAAAGTTTCCTATAGGCTGGGGCATGTTAACACTTCAGGGTGGTAGGGTGGTGCTAGGGCGATTTGTGGCTCACTAGGGTGTTGGGGCATCCATTCAGTTGATTACTGAAGAAACCAAGTGTTGGGGGGTCCTTCCAGTGGGAGCTGGAGAAGAATGCTTTTCTAGAATTCTAGGAAGTTGTTGCTTTCATTTCAGTTGGGGCTAAAGATTAAAGAATTTATTAGAAAAGCATTCGGTGGTTTTTGACCCGGAGGGGTTTTTCCACCTAAAATTATTGCACCTACAGTGTTGTTTTATTTACTATTACTACTGCATAAACATTAATAATAATTGAAGATTAACTAATACTTTGAAAAGATTTAAAAGTGCTAATTACTAAGGAATACTGGTTCACCCCCCCTCAGTGTCTCCAACACTTGTTTCAGCCTCCCTCTATTTTATGATTCAGCTTCCCTAGCCTCAATTATGGGTTTCCTGTATTAACATAACTTGTCGTTCTTTATGGGTATAACTCACCTTGCATATTGGTTTAAAGTGTGTCCTATCTATTTTAACCACCTTATATTATATAATGCAACTTCCCTAGCTTCAACATGGATCTGTAGACCTTGCTTCCTTGTGTATGGGTTTGATCCACCTTGTTTACAGGTTTCCTATATTAACATAACTTGTAGTTCTTCTTGGGTATAACTCATCTTGTTTGTTCATTTAAAGTGCTTCTTATCTATTTTAACTTCTCTTTATTCTATGATATGGGTTCCCTAACCTAAACATGGATCACTTCCTCTGTAGACCTCCCTACCTTGTTTATGGGTTTCATATATTAACTTGACCCATGGTTTCGATCTACCTTGTTTATGGGTTTCCAATATTAGCTTGACCCATGATTTTAATATATCTTGTTTATGAGTTTCCTATATTAACTTAACATGTGTTTTTCATCTAATTTGTTTAAATCTCCCTCTATTATATGATGTGGGTTCCGCAACCTCATTTAGGTAGCATTTAAAGTGTTGCTTATCTATTTTAACCTCCTTGTATTATATGATGTGGCTTCCCCAACTAGGGCATGGATCAGTTATTTTATAGATCTCCCTTCCCTATTTATTGGTTCCTATATTAACTTGTCTTGTGGTTTCAATCTCCCATGTTTATGGGTTTTCGATGTTAACTTGACCTATAATTTTGATCTGCCCTCTTATGGAATTCCTATATTAACTTGACCCATGATTTTGATCTACTTTGTTTAAACCTCCCTCTATTATATGATGCAACTTCCATAGCCTTGGCATGCATATGTAGACCTCCCTACCTCGTTTACTGGTTTGAATCACCTTGTTTATGGGTTTCATATATTAACTTAACCTGTGATTCTTTCTAGGTATAAATCACCTTGTTTATTGATTTAAAGTGTTTCCTATCTATTTTAAGCTCCTTCTATTATGCGATGCAACTTCCCCAGCCTGGGCATGGATCACTTCCTCTATATACTTCGCTACACTATTTATGGATTTCCGGTATTAACTTGACCTATGGTTTCAATCTACCTTATTTATGGATTTCCTATATTAAATTGACCTATGGTTTTGATCTTCCATGTTTATCGGTATCCTTTATTAACTTAAACCATCGTTTTGATCTGCCATGTTTATTTGACCTGTGGTTTTGGTCTACCCTATTTATGGTATCTTCTATTAAATTAGTCCATGATTTTGGTCTACCATGTTTAAACATCCCTTTATCTATTTTAACTTCCTTGTATTATATGTTGTGGCTTCCCCAACCTTGACATGGATCTATAGACTTCCATTCCCTATTTATCGGTTTGATCCACCCTATTTATAGGTTTCCTATATTAACTTAACTTGCGGTTCTTTCTAGGTATAACTCGACTTGTTTATTTATCTAAAGTGTCACCTATCTATTTTAACCTCCCTCTATTATATGATATGGCTTCCCTAGCCTCGACATGGATCTATAGACCTACTTGCACTATTTATGTGTTTGATTTGCCTTGATCATGGGTTTCCTATATTAACTTAACCTATTGTTCTTTCTAGGTATAACACACCTTATATTTTGATTTAAAGAATTGTTTATGTATTCTAACCTCTCACTACCCTAACCAAAGCATGAATCACTTCCTTTATAAACCTCCATGCCTTAATTATGGGTTGAGCGCAAGGGGAGCTCGTGGAGGAGGTGGTGGAGGTGGAGGTGGTGGTAGAGGTGGAGATGGAGGATGACGAGGTGGAGGAGGAGGAGGATGAGGTGGAGGAGGAGGAGGATGAGGCGGTGGATGTGGAGGTGGTGGTGGAGGTGGAGGATATGGTGGATGAGGAGGTG
The DNA here is from genome assembly GCA_031772625.1 of Pinus tabuliformis. NCBI lineage: Eukaryota > Viridiplantae > Streptophyta > Pinopsida > Pinales > Pinaceae > Pinus > Pinus tabuliformis. The sequence continues at coordinate 809,429,695 of CM062804.1, read as the reverse complement.
GTTGAGGAGGAGGAGGAAGAGGAGGAGGTAGTGGTGGTGGTTGAGCAGGAGGTGGATGAGGTGGAGAAGGAGGAGGTGGACGTGGAGGAGGAGGAGGTGTAGGTGGAGGATGAGAATGGGGAGGATGAGGAGGAGGAAGAGGTGGTGTAGGAGGTAGATTTGGATGTGGAGGGAGAGGTGGTGGAGGAGGCGGTGAAGGTATATGGCTTCCCTAGCCTCGATATTATATTATGGTGTAGATATAATTAATATTTTAACCTCTCTTGTAAATTTATTAATGTCGAGGCTAGGGAAGCCATATCATATAATAGAGGGAGGTTAAAATAGATAGGTGACACTTTAGATAAATAAACAAGTCGAGTTATACCTAGAAAGAACCGCAAGTTAAGTTAATATAGGAAACCTATAAATAGGGTGGATCAAACCGATAAATAGGGAATGGAAGTCTATAGATCCATGTCAAGGTTGGGGAAGCCACAACATATAATATAAGGAAGTTAAAATATTAACCTCCATGCCTTAATTATGGGTTTGTAGTACTAACCTGACTTATTCAATCTACAATTTTTATGAATTTTTTTATATTAACTTGATCCTTGATTTTGATGTATCTAATCAATAGTGATAAAAAAATATAACCTACTAAGAGTGGTCGCCATCGAAGGTGCTAATTGTTTTCTCTTTAACCTACACCAATGGAAAAGGATAGATAAATATGAATTTTGTAATAATATTGTATATAAATAAATAATACTTTTAGTAAACTGATTTTACCGTCTGACACTATTGCAATGTTGATTATCATGAAAAATAAGTTTGATACTATAGTGTGTACATATTGAAAGTCCGTTGGGTCCGTTGGGGCTAAAGTCCAGGCCCGCTTCGTTGGAACAAAGAAAGGCATATGTACATTGCACTTGGATTGAACGCCATCCTTACTTTTCTGAATTCACCCGCAATTTACACCGTCATTGTTACGCCTTCACATATTTGTACTTACAGACCACAATACCTTGGAACGAATAAATGCTCAATTGAAAAACATTTAATTAGTCATTCTCTTAATAGAAATATAATCATTAGGAGGGGTCGAAATATACATTATTCTATCGAGTTGTTTTTAGTGTGATTTTTTAGATTTTCCAGTGTCAAAATCAGGTGGAAAATTTTGAAGTGAAATTTTGATTTGTGTTATTTAAATAGGTTTTTTGACTGTATATGGATTCAACAACCTGAGAAACTCTTAAGCTACTTGGATTGTGCTGGATTACCCATCAAACTTGTGATTGTAATAAATTCCTGCCAAATTTTAGAAAATTAAACAAAAAAACCACCAAAAAACTTCCAAAAAAAAATCGAAAATCACACTTAAAAACAACTCCTTATTCCACTATTACTCATAGTCAATGTAAAATAATAAACAAATGAGAATAATCAATGTAAAATAATAAACAAATGAGAAAAACCAGTGTAATCACTTAATAACAAACGTAATAATTAATGGTGGAGAAATTCAAAACCGATTCATACTGGCACCGGATTCTGTAAAAAGCAGATTTGAACTTTTGCCCAAGTCTCTCTATTTCATCATATAGCTAGGAGGGACATGGTATCTCAAAAAGGTTTCAAACCTCTAGTCTCTAGTTCGTCGAAACAAAGTTTGACACGACCTTGGAAATGACATTTGCCAATTCAGGGGACATGGTTCCGCTAATTTCAAACCATACTTCATATCAGATAAGCGTATTGACATTACAATAGGAGCAGTATCTTTTCTGTTCCACAATTGTCTCAATACTTTTGGAAATAGGTAACCCATTCCATAATATGTGGATGGAAAAAGAAAATGAGCGTCGGCGATAATTACAGACGAAATTGACCCGAAAGCGGTCACAGTCCAAAATGACACGCCTTCCCATAACGATACTGAGTACCTGGTTTATATATTGGTTTTTTATGACTTCTTATCATAGTATGGAAAAACAGTAACCTAATAATTGATTTACTCCTTTTGAATATTACATTATTCTTATCAATGTCCTTTTGAATATTACATTATTCTTATCAATGGATAAGGTGCTTATTAGATTGGAAGCAAAAACTTATTGATTACAATATTTCACTATTCTAATTTAGTAAATAAAATTGAAAATTTTATTATTTTTTATTTTGTAAATTTCATATGGTACATTAAATATTAAATTATTCTTATCAACGGAGAAGGGGCTTATTACACAAAAGGAAAAACTTATTGATTTTAATATTTCATTATTCTAATTTATTAAATAAAATTGAAAATAAAAATGGAAAAACTTATTGATTTCAATATTTCATTATTCTAATTTACTAAATAAAATTGAAAATAAAAATCATTGTTACATTTTTTCTTATTAGGTAAATTTCAAGTTAGAGAAAGATTTCGGCGAAAATCACATGGAATCTCATTTGTCGGCGCGTTTCGAACCAACTAGAGTGGTTCATCGTCAGGACAAGTTGAAGAAACAGATCTAGCTCATCATACTAAATAGGTTGAGCAGAGCCTCCAACAGCTAACATATCTAACGGCTAGTTTGACTTAAGGACAAGGGTCAAAATTATTATAATATTTTAATAAATAAATTAAGGTAAATGGTACGAGACCTAATAATTAAAAACTATAAGTTAATTAATAATTAGTTACAAAAAAGGCAAATGAAATTCCATGTGATTTTCGCCCAAATCTTTCTCTAACTTGATATGAATCACAGAAGCCTAAACTCTATTAGGTAAATTTCATTAAATATTTCACCATCTTTTACTGAAATATCATATTATTCTCATCAAAATACAAGATGAAATTTACATAACCAAACTAACCAAATTTACATAAAATGCAAATGGTATAGTATGTTTTCCGAGGTTCAGTGCAAACCTCCACGTCCAATTAAGGTTTTGCTACCTGCATTTATGCGATGCCTATTTCGTTTGCAGTAGTATTTGGAAATAGTAGCCCCACTAGTTTGTTATTGATGTGACCTGCAGTTCATGTTATTAAGCTATTGAAATTGCCATAGTGGTATCAGATGGTGCACACTCTAAGAAATCGTGGCCAATATATGTCTGCATTGGCTATCGCAACATATGTGCTCTGTAGATCTCTTTAATCGTGGTTACTTGTACTTGCCCAGATAGCTCTTTAATATATTTCATGGTGGCTACAAATTTTTAAAACGCAAAGATAATCCTTCCATTATTTGATTCGTTTCGATGGCCATTCTTCTATAATTCTTTATTTCCATCACCGATTTTACTTTGTTATTTGATCTCAATCCCCTTTGATATTCAGAATCAACCCACTAACACAAGTAAAACAATGGAATATGTATTAAAATTCACATGACAGAGATACAATAGTGTTGGAATGTAATGGTTAATATCTCTTCGAGTCGTTAGGTAGTTTATTTACTAAATAGTTTTAGTTAGGTAAAGTATTTAATACATAAGTAGTAATTTGCAATAATGAGTTAGAGTGTATCAAATAAGATGTTGGATTGAGTTAAATAAGTAGTTTTATAGATTCTCTATGTAATCAGTTTTTTGTGTGGTGTAGCAAATTGGTATCTTAATCAAGAGTTTTCAAGTTTTATTAGGTTTTTCTAATGTTACCAGACTCAAAATAAACAATAAATTGGAGAGGAAAAAGAATGAAGAGTTTTAATTAGATCTATAAAAGAAAGGAAAAACTCAACGAATACAATAAATAGAGATATACAAATAAATTGAATTAAAAGAAACATTTTTCATTCATACTCAATAAAGCCATGTCCAAACAATGCATAATATCAATAGATATCCAAAATATCATAAATGAATAAGTATCTCATATATGTTATGAGTCCAAACATGATTCAAAGTACACTTTGAGTTCTGGCTCCTAACCAATGAGTACAAAACTAGAAGCATATGCTTCTAAAAGTTTATAAACTACTACAGTAAAAAAATAGCAACTAAGACTCTAAGAGTGGGAATTAGAAGTGATTCCTCCCACTCATTCGTGTGCTTGACTCTCAAAATTCTCTAAGTCATCTAGGCTTAAAAGAGGAGCCTTCTCCGATTGGACCCAATCTAATGCAATTGCAGTATTTCAAGGTTGATTCGTGAATGATCCAAACCTACCATTATCATGAAACATGGAAATGTTAATTAAAGTTTGAACTTTAAAGTGCAAATCAAAGTATGAAACCTTCTAATTCAAACGCAAATGACTAAGCCAAGCCTTTTGTTCCTCAAGGCATAGTGCCTAGACTCTCACCTAGTATTTTCTTGTTGCGAAGTAGTAGATTGTAATGGACAAATGCAAGGTCATTTAATTGCTTTTGTGTCAATTGGTTGCATTTCTTAGAATATATTTTATCAAACATGCTCCAATTGTTCTCACAACCTGAAGCAATGCATCATTGGTTTAAGATTCTAATGGTGAATCTCTTCAAATCTAGTTTATCACTACCAAAGTTTTGCCACTAAAGGCCTAGAAAGTGGCAAGGGTTCATGAGTGGTAAGTACTACATATAGGTCAAAGATGATAAATACTAAAAAGACAACAAAATTTAATATAACATTTAAGTTTTTAATAAAAAAAATAAAAAAATTTAATGAAATAATGAAGCCTTCAATCCTCAAATGGTACCAAGCAACATCTTAGTCCTTTCTTGTATAGCACTAGTACAGGCAAATAATTTGGTTGGTGCCCTATAATCCTATAGCTGGGCAAAGACGCGGCTTTGAAATTCTTGATTAGGAAGGAAATTTCAATGCATGTCATCAGTACTCTGCCAACCTCCCCATCGTCATTAAATTTGTTTTTGCCATAACAATACTATGTGTTTAAGAAATACCCAACAATATGTAAAGGGGATTTCAATTCCCTATCCCAACATGCATCAATAATATCCCGAAGAGGAATATACTTGGCCTTCTCATCCCCATATCTTCTTTTGATGGCCTCCTTTGTGAGATCCATCACCTCATAAATGTAATGCATGGCAAGTTTGTCACTATTAACCATCCTGAAAGTTCAAAATTTCAAATTGAATAAAATATGAAACTTTGAAAATGAAATGAAGCCTGAAATGAAATTAGTAACCCCGGTTAGTGGGCTAAAACCCTATGGGGTTGTGGCACGGCACTCATAATTGGTTGTGGTCATTGAATAGTAAATAATTAATAATAAAAAAATTTATCCTAAAATCCCTCCAACATTCACTTGTTGAGGACCCTCTCAACTCAAGACATTCATATAAATAATGTCCCTCATATCCTCCTCTAGTAGGGATTGTGTAGCTTCAAAAAGGTCATTGTGGAATTTTTGCTATAATGCTTTTTCTGCGAAGCTTCAAAATATTAAATTAAAACCCATTGGAGTTGAAACCTTGATGAACATCGTGACTAAATTTCAGATCTTTTTTCGCTATTTTTTTGGAGATATGATTTGAGGAAGTTAGGATTTTTCACGCTCTCGAATTCCATGTCAAACATGTGACATTGGGAAAATCATCCTAACTTGCTCTCTGAGCATTGGATTCAAATTTCGTAAATAGTCAAAGAAAGAGAACAAACTTTGGTTTGTTGAGCAGAATTTTAAGGGCCGAAGGTCACAATAGTGACATGTGGCACTTCATACAAGTTCGCTCTACTGAACAAGTCTATAATCAAGCCATCGTGGGAGATCGAGCATAACTCTTTCTTGAAGAATCCACTCTTGATCATACATGTGGGGCTGGAAAGAGGACTCAAAGGGCTACCACAGGACAAAATTTTAGACCCTGGAGATCCGAAATTACATAGATATAACAAATTTAATATTAAGATCCTAGAAGGCAAGAAAAATCATGCATTCAAGGATCACTGCAGTAAGGACGACACATCAACAGTCAAGTGTAAGTCTCCTACAACAAGGTATATATGATTAGTGTTTATATTTGAAATATGAGTATCATCTTTGACATATGTTTTTGCAAGACAACATAAGTACATATAGGATCTCGGTTATATCTTTATGTCTCTATATGTCAGTTAATTTTGATACCACATTTCGGATGTCCTATTCTTGATACTACACATTTGATGCTACATATTCTTGATGCTACACCAAGTCTGCTAAATCTATTTGATGTTGTAAGTTCATGTTACTTGTCTTGTAATAATTGATAGAATGGTCTTTGTCATTGTACTTAGAACCTGGTCCATCACAAGTCTAGTGTCTACGATCATTTTTTATTGTATATATCTTTAGGTCAGTTTTGGATATAATCTTCCATAGAGTTTAGGCCTATTTCAAGAGCGGGAGAATTTTTCTACTGCTACAAGTAGTCAACAACAAAAGTGACAAGCACACTTCGGGTACACATTGTAATTTTAATTTGTATTTATTCATTATTATGCACTTACATGTGTTTTCTAGGCAAAGGTAAGTTGAAGGGTATTTTGTTTAGTTTTGGGATTGGTTTTTCCTGACAAATTTTTCATGCAAGTAGAAGAAGATTCAAGTACAACTTAAAGCAAGAATTGAAGAGCAGAAATAGAAAATCAAAGGAAGCATTGCAGCGGGATATCATTTCAAGACATGACAACCATCTGTATATTGTGAAGAAGTGTCAAGGCCAAGAGTCATCATTGTAAAGTTGTAAAAGAGTCATTTGTAAAAGAGTCATCATTTTAAAGATTGTAAAAGAGTCATTTGTGAAAGAATCAACCTGCCTAGAGTCTAAGAGACAGTGTTGGGAGGTATAGGAGTCATTGTTGGGATGATGTCATGGATGGGTTGTAGGTCATAGAGTGATTAGGTATTCGGTCAAGTACACAAAAATAATTGTAAATCTTATTGTATCGTGGATTTTTGTCCCTAGTTTGGGAATCCATAGTCTCGTCTTATTTCAGTCATTATAGGGTGGCAGGGAGGTGCTAGGTAGGTGTATGAAGTCGCCTATAGGTTGGGGCCTGTGAACACTTCACGGTGGTAGGGTGGTGCTAGGGTGAGTTGTGCCTCGCTAGGGTGTTGGGGCATCCATTCAGTTGATTACTGAAGAAGCCAGGGCATTGGGGCATCCGTCCAATGGGAGTTGTAGAAGAATGCTTTTCTAGAATTCTAGGAATTTGTTGCTTTCATTTCAATTAGGGCTGAAGATTAAAGAATTTATTAGAGAAGTTTTAGGTGGTTTTTGACCCAGAGGGGGTTTTCCATCTAAAATTAGTGTGCCTACTATGTTACTTTATTTACTGTTATTACTACATAAACATTATTAATAATTGAAGATCAACTAATGCTCTAAAAATATTTATAAGTGCTAATTTCTAAGGAATGTTGATTCACCCCCCTCTCAGTATTTCCAACAATTGGTATCAAAGCTTGGTTCCTTCAATAGCAGTCTAACAACTTGAAGGATATCATGGAGTATACTAAGAATAAAGTTCCTTAATTCAATGGAAATAACTATGCACTTTGGAGTGGAAGAATGCAGGTTCATTTGCTAGTGCAAGGATAAAAATTATGAGAAATGATTGACAAAGGCTTCACACCGACCGAGGATGAACAAGGTCAGAAAAATATCATATATGATGCAAATGATAAAGATCATATTAGCAGTGGGCTTATGGAATATGTTTATCTTAAGGTATTGAGTTGCAAAACTGCTAAAGAGGTATGGGGAAAATTTGAAAATATATATGCAGGTGACTCAAAGGTGAAATAAGCAAAGATTCAAATTTTTAGGAAAAAATTTGAGCAACTAAAAATTAGAGAAGATGAAGATATTGCTACATACTTTCAGCGTGTTGATGAAAAAATAAATACATTTGAAGGTTTGGGAGAACCTATTGAAACAAAAATTGTTGTCCGAAAGATCCTCAGAACCTTGCCAACAATATTTAACCCTAAGGTATTTGTCTTGGAAGATAGATCGAATCTGACCAATCTCAGCATAGATGAATTGCATGGAATTCTTAAAGCGTATGAAATGAGGATTGAAGAAGAAGATGGCACATCTCACTTAGAAACAACATTTGTTGCATCCAAGAAGAATAGTAAGGACAAACAAACTTCGAAAGAAAAAAAATTGCAATTGTAAGGATGAGGAAAAGGAAGAAGATGAAGAAGAATTCTCAGATAAATAGTTTTCCTACTTCACGGGGAAAATGAGAAAAAGTACGGGAAAATTGAAAGGTAAACTTCCATTAATATGTTTTGATTGTGGTGAGGTTGGGCATTTTGCAGCCAAATGTCCTCACAAAAATGAGGTTGTTACGAAAGGAAAGAAAAATCCTAGGAAGTTCAACAAGAAAGGGAAGAAGAAATAGTTTAAGAAAAGTTTCTTCTCCAAAGAAGATAGCTCCTCATCCGAAGAAGACAGTGATAACGAAGAAGAATTCAATGGAAGAGTATTGTTTATGGCCAAGCACAATAAGCAAGAGGCACCTGACAAAGAAGGAGATGAAGAAGAAGAAATGACTGGGGTTGAATTTCAAAACAAAGTAATTAGGGTTATCGAAGAGCTCAAGGTTGAGAGGAAGAACGTCAACACTCTTGAAGATGAATTAAAGACAGAAAGGGAATAGGTCCTAAATCTTAAAATCAAGGTTGAAGAATACAAACAAATTGAAGAATCGCTCAAGAAAGAATTAAAGGAAAGTAACAAGGAAAGAGAAGCACTGGAAGTTGAAATCATTTCTTTACGAAAGGAAGTAAAAAATGAAAAAACGCTTCAAAACTATGCCAACAGCTCAAAGACTTTGGATGAAATCATCAGCAACCAACGATCATGTAGCAACAAGACTGGTCTTGGTTACAAAGAAAAAATTGAAAAGTAGTCAAGTCCTTCTATGACAACTAAAGAAGATGGATATGCAAAATCTATCAAGCAAGTAGATCTCCCCGCTAGATCAAGGGATCAAGATCCACAGGAAGAACCTTGGAAGACAATTCCTCGAAGAAAATTTCCTCCCAAGTATCAACCTATCTTTTATGGTCATTGTTATTCATGTGGAAACTTTATACATAGAGCTGCAGAATGTCACATGCATGTTTGGAAGAATATAATTCCAGGAGATGTCTCAGAAATGGATATTCTAGAACTCAGTAGAATATCAATAGATATCATCATTTGAGAGATGATGTTGAATGTTACAAATGTAACAATTTTGGACACATGGATCGAGATTGTAGGAATAAGAAGGTCTGTAAAAGGAAACAAGTACATGAATACAAAGAATATAATAAGGTTTCAACGGATATTCTTTCAGGATTTGTAAAACCAAAAGGTCATGAGGAATTAGCAGTTTCTTCAGATAATGACTCAAGTTAAGATGGCTCGTTAGGTGACTCACTATTTTGAAAAATATGGCTTGTTGACTCCTTAATGTTTGTAGAGGAGGAGTCTATGCAGCATTATATGGCACAATTCTACAATTGACAGGAAGGAAGTTTGAACAAGATGGCAGTTTCATTACAGGTTCAGGGGAGCAAAAAAATTAAAGGATTACATGTTACTAGGAACAGGGCAAGATTAGTCTGCAAAGGATATGCACAGGTTGAAGGAATAGATTTTGAAGAAACATTTGCTCCCATTGCTAGAATGGAAGCTATCAGGATGTTTCTCAATTATGCTTGCTCGAGAAAAATCAAGGTCTACCAAATGGATGTTAAGTTAGCTTTTCTAAATGGTGAATTGGAGGAAGAATTTTTCATTGAACAACCCGAAGGTTTTCTTCTCTCTGACAAAGAAGAATATGTCTATAGATTAAAGAAGGCTCTATATGGTCTCAAGCAAGCTCCTTGGGCATGGTATGATCATCTTGATGGATCTCTACATAAACAGGGATTCAAGAAAGGAAGTGTTGACAAAAATCTTTATGTGAAAGTGGATCGAGATAACCTAACAATTATCAAAGTATATGTCGATGATATAATCTTTGGAAGCATTGATGACAGATTAAATAAATACTTTGCCACGGAAATGCAAAGTGAGTTTGAAATGTCTATGATTGGTGAACTGACATACTTTTTAGGGCTTTAGATTTCTCAGCAAGATAAAGGAATATTCATATATCAAACCATGTACATCAAAGAAATGCTCAAGAAATTCCATATGGAAGATTGCAATCCAATCCTTACCCCCATGGTAACATGTTGCAAGTTAAGCTTCAAAAATTCGTCAAAGGATGTGGACCAAAGGTTGTATAGATCCATGATTGGTAGTCTCTTATATGTGACAGCCTCCCGACTTGATGTGATGTAGGATGAATGACAAGTAGCAAGATTCCAAGCAACACCAAAAGAATCTCATATTATTGTCATCAAAAGAATTATTTTGTATCTTAAGGGCATAGCAGAATATGGTCTATGGTATCCCAAAGGAAATGATTTGGTCATCCAAGCTTATATAGATGCAGATTGGGCAGGAAATGTTGATGATCGTAAGAGTACCAGTGGAGCAACATTCTATCTAGGTGTTTGTCTTGTTTCATGGTTAAGTAAAAAGTATTCTTCAATATCATTATCCATAATAGAAGAAGAATATGTCACAGCAACATCTTGTTGTACTCAATTTCTTTGGATGAAACAAACTTTTCAGGATCTTCAAGTCAAGTTCGACGAGCTTATTCCCATATTTTGCGATAACACCAGTGCCATTAGTATCTCCAAGAATCCTGTGATTGATTCCAAAACGAAGCACATTTCGATTAAATATCATTTTGTTAGAGAGAAGGTCGCTGAAAAGAATATCAAGCTTGAATATGTTGGCACAAAGGACCAACTTGCTAACATATTTACCAAACCATTACCTTGTGAAGCATTTGAGTATCTTCACCAAAATATTGGGATTCTCCGAAGTTCTCATTAGAATCTTTCTCTTATCTGACTAACTAGAAAGGGGGAGTGATAGTTTGTTAGGGGGAGTTACCCTTTTCCATTGATGACAAAGGGGGAGAGAAGGTAGTGAGAAGAGGTGTTATGATCATAGAGGGAGTACTTGTGTTGCCATCAATGCCAAAGGGGGAGACTTTTGATCAGTGGTTGTCATTGATATCAACCTAAGCAGCACCAGGGGTTACCCTGATCTTGCATGGGAATTTTGACTTGACAACTTACTCTATTCCAAATCAAGTATCTTCTAGATGCATTCTACTCTTCAAGATATTTCCTTTGATATATAGCACACCAATTAATTCTTCACAATTTGAGAGGTATTCATGTTTGAAGTTAGTAGCCCCAGTTAGTGGGATAAAACCCTATGGGGTTGTGGCATGGTACTCATAATTGGTTGTGTTCATTGAATAGTCAATAATTAATAATAAAAAAATTGCTCCTAAAATCCCTCCAACGTTCACTTGTTGAGGACCCTCTAAACTCAAGAAATTCATATAAATAATGACCCTCATATCCTCCTCTATTAGGGATTTTGTCGCTTCAAACAGGTCATCGTGGAATTTTGCTATAACTTGTGTTCTGCGAAGCTTCAAAAGATAAAATTAAAACCCATTTGAGCTGCAATCTTGATGAACCTTGTGAGTGAATTTCAGATCTTTTTTCATTATAATTTTGGAGATATGATTTGAGGAAGTTAGGGTTTTGCAGGCTCCTGAATTCTGTTGGCATTATGATTCTGGTATGGCTCTATGTTACAGGTGTTGTACTTGATGGAAAATCTCTTAAGTGGCAATGCTCTGTTCAGGCTCTCAAAATGTTGGAAAATAAGAGGTACGCAGGTACACCGTACAAAAGCTGCGGACACGCAGGAATATCATAGATAAAGTGCGTACATACCCGCAGGTTACCCGTTCATGAGGTGCGGACCCCAGTTCACTCACTTCAAGGCAGAGAAGTGCGCTCACGTGGGGTTTGGCCCGTGGTATTTAGCCCGTCGTTCTTGATTCTATGGTTTTGGCCCGTGGTATAGGATCTAATTTTGTCCCAGTTTGAATCCCTTGTATTGGTTCTTGATGGTTTTGTCCCATGGTGTGAATAAGGGCTTGACTATAAATAGGGAAGGAGATCACTTGGCTAAGGCATCTTTTGAAAATAGAATATCTTAAGATCTGAAATATTGGGTTATCGGTTTAAAAGCTTGATCTATATAAAAGTGAAGTTGAAAGTGAATCTATGAAGCGTGATCTCTCGGGCGCATGATCAGATCTGGGCATCTGACTATCTGTGGCACACTGGTGGCCTGCCAATTTGGCCCTAATCAGAGGTACGCAGGTAATTGACTGTGCAAGTGCGAGGGTACGCACAACAGAAGAGGGCACAGTGCCTGTGTACGCACAGCAGAAGAAGGCGCAGTGCGTGGGTACGCAGCACGATAGAGGTTCAGGTGCGGAGGCACAGTGAAAGTACGCGGTGCGACAGAAGCCACAGGTGCGTAGATACGTGGCGCGACAGAAGCCGCAGGTGCGGAGCTACAGTAGAGGTACGCGGCGCGATAGAAGCCGTAGGTGCGGAGCTAAAGTATATGTACGCGGCGCGACAGAAGGTGCAGGTGCGTAGATACGCAGTGCAGCAGAAGGCTCTCTGCGGGTATACGCAGGGGAGCAGAAGGTGAGGTGCGGAGCCACGCAGGCCAGATAAAGGAAAACTGCGGATCTGTATTAAGGCATTTATTTGACTGACTTTTCTCTGTTGATAAGGTGTTCTGGGTTTAGTTTACTGTTACTATTGATTTGGTTACTACAGTTGACTGGGTGATTTACTTGTACTTGATGATCTCTTGATGTTTATGGATCCAGTTTGAAAATTTATGAAAAGTGGTCCTTGAAAGAAAAAAGTAGGGGGTTGTAGCTCCCTTCCAGGAGAGACTGGAAAATGAGAGAGAGTTGTAGCTCTCTGCAGGTTGCAGCCTGCGTACTGGTAAAGGACTGCACCAATACAAAACCATTGTAAAAGGAGTTTCTAATTTGAAAGAAGATAGAGACATATTGCAGCAGGTGGTTTTCACCCACATTGGGTTTCCACCTTATATCTGGTGTTCTTTGGTGTGACTATCTGTTTTTCTTGTTCATGCTCATTATTTTATGGTACTGACATGCAAAAATAATTCAAAGTATAAATAAGGAAGATTTATTAAAAGAACTTGATAATACTGATTCACCCCCCCTCTCAGTATTATTTCCAACAATTGGTATCAGAGCAGGTCCTTCAGAGAAGCTTGATCGCTTGAAGGAAGATCACTCATCATGAGCAACTACGAGAGGGAAGCATCAATCGGGCCACCAATTTTTGATGGGACAAACTTCAATTATTGGAAGGTAAGAGTTACTGCCTATCTTCAATCGCTTGGTACAGAAGTTTGGGATATCATAGATACAGGCTACACTTTTCCTTCAGCTACTCCTACAGATTCGGCCGAAAAGAAGAAATATGAAACAAATGCTAAAGCAGTCAATACTCTGCTAGGATGCTTATCTCAAACAGAATTCGTGAAGGTTATGCAATATAAATCCGCAAAAGAAATATGGGACAAGATTGTCTTGAGCTACGAAGGAGATGAACAGGTAAAGCGTGCTAATCTTCAAACCCTCAGGATTCAGTATGAGAATCTCAGAATGTATAATGATGAAAGTGTGGCTAACTATTTCCTTCGGGTAGACGAGATTGTTAATTGCATGAAAAACTTGGGTGAAGAAATAAAAGAGGCTATTGTGGTTGAAAAAGTTCTAAGATCATTGTCCCCCAAGTTTGAATCTAAAGTGTCTGCAATAGAAGAAAAGGAAAATCTACGAACTCTTACTATGTCTCAGCTACACGGAATCCTAACTACTTATGAAATGAGAAAGGGAGGTCCATCGGACAGAAGAGAAGCTGTTTTCAAGGCTTCAGGCAAAGGAGACTACTATGAAGCAAGTCGCGTGCCAGAAGAAGAAGAAGAAGAATCAGATTTTGTCAGAAATCTTCAACGAGGTACTGGAAGGTTCAGAGGTAAGTTACCTTTTAAATGCTTTGCTTGTGGAAGAGTAGGTCATTATGCTACGAAATGTCCTCATAAGGATAAGATTGACAAAGGAAAGGAACCTGCTAGATGGAACAAGAAACAGAATGCAAATAAGAAAAGCTACTACACTCATGAAGATAGTGATGGTCTATCAAATAGTGATGAAGATGAATGAGGTAATGACTGCAAACTTTTAATGGCATTTGAAGATGATGATTACATGGATGCTATAGATGTGGGTAGCTTTCATGAAGAAATTTCTAGACTCAAGACATGTATAGAAGAAAAGAATAGGATCATTGATACCCTACAACTTCAAATTGATGAAAAATAAAAATATCTTGAAAAGTTAGAAGGTGAAATTGTTGGTCTTAGAAAAGAGATTGAGAAAACAAAGGCTATTAATCTTAAGTTTGTCAAAGGATCTGAAACTCTGGATGAGATCATCAATGTACAACGTTCTCCTCTAAACAAGACAGGTCTGGGCTATAATGGAGAAACTTCTCAAGCATCCACCTCAAGAAGTTATCTTGATGCAACAAGAAGGAATGAGCAAAAGCACAATGGAGATCACTAGGTAAAGCAGGGATGAATTACAAACAAAGACTATCAGGGGCAATCCGTCTTAAGGGTGAACAAAAGCTACAACCAGCCACAGGTAAAATCTTCTCAATTTGGTTCAAGAATGGATGACAATAGAAATTACAATCATTTGGCCGGTAGATTTGATAACTGCAGAAGTCTCTCCAATGGACAATGTTTCTCTTGCCATAACTTTGGTCACAAAGCAGCTCAATGTGTTGCATATAAAACAATCATGACTAGAGAAGCTCAAAAACAAAGAAGTATGACCGGGATTACAAAAAGGACCTATAACAACTTTTCGGCTCTTGAAAATGAAGTTAAATGTTCTATTTGCAATAACTTTGGTCATGAAGATTCTGAATGCAGGAGCAGGTTTCAGCAGACAAAGGAACAAGCCTCAAGCACCAAAACATGGAGAATAAAGGAACCACAAACAGAAAGATGTGGGATAGCATTTTATGCAGAGGGACAGGAAAATCTATGGTACATTGACAGTGGATGTTCGAAGCATATGACAGGTGATAAAGAAAAACTTGAATCATATTCTGCTTTAGAAAAGGGAAAGAAAGTTTCTTTTGGAAATGATACTCCTGCAACTATAAAAGGAAAAGGCACTGCTCAGTTAAAAGAAAAAGTCAAAGTTGGAAATGTTTTGTATGTTGATGGATTGAAGCATAATCTTCTGAGTGTCAGCCAGATGTGTGATCAAGGAACCGAGGTGATATTTAGATCAAATGGATGTCTTGTTCGTGATCTTGATACAGGTAAAACAGTGATCAAAGGTGAAAGAACTCCAAATAATCTATACATATTTGAAGAAGGACAACAACAATGCTATCTAAGCAAGGATGATGAACACTGGTTATGGCACCTGAGGTTGGGGCATCTAAGCTTTTCACAAATAAGGAAAGCATGCAAATATCAGGCAGTTCGCGGTCTTCCAGATATCAAAATTCCAGACAACACCATATGCAAATCATGTCAGTTTGGAAAGAAAACCAGAACTAACTTTCCAGAGAAGGAAGGATCAGCTAGCATGCCTCTTGAGCTAGTACATACAGATGTATGTGGTCCATTAAGTAAAAGGACACCTCGAGGAGAAGAATACTTGATATTATTCATTGACGATTTCTCCAGGTTTGTCTGGTTAGGACTTATGAAGCACAAAGATGAAGCATTCGAAAAATTCAAATCCTTTAAAGCCTTGGTTGAAAATGAGTCAGGATACAAAATTAAGTGCCTCAGATCCGACAGAGGTGGGGAGTTTACCTCAAATGAATTTTTTGATTTCTGTGAAGAACATGGGATAAGAAGAGAATTATCTACAGCTAGAACTCCTCAGCAAAATGGAGTGGTGGAAAGAATGAACAGAACAGTCCAAGAAATGGCTCGTGCTATGCTTGATGAGTCTAGAACTCCCGCAACTTTCTGGGGTGAAGCTGCATATGCTGCGGTTGTTATTCTCAACAAAACAAATGTTCGGGTGAACAGCACTCAAACCCCTCATGAGCTTTGGTATGGTGAGACTCCTTTGGTAAAGCATTTCAAAATCTTTGGGAGCAAATGCTATATTAAGAATACTGATGAGCAACTTGGCAAACTTGAACCTAGAGCAGATGAAGGCATTCTTCTTGGTTATTCTCCACATAGCAAAGCATACAAGTGCTACAATAAAAGACTTGGAAGAATTGTTGACAACATTGATGTAGTGGTTGATGAGAAGGGATACATTCCTAGGCAAGTAAATCATGAAGATATCGAAGAAGATGAAGACTACCCTCAAAGACAGAATGATGAAGAAGAAGAACCTCAAGAAGAACCAGAGGAGCAGATAAGGATAGAAGAGAAGACTCCATCCAGATATGTTCAGAAGAATCATCCAGAATCTCAGATTTTGGGGCAGAAAGAAGCAGGTGTACAAACAAGAAGAACAATTGCAGAAGCTTCAAGCTATTTGGCATTACTCTCTTCCACTGAACCACAAAATGTGAAAGAGGCATGCAAAGATGAATGTTGGGTCAAAGCAATGGATGAAGAACTTGAGCAGATCGAAAAGAACAACACTTGGGAGCCGGTTCCTAGACCAAAGGATAAGAATGTTATAGGAACAAAATGGGTCTTCAAAAATAAATTGAATGAAAATGGAGAAGTAATTAGAAACAAGGCCAGACTTGTTTGTAAAACATATGCGCAACAAGAAGGAATAGATTTTGAAGAAACTTTTGCTCCTGTTGCAAGACTTGAGGCCATCCGAATGTTCCTTGCTCTCTCAAGCTTTCAAAACTTCAAAGTATTTCAAATGGACGTGAATCAGCCTTGTTACACTAAAAAATGTCACCTTGACTACTTACAGTTAGTATGGCTCAAATCAACAGTCATGCTACCCTCTTAGGCAAGTCTCATGCCTCTGTTATCCATCTCAAACTCAAAGAAGAGAGAAAGTCTTGTAAAAACTATGTTTATCTCTGGGGTCACAGGTTCTCTCTAGCCTTACCTGCGGGGACGCTGACCATGTTCACAAAATCTGCGTCCATGGACGCTCTGTATGTTAAGGGACAGGTGCGTCCCTCTGTAAAAGGCAAAATGCGCGAGTTTTATCTTGAAAAAGTTACTTGTGGTTACTTCTAGAACATTCTAGAGGTCGGTTTGATGAAATGGATGCGCCTCCAGTTGGTTCATGTATCTCTATTAAGGGGGAACTTATCCCATCAATAAGGGAGCTATCCCACCCATAGAGGGGGATGATCCCATTGATAGTGGACCTGAATAACCTCTTTACAGCACTATAAATAAAGGCATTGAGCCAGAAGGAGAAGAGGTTGGAGCTATACATTTTCTTTGGGTAAATGCTGCAGGATTTAGGTCTTCCATTAGAGCCTTTGTGAGGAGAGATTGTCTTCACTTGATTCTACTTGGGAGAGGGTGAGCTTTGTCAAAGTAGAGGAAAACCCTTGATGGACCCTGGGAGGAACTTGCACAACACCAAGGCCAGGTTGTAAGAGTTTCTTTGTTTCGTTATTAATACAAACTGGTTTATTTTTCTCAATAGCTTGTGTTAATGAGTTATTTCATGTGTTCCTTGGTCTGCATGTTGAATATATGTTTTATTATATGAAATGCAAGTGCTTGGTAATTGTTTGATTGTTTGTGGTTGCAGGAATTGACTTGAAGGAGGAGCTCATCCGGATCGTCAAGAACGGACTTCAACAACAGCGTTTTGGAATAAGGTAAGCCTAAACACTTGTAGTTTTCATGTTGTAAAAGGTGTATTTAGAGAAAGATCACTCCATTTTGTCTTGTTTGTCATTAGAATGTCTTAGACTTCTAGGAAGGTCAGTCGTGTCCGCACCCTTGACAGATTCCGTGTGACAAATTGGCGACTCCGCTGGGGATCCATTAATGAGAGAGTCTTTTCCTTTATATGAACTTTGCTTTGAGAAAATCATTTTTATTTTCTGGTTTTTGACTGTGAGAATTAGTATTTGGGTGGCTTAGCTTTAGATTTAGTTAGATTTGGTTTTTCTTCATTTTCCCAGAAGGACGCAGTCTCTGAGTACTGCACAGTGCGTCTTTGGACGCGCTGTTGCCGTCTGCACAGAGCGGGGCCGCACCTGTGACAACGGGTTGCCTGCGTCTTCCTGTAAAACTTAAGAAAATTCCATTTTTGCTTTAAATTACTTTTAGATTTTGTTTTTCCTTAGTGTTTTCTGCCCAGATCCTTTAGTACCCTGTCAAGAATTTTCACCTGAACTTGTTTTGTGAGCTTTGAGTGTTTTAGTGGTTTTCAACGAAGTTTAGACCTAGGGTTTGATTTTTGGAAAGGCTTTGTAGTGACTTTGATAGTAGAAAGTTGTCCAGCCTTAGATCTCTCTGGTTAGTCAACCTTCTTAGAAGTCGGGCCTGTCGTAAAGTCTCCTTTTGTGAGCAACTTGCCATTTGAGTTGTTTTGGGTCAAATTTCGAATTACTTGTTTATAAAGTATTGATTTCCATTTTACAAAAAGAACAAAAAGATTAGAGTTTTGTTTTGGCTAGTTTTTGATTCTGCAATAAGCTAGTCCTTGATTTGATTGTGATCAAGTAAAACACCTTAGAAATAATCATTGTTAGTTTTGGCCTCGTTAAGATTGCTTAGAGTAAATTTGCCTTTAGTTTGCTTATGAGTGCATTTTCATAGATTTTAAGAGTTGTTAAGATTGATTTTTGGTTATATTAGATTTACTTGCTTTATTAAAAGAAAAATACAAAAACATCTTCTTAAAAAGTCTTGTTTCAAGTAGCTTTTTGTTTTCAAAAGAAGAAAAGAGTTTTTTCGTGCATGTAAAGAGAAGTTATGTTTTTATGCTTGGAAAAGAAAAACGAATTGTTTCTTTGATTGTCTTCAATTAAGAAGTTGCTTTTATAAAGATTGCATTCTCTCAACTTTTTAGTTAAGCAATTCATCGAAAAAGTAAAGTAGTGGATAAATCATTCTAGGTGCATTTTGTAGTGGTTTCGAGTCGAGTCAACACACCACTAGTTTCACTTCCATCACCTTTTGACTTAAGAAACAACCTTAAAAGTAACGCTTAAATTAAAATCAATCTAGTAATCTTTATTTTTCTAGGGCTCTGAAGCACCAACATAGCTTAGGCTAGGGTCTTGGAGTAGGTGAGTACTTAACTCTCCAAGACTACAAAACCAAACAGATAGTCTATCTTGAGTAGAACAAATCCAATTGTTTCAGTTACATTCTGGGAAAGCTCCTCTTAAAGGAGAAGCACGAGCTCGTGTCCGAACCAGTGAGGGGATCATTCCTCCCTCGTTGGGAACGACGCCAGGCAGTACGTATTACAAACGGTAAACCTCGGATTAACCATTGTCGAGGAGCCAGGGGTCACTTATCGGTAAACCTTGGATTGTTGTCAAGGAGCCGGTAAGGGGATTGGAGCTTGCTACTCTGCCCTTGCGTGCTGTCGGAGTTTAGACTGTTCCCCCAGGTGTAATTGTTGTGATTGGTAACCTTAGTGGCCATAATATCTAGGATTCTACCCAAGGTGACGGTGGAGGGAAGGTCCCACTGTACCTGGAGCAGACGTCGGTTATACTCACTTGGATTTTCTGGGGGGTTCGCTTCACTTCGAGACGGTTAAAGTGGAGGAACTTGGTCCAGTCTATTCATTAAGCAGGTTGCCGGGGTAACTGTTCCACCCACCATTTCTGTACTGAATCCTGCGAGGTTGGGCCTAATCACCAACTAGCGCTTTTGGTCCGGAAGACTACTGTTTGTGTGTGGTTTGACGCTCTAGATTATTTAGGCGTGTGCTTCAAATTTGTTTGCTTCTTTAGAAGACTTTAGGTGGTTTGATTTGAAATTTTTTACTTTGTTTTCGTGTGTTGTAGTTAAAAATCTTTAATTGTGGCGGAATTACCGAGAAGATCCCGTCGAATTGCGGGCCAGTCTCCTGAAGTTGTTTCTGTGGCCGAATTGTTGAGAAGATCCCGTAGACTTAGGGGATCCCCTCCTCGAGACGACCCAGGTAATTTAGAAGGGTTAAAGGTCCTTGTAACTCCTCCTAGTGGCAGTAGAGTAGGATCACCTGAAGAAGGAGAATCTTCCTTGGTAGTCCATCCAGATTACCAAAGTTTAGAAACAGGTTACAATCCCGAAGCTGTTACAGTTTCCGAGCTTGCTGGTAGTTTTTCATCTGCCAGTGAAACAGGCGAAGAACCTGAAATTTCAGAACCTGTTACTCCAACTCCTAGTGTTCCTGATTCACCAAGAATAGAAAGAATTATCACCGAAAATCTTCCTGTTGGATTAATTGCTATAGAAGAACTTGTTCCAGAGGAAGAAATAGGCGTTTCTGATTCTGAAGATCTAATTACCCTTGATCTAAGGGAGCGTGAATCCATCTTTTACAGTCCTCCTAGAAGTGAATCTTGGTACCTTGCATTAACCAATTTTTTAGACAACTCAGTAGGTTTTTCTACACCTCGTACTCCGGTTCCACCTAGAGGAATTCATTCTCCTGTAAATATGTCTGGTCAGTCATCTGTGTTTTCACAAAGTCCTGAATCATTTTTACATGGCGGTCCTTCTGTTCCTACTGGGTATCAATCACTTTCTGGTACCTTTGCGGGAGCATCTCCTCAACCCATTGATCATGGGTTATTAGTTGGAAACAGTGGTAATGTACCATTGAGTATAGGTGAAGTTTATATGATGTCAGGTTCAACTCCCATTAACCAACCTCAAGGTGGCCAATTACCGCCTGGGGGGCAACCTTCGTTAATGCCTGGGGGGCAACCTCAAGGTACTTCATTCGTGACTGGGGGGCAACCTCAAGGGTATCAACCCCAAGGGTATCAACCCCAGCCTCAATATGTACCCCAAAGTCAACCTCAGTATCAATATCAACCTCAAGGATGGCAACCTCAAGGATGGCAACCCCAAGGGTATCAACCCCAAGGGTATCAACCTCAAGGATACCAACCTCAAGGTCAAGGTCAACCCCAGTATTCGTATTTACCTCAAGGTTATCAACCTACGGGTCAATACCCTGGTCAAGGTTATCAACCACCTCAAGGGCAATCATATGGGACTGCACCTTACAGTTATCAACCCTATCCTCAATACGGCTATGGATCTCAGTATCCTCAACCTGTTACGAGTCAATACCCTGGAATGTTAACATGGGATCCGTCACAGGGTCAACAGATGTCGCAACCAAGTATACAGTCGGTACCTCAAGCAGGACAACCTGCAGTTCCTGGTCCACCCCAGCAACCGCAACCTGTCCAGTCAAGTGTTCAGACCCCTGTAACTTCCGTAGTTACTCAGCCGCCAATTGCACCTGGTACTCCACCTCACACGGCTGCAGCAACTACCGCTTCATCTACCATGCTTACTTCTGGAGTATCGGCAGCTCCGGTTTCTACTGTCCCTGTAACCACTCCTCAGACATCTGTACCGTTGTCTGGACCCACGGTTCAAACCACAGTCCAGATGCCTGCAGGCCAACCTGGTACAAGTACGGTTGTTACTACTCAACCTCAATTTGTTCAACCTCCGTACCAGGGACAGTATCAACCTGGGCAAGCTGCCCAACAACCGGTTTACCAGTATCAACCGTATCCTGGGTACACTTATCAACCACCTCAGCAACCCCAGTACGGTCCGGTTAATCCTGGTTTTCCAGGAGGATATAATATCCCAAATGCGACTCCTGTTCCTAGTTATCCTGGATATCCTCCTCCTGGGGCTGGTATTGTGACTCAGAGTTTTAGAGATCCTAACCGGCAGTTACCGTTTATTGCGACTTTAGATTTACCCGACTTGACGCGCCTAACGAACGATCCAATTCAATATCTTCCGTTCTGGCCGCCAATGCCAAATAAGTTGCCCAGCGATATACCCAAGTTCGAAGGTAAGTCTGGAGAGGATCCGTCTAATCACGTGATGACTTACCACCTCTGGTGTGCATCAAATTCCATCTCAGATGATTCCATCCGCTTACGTCTTTTCCAGCGTACACTCATTGGTCTCGCAGCCAAGTGGTACATTGAGTTACCACGGGCCTCTTTTTACAACTTTAGCCAGTTAGCTACCTCGTTCTTAACTCATTTTCAGTTACCAGTCAGATACGATAATGGTACAGAATTATTAACTTCGCTAAAACAATCGACATCCACGTACATTTCTGATCACATCCATGAGTGGAGACGTCGAAGAAGATTAGTGAAAGTTTTTATCCCGGACCAAATCTTAGCTGAATGGTTTGTCAAATCATTATTACCAAGAATTACTGAAGATGTAGCTAAGGCCGGAGTAGTTACTGAGGAGCAAGTCATTGCTCAGGCACAATACCTTGACTTAGTTTACACTCAGTCGGGTACGTTACACGAGAAAATTCCGGATCTTCCAAAGTCAAACCAAATCGCTGCTGCTCCTTCGGGATCTCATGCCGCTGATGGTATGATCGGTATCGTGACTACGAAGAGTAAGAAGAAGTCTTCCAAGACCTCCAATACTCCAATTATCACTTTGCCTGATTCTCCGACAGGAGAGTCTTCTCCTCCTGAACTTACCGCCGACATTCACGCTGTAGAGTCATCTACGGCCAAATCCAAAAACGGTGGAAAGAAGAAAGGAAAGAAGAAGGCTAAAGCAGACAAGGCTCCAAAGGAGAAAACGGAAAAGTCGGAAACCAATGACGAAAAGCGCAAACCTCGATATCCTTGTCTTATTTGTGAAGAAGATCATTTTACGAGAGACTGCCCTCATCGGGCCGAGGTAGTGAAAATAGTCAAAGGTTCTCCCACTCCTGCTGTGTTAAAAAATCCATTTCCAGAGCAGGAGAATAAGATGATAGGTTCTTCTTCGAATGCCAGTGAAGAACCCATTTTGATGATGTCTCATGTCAGGATTGCGACTCGATCGCAAGATTATGGTAGTAAGGCTCCTGTTGATGGTAAGGAAGCAGAATCTTCTCACTCTAACCCATCAACCTCAGCTCCTGGTTCCGATCCACTACAGATCGAAAAACCTAACCCAGACTTAGTGATTAAGCCGCCCGCCAAGGGTGTACTTCGAAGGTCTGCTTTCAATCCACATGCGAGAGCAGCCCAGAATTACAACATTGTTGAAGACTTAGCTGTTTCACCTTCAGCAATGTCGGCACTCGAAGTGCTGCAATCATGTCCAGCGCAACGAAAATTGCTTTTGTCGGCTATTGGAGCTGTCGATGTTCAGGACCCGAACCTAATGATCTTTGATCTAGAAAGTAGTACACCGCGTCTCCCCCATCAAATGGCTTTCCAAATTCCAGTGATAGTCAAAAACAGGCCTATTCATCGGACTGTGATTGATGAGGGAGCTTCTACGTGTATTATGTCGATTCAATGTTGGAGATCGCTTGGTTCTCCTTCGTTGAACCAATCCCCCACCATCCTTAAGGCCTTTGATGGCCGTGGGTTCCGTCCGTTTGGTATTCTACAAGAATTGCCTATAGGGGTCGAAGGTAAAACCGTTAGTCTGGATGTGGAAGTGGTTGATGCCCCTCTAGACTACAACCTTCTTTTGGGTCGAAGTTGGTCATATGCTATGACAGCGGTCGTTTCATCGGTCTTCAGAGTCATTAAGTTTCCACATAACGGTAAGATCGTGACTATTGATCAGCTGACATACTTTTCATCCGACCCAACCTCTTCAGAAACTATCCAGCATGTTGGTAAAACGACAATCCCTTATAGGGACATTGGTGTAGGTTTAGTTAAGGATTCCGGTTTACTGGGAACTTTTCCTCTCCCTCCACTCAATGCAGACCCTTCGTTCGCAACAATTCATATGATCACGTCAGAAAACATTATTTATGATGATCCTTGGTATGTTCCCTCTGACTCTGAGCTAGACTCACTCGGTGATGTTATGCCGTTGAGTCCGTATGAGATTGCTTATGAAGCTCTTATGTCTTTTACCGACTTTCATTCAACCGACCAAATGAATGTGGTCAGTGAAGAGTCACTTTTCACCTCACCCTTAGAACGGATAACGTTTCCCGAAGAAGTGTCATCTGACGAACAACTTCGCGAAATCCTAAGTGTAGATGATCTACCATGGGAAGATCTCCATCACAGATCTTCGTTTTTACCTAAGGATGATGCATTTGAAAATGATTTTTCATCTATCTTTACCGCTGAATATGTCAAAGACGCTCAGGATCCAACGAAACATTCTGATTCAGAGCTGAATTTAGGGAATATTTCTCGTACTATTCCCATTGATATTTCAGTGAAGCCCGGAATCGAGGAGAACATTCATATAGGTGCCGCATGTACTGAAGAAGAAATCCAAACTTACAAGGCCCTATTCCAAGAATTCCGCGACGTGTTTGCCTGGTCTTACGAGGAAATGCCGGGAATTGATCCTGCCATTGTTGTTCATGAAATCAAAACCTACCCGGATGCTAAACCCATTCGGCAACGGTTGCGTCAGATTCACCCTCGAAAAGCGGCTGCGATTAAAGCAGAAGTCGAAAAGCTGTTGAAAGCAGGTTTCATTTATCCGATCCCGTTAACGGATTGGGTATCGAATATTGTTCCCGTCAATAAAAAACAAGGAACAATAAGAATCTGTATCGACTATAGGGATATCAATCGAGCTTGTCCAAAAGACAACTATCCTACGCCTTATATCGATCAAATTATTGATGATTGTGCCGGAAGTGAGATGTTTTCCTTCATGGATGGTTTCTCAGGCTATAATCAAATCAATATTCTACCTGCCGATCAACCAAAAACGGCATTCATTTGTCCATGGGGGACATTTGCTTATTGCAAATTACCTTTTGGACTTAAGAATGCCGGGGCCACTTTTCAACGGGCGATGTCTTATGCATTTCATGACATCAAGCACATTGTGCAACCCTATCTCGATGATTTGCCTGCTCATTCTTTACAACGAGCTGATCACCTTGTCCACCTACGAGCAATCTTTATGAGGTGTAGGCATTATCGAATTCGGTTGAATCCCCACAAGTGTGTTTTCTGTATAGAAACAGGTCGATTGCTGGGATTTGTTGTTTCAAAAGCCGGCATTCGCGTCGATCCCTCGAAAGTCGAGGCTATCATCAAATTGCCTCCTCCTTCGAGTTTGCGCCAACTCCAAAGTTTGCAAGGGAAAGCGAACTTTTTACGCCGATTCATCCCAAACTACGCCGAGGTCACTAAAGGTTTTACACGGTTGTTGAAACAGAACGCACAATTCTTTTGGGACGAGATTGCCCAACAATCTTTTGATGCACTAAAACACGCGTTGACCCATGCACCGTTATTGCATCCTCCCAACTACAACCAGGACTACTTCTTATACCTCGCAGCTTCGCATTCCACCATTGGAATGGTGTTAGTTCAAGAAGATGAATTCAAAGCAGAGCATGTGATATATTATCTTAGTAGAACCTTAAATCCCACTGAGTTAAAATATTCGCATGTGGAGAAATTGGCCCTGGCAGCCGTTCAAGCTGTCCAGCGTTTTCGTCACTACATTCTTCTCCGCAAGACTACAGTTATTTCGGATTGCAACCCTATGATTTATATTTTGACAAAACAACTGCTAGGGGGCAAGTACTCTAAATGGATTGTTATCCTGCAAGAGTTCGACTTGGAGTTCGAGAAGTCCAAGTCTAAGAAATCTTTAGTTTTTGCGGAATTGATGTGTGATTTCCCGAGTGCTGACACAGAGACTGTGGCAGAGGAGTCCATTGTGGACGAATCTTTGTTTCTTATTAGCACTTTAGATCCGTGGTATGGGGATATAATCATCTATCTCCAAACCCAAACCTTTCGGCCTGAAGCTTCCAAGGAAGACCGTCGAAAAATTCGGTTTCGATCCCAGCAATACAGAATTATTGGAGATACACTTTATCGCCGGGGGGCAGACTTAGTTTTTCGACGTTGTTTAACTCACGAAGAGGCTGAGAGAGTTTTGAATGATTGTCACTCTGGAGCATGTGGCGGTCATATGTCTGGGTATGCCACAGCTCAGAAGGTGTTGCGCGCTGGCTATTTCTGGCCGTCTATGTTTAAAGATTGTATCCTTGCTGTCAGAACATGCCACAACTGTCAAGTGTTTGATCGAAAGATGCGCGCTCCACCTGCTCCTCTCCACCCTATAATTGCCGCTGGTCCATTCGCCAAATGGGGCATTGACTTTATTACTTGTAACCCTCACTCGGCCGGGGGGCATGCGTATATCATCCTCGCGGTTGATTATTTTACAAAATGGGCCGAGGCGATGCCTACATTCGACGCAAGCGGCAAGACAGCTGCAGTTTTCGTATTCAATCATATCATAACTAGGTTTGGTGTCCCACAAGCAATCATTACTGACCATGGGAGCCATTTTCGAAACGTCATGATGACTGAGCTTACAAGCCAGCTTGGTTTGCGCCACGATAGCTCTACTCCTTATTATCCGCAAGCCAACGGTTTGGTTGAGTCAATCAACAAAGTTCTAGTCATCATGATTCGACGGATCATTGGTATCCATCGAACGAATTGGCATAACATGTTATTTTCGGCGCTATGGGCATATCGAACTTCAGTGAAAAATTCAACAGGTTTCACCCCTTTCCAGCTAGTTTATGGCTTAGAAGCTGTGTTACCTATTGAATGCGAAATCCCATCACTTCAAATGGCTGTCGAATTACTTCCAGCTACTTCCGAAGAGGAGAAACGGTTATTATACTTGGCTAAATTAGATGAGACTCGACGTGACGCTACTTTAGCTATCGAGACTCACGCGAAACGAATGAAAGCTCAGTACGATAAAAATGTAACCCCTCGAAGTTTTTCGGAAGGAGACCTAGTACTATTATATGATCAAGCTAACGATAAGCTAGGTGCCGGAAAATTCGTTCCCATGTGGCATGGGCCCTACATTGTAAAGCGAAAGCTAGCAAAAGGGGCTTATGAGTTAGTTGATTTTGATGGGGACTCTTTGGGTAAACCCAGAAATGGACTTTACCTAAAGAGGTATTATGCTTAAAATGATGGGTATGGAGAAATTTTTAGATAGGTTAGATTTTCTTTCTAGCTAGCAAGTGTGTTAGTTTAGTCAGTGTGCTTAGCTTAGCAAGTGTGGTTTTTCGTCATTATTCTGGCTTATCTTGGTTTTACTCTTGATATTGTAGATGTCGACGCCTCTCCAAACATACATTGGATTTGCTGATGGTGCTTGTCGTAATACACGGAATATCTCTTCCGCAGCTTGGGTTATCTATTCGCCCTCTGACGAGTTAGTTTCTATGCATGGGGTAAGCCTCGGTCAAACAACGAATAACATTGCAGAATACAGTGCAGTGGTTGAATTATTATCCGAATCTATTTCATTTGGAATTCGACGTTTGATAGTGAGGTTAGATTCTGAACTTGTTGTATTACAGCTTAATAGAGTTTATGCCATTAGAAATCCTGTGTTATTAAGGTTGTTTTTGAGAGTGCGTCTCTTGGAACGTGAATTTGATTACATTGAATATCAACATATTCCAAGGTCTTTGAATACATTAGCAGATGCAATTGCTTCTCGAATGTTGGACAGACATTTACAATAATCATGCAAGTAAATTTAAAAACATTTCATCACATATGTTAAACAAGATAAGCCGGTAATAGTGATATATATAGATAGAAGTGTGTCAAAAAATATATACATCGTCTTCGATCATAGGTTTAAAACACCTTATGATCGGCAAAATGATAGTACAAAAAGTCAAAAATGTCACATGTGACTACAAAAGTGACTAGTCAATCACTGGTGGTGCTCTCTGTACGACACCACTGCGCGGGCTACCTTACGCAAAAATCTCCTAAACGGTCCAGGGACCGCGACTACGAAGCGCTGAAGCCTGATAGGAATGTCGTCCATAGTAGTCTCAGGTATATCTGCCGTGAGACGCTCTAGATCATGCTCCAACTCAGCTAGTACTTCTGCTGTCGCATCCTGTGGGGCCGGTACCGGTGCAGCTGGATGTAGTCTATCATAAGGCCGGAGGTTGGCTGGACGCTGTGGACCAACATCTGCATTTTGAAAGATTTACTATTAGTTTTGAGACGATATATATAAAAAATACAAAAAATACATAACTAGAAAACTTGTGAAAATAAAAAGTACCTCTGTCGTCCCATTGTTCTCCCTGTGGAAGAACCATGTCCGGATCACCTCTGAAATCCATTCCGGCATACGGAAAGTCCTGTATCACAAAAAGCTGGCCCTCTAACCAGTCAAAATAACTATCTGAGAATCGAACTACTGTCGCGCCCTCGTCAGGATGCCGGGCCATCACCGCAACCCATCGTATCAGCTTTGGCTGCTGGGGACCCAAGATATCAACAGTGAGTTGCTGAGGGATCAGCATTGGAATTCTCTCCAAGGCAAAGCTCACGACTATAGGCCCATATCCAAAAGTCTTTAGTCGTCCGTTCTTTGCCTTGGTCAGTTGGCTCTTCATATGAGCCGACACAGCTTCACACCAGTTGAAAATGGTGCCTTGGTAACAGTCAATTGCCATCCGCATTTGGGATCCGGAAGCAATGTGTAAAGCGGCCGCGCCGCAAATTCTGGTAACCGTGAACGCTATGACTTTGAGTTCCGGTAGAGTGATGTGTTTTATCTCTATGCCTTTTGAATGGTGAGCCCCAGGTGTGCACCAATTCTCGCGGAGACTATCAAGGGATTGGCCACCCGGCCTAGTCCCCGCAAGACTGAGTTGCTCACCTCTGTTTGGCAAGCCAGTGAGAAAGTATACATCCGAGGGCTCTATCTCGAGCTGGTGCCCTCCTATGTAAAAGCATTGTTCTTGTACGTTCCATCGCTCAACCAGCCATTCCAAGAATCTTACCTGGCCCCTCATGCCCGGTATGGTCCAATATTTGTATAATCCGCATGCTCTTAGGGCATCCAGGGAAGGTTGATGATTTATTGCAGCTTCATCTTCCTCTACATGCTCTCTTTCTCTCCAGTCTAACATGATTAATGCCCTGCATATCAAAAATAGCAATTAGAAATTAATTTGGGAATTTTTGGTGGTTTTTTGAGAGAGTTGGGGTTTTGAAATGCGCGTTTCTCGGAGGACGCACCCCGGCTTTGTAGCACAGGGCGCCCGGACGCAGCTGGCCTGAAGGCGGGCTGCGTCTTCCGACCGTTTTCCCGTATGAGAAAAAGTCGGGGGACGCAGGTCACCCGAAGGGCACCTGCGTCCGCCGAGAGGCGCATTCCAAAACCAAACCCCCCCAAAAAATGAAACTAAAACCTAAAAATTGATTCTAAACGGATAGAAATGCAGAGTAGGATGTGTAAAATACCTGGATGAGACGGCGTTCGATTCCAACGGTCAGATTTTCCGCAGCGACCACGGGAAGTTTCTTGTCAAAAGCTCCTTTTTCAACCTCAACAGTGAAACGGTAAAAATGACATGGTAAAAGGTCTTTTTATAGGTTTTTTGGATGAATTAGTTCATTTTTTACCATGAAAAGATGTTTTTGAATGTATTTTTGCCTATTTTAAACAGGTATGAGTAATGTGTCGCTTTTGTGCAGGACAAAGGGATTTCGAGGGAAATTGTAATTTTTCACAAACAAAATTTCAGAGTCATCTTTTAAGCCCTTTTCTGACTCCTAAAACATGAAAAGATCGCCGAGTGTTTCTTTTTCACTCGTTAAAACGGAATTAAAAGACGGTCCCCTTTTAGCTCTTTTCTGACCGCAAAATCAGGAAAAGATTGCCGGGTTTTTGTCGTTTCGAACTCGATAAGGAAATAAAACGACGTGTCCTTGATCGCTTTTTACTTTTCAGGTTAACGACACTATTATGAAAGTACTCCTTGGTCGCAAGATCAAGCGGTTCCCCCAGGTATTATTTTATACTTTTTCGGGCTTGAGGGACACAAATATACGAAAAAGTTCAACGTGGAGTCTCCTTTAGTTTTTTCAGACTCTCTAAAATTGAAAAACGCCGAGTTTCTCCTATACTGGGCTCGTTAAACTTTTACAGTAGAGGACCTGTTCAATTACAAACAGGAACGAACCACTCCTTCCTAGGGTTCGAATTTAAACTAGGTTGGACTCGTCCGAAGGATGAGCTTATAATCAAGCATATGTTATCCTCCTCAAGCTTGTTAAAAATAAAGAGGTACTTGCCAGAAATGGTGGGGGAAAAAAGAGAAGAATGAACCTATTTGTCACCTTTTGTCTCAGAAGAAACTTTATTACCGCTCTTGAACACGACACTTTTCATTCACCTGGGTTGGGAAATCTTTTACCTCACAGTTGACCAAATCACTTTGAAAGTCTTTAACCGGGTTCCAGGGGTTAACTTTGAGTTATTCGTCACCAAGCCATCTGTTGTGTCGTTATGTGTTCAAGAGGTCTGCAAGAAAAAACTTTCATCTGCAAAATACTTGTCATCCATTTGACCATCCCTGAGTCAGTCCTTACAGCAACATTTCTTCAACTTGAACAATGATTTCGTGTTGCGGGCTTGCCTGCAACGGGTCGCTTTCTATCGACATCGACACATTATCTAGAAAGATGACTTAGGAATCGACAGTACCTTGAAGTCTGCATGCATCAATGGCAGGTTTCTCGCCTTTGACGTCAGTTTACATCATTGACTTTCGATCAGAGGATTCCGTGAAGTGTTCGACATCAAAACATCTATTCACATTTCACGGGTTGTGCTTGGTACTTTGAGAACCATTGACATTACTGGTGGTTTCTCTCATGCTTGTTAACAGTTTACATCATTGACTGGTAATCAAGTGGTTTCTACCATGTTCGACATCGAATCATTTAATCACATGGCTAGAATCGTACCAATTCGGGAAGTAGAAGTGAAGACCCTGGATCTAGTTTCTACCATCCAGGCTGCGAGGAGTTTTGTATTCATTATCTATGTAGACTAATCATAAACAGATGACTGCGTCCATACTGTGTCTACAAAAGTCTATAAAAATGATGTACTGCAAGATCATTCCTGTATCAGAATAGTTAGTCCATTAGTTAAAGTTTTGAATCTGAGTATGGGAATGCCTACCTCAGTGATGATATAATCTTATCCATGTATTTTGTGTTGAAAATTGCAGGTTCCAACCAGGCCATCCACAAGGCAATCCTTGAAATGATAAAGCGCTTCACCCTTCCTAGAATTACAAAACCCTATTCTATTCCAGGCTTCGCACTTTAGGGGGCAATCTGTTACACTAAAAAATGTCACCTTGACTACTTACAGTTAGTATGGCTCAAATCAACAGTCATGCTACCCTCTTAGGCAAGTCTCATGCCTCTGTTATCCATCTCAAACTCAAAGAAGAGAGAAAGTCTTGTAAAAACTATGTTTATCTCTGGGGTCGCAGGTTCTCTCTAGCCTTACCTGCGGGGACGCTGACCATGTTCACAAAATCTGCGTCCATGGATGCTTTGTATGTTAAGGGACAGGTGCGTCCCTCTGTAAAAGGCAAAATGCGCGAGTTTTATCTTGAAAAAGTTACTTGTGGTTACTTCTAGAACATTCTAGAGGTCGGTTTGATGAAATGGATGCGCCTCCAGTTGGTTCATGTATCTCTATTAAGGGGGAACTTATCCCATCAATAAGGGAGCTATCCCACCCATAGAGGGGGTGATCCCATTGATAGTGGACCTGAATAACCTCTTTACAGCACTATAAATAAAGGCATTGAGCCAGAAGGAGAAGAGGTTGGAGCTATACATTTTCTTTGGGTAAATGCTGCAGGATTTAGGTCTTCCATTAGAGCCTTTGTGAGGAGAGATTGTCTTCACTTGATTCTACTTGGGAGAGGGTGAGCTTTGTCAAAGTAGAGGAAAACCCTTGATGGACCCTGGGAGGAACTTGCACAACACCAAGGCCAGGTTGTAAGAGTTTCTTTGTTTCGTTATTAATACAAACTGGTTTATTTTTCTCAATAGCTTGTGTTAATGAGTTATTTCATGTGTTCCTTGGTTTGCATGTTGAATATATGTTTTATTATATGAAATGCAAGTGCTTGGTAATTGTTTGATTGTTTGTGGTTGCAGGAATTGACTTGAAGGAGGAGCTCATCCGGATCGTCAAGAACGGACTTCAACAACAGCGTTTTGGAATAAGGTAAGCCTAAACACTTGTAGTTTTCATGTTGTAAAAGGTGTATTTAGAGAAAGATCACTCCATTTTGTCTTGTTTGTCATTAGAATGTCTTAGACTTCTAGGAAGGTCAGTCGTGTCCGCACCCTTGACAGATTCCGTGTGACAAGCCTTTCTGAATGGAGACTTGGAAGAAGAAGTATACATTGAGCAGCCAGATGGTTTCATTCTTGGAAATGATCCAAATCTTGTATGCAGATTGAAAAAGGCTCTCTATGGTCTCAAACAAGCTCCAAGGGCTTGGTACTATTGTTTGGAAAAATATCTTCATCAACAAGGTTTTTCAAAAGGATCAGCAGATAGCAATCTTTATATAAAAGTTGAAAACGACAAATTGCTAATACTTGTTGTGTATGTAGATGACATTATCTTTGGCAGCAATGAAGAAGCTATGAGTCAAAGCGTTGCCTTGGTAATGCAGAAAGAATTCGAAATGTCCTTGCTGGGAGAACTGACATATTTTCTTGGTTTGAAAATCCAACAAAAAGGAGGAGGGATCTTTTTGTCTCAAACCAAGTATCTCAAGCAGATTTTGAAGAAATATGGCATGGAAGATGCAAAACCAGTATGTACACACATAGTCACAGGATGTAGCCTCAGTGAAAATGATGAATCAGCAACAGTGCATCAACCAACCTACAGATCTATGATTGGAAGTCTACTTTATTTGACAGGTACCCGACCAGACATAATGCATGCAGTAGCAATAGTTGGAAGATTTCAGGCAAATCCAAAGGAAACTCATCTTCAGGCAGTAAAGAGAATCTTCAAATATCTTCAAGGAACTCAAAACTATGGCTTATGGTATCCTAGAGATACAGATCTCACACTTCATGCTTATACAGATGCAGATTGGGCCGGAAGCGTGGATGACAGGAAGAGCACAAGTGGTGGTGCATTCTTTATGGGTTCCAGATTAGTATCTTGGTTCAGCAAGAAACAAAGTTCGATTGCCTTGTCTACAGCTGAAGCAGAATATGTTGCTGCTGCATCTTGCTGCACTGAACTCCTTTGGATAATGCAGACCTTGCAGGATTTTCAAATCACTTGTATACCACCCATATCCATCTTATGTGATAATACAAGTGCAATCAGCATTTCAAATAACCCAGTCATGCATTCAAAGACCAAGCACATACTGATCAAGTATCATTTTCTCCGGGAACAAGTACTTGAACAAAAGGTCAAGTTGGAGTATGTTCCTTCTAAGGAACAAGTTGCTGATATACTCACCAAACCATTGCCCAGGGAGACCTTTGAATACCTCAGGCAAAAGCTGGGGGTTGTTGATGCATCATCTTGTTGTTGAATCTCTTCTGATGGTTGGTTGTACGCAAGGCTCATCTGGGGTATATGCGTACATGTGCTGGGTTGCAGATTGATCGAAGATCGAATGGCACAGGTTCAGGGGGAGAATATAATGCATTGTTGGCATTATGAAGGAAGTACAGAAGGAGATCATGGATGCTGGTCTGAATATTGCTGCAATATGTCTCTATCTCTTTCATGGTCATTTATGGTGTTTGGTGGATTATGGTTCTTCTTTTCAGATCTGGTTTATAGTCAGGGGGAGCATGTTCTTAGGGGGAGCATAACTCTTTGCCCTTGATGTCAAAGGGGGAGAATGACGTTGAAGATCTTGAGGTTGCCATCAAGTCCAAAGGGGGAGATTGTTGGCATTATGATTCTGGTATGGCTCTATGTTACAGGTGTTGTACTTGATGGCAACTCTCTTAAGTGGCAATGCTCTGTTCAGGCTCTCAAAATGTTGGAAAATAAGAGGTACGCAGGTACACCGTACAAAAGCTGCGGACACGCAGCAATATCATAGATAAAGTGCGTACATACCCGCAGGTTACCCGTTCATGAGGTGCGGACCCCAGTTCACTCACTTCAAGGCAGAGAAACGCGCTCACGTGGGGTTTGGCCCATGGTATTTAGCCCGCCATTCTTGATTCTATGGTTTTGGCCCATGGTATAGGATCTAATTTTGCCCCGGTTTGAATCCCTTGTATTGGTTCTTGATGGTTTTATCCCATGGTGTGAATAAGGGCTTGACTATAAATAGGGAAGGAGATCACTTGGCTAAGGCATCTTTTGAAAATCGAATATCTTAAGATCTGAAATATTGGGTTATCGGTTCAAAAGCTTGATCTATATAAAAGTGAAGTTAGAAGTGAATCTATGAAGCGTGATCTCTCAGGCGCATGATCAGATCTGGGCATCTGACTATCTGTGGCACACTGGTGGCCTGCCAATTTGGCCCTAATCAAAGGTACGCAGGTAATTGACTGTGCAAGTGCGGGGGTACGCACAGCAGAAGAGGGCGTAGTGCGTGGGTACACACAGCAGAAGAAGGTGCAGTGCGTGGGTACGCAACGCGATAGAGGTTCAGGTGCAGAGGCACAGTGAAATTACGCGATGCGACAGAAGCCACAGGTGCATAGATACGTGGTGCGACAGAAGCCGCAGGTACGGAGCTACTGTAGCGGTACGCGGCGCGATAGAAGCCGCAGGTGCGGAGCTACAGTATATGTACGCGGCGCGACAGAAGGTGCGGGTGCGTAGATACGTAGTGTAGCAGAAGGCTCTCTGCGGGTATACGCAGGGGAGCATAAGGTGAGGTGCGTAGCCACGCAGGCCAGATAAAGGAAAACTGCGGATCTGTATTAAGGCATTTATTTGACTGAATTTTCTCTGTTGATAAGGTGTTCTGGGTTTAGTTTACTGTTACTATTGATCTGGTTACTGCAGTTGACTGGGTGATTTACTTGTACTTGATGATCTCTTGATGTTTATGGATCCAGTTTGAAAATTTATGAAAAGTGATCCTTGAAAGAAAAAAGTAGGGGGTTGTAGCTCCCTTCCAGGAGAGACTGGAAAACGAGAGAGAGTTGTAGCTCTCTGCAGGTTGCAGCCTGTGTACTGGTAAAGGACTGCACCAGTACAAAACCATTGTAAAAGGAGTTTCTAATTTGAAAGAATATAGAGACATATTGCAGCAGGTGATTTTCACCCACATTGGGTTTCCACCTTATATCTGGTGTTCTTTGGTGTGACTATCTGTTTTTCTTGTTCATGCTCATTATTTTATGGTACTGACATGCAAAAATAATTCAAAGTATAAATAAGGAAGATTTATTAAAAGAACTTGATAATACTGATTCACCCCCCCTCTCAGTATTATTTCCAACAAATTCCATGTCAAACAGGTGATGTTGGGAACATCATCATAACTTTCTCTCTGAGAATTGGATTCAAATTTTGTAAATAGTAATGGAAATAGGATGGACTATATTTTTCTGAGTATCATTTTCAGGGCTAAAGGTCGTAACAATGACACATGGCACTTCATACAAGTTCGCTCTACTGAACCAGTCTATAATGAGGTCATTGTGGGAGATTGGGCATAAATATTTCTTAAAGAATCCAATCTTGATCAGACGTGTGATGTTGGAAAGCAGACTCAAGAGGGCTACCACAAGACGAAATTTCAGATCCTAGATATCTGAAATCACATAGATACAATAGATTCAATATCAAGCTCCTAGGAGGCAAGAAAAAGCATGCGTTCAAGGATCACTGCAGTAAGGACCACACATCAATAGTTAAGGGTAAGTCTCCTACAAAAAGGTATGTATGATTAGTGTTTACATTTGAAATATGAGTATCATCTCTGACATATTTTTTTGCAAGACAACGTAATTAAATACAGGGTCTTGATTATATCTCTATGTCTCTATATGTCACAGTTAGTTTTGATACCACATTTCAGATGTCCTATTCTTCATACTACACATTTTATGCTACATATTCTTGATGATACACCAAGTCTGCTAAATCTATATGATGTTGTAAGTTCATGCTACTTGTCTTGTCATAATTGATAGAATGGTCTCTGTTGTTGTACTTAGAACTTGGTCCATCAAAAGTCTAGGGTCTGTCATTAGTTTTTATTGTATATATCCTTAGGTCAGTTTTGGATATAGTCTTGCATAGAGTCTAGGCCTATATCAATAGTGGGAGTCTTTGTCTACTGTTGCAACAAGTCAACAATGAAAGTGACAAGCACACTTCAGGTACGCATTGTAATTTTAATTTGTATTTATTCATTATTATGCACTTACATGTGTTTTGCAGGCAAAGGTAAGTTGAAGGGTATTTTGTTTTGTTTTGGGATTGGTTTCCCTGGGAAAATTTTGCATGCAGGTAGAAGAAGATTCAAACACAAGTTCAAGAAAGAATTCAAGAGCAGAAGTATCAAATCAAAGGAAGCATTGCAGTGGGACATTGTTTGAAGACATGAAAACCATCTGTATATTTTGAAGAAGTGTCAAGGCTAAGTCATCATTGTAAAGTTCTAAAAGAGTTATTTGTAAAAGAGTCATCATTGTAAAGATTTTAAAAGAGTCATTTGTGAAAGAGTCATAATGCCTAGAGTCGAAGAGGCAGTGTTGGGAGGTATAGGAGTAACTGTTGGGATGATGTCATGGATGGGTTGAAGGTCAAAGAGTGATTGGGTATTTGGTTAAGAAAACGAAAATCTTTGTACATCTTATTGTATTGTGGATTGTTGTCCCTAGTTTGGGACTCGAAAGTCTTGTCTTATTTCAGTCATTTTAGGGTGGCAGGGAGGTTCTAGGTAGGTGAATAAAGTTGCCTATAGGCTGGGGCATGTGAACACTTCAGGGTTGTAGGGTGGTGCTAAGGTGAGTTGTGTCTCACTAGGGTGTTGGGGCATCCATTCAGTTGATTACTGAAGAAACCAGGTGTTCAGGGGTCCTTAAAGTGGGAGTTGGAGAAGAATGCTTTTCTAGAATTCTAGGAAGTTGCTGCTTTCATTTTAGTTGGGGCTGAATATTAAAGAATTTATTAGAAAAGCATTTGGTGGTTTTTGACCGGGAGGGGGTTTTCCACCTAAAATTCTTGGGCCTACAGTGTTGTTTTATTTACTATTATTACTGCATAAATGTTATCAGGAAATCTAGTGTCTATGCAGAACTGCTAGTCCCACTAAAATGGGTAGCTATCTTAGAAACAAACATATTAAAGTTACTTTCGTTTTCCTATATGAGAAGTAGATAGGAGAAGATCAAAGAATACCAACCTCAATCCTTCGCTCGGTTCTTTGCTTGTTCCTTCTCCTCATCGATCGGTCTTTGCCGCTTCTCCCTTGACCTCTCCACTTCAAAGAGTTCCTATAAAGTCAAAGCAACATAATACCTTCAAAGCGTAGAGATCTACAATCATAAACAGTATAGGACCAGATATATATTAACCACACAAATGCATATACTATTAGACATACAAGAATGTGGAGGAAAACTTGAATAGCTTTATTAATATGAAGATTAGAAGAGAGGATTACAACCCATTGTTCTGACTCAGCGTCATCCTCCTAGCATGAAAGCCCTTCTTCACCTCATGAAAAGCTTAGATCACCCAACACTATGATATTCCACCAGGAAACCAACAACACTTCCTTACAAGATACAAACTTCCAGCCTCTGGATCTCTGGGATGAGGGATCCATATATAGATGATTGCAGGGAGGTGAGTCAGCTTCTAGGATTTTTATTAGTGTCTTATCTCTCATAGTTCTTGGTTCCACTTGGAGATTGATGATCTCTTACTCATCCGTGGGCGAATTCAGAGAGGCAAGTATCACAGGAGAAGTTTCTGGAAGATTCTATGATCATCCACCTCGCAAACTGTCTCTGCCATTTGTCCACTCTCGCCCATCGCACCCTACAGAAGGGCTTTCCAATATGGATCGCACCCTTTACACTGGGCAGGTGAGATGCATCGCACCCTTAGCACTGAGCAACCTGTATGGTCCAGTTTTGACTAGTTCTGAGCAGTTTCCTGTGGAGTAGTTATGGGAGATGATGTAATCAGCTAACCTTGTTCCTTTAGGGCATGAAACAACAATTTTAGGGACTTAGGAGCCCTTGGTTTATGGACATATATGATTGGGGTTGCAGTGCCCAAAAATGTCTATAATAGTTGCCCCCTAAATCATGAGTTCGTTAATCTTTTGATGTAGGGTGAAATGCTTTATCATGAGGATCCGAGGTTCTTCGAACTGGAAGGCGACCTGTAATAAGATACAATATAATACATTATCTTCATAATATTTTCATGATCTAGCTGAGGTGGGCATTCCCATGCTCAGCTATAAATTCATTTTCATGTACATAGGACAGATAACCATCTGTGTAGCAGACTGATGATTCTGGTAGAGCCATCATCCTTTGATTCGGATGATCATCTGTGCAGCGATTATGTACATTTGATGTCTTTATTTTCCTGAATATATCGTAGCCCGGATGGATGAAACTAGATCCGGGGTCTTCAAACTCGTCCAATCTTCACCCGAAGTACAAGTCGATGCATGTGAAAAATGTTCTGGAGTCGAACACGGAAAGACATCGCCCGATTACCAGCGAATGATGTAAATTGTTAATAGGCGCGAGAGGAATCACCGATAATGATGATGACCCTCAAGGTACGACAATACAATTCGCGTGGTGTGAGAATGGGACTTGGTGTCGAACACCATGCAAAATCTCTCAGTCGAAGACCATTGATGTAAACCTATCGCCGAAAGTGAGAAACTTGCCATTGAGGCATGCAAGCTTCAAAGTACTGAAAGGGTTGTTCCTAGGTCGACTTCTTGGATAAAGAACTGATGTCAACAAGAAGTGACCCGTCGTAGGAGGGCCATAATGAATCCCACATCTATGACACAGAATGGAGCAAGTGACTTTTGGAGGTGAAAACGTTCTGATGATACAGGGTTCAGGGTGGCAGTCATGAAAGAATGAAGCGTAAAGGTATTGCAGTGGATGAGACACAAGATGGGTTGGTGAATTCTCTGATCGACTTCTCTTGAACATATCGATGACACTTGGAATGGATTGGTAGCGTTAACCCCAAAGATGGATGGTATGATGGACCAATGGTAATATGACTGGTGAATGAAATAACCCAACTCGACTCAGACATGGAGTGAAAGTGTCATGTTCAAGAGCGACTTTGCTACCAATAAAGTTTCTTCAAGTTTTCTTCCCAATTTTTCCCCAGTCATTGCTGACCAGTAACTCTTTATTTTTATCAAGCTTGAGGAGGATAACATATGCTTGTTCTATAATTTTCCCTGCGGGCAAACCCGTCGCTATGTTTTAACGAGCCTAGCGACGGTGAGACTCGTTCTTCTCTATATGGACAAGTTTGTCGCTATTGGTTTTAATGAGTTTAACGACAAAGATAACTCGGTCCTTTTCAATTTTAGAGAGTCTGAAAGGGACATAAAGGAAACTCCAATAATCCTTTTTCGTCATATAATCCCTTAAGTCCGAAAAAAGTATAAAATAATATGAAAGGGATGAATTTTCGATAATTTTAATGAGCCAAATAAAACAAGTGCTTGATCTTTTTGTGTAATAATCTCCCAGGTCAAAAAGGATTAAAATCTAAAGGAGGGATAGCACTCCCGGTAGCTTT
This sequence comes from Pinus tabuliformis, assembly GCA_031772625.1. Lineage (NCBI taxonomy): Eukaryota > Viridiplantae > Streptophyta > Pinopsida > Pinales > Pinaceae > Pinus > Pinus tabuliformis. The sequence goes on along the minus strand of CM062804.1, from coordinate 809,389,970 downwards.
AACGAGCTGGAGAGGCCAACTGCTCAACAATCTTTTCATATTTTATGAGTCAGACGAAAAGAGCTTAAAGGAGACTCGTTTTTTGAGGAACGAGTGATAATTTCGGGTAGCAGCTGATTCCAGGTAAGGTTTGGAATTTTCCAATCACGACAGTGTCACAAGGATGGCTAATAGGATCACTCTTCGCAGCTGTTCCTCAAAAAGGGGTAAACAATCAAGTGGAGGTGAATGATCGGCTAAAATAGAGTGGAGGTGATGATGAGAACACGACCAAGGCTCAGGAGCTGATGATAATGCATTCACAATGGTTATTTACCGGAGATTGGTTCATTTTTTAATGAGCTTAAACTCTAGGGAAACATTTTCTCATTGCTTAGGTTTAATTTTTAACGAGCTTGAACTTCACATAAAAACTGCTCATGCCAGTCGTATAATAAGGATGTCTCATCGATAGATTCCATTTTTATGGAGCTTGCACCTTTCGAAGCTTTGCTCCGTATCCTTCCTTTATGTAAGCTAGGAACGACCAATCCTACGAGTTTAAAGGGTTTGAGAACCTACAAACTAAGAAAATAAATGGTCGCTCTTCACTTGCACGCAAAAAGGTTTGCATGCCCCTAGGTATAGTGAAGTAGAGTTTCGAGGTTACCCCTCAATTTGCAAACAAAACGTTTGCTTCGTCAGGAAAGGCCTACCTTATACAGGTTACCCCTCAATTTGCAAACAAAACATTCGTTCTATCAGGAAAGGCATACCTTCTAACAGAGGTATCTTATCCGGTCTAATCCCATTTTCCTATACGGACGGGTGTCAGACTAGTCATATATCCTTCGCCGAAACCTACTCTATACCCAGATTTTTCCTGCCGGAGCAGACTAGGGTGCATGCCCCTTGGGTTTCAATCACGACCCCCCGAATTACTCGCGTTCTTCAAGTGGACAAACTGGAGATTGATGAGACATTCCTTGCATGAAAAGACCATTTAGGGATGGCATTTGACTATTAGCTATGTGTGAGCCGGGGAACGAAAGCTGGTCTACGAGCTAGACCACTCGGCCTTCATACGGAAAACACATTACTTGAAAGAGTGAAGAGACAATCGCTCCCATGCAATAAATATAGTCATGCCCGAGGAGTAGATTATAGTCTAGAGGTCCTTGGACTACCATTACATTCATATAAACAATTTTCCTTCTCAACGTTATAGGCACATTGGGGAGGATCCCTAACGGTCGACTGGTTCCTTTGTCGAAGCCTGTCAGATTTCTCATCTCAGGCAGAAGCGATGGCGAACCAAGCGCTTTCCAAGCAGTTGAGGAAAGGATACTCACAGAAGCCCCTTCATCTATGATGGTACCGACCATGATCATTTTGTAAGTTTGTACAATGACTCAGAATGGTACAGTAGCCAGTAAACAGGGTTTGCCTGGTAGATTCCAATCGAAGGACACGACTACGTTGTTTGGAGGTGGGACCGAATAGACAGTCGGATATGACTCTGAAGAACTTCCTTCCTGTGGTAAAGGAATGGGTAGATTGCCCCCATGTTCATCAGAGTCTGTGTTTACGAAAAGAATTTGAACGGTGTCGTTCTCATTCTCTTCGGTGATTGTATCATCTGAAGATGGACCTTCTGAAGACAAAACCAAGTCGACTGCTGCCTAAACCTTTTGACTTTCATCTGGTTATGGATTCAACAGGTTTATCTTCAGTGATAGATGCTTCGACCGACCACAATGGCATGTCAGTCGGATTTTCAACTAGTGATGGACTCGACAAGAGTTTCTTGTATCTAGGAGGAAGTCGTAGTAGTGAAGCAGGATGGTCATCCAAGACTCTTTTAGTTTCGTTTAGGAAGGGACAATGGTGGACGACATGATCGCCTTCACACAGTTTACAAGGAAATTTACATTTCCTTTTTTTTCCAAATGCTTCGCTTTCACTAGTTGATGGTGTACTTTCAACATGATCTTCAGAGGTTGATGACACCGGATTGTGCAAACGAGGAGATCAGTCCTTTAAGATCCGAGGGACGCAAGGCCAATCTCGATGATAGTGGTCTCCTTTGCAAATGACACATGGATATTTAGGCTTGGACGGTGCAGTGTGCGGATTTTCACTAGACGATGCCTGGTTACCTCTTCTTGCCTTTGGCTGCTTCTTCTTCTTCTCTTTCTTCTCTTTCCCCTTCTTCTCCTTCTTAGTTACTTGATTTTTGGCTTTACTAGCTTCATCAAGCGAAGAGGAAGGAGGAGAGGGAGAATCGGATGAAGTAGAAGGTTGGGGGGTAGCTTTAGTACCATCTAGTTGCTGACTCGATTGTTCAGGAATCACAGTGTTCTGAATGATGGAGGTCGAGAAGATCCATATTGGCAAGCCAATCGTCAATCCTAGAAGTGATAATGTGGCCATATGGGGTGCACCAACATCTTCCCAAGAGGAGAAAGGACTAGGATTTCCTCCAAGGGGAAATCCTTGGTTGGTGGACTCCATTTTCCTCAACCTAAGACCAACGCAGGAATAGTGATATTATTCCGATTAAAAAAAATTATAGACGCTTTGACACAACTTGTTTTTCAATTTTTAAGAGTCGAGAAAAAACAAAAGATGACTCTAGTTGCCTTCGATTTTTAATGAGCCTGAAGTGACAAGTGCTCAGATGGACTTTTTCTTTTAAGGAGTCTGAAAAGGAACGAAAGAGACTACTCTAGAAATCTAGATAGAGGGATTACCAAACCAATCGCAAAACTGCAGAATACTTTTTATGGTACGGCAATCAATCTTCCAGAATGCTGTGTTTAGTGCATTGCGATCGATAGGGTGGTAGACATGGCTTCCTATGGATAAAGGATATAGCCTATTGTGGTTTCCCAATATATACTCGACGGTACATGGGAGCACAAGTCCGTACTGGCACTTTTCATCTCAAAGAGGAGGAATCACCCAACCAACAATGAAAGTGATAGTTACTAGGCTTTACAACGCCAGAATACGTCTCTAGCCTAGACTTCTAGATGTTGTGCGTTAGGTTCCAAAGCATTTTTATGTTCATTGAATTTATTTTACAGTTGATCTTTCTTAAGAAATTTTCCTTTCAAGTTCACCACGTGACGTAGATATACAATTCCTAAAATGAAATCTAAGATGATAAACAATCATTTAATCTTCTTTTTGCAATGAAAATCCTAGCTACTAAAGAAAGAGAGATGATATTATTTCAACATAGAGCAGAGAGCACACACTAGATGCACTGTCCTAAATCAAACCAACAAGCAGTCTAAATGCAAATGCACATGCATGTATTTTTTTTCAGCCTTCTTAATGTATGAATGATAAGAAGAATACTAAGTACAAATCTAAATTATCTTTTCAAAGCGACAATACTAACAAAATTCTCTTCAAAAGCGAAAGGAAGATAATGACGACACTCGCGACTTTGAATTGAAAATTGCTTTCGACACTTGAAAAACTACTAATTCAAGTCAAATACAAGAGTAACTGTATAATCGACCATCAAGAACAATAGAATTCTTTTCTTTGACTGAAAATGACACTTGCGACACTTCCAAATCAAAAGATGACAATTTGATTACGTTACTTTTTGTAAAACAGAACTGTAAATGGCGCACAATACATAACAAAATTCACAATTCTTTGTACTATGGAGGCAAAATCATGCAAAGGAAGGGAGTTTCCACAGTGGTATACTGATCACATACAGCAAAACTCCTGAATAAAGCTAAAGAGGGTGAACACAGAAACCAAAATCTGAGAGCAGAAGAGGTCTTATCTGATCAGCGCACCTGTAACACAGGGAAAGTGCAATTCAGTGCACCTATTGCACATGAGAGGTGTGATTCATCTAGATTCCCAAGAGGAGAAAGCGTGATGGTCTAGGGACGAGACATCAACTTGGTTCTTGGTCACAGTTTGCAACTTAGTTCAGGGATTTAGGTCGAGCTAATGATAGTCAGTAAATAGAAATCACAGGGGCTAATCTAATGAGGTTACTAGAGCCACCACTAGGGAAATTAGGATGTTTTGCAAATTGATTGTTCAGTTTATAAACAAAACCCGGAGATAGATTGAAGCAACATTGATCTACTTTGCACTTGCATAGCAAATGCAGTTCGAAGTCTAGCTGGCTTAACTTCTGGCTCCATTTGTAAGTTTATAAAGCAAACAAACATAGATAAGAAAACAATCTATTCGCTCCCCAGTGGAGTCGCCATGTTTTTATCGGGAAATCTAGTGTCTATGAAGAGCTGCTAGTCCCACTAAGACGGGTAGCTATCTTAGAAACAAATAGATTAAAGTTACTTTCGTTTTCCTTTATGAGAAGTAGATAGGAGAAGATCAAAGAATACCAACCTCAATCCTTCGCTCGGTTCTTTGCTTGTTCCTTCTCCTCACCGACCGGTCTTTGCTACTTCTCCCTTGACCTCTCTGCTTCAAAGAGTACCTGTAAATTCAAAGCAGCATAATACCTTCAAAGTGAAGAGATCTACAATCATAAACAATATAGGACCAGATATATATTAACCACACAAATTCATATACTATCATACATACAAGAATGTGGAGGAAAACTTGAATAGCTTTATTAATATGAAGATTGGAAGAGAGGATTACAACCCATTGTTCTGACCCAGAATCATCCTCCGAGCATGAAAGCCCTTCTTCACCTCATGAAAAGCTTAGATCACCCAACACTATGACATTCCACCAGGAAACCAACAACACTTCCTTACAAGATACAAATTTCCAGCCTCTGGATCTCTAGGATGAGGGATCCATATAGATGATTAGATGATTGCAGGGAGGTGAGTCAGCTTCTGGGATTTTGATTAGTGTACTCTCTCTGACAGTTCTTGGTTCACTTGGAGATTGATGATCTCTTACTCATCCCTGGGTGAATTCAGAGAGGCAAGTGTCACAGGAGAAGTTTCTGGAATATTCTATGATCATCCACCTCGCAAACTGTCTCTGCCATTTGTCCACTCTCACCTATCACACCCTATAGAAGGGCTTTCCAGTATGCATCACACCCTTTACACTGGGCAGGTGAGATGCATTGCACCCTTAGCACTGAGCAACCTGTATGGTCCAATTTTGACCAGTTCTGAGCAGTTTCCTGTGGAGAACTTATGGGAGATGATGTAATCAGCTGACCTTGTTCCTTTAGAGCATGAAACAACACTTTTAGGGACTCAGGAGCCCTTGGTTTATGGACATATATGATTGGGGTTGCAGTGCCCAAAAATGTCTGTAACAATAAACATTAATAATAATTGAAGATTAACTAATGCTCTGAAAAGATTTAAAAGGGATAATTGCTAAGGAATACTGGTTCACCCCCCCCAGTGTTTCCAACACTTGTTTCAGCCTCCCTCTATTTTATGATTTAGCTTCCCTAGCCTCATTTATGGGTTTCCTATATTAACATAACTCGTTGTTCTTTATGGGTATAAGTCACCTTGCATATTGCTTTAAAGTGTGTCCTACCTATTTTAACCACCCTATATTATATGATGCAACTTCCCTAGCTTCAACACGGATCTGTAGACCTTGCTTCCTCGTTTATGGGTTTGATCCACCTTGTTTACGAGTTTCCTATATTAACATAACTTGTAGTTCTTCATGGGTATAACTCATCTTGTTTGTTCATTTAAAGTGCTTCCTATCTATTTTAACTTCTCTTTATTCTATGATATGGGTTCCCTAACCAAAACATGGATCACTTCCTCTGTAGACCTCCCTACCTTGTTTATGGGTTTCATGTATTAACTTGACCCATGGTTTCGATCTACCTTGTTTATGGATTTCCAATATTAGCTTGACCCATGATTTTAATATATCTTGTTTATGAGTTTCCTATATTAACTTAACATGTGTTTTTCATCTACTTTGTTTAAATCTCCCTCTATTATATGATGTGGGTTCCCCAACCTCATTTAGGTAGCATTTAAAGTGTTGCTTATCTATTTTAACCTCCTTGTATTATATGATGTGGCTTCCCCAACTAGGGCATTGATCAGTTCTTTTGTAGATCTCCCTTCCCTATTTATTGGTTTCCTATATTGACTTGTCCTGTGGTTTCGATCTCCCATGTTTATGGGTTTTCGATGTTAACTTGACCTATAATTTTGATCTGCCCTATTATGGAATTCCTATATTAACTTGACCCATGATTTTGATCTACTTTGTTTAAACCTCCCTCTATCTATTTTAACGTCCCTTTGTTATATGATGCAACTTCCATAGCCTTGGCATGCAGATGTAGACCTCCCTACCTTGTTTATTGGTTTGAATCACCTTGTTTATGGGTTTCATATATTAACTTAACCCACAATTCTTTCTAGGTATAAATCAACTTGTTTATTGATTTAAAGTGTTTCCTATCTATTTTAAGCTCCCTCTATTATATGGTGCAACTTCCCCAGCCTGGGCATGGATCACTTCCTCTATATACTTCCCTACCCTGTTTATGGATTTCTTGTATTAACTTGACCTATGGTTTCGATCTACCTTATTTATGGATTTCCTATATTAAATTGACCTATGGTTTTGATCTTCCATGTTTATCGGTATCCTTTATTAACTTAAACCATCGTTTTGATCTGCCATGTTTATTTGACCTGTGGTTTTGGTCTACCCTATTTATGGTATCTTCTATTACATTAAGCCATGGTTTTGGTCTACCATGTTTAAACATCCCTTTATGTATTTTAACTTCCCTGTATTATATGTTGTGGCTTCCCCAACCTTGGCATGGATCTATAGACTTCCATTCCCTGTTTATCGGTTTGATCCACCCTATTTATGGGTTTCCTATATTAACTTAACTTGCGGTTCTTTCTAGGTATAACCCACCTTGTTTATTTATCTAAAGTGTCATCTATCTATTTTAACCTCCCTCTATTATATGAAATGGCTTCCTTAGCCTGGTCATGGATCTATAGACCTACTTTCCCTATTTATGTGTTTGATTTGCCTTGTTCATGGGTTTCGTGTATTAACTTAACCCATTGTTCTTTCTAGGTATAACACACCTTATATTTTGATTTAAAGAATTATCTATCTATTCTAACCTCTCACTACCCTAACCATAGCATGAATCAATTCCTTTGTAAACCTCCATGCCTTAATTATGGCTTTCTAGTATTAACTTGACTTATTCAATCTACCTTTTTTATGAGTTTCTTGTATTAAATTGATCCTTGATTTTGATGCAGCTAATCAATAGTGATAAAAAAATATAACCTACTAAAAGTGGTTGCCATCGAAGTTGCTAATTGTTTTCTCTTTAACCTACACCAATGGAAAAAGATAGATAAATATGAATTTTTATGATAATATTTTATATAAATAAATAATACTTTTAATAAAGTGATTTTACCATCTAACACCATTGCAATGTTGATTATCATGAAAAATAATTTTGATACTATAGTGTGTGTAAATATTGAAAGTCCGTTGGGTCCGTTGGGGCTAAAGTCCAGGGCCACTTCGTTTGCACAATGAAAGAAATATGTACATTGCACTTGGATTGAACGCCATCCCTACTTTTCTGAATTCACCCGCAATTTACACCGTCATTATTACGCCTTCACATATTTGTACTTACAGACCACAACACCTTGGAACGAATCAATGCTCAATTGAAAAACATTTAATTAGTCATTCTATTAATAAGAAATAACTAGTAACCAGGGCTAATTAGTCATTCTATTAATAAGGGCGAATTGCTAAGGAATACTGGTTCACCCCCCCCAATGTTTCCAACACTTGTTTCAGCCTCCCTCTATTTTATGATTTAGCTTCCCTAGCCTCATTTATGGGTTTCCTATATTAACATAACTCGTTGTTCTTTATGGGTATAAGTCACCTTGCATATTGGTTTAAAGTGTGTCCTACCTATTTTAACCACCCTATATTATATGATGCAACTTCCCTAGCTTCAACGCGGATCTGTAGACCTTGCTTCCTCGTTTATGGGTTTGATCCATCTTGTTTACGAGTTTCCTATATTAACATAACTTGTAGTTCTTCTTGGGTATAACTCATCTTGTTTGTTCATTTAAAGTGCTTCCTATCTATTTTAACTTCTCTTTATTCTATAATATGGGTTCCCTAACCTAAACATGGATCACTTCCTCTGTAGACCTCCCTACCTTGTTTATGGGTTTCATGTATTAACTTGACCCATGGTTTCGATCTACCTTGTTTATGGATTTCCAATATTAGCTTGACCCATGATTTCTTGTTTATGAGTTTCCTATATTAACTTAACATGTGTTTTTCATCTACTTTGTTTAAATCTCCCTCTATTATATGATGTGGGTTCCCCAACCTCATTTAGGTAGCATTTAAAGTGTTGCTTATCTATTTTAACCTCCTTGTATTATATGATGTGGCTTCCCCAACTAGGGCATGGGTCAGTTCTTTTCTAGGTCTCCCTTCCCTATTTATTGGTTTCCTATATTGACTTGTCCTGTGGTTTCGATCTCCCATGTTTATGGGTTTTCGATGTTAACTTGACCTATAATTTTGATCCGCCCTATTATGGAATTCCTATATTAACTTGACCCGTGATTTTGATCTACTTTGTGTAAACCTCCCTCTATCTATTTTAACCTCCCTCTGTCATATGATGCAACTTCCATAGCCTTGGCATGCATATATAGACCTCCCTACCTTGTTTATTGGTTTGAATCACCTTGTTTATGGGTTTCATATATTAACTTAACCCACGATTCTTTCTAGGTATAAATCAACTTGTTTATTGATTTAAAGTGTTTCCTATCTATTTTAAGCTCCCTCTATTATATGATGCAACTTCCCCAGCCTGGGCATGGATCACTTCCTCTATATACTTCCGTACCTTGTTTATGGATTTCTTGTATTAACTTGACTTATGGTTTCGATCTACCTTATTTATGGATTTCCTATATTAAATTGACCTATGCTTTTGATCTTCCATGTTTATCAGTATCCTTTATTAACTTAAACCATCGTTTTGATCTGCCATGTTTATTTGACCTGTGGTTTTGGTCTACCCTATTTATGGTATCTTCTATTACATTAACCCATGGTTTTGGTCTACCATGTTTAAACATCCCTTTATGTATTTTAACTTCCCTGTATTATATGTTGTGGCTTCCCCAACCTTGGCATGGATCTATAGACTTCCATTCCCTGTTTATCGGTTTGATCCACCCTATTTATGGGTTTCCTATATTAACTTAACTTGCGGTTCTTTCTAGGTATAACCCACCTTGTTTATTTATCTAAAGTGTCACCTATCTATTTTAACCTCCCTCTATTATATGAAATGGCTTCCTTAGCCTCGTCATGGATCTATAGACCTACTTGCCCTATTTATGTGTTTGATTTGCCTTGTTCATGGGTTTCGTGTATTAACTTAACCCATTGTTCTTTCTAGGTATAACACACCTTATATTTTGATTTAAAGAATTATCTATCTATTCTAACCTCTCACTACCCTAACCATAGCATGAATCAATTCCTTTGTAAACCTCCATGCCTTAATTATGGCTTTCTAGTATTAACTTGACTTATTCAATCTACCTTTTTTATGAGTTTCTTGTATTAACTTGATCCTTGATTTTGATGCAGCTAATCAATAGTGATAGAAAAATATAACCTACTAAAAGTGGTCGCCATCGAAGTTGCTAATTGTTTTCTCTTTAACCTACACTAATGGAAAAAGATAGATAAATATGAATTTTTATGATAATATGTTATATAAATAAATAATACTTTTAATAAAGTGATTTTACCGTCTAACACCATTGCAATGTTGATTATCATGAAAAATAATTTTGATACTATAGTGTGTGTAAATATTGAAAGTCCGTTGGGGCTAAAGTCCAGGCCCACTCCGTTTGCACAATGAAAGGAATATGTACATTGCACTTGGATTGAACTCCATCCCTACTTTTCTGAATTCACCCGCAATTTACACCGTCATTATTACGCCTTCACATATTTGTACTTACAGACCACAACACCTTGGAACGAATCAATGCTCAATTGAAAAACATTTAATTAGTCATTCTATTAATAAGAAATAACTAGTAACCAGGGATAATTAGTCATTCTATTAATAAGGGCGAATTGCTAAGGAATATTGGTTCACCCCCCCCCAGTGTTTCCAACACTTGTTTCAGCCTCCCTCTATTTTATGATTTAGCTTCCCTAGCCTCATTTATGGGTTTCCTATATTAACATAACTCGTTGTTCTTTATGGGTATAAGTCACCTTGCATATTGGTTTAAAGTGTGTCCTACCTATTTTAACCACCCTATATTATATGATGCAACTTCCCTAGCTTCAACACGGATCTGTAGACCTTGCTTCCTCGTTTATGGGTTTGATCCACCTTGTTTACGAGTTTCCTATATTAACATAACTTGTATTTCTTCTTGGGTATAACTCATCTTGTTTGTTCATTTAAAGTGCTTCCTATCTATTTTAACTTCTCTTTATTCTATGATATGGGTTCCCTAACCTAAACATGGATCACTTCCTCTATAGACCTCCCTACCTTGTTTATGGGTTTCATGTATTAACTTGACCCATGGTTTCGATCTACCTTGTTTATGGATTTCCAATATTAGCTTGACCCATGATTTTAATATATCTTGTTTATGAGTTTCCTATATTAACTTAACATGTGTTTTTCATCTACTTTGTTTAAATCTCCCTCTATTATATGATGTGGGTTCCCCAACCTCATTTAGGTAGCATTTAAAGTGTTGCTTATCTATTTTAACCTCCTTGTATTATATGATGTGGCTTCCCCAACTAGCGCATGGATAAGTTCTTTTGTAGATCTCCCTTCCCTATTTATTGGTTTCCTATATTGACTTGTCCTGTGGTTTCGATCTCCCATGTTTATGGGTTTTCGATGTTAACTTGACCTATAATTTTGATCTACCCTATTATGGAATTCCTATATTAACTTGACCCATGATTTTGATCTACTTTGTTTAAACCTCCCTCTATCTATTTTAACCTCCCTCTGTTATATGATGCAACTTCCATAGCCTTGGCATGCATATGTAGACCTCCCTACCTTGTTTATTGGTTTGAATCACCTTGTTTATGGGTTTCATATATTAACTTAACCCACGATTCTTTCTAGGTATAAATCAACTTGTTTATTGATTTAAAGTGTTTCCTATCTATTTTAAGCTCCCTCTATTATATGATGCAACTTCCCCAGCCTGGGCATGGATCACTTCCTCTATATACTTCCCTACCCTGTTTATGGATTTCTTGTATTAACTTGACCTATGGTTTCGATCTACCTTATTTATGGATTTCCTATATTAAATTGACCTATGGTTTTGATCTTCCATGTTTATCGGTATCCTTTATTAACTTAAACCATTGTTTTGATCTGCCATGTTTATTTGACCTGTGGTTTTGGTCTACCCTATTTATGGTATCTTCTATTACATTAACCCATGGTTTTGGTCTACCATGTTTAAACATCCCTTTATGTAATTTTAACTTCCCTATATTATATGTTGTGGCTTCCCCAACCTTGGCATGGATCTATAGACTTCCATTCCCTGTTTATCGGTTTGATCCACCCTATTTATGGGTTTCCTATATTAACTTAACTTGCGGTTCTTTCTAGGTATAACCCACCTTGTTTATTTATCTAAAGTGTCACCTATCTATTTTAACCTCCCTCTATTATATGAAATGGCTTCCTTAGCCTCGTCATGGATCTATAGACCTACTTGCCCTATTTATGTGTTTGATTTGCCTTGTTCATGGGTTTCGTGTATTAACTTAACCCATTGTTCTTTCTAGGTATAACACACCTTATATTTTGATTTAAAGAATTATCTATCTATTCTAACCTCTCACTACCCTAACCATAGCATGAATCAATTCCTTTGTAAACCTCCATGCCTTAATTATGGCTTTCTAGTATTAACTTGACTTATTCAATCTACCTTTTTATGAGTTTCTTGTATTAACTTGATCCTTGATTTTGATGCAGCTAATCAATAGTGATAAAAAAATATAACCTACTAAAAGTGGTTGCCATCGAAGTTGCTAATTGTTTTCTCTTTAACCTACACCAATGGAAAAAGATAGATAAATATGAATTTTTATTGATAATATTTTATATAAATAAATAATACTTTTAATAAAGTGATTTTACCGTCTAACACCATTGCAATGTTGATTATCATGAAAAATAATTTTGATACTATAGTGTGTGTAAATATTGAAAGTCCGTTGGGTCCGTTGGGGCTAAAGTCCAGGCCCACTTCGTTTGCACAATGAAAGGAATATGTACATTGCACTTGGATTGAACGCCATCCCTACTTTTCTGAATTCACCCGCAATTTACACCGTCATTATTACGCCTTCACATATTTGTACTTACAGACTACAACACCTTGGAACGAATCAATGCTCAATTGAAAAACATTTAATTAGTCATTCTATTAATAAGAAATAACTAGTAACCAGGGCTAATTAGTCATTCTATTAATAAGGGTGAATTGCTAAGGAATACTGGTTCACCCCCCCCCCAGTGTTTCCAACACTTGTTTCAGCCTCCCTCTATTTTATGATTTAGCTTCCCTAGCCTCATTTATGGGTTTCCTATATTAACATAACTCATTGTTCTTTATGGGTATAAGTCACCTTGCATATTGGTTTAAAGTGTGTCCTACCTATTTTAACCACCCTATATTATATGGCGCAACTTCCCTAGCTTCAACACGGATCTGTAGACCTTGCTTCCTCGTTTATGGGTTTGATCCACCTTGTTTACGAGTTTCCTATATTAACATAACTTGTAGTTCTTCTTGGGTATAACTCATCTTGTTTGTTCATTTAAAGTGCTTCCTATCTATTTTAACTTCTCTTTATTCTATGATATGGGTTCCCTAACCTAAACATGGATCACTTCCTCTGTAGACCTCCCTACCTTGTTTATGGGTTTCATGTATTAACTTGACCCGTGGTTTCGATCTACCTTGTTTATGGATTTCCAATATTAGCTTGACCCATGATTTTAATATATCTTGTTTATGAGTTTCCTATATTAACTTAACATGTGTTTTTCATCTACTTTGTTTAAATCTCCCTCTATTATATAATGTGGGTTCCCCAACCTCATTTAGGTAGCATTTAAAGTGTTGCTTATCTATTTTAACCTCCTTGTATTATATGATGTGGCTTCCCCAACTAGCGCATGGATCAGTTCTTTTGTAGATCTCCCTTCCCTATTTATTGGTTTCCTATATTGACTTGTCCTGTGGTTTCGATCTCCCATGTTTATGGGTTTTCAATGTTAACTTGACCTATAATTTTGATCTGCCCTATTATGGAATTCCTATATTAACTTGACCCATGATTTTGATCTACTTTGTTTAAACCTCCCTCTATCTATTTTAACCTCCCTCTGTTATATGATGCAACTTCCATATCCTTGGCATGCATATGTAGACCTCCCTACCTTGTTTATTGGTTTGAATCACCTTGTTTATGGGTTTCATATATTAACTTAACCCACGATTCTTTCTAGGTATAAATCAACTTGTTTATTGATTTAAAGTGTTTCCTATCTATTTTAAGCTCCCTCTATTATATGATGCAACTTCCCCGGCCTGGGCATGGATCACTTCCTCTATATACTTCCCTACCCTGTTTATGGATTTCTTGTATTAACTTGACCTATGGTTTCGATCTACCTTATTTATGGATTTCCTATATTAAATTGACCTATGGTTTTGATCTTCCATGTTTATCGGTATCCTTTATTAACTTAAACCATCGTTTTGATCTGCCATGTTTATTTGACCTGTGGTTTTGGTCTACCCTATTTATGGTATCTTCTATTACATTAAGCCATGGTTTTGGTCTACCATGTTTAAACATCCCTTTATGTATTTTAACTTCCCTGTATTATATGTTGTGGCTTCCCCAACCTTGTCATGGATCTATAGACTTCCATTCCCTGTTTATCGGTTTGATCCACCCTATTTATGGGTTTCCTATATTAACTTAACTTGTGGTTCTTTCTAGGTATAACCCACCTTGTTTATTTATCTAAAGTGTCACCTATATATTTTAGCCTCCCTCTATTATATGAAATGTCTTCCTTAGCCTCGTCATGGATCTATAGACCTACTTGCCCTATTTATGTGTTTGATTTGCCTTGTTCATGGGTTTCGTGTATTAACTTAACCCATTGTTCTTTCTAGGTATAACACACCTTATATTTTGATTTAAAGAATTGTCTATCTATTCTAACCTCTCACTACCCTAACCATAGCATGAATCAATTCCTTTGTAAATTTACATAACCAAACTAACCAAATTTACATAAAATGCAAATGGTGTAGTATGTTTTCAGAGGTTCAGTGCAAACCTCCACGTCCAATTAAGGTTTTGCTACCTACATTTATGCGATGCCTATTTCGTTTGCAGTAATTTTTGGAAATAGTAGCCCCACTACTTTGTTATTGATGTGCCCTGGAGTTCATGTTATTAAGCTATTGAAATTTCCATAGTGGTATCAGATGGTGCACACTCTAAGAAATCGTGGCCAATATATGTATGCATTGGCTATTGCAACATATGTGCTCTGTAGATCTCTTTAATAGTGGTTACTTGTACTTGCCCAGATAGCTCTTTAATATATTTCATGGTGGCTACAAATTTTTAAAACGCAAACATAATCCTTCCATTATTTGATTCGCTTCGATGGCCATTCTTCTATAATAAAATTTCAAATTCTTTATTTCCATCATCGATTTTACTTTGTTATTTGATCTCAATCCCCTTTGATATTCAGAATCAACCCACTAACACAAGTAAAACAATGGAATATGTATTAAAATTCACATGACAGAGATACAATAGTGTTGGAATGTAATGGTTAATATCTCTTCGAGTCGTTAGGTAGTTTATTTACTAAATACTTTTAGTTAGGTAAAGTATTTAATACATAAGTAGTAATTTGCAATAATGAGTTAGAGCGTATCAAATAAGATGTTGGATTGAGTTAAATAAGTAGTTTTATAGATTCTCTATGTAATCAGTTTTTTTTGTGGTGTAGCAAATTGGTATCTTAATCAAGAGTTTTCAAGTTTTATTAGGTTTTTCCAATGTTACCAGACTCAAAATAAACAATAAATTGGAGAGGAAAAAGAATGAAGGGTTTTAATTAGATCTATAAAAGAAAGGAAAAACTCAGTGAATACAATAAATAGAGATATACAAATATATTGAATTAAAAGAAACATTTTTCATTCATACTCAATAAAGCCATGTCCAAACAATGCATAATATCAATAGATGTCCAAAATATCATAAATGAATAAGTATCTCATATATGTTATGAGTCCAAACATGATTCAAAGTACACTTTGAGTTCTGGCTCCTAACCAATGAGTACAAAACTAGAAGCATATGCTTCTAAAATTTTACAAAATACTACAGTAAAAAAAATAGTAACTAAGACTCTAAGAGTGGGAACTAGAAGTGATTCCTCCCACTCATTCGTGTGCTTGACTCTCAAAATTCTCTAAGTCATCTAGGCTTAAAAGAGGAGCCTTCTCTGATTGGACCCAATCTAATGCAATTGTAGTATTTCAAGGCTGATTCGTGAATGATACAAACCTGCCATTATCATGAAACATGGAAATGTTAATTAAAGTTTGAACTTTAAAGTGCAAATCAAATGCAAGTGACTAAGCCAAGCCTTTGTTCCTCAAAGCGTAGTGCCTAGACTCTCACCTAGTGTTTTCTTGTTGCAAAGTAGTAGATTGTAATGGACAAATTCAAGGTCATTTAAGTGCTTTTGTGTCAATTGGTTGCATTTCTTAGAATATATTTTATCAAACATGCTCCAATTGTTCTCACAACCTGAAGCACTGCATGATTGGTTTAAGATTCTAATGGTGAATCTCTTCAAATCTAGCTTATCACTACCAAAGTTTTGCCACTAAAGGCCTAGAAAGTGGCAAGGGTTCATGAGTGGTAAGTACTAAATATAGATCAAAGATGATAAATACTAAAAAGACAACAAAATTTAATATAGCATTTAAGTTTTTAATAGAAAAAATAAAAAATTTAATGAAATGATGAAGCCTTCAATCCTCAAATGTTACCAAGCAACATCTTAGTCCTTTCTTGTATAGCACTAATATATGCAAATAATTTGTTTGGTGCCCTATAATCCTATACCTGGGCAAAGAAGCGGCTTTGAAATTCTTGATTAGGGAAGGAAATTTCAATGCATGTCATCAGTGCTCTGCCAACCTCCCCATCGTCATTAAAATTGTTTTTGCCATAACAATATTGTGTGTTTAAGAAATACCCAACAATATGTAAAGGGGATTTCAATTGCCTATCCCAACATGCATCAATAATATCCCAAAGAGGAATATACTTGGCCTTCTCATCCCCATATCTTCTTTTGATGGCCTCCTTTGTGAGATCCATCACCTCATAAATGTAATGCATAGCAGGTTTGTCACCATTAACCATCCTGAAAGTTCAAAATTTCAAATTCAATGAAATATGAAACTTTGAGAATGAAATGAAGCTTGAGATGATGTTTAAAAAATGAAAAATTCAAAAGGTTTGAAGTCTCTGAAAACTCTCACAAGGGGCTACATCACAACAATAATATCTTCGACATCTTTCTAGAAACTATCATTAAACGTAAGTGCAACCATTTCAATGCCTTCCAAGGCCTTGGAATGTTTAGATGCCGTCCCCTCAGGTCCGAAGAACATCCTGTTCAAATTTATCTTTTTCTAAGCCACGGACTGCAAAGATATGAAGTTTGCTGCAAATCTGGTCATTACAGGTCGAACAATTTCTTTACCTTCAGTGTAGTTTCTCATGGTGTTTAGGACAACAATGTGATTGTACATGTATTTGGTTATGGATTTTTCCTTCTCCACAACCTCATGTATACAAGGAAGTTTACCAATGTCCTAAAGCATTAAATCTATGCAATGGGAAGCACAAGAAGTCCAAAAAATAATGGGGTTCCTAATCTCAAAAAGTATACCAAAAACCATATAATTAATTACATTATTGGTGACAGTTTAAACAACATGTTATTCTTCCATTACTTGAACAACTTCTTCCATTATTTCACAAATAAGTTGGATAGGCTTAACCTCATTTGAGGCATCCACTGATTTGAGAAACATTGTGTCTGTTGGACAAGATACAAGGAAATTTATTAATGTTCTATTCCTTTGACCCATCCATCCATCACTCGTGATGGCACAACCCATTTCTACTCATGATGAATAAAACTCAGATAGCACAAGCATGACATATTCAACACTATCTAACAACAAATATGTTCTAAGGCTGAAGGGGCTTTGAACCCAAGACTTGCACTATCAACTATGTCAATCATAACTTGCCAATAAGGACTTATATCACATTGGAACGGTATGTTGTAAGAGTACCAAAAGTTAGCAATGACCATCTTTGTCTGACTATGATTTTTTTTTCAACCAGTGGCATCCAAGGTAGGTTGGGAACCGAGTTTTGTGTGGGGAGGAAAAATAGTGTTTATGTTTCCACCTCAAGTCTTAAATACAAGACAATTCATTTGGCCTCGAGTTTGATGTGGACATTAAGGCATGTGTAGGAAACACGAGCTCGACATTAAGGACTCAACATAGGGAGATGACAAGGGTGTATTGGAAGAAGAGGGACAAGCTCCAAGAGTTCCTACGTCTACACTTTGCTTTGCTTTGCTTGCGTATTGCTGATTTAACATTTCAAGGGCCACAATTGCTTAGTATTTAAGATCTTGGTCAACATTTTTGCACATACATATACCATGGTTGGGTATTTGTGCAAGGTGGTACTAAATC
Organism: Pinus tabuliformis; assembly: GCA_031772625.1. Lineage (NCBI taxonomy): Eukaryota > Viridiplantae > Streptophyta > Pinopsida > Pinales > Pinaceae > Pinus > Pinus tabuliformis. The sequence continues at coordinate 809,372,058 of CM062804.1, read as the reverse complement.
TATAAATTCCTCCACTACATTTCTCTTTACAAAATTTACAGAGAAGTCTAGATTGTCTGAGAATCCTGTCGCATTATGACCAAACAAAATCCCTCTCCCTCAAATTTTTTGTTGTTTTGGACTTGTTTAATTTGTGGCTTATGTTAAGATTTGGAGTATTGACTTTTTTCTAATTTTTGATTCTTATAAAAGAAAAAAAAAAAAAAAAATTGCATATATAGGTTAAATCATCCTAACATAAAAGAATGCAACAGAACAAATAGGAGAAGTCAAAACAAATATTTTGGAATTGGAAAGTAGGCTATTTTTATACTTTTTACTAAATACTATTATATTTCATATTTAAGACAATTAATGAAATGTTCTTGGTCTACTAGTCTTAGGTGATTTTTTATTATCCCAAAACACATTGATTTTGTCTCATCTTTTGCACAAGGTGATTCAAAGAGTGCCCTAGACTATCAAGACCACTCTGAGAAAATAACAAAAATAAAAATAAAAACACATTAGCAAAATAAGGTTGTCCAAAACTTATTAAGTCTATTTGTAAATGAATAATCATCTTGTGTCTACATAGCATTGCATACGTTTAGTACAAGGAATTTCACTATATGAGTATTTTCTATAGAAGAAGGAATGGATTAATCAAAACAATGTCTACATAGCATTGCATAGTTTTAGTACAGGGAATTTCACTATATGTGAGCATTTTCTATAGAAGAAGGAGTGGATTAATCAAAACAAATTCCACTTTTACTTGATCTATGGGTGTGCGCGTTGACTCCTTTTAGTATAGGATCAGCTATGTCTTTTTTAAGAGTGTTCTAGTCCAAGGCCCAAGGAAAGAGATGTTGTACCCACTTCCTCACATTGTTCTTAGTTATTGTATATTCAACATCTCCACAAACCGCTTTTGAGCATCTAGGGTTATGAGTTTAGTTCCTTTCCGTAATGATGTTAGACCTAAATGAAGCTCATGGTTACTATTTTTGCAAATTATCAAGTAGTTCTCAATTCCAAGTGGTTTTTGCAATATTCTTTCAAGATGACAGTCATGGGGTTATGTCACTATAACCACCCAAGTATTATGAGCATTTTAAGCTGATTGTTGACCTCCTCTTCCGAGATAACTACCTCTTTGTTGTCACGAATCCATTTAGAGTCCAGACTCCAGGCAACAGATTGCAGGCGAAATGGAACAGACTCCAAGTGGCAGATTGCAGGTGAAATGACACAGACTCCAGGAGAAATGGCACAGACTCTAGCATATCTATGTGAAACGACACAGAGTGGAGTAAATGTGTAGTGAAATAAACAACCATAGTGAAATAAACCATGTGGAAATAAATGACACGGAAACCCATTTATTCTAAAATTCATGGTTACCGAGTCAGCCATCCTTAAGTCGATTGCAGATTCCCTAAATATTCAGGAGTGCGGTCAAAAAATTGACCGCGCTTATGTCTGTCGGATTCCCAAATATTCTGGGAATCTGCAATCAACTTAAGCTCACCGCACTGAATCAAGCTCTGAAAATCACCAAGTTACCAAAGCCATGATTAATCTCTAATTCACGAGTCAAACTCGCGTTGAACATGGGTCAAACTTAGTCAACACAAGTTTGAATCACCCATATTTCACTCTGATATTTTTCCAGTCTATCCAAGTTAGAATCATGATTAATCATGAACACTTGCAAAGACTTGTTTAATTGGTTTTTTTCAATATGTGTACTATGTGTTTTACTATACTTTTTTCACTCTTAAATTCTGACATGTTATTAAAGTTGTATTTAGAAGTTTGTGATGGATATTTTTACTATTGGGTTTTTATGTTTGTCTCGAGCAGATTTGTAGATCTACCTAGCCCATGATTAAGGCATGGTAGTTATTATTGATTTTTTTAGGACTGACTTGTAATCATTAAAAAAACATTGTCAAGAGAGGAGCAACCTCCAAGTTTTGCAAAGGAGAAGCATGAGAGGGGTCACCAATTTCATAAGTTTTCATTGAGATTCATAAGGAAAACCCATGCATTCGTATTTCTCCAACCCATGTTATGTCAAGAGACCTAAGAGAGAGTTATAACTCGATCCCACCATCAAGAGAGAGCAATAGCTCAATACCGCCCATCAAGAGGAGCAGTTGATGTATAAGGAAACAAAAACAAAAACAACATAAATCACCCTATATGCCAAACCCATGAGGTTGCCATGGTTTTCATTTATAGAGAAGTTGTTGTCAAGAAAGGGGCCTTATATGTCAAAGTCGAGTTGAGGTTTCTTTGTGGAGTTGTGTCTCCATCATAATTCCATGTTTCTTTGTGGATCCTCCATTAGATTTTCTCATATTGAGATTATTTATGGAGTTGGCATGGTGAATCACATTTTAAGTCTTATAGGGATAAACCCTAATTGTACCAAGGTTTATTTGTTGTTCTTAGAGCCACATGCCAAGTTTTTAAGACATCTGTTAGGGTTTTAGTGAGTTGAAAATTGGGGAGAATCCCTCTAATCCACATTAAGGGGGGTTTGTTACAGAAGTCAGTGGTGACTTCCTCCAACAATCAGAACACACATGGTCCCATACTAAATGGTACACATTATGTAATGTTGGAAATTAAAATAAAGATATTTTTGAATCATTTGGATTGTTGTGAAGCAGTAGTCACAAAATATGAAGAACCTGAAGTTACAGACTTAACAACATAGAAAATTACTAAAGAAATGCTTCAATAGAGAGCAAAATAAAGGATTCAAGAGCACCATGGAATTTGCACAATGGAGTTCAAGACTCCATACTACCTAAGTAGCAATAGAAACCAGTGCTCGTGAAGCCTGAGAAATTTTGGAAGAAAACATACCAAGGCACAAATAAGGTCAAGAATGTAAAGCTTCAGGTCCTAAAGAAGAAGTTTGAAACTTTGCAAATGAGAGATACTAAAATAAAACAGTTTATGAATCAAGTCATGGAGGTATTAAATCATCTTAGAATGCATGGAGAGGATGTCACTGATTAAAAGGTGGTTGAGAAAATTCTCAAAATTCTCCCACTTTCATTTCACATGCTTGTAACATCCATAGAAGAAAGTAAAGATCTGGCCAAATTTTCAATTGAAGAATTGACAAGATCAATATTAAATCACGAGTCAAGAATTAAAGGTAGAAATGACTCATTAGAAAATTCCTTTCAAACTCAAGCCACAATTAATAGAGAAGGAGAAATAGGTAATAGAAATAGATGCAGAAGAGGAAGAGGATATTCTAGCAACAAAAATAATGCATCAAGTCAACTTGAAAAACCACATAATCGACCTCAAAATCAAAGAAGAAGAGGTAGAAACAAAAGAGAAAGAGGAAGGATGGACAAGTCAAATATACAATGCTACAACAAGAAGTATGACCATTTTGAAAGTGGATGTAGGAAGAAATAGTTATACTTGAAGAAAGGAAACACAAATGTTTCAAGCACTGATGAGGGTACAACATCTTCCCTGTTTCCTTCATGTTCAACTACACAAGAAAATGTTAATGAATACATATGCTTACTAGATAGTGGTTGTAGTAACCATATGACAAATAACATAGATGTTTTCCAAGTTTTAATGAAATAGTTAAATCTCACATTAAATTGGGTGATGATCATCTTTTTAATTCGTTAGGAAAACGAATTGGTATAGCTATAAGCAAGTAGAATGGAAATAAGGGAATTAATGGTGTATATTATGTATAAAGACTAAAACACAATATATTAAGTGTAGGACAAATGAGTGAAAATGGTTTTGAAGTCATTTTTAAAGGTTCTGCCTGCACAATTCTTGACAAACCACCTAGTAAAAGAGTCATAACAAGCATCCAAATGACTACAAATAGGATGTTTAATATATTCATGAGAAATGTCAAGAATTCATTACCATATACTCAATTTGTAACAAGTTATGATGAAACTTGGTTATGGTATCTTATATATGGCCATGTATATTTTAATAGTCTTGATCTTTTCCAATTGAAGTCTCTAGTCCTAGGTGTACCTATGATAGATGCCCTCCATAATCAATGTGAAAGTTGTATACTTTTAAAACACCAAAGAAACATTTTTCCAAATGTTGCCAGTTGTACAACCCAAAGTCCACTTGAGCTAGTAGATATAGACCTTTGCGGTCCAATTTAAACCAAGTTAATGGGAATAAGATATTACTTTCTACCCTTTATTGATGATTTTAACAAAATGAGATGTGTCTTCTTCATAAAAAAAATATGATATGTTTGAAAAATTCAAGTAATTCAAAGCCATTATAGAGAAGTAAAGTGGAACAAAAATTAAAGTATTAAGATCAAATGGAGGAGGTGAATATGATTCCATAGAATTTGCAACATATTTCCTATATTAAGGTATCAAAAGGCAATTTACAAAAAAGTACACTCCACAACAAAATGGAGTAGTGTTGGTAGGGCCTCTTAGGCCTATGTAATTCATCATATCTATATGAGTAAATGTATTTAATAAACGGTAAAAGGTGATTTTATGATTAATTCGTTAGAGTGGGTACAACCACTCCAACCACATCATCTATGTATAAATATGCATGAATACTTAATGCAAATACATTTGGAATTCCTTCTCGAAACTCTATTCGTATTTGTGTATGTATGTTCTTATTATTCTTATGATGTAGCTCCTTCTTGTATGTGCATTGTAAGTTAGGCTACAACATGTGGTGTCATTGCCTAATTCATTTGGATGGGTGACAACATCAGCACATGAGGGAGTGAGCTAAACTTGCAAGACGAAAAAAGTGATTGAACCTTCAAGAAGAAAAATGTGAAGAAGATTAATCTGCAACTTAATATATGCCCGAGAAAGATGTAGTTCAAGAAAAAAAAAAATTCCTGGAGAAGTGCTCATGAATGATAAATATTGTTAAAGATAAGAAATGTCTGCAAGTTGAAATATTCCCAAGGAATGTTTCTGAAAAAAATGATTGAGATTTTCTGTGAAAAAATGTGGGTGTTGCCTGCACAAAATTTTCCATCAAATGAAATATGCAAGTACATGCTCACATTCCCATAAAGAAATTTGTATGTACTTATGAATTATTAAAGATGAAATTTGGTTTTGCATGTAAACTTCCAGACCTCGTGTTTCCTACAAGGAACAATCGATATTATTTAAGGTGCAAGAACTATGACGTGTGGACATAGATTTATAATTTTTATTGTGGTGGACCAATATTACCAAGAAAAGAAATTGTTTAAGGTGAATTCCTAAATAATGTAACAGTAGAGTATACTCATTTTGCCTACTTTTCATAGTAGCACCAGAAGACCAATGATTCACTCTTAGAATGAGAAAAAATGATACTTGGGTGAAATTTATTGGAGGGAATGTTTAGCTATTAAAACTTAGATTTGAACACATCCACATTTGGAATTACAAGGAGGAGAATCCTCAATGATAATGGGCTTCATTTGCTTGTGCCCATGCCTTTGAATGATGATAACAAGAATGAATGTTGGGGCATTTTTGGGGGGAAGAAATTTAAACAAGAAAACACTAGTGTTAGATGTAGATGGAACATTGGTGCATGTGAGTAGGATGCCCATGCCCATCGGTTATCATTATTTAATCACCTTCAAGGGACATCAAATACCACAATATAATGTGTTGAATAGGCCAAGGGTTTACCCATTTTTGTAACAATTGGGTACCATAGGGTTATGTTGATAGTGCTAGATACTGCCAACATACATGGGGTCTCCCCGCTGTGAAGTCCCACTTAGAAATCACATTGTTTGGAGTAGGAGACCCATCCGAAGTATTAACTAAACCACCATAATGCAAAGGTTTTCCTTGGCTACAATGAATAATATAAGAGAGTATGCACATAACCTTGAAATAAGAAAGCAAGTTGACATTGTGAAACACCAATTGCAATGTGTGAAAGGAGGCCTTCATGAGAGGGGAGACAAGAGTGAGTCTCTAAAATAAAATTAATAGTACTATCCCAAGAGAGGCACAAAAGAGTAAGGAAAGATTGATTATTTATCTAGAAAAATAGTTCACATAGACACAATGATCATTAAATAAAATACAACACACATTCAACAATATAAGCACCAAATCCAATTGAAGCAGTTCAACTTCGTTAGTACGTATGAAAATAATTTATATCACAAATATCTAAACAATAGTGTTACAATATTCACGATAAATGAATGAAAATGTGTTGGCTCAACAAGCTTTTGATAATTAATTGAAATATCCAAGTACATAGCTATAATGGTGAGCCACTAGCTCCAGTAGTGGAACACTATGTCACTTCTTACTTCTCCAAGGAATGATCTTCTCTCCTATGCCAAGCTACATAAGTCAAAGCTAGCTCTCCAAAGTTTAAGCCTCTAAAAGAATATTGCTTCAGTTATCAAGGTGTATTTAAAACAAGAGGAATGACCTTTCATATCCCCATGAATCTTTAGCTTCCCTCATGACTCTTGGACTCCTACGTGACCTTTGAAATTCTATTGACTCTTTAGTCCACATGTGACTTTTCATATTCCACATGTGACTCTTGGACTTCAACACAATTACATTTTGTCATTTTCTTGAAAATATATAATTACATTCCACATAATGTGGCAAGACACATCATTAGAGAAATTTTGAGGTTTAAAATTGGCCTCCTAAGGAATATTATAAAATAATAGTAGAAATAATATAATAAGATTATATTACATCATCAAATTTTAGAGGGAAAAAGAAAAAAAATACTTTTACAACTCGTATTTTCAACTTATCTCCCTATGGTTTTAATCAAATTTCGAGTGGGAGCACTCATTGGATGCAAAATTTAATTCCTCATTCAAGGAGTACCAATGTTGCATACTTTCGATAGACCCTGTTACACAAAATCTTTTTTGAGAAGGGATTCTATGATTGATCTCGAAAAAGTTTGACCAGGGGGAACATAATAATAACATCAATGTAAAATATATAATATAAGAGACATTGACACTAATTACATGTATGATATTCAGGACTACCGCACTTTCTTTCAACATTGGTCAAATCAGTGTGTTGAGTTATAATTTTTTTTACCTAAGCCCATTCAAGATGCTCATGGTGAATTTTAAATTTGTTGGTATAAGAGTTTTATTGCTTGTAGATGTTTCTAACTAACACAAAAGATGAAAGGGGACAACCCACTAAGGAATAATGCATTGTATTTTCTAGAAAGTACAATGATTTCCTCCCGAATCTGTTGTTGTAGCTTGGTCAAATTACTACTACAACTCGTCGAGAAATTCACACGCTTGCAATCATCCTCAATATGACTAAAGGGGAAACTGATGGATGTTGCAGCGAGAAGGGAGTGTCAACGATCTAGTCGATTTTCATACGAATCCAGTTGGTTTGACTCTGATTTCAACTCGACTCGTAAACGAGTTCCAATGATCTAGTGTTTGACTCGACTAAATTTTGCTTGTTCAAGTCACTATTTTATGAATTTGTAAGTTCTAAATCAAAAACAACATGACATGTATGGCTAATGGATAAATTACCTTAAATACATTTGTTGTTTCTTGTTGTTCGAGGACCTATACAAGTACTTTTAGCCTATTTTGGTAGAGAAAGTAGAGCATTTTTTTCTATTTAATTTGTTGAGTATATAATTAATAAAATACTATGTAATAAAATTTTGTATAAGAAAATCACTGAAAGGATAGCTGAGTTAAGTCTATAGTTATGTCAAGTGATTGAGTATTCCAGTCATTCATTGGCATCATAAGTTAGGGGAGGTTGAAATATTAACCTTGCTTAAGGAAAATGATCTTCTATGCCTTTGTAACTGAAATCAATGTCCAATCGAGAGAGCAACATCTTGTTGACATTTGTCGATATCAAATTGACACCTATTGTGAAAATTCAGGCTTACAACAAAAATTAGTATTTATTAGTTAAAGTTATCCTTCATAAATTTAATTGTGGGCTCCAAGAAATTTATAATAAGTAGCAAGAAATCAACCCAGCCGTTATTTATACAATACAGAACTTTGATAATGAAACATCAAATCAACATTAATTAAAAACCATAAAAATAAATATATCAATAAGAAAATTAGATAGAATCCTGAAGAGTAGTAAAACATCTATTACACCAGGAAGAAAATAAAATGAGCAGGATATATAATTTTGCAGCAGAACTGACAAAGAAAACATTCAAGAATAGGAAGTTAGATAAGCATAAAACACACAAATATTTGAAATGATAAGATGATGAAAACATGAGACTATATTTATTGAGACCCTAATATGAAGTTGCAAAATAGTTCTTGTGTTGTGACAATGGAAAATAGTAGGATAGTTGATGTGCAACTTTTCACTAATTTAATGTATGAATGAAGGAATCCTAGGAGCGATAGTCACACGCTATACTCATCCATAGCTAGGTAATAGAGGTTCCCATATTGGAGAGAATTTATCTGATGGTTCTTGGTTAGAGTAGCAATCTGTATGGTAGAGAGACTGCAGAGATTGATTGAGAATCAAGATATGCAATATGGAGCCACCTAGTAAGTAGAAGTCACAATAAACCATGTATATGTGCATATTCCTATCCAATTGGTGGTTGTTGTGGTTGAGTAATCTATGCATACCAATATGCATGGTTGATGTACAATAAGTATACTTCTACAAGAAACAGAGGTTTAATACTTTTTTGCATCCCCGCTTGAGACGAGCATGGAATTGAGGGTGGGGGAGTTGTCGCTAGGGCCTCTTAAGCCTATGTAAGTCATCATCATCATCATTATATATATATATATATATATATATATATATATATATATATATATATATATATATATATATATATATATATATATATATATATATATATATATATATATATATATATATATATATATATATATATATATATATATATATATATATATATATCTGAGTAAATGTATGTAATAAAAGGTAGAAGGTGGATGCATGAGCGATTTGTTAGAGCAAGTACAACTGCTCCAACCACATCATCTATGTATAAATATGCATGAAGACTTGCTGGAAATATGGTTGGAATTCCTTCCTGAAACTCTATTGTTATTTTTTCATGTGTGTTCTTGTTGTTTCCATGATGTATCCTATTATTGTATGTGCGTTGTAAGTTAGGATTACGACAAGTAGTAGAAAGGAAAAATCATACCATCATGAATATGGCAAGTTGCATGTTGAAGGAACTGAATTTGCCGAACGAGTATTGGGCGGAAGAAATAGCATGCTCACTTTATATTTTAAATAGATCTCTAACCAAAAGAATCAAATATAAAGTTCCATTAGAGGTCTAGAGTGGTATGAAGGCAAACGTATCACACTAGAGAATCTTAGGTTGTGTATCATATTCCCATGTTTTAGAAGAAATAAGAAGGAAATTGGACGATAAAAGTGAAAAATGCATTTTTTTTTGGTTATAATGATCAATCCATTGCTTATAAATTGTAAAATATTATCACCAAGAAAGAAATTATTTCAATATAATTTAAATTATTTGAAGATCAAGCATGGAATGATCAAGATAATAGGACAAATAATAATTAGGTTTTTCCACATGCATTCAAACCAAGCGAGAAGGAACATAAGTGGAATACTTAAGACAAGGACTGCCATGGCTACAAGTTCCAAATAAGGAGGAAAATCAAGGAGGAAAAAGTTCACATAGTCCATCTTCAAGTAATGAATCTAATCCCACCATTCCATAGAAATAAAGAAGTTCGATAAAATATATGAATAACTAGATAATGAAACAATACATTTCCCTTGTTGCCTTGTGAATCAACACATTTTGATGAAGCAATAAAAAAATAATAATGGGTTGAAGCTATGAATGAATAAATTACAACAATAGAGAATCATGACACATGGAGTCCTATACACCTACCAATAGGGAAAACAAGCATCAGATTCAAATGGGTTTATAAGACCAACTTTCATGAAAATCGAAAAATTGAAAAGAACAAAGCTATATTTGTAGTAAAAATCTTTACACAACATTTTGGAGTAGATTATGAAGAAACCCTCACCCCAGTAGCAAGGTTGGATATTGTCATAACAATGTTATCAATAACAACAAAATTTCACTGGCCAGTTTACTAAATGGATGTCAAATTAGCATTTTTAAATGGGATCTTGAAGGAAGAAGTTTACATATATGACCCTTTAGGGTATGAAGTCAAGGTTCAATAGTTGAAAGCTTACAAGTTGTAAAACTTTTTGTATGGTTTAAAAATATCCCTAAGAGTATGGCATAACATAATTGATTCTTATCTTCTCAATAAAGGATTCAAACAGATCATTAAGAAACCCACTATATATACAAAAATATATTTGCAAGGTAATATTTTGATTGTCATTTATGTTGATGACATGGTTTACATAGGGAATTTGTAGCTCAAATATTTTCAAACACCTATGGGAAGGAATTTAAGATGACCAATCTTAATCACATGAAATATTTTCTTGGAATAGAAGTTAAACAATTTGAAAAGGGAGTTTTCATTTTTCAAAGAAAGTATGTAAGATACATTTTGACAAGGTTCATGATGAATGAATGAAAGCCAACAAGCACACTAATTTTCCTAGGAACTAAGACAATCAAATATGACAATAGTGTAACAATCAATTCCACTTTTTAGAAGAAGGCACTAGGAAACATAATGTATGTCAAAGTAACAAGGCCTAACATCATGTATTTAGTTAGCCTTATATCCAAGTTTATGGAGTCACCAAAAGAAACCCATTGGAAATCAAGAAAAATGATTTTAAGGTATATTGCAGGAAACATACAATATGTGATTTTTTACACTAGTTCTAAACACAACCATCTTGTTGGTTACACATACAATGATTTTATAGGAGGCGTCGATGACAGAAAGAGTTCCTTGGGATATGCATTTCATTTAGGTACAAGACTAATTTCACAGGCATGAAAGAAGCAATCCATTGTATCCATTTCATCAGTTGAATCAAAGCATGTAGAAGCAATAAGAGAAACATGCCAAAAAGTTTGGTTAAGGATATTGATAGGTGATCATGAGCCCTAAGAGAAGAAGGGACAACTCCTATTTTCTATGATAATAATGCAGCTATTACACTTTACATAAATCATGTTTTTCACTACGAAAGTAAACACATTAACACCCATTTTTTATTCATCTGAGAGTTAGTCAATAATTGTGAAGTCAATCTTTAGTTTTGCAATTTGAAAAATTGGTTGGAAAACATCTATATAAATCCATTGTTGAAAACAAGTTTTTAATTTAAATGATAGCACTTACGGATTTTTATATTGAAAATTTTAATGAATACGAAGTCAAAATTAAAGTGGGGGGGCGGGGGGGGTGGGGGGGTTTGGGGGGGGGGGGGCGTGTGTTGAATGTGATTATTGAATACATCATCCAACTATTAGGTAGCATAATCAATCAATAGTTTTGGCAGTGTAGTGCATCCAATGCACAAGTTATAGTTTGCAATAATGAGTTAAACCTTATCAAACAAGTTTTTAGATTGAGTCAAACAAGTCGTTTTATATATTCTCTATGTAACTAGCTTTTGGTGTGGTGTGGAAAAGTGATATCGTAATGTGAGAATATATCTGAAGCTCCATTTATTTTTTCAATCTATATAACTCTATGTTTTATTGTGTGTTTTCATTCTTCCTCTTAGATTCTGACAAATATCTCTAAATCATAGAAAATTACAAACATAAATCTATTAAGCATCACATAAGGGCATAGGCTCAACATGCCTTTGAATGATTTTAACAAATTTACAACTAAATCCATTAAACATCACATAAGGACATAGGCTTAACATGCCTTCAATTGATTTCAAAATATTTAGAACCATACACTTGACAATACCTCTATAGTTTTTCTTCCTTTTCAAATTACTGAGTTTGTAAACCCTTAAATTTCTTCTACAAATGATCAGGTTGCCAATATTATTCTCACCTAAACATTTGTGACAATTCCTCAATCATTTCTGAGAACCAATATTTTAACTATGGTGTTGCAATAATTTCTTCAACAAAACCTTTTCATAACTTTCTTCAACTCTTCCCTACTATCCTCCTCCTCCTCCTTTTTTCCATTCTTATCTCTTCAAACTTCCCTATTTATGTTATTCTTCCTCTTGCATGAACTCTCCTCTTCTTGGGATTTTTTAAATGGATCTTCCTCTTCTCCTTTTTAATGTGTTGTTATCCTTCCTCCCTCTTTTTTACTATTGGGATCTCTCCTTTTCCTCTTACATCTTTTCCGCTCAAATTAAAAATAAATAAATATTTAAACCATAAGCAACTGCTTGAAAACAAAGCTTTTATAAAGGAGAATGTAATTGATCTATGAGATCTATTATAATAGTGGGAAAAAACCAGCATTAAAAAAAAGGTATTTGTCACAACTAAGAATATATAAATCCTTGCATGAGCTTACAATTAACACTATTTGGTTGCATTTCACTGAAAATTTGAAACAAAAAGACATTAATTAAGCATTGAAAAATTAGGGATTAAACAAAGAAGGAAAAAATTATTATTAAGACACCAAGTACTAATGATTGTAAATTCATATCTTTTGTTCTTCTTTTAAATCATTACTACTATAGATACTTATCCAACCTAGCATACCGAGCTCTTGGAGCTTTCTTCAACCCATAATATATTTTCTCAATCTACAAACATGATATTCATATTTTGAGAGTTGAAAACCTTCTAGTTGCTCAATGTGTGCTTCCTCTTCCAATTCACCCCTAAGAGATGTTGAATTTGCACACATAAAATAAACTTTTGTAGTTCTTATAACTAACAAATGTAAAAAAACATCCTATTATGCAAGATTTATGACTGCGGGCATAAATATCTCCCCTAGGTTTAGTGTCTAACCTAGAACAACAGAATGAGAAAGGACCCAATGTTTTCCTTAAAGTAAGTAGATGAGGGGAAGAAACCTACATGGAATCTATCATATGTTTTGCTCCTTTGGCTTGAATGCTCCAATCCTAGCTCCAACTTCCAAAATTAGAACTTGCACAACCAGACAACACAAGCCAAGAAACTAAGAGATCTATGTAGCATCATCTATGTACTCTATTCAATAGATCGACATGATATTGAAATATATGAAATAACAACATCACATATAGGAAAACAAAGAAATATTTGTATTGATATAAATAGAGTGGGTTACAACCATAAATAAGTATTGATCTTGGTGTAGTATGATCTGGATTATCCATAGTATTATATTCATCATGTCGATGTTTCGAACCCCAAAGGGGGTCCATCATCAGGACCAAAAAATGGTGGATTATGAATGATTGTTCTTTGAGAGAAGAATCCTCCGACCAGTGTATATATAAACCTAATTAATCCTAAATAGTGAAAGCCGACTTAACCTACATATATTAGTTTAATTTTTTATTCTTATTTTATTTATTTATTTTAGTTTTAATTTATTTGTTTTATTTATTAATTTAATTATTATAATTATTTTTAAATAAATAAATTATTAATTAGATTAGTTAATTAATTTTTGTTTTGATGATTTTATATTTCTTTTTCTTTTTTCTCTTCTTTTTATGTTAATTTTATTTTTAATTAATTGAATCCTAAGTATCTAATTTGTAAATAAGTAACCTATTTAATTATTTAATTAATAAATTAATTTAATTAATTATTAATTAATTTAATTGATTTATAATTTTTATAATTTTCCAATTGTTAATTTATAAAACTAATGTTACTATAATCTATGGTCATTAGAATAAATTTATTTTGTTATATTGGTTATTATTTATTAATTTTAATTATTAATTAATTAATTTTATTTTACTTTTATTTTTATTTTGGGGAGAAACCAGTGATACTAAGCTACAAAAGATTTGGAGGGATTTATTTGTCTAATGAGGGGAAGCCAATTTTCAGTAATCTCGCTCCCATTGTCCCTGTTGAGGTTCTGAGGAAATTTCATGATTTTGATGGCCTCTCTAATTTTCCTATTTTGATAATGATCCTCTCTTGCAATGATTTTGGCGTCTTCTAAACATACATGATGTTTTGTTTTGGATGAGTGTTCCACAAGGGTTGATGTACGGAATCTCTCGTTCTTAATATCAGCTCTGTGCTCTTTAAGTCTTGTTTTTAGAGATCATCCTGTTTCCCTGATATAACTCTTGCCAAAGATCTCCTCCAAGTTGTTGAATTATCCATCCTTTGTCACAAAGTGTACCTCCGATCACCCTAAATGCATGAAATGATAACTCTCACAACAATAACATATGGTTAGAATCGCTCTCCAAAAGTTGATCCCTTGCATATGGAATGTTGTAGATATATAGAGGGGTGAGGTAAGTTGGGAGTTCTTATCCTTTTACCAATATTGGGATTGAGATCCACTCTTGATGGGAGGATGAGATCTAAGGATAAGGGATGGAAACTCCAAGGTAGGATAGGATAGGATTTGAAATTTTTATTTGAGGTAAATGATTACAACATATCCTAGAAGCTTTTGGAAATGAAGGCTTCAAGATTCTCTCTTTTTTTTCTAGAACCAACACAGGTGGAAAGAGAGAAACCTATAGGTGATCAATGTAGGCCACAGTGGAGCAACCTATAGGTGAATGTTGTCCAGCAAAAGGCTAGGCTGCATTGGTCTTAAAATGGGCTCAGATGATGTATTTTAGGGTACAAACTATATGGAATTAGAGAGTCATGCATAAAGCTTTGTTCATTGATGATGTAAAGGGGGGAATAGAATGTGAACAATCCTATTAGGAGGCATATTGGTCAGATGAGATAAAATACCCTATAACAGAGTGCCCCCTAAATCACAAATTCAAAGATGATGACTGATGAATGAAGTGCTTTACCTTGTGATATGTTGATATGAAGAACAACCGATGAGCTTCTTCTTCTGTTACAATACATTTACATCATGACATTGTTTTTTTGAGGGAGGAATACTGATACTCAACACATAAGCTAATATTACATATATAATGATCAAAATACATGTCCACTAATGATTGATGGTGGACCCATGTATGGATGACTAGCAATATGATCATAGCCATCATACATAGTGATCTTTTTATAACACTAAAATCGTAGCCTCAATGG
Organism: Pinus tabuliformis; assembly: GCA_031772625.1. Classification (NCBI taxonomy): domain Eukaryota; kingdom Viridiplantae; phylum Streptophyta; class Pinopsida; order Pinales; family Pinaceae; genus Pinus; species Pinus tabuliformis. The sequence continues at coordinate 809,356,878 of CM062804.1, read as the reverse complement.
CGGAAATTGATCCAGGGTATTCTATCTCATTCACATGACCAACTAATGTACAAGTCTAACCATGTGAATCATTGAGCTAAAGTCAAACATGGTAGACACCATCTAATTACCGGACAATGATGTAAGTCATTAACAAATGCGAGAGAAACCACCAATGATGTTAATGGCTCTCAAGGTACTCAATTATAATCCATCTGCTGTGAATAAATGAATTGATGTCGAACAACACATAGAATCTTTCGCTCAAAGGCCAATGATGTAAACATGTCGCTGAGAGCAAGGAAACTTTCCATTTATGTATGTAAAAACCAAGGTACCAAGGGGTGTTTCTAAGTCAACTTCTAGGGTAATGTGTTGATGTCAATAGGGATTGACTTGTCGCAGGAGGGCCTTAATGTATCCGCCATCAATGACATGACACAAGTATGTTGATTGAGACATAATGATGCTGATATGGAACTGGATCAGGAAAGGAAAACATGTAATGAAGGCTTAAGAGTATTGTAATTTATATCAACTGAATGACTTCTCTTGAACATAACAGTGACACTAGAATGGAGTTGGCAGCATTGACCCAAAACTGAAATGGATGTTCTGTGAAGTTATGATGAACCGAAATACAAGAAAATTAACCAACCCAACAACCATGGAGATGAAGTGGAAGAGTGTCATGTTCAAGAGTGACTCGCTGCCATTAACAAATGGAGTACCTTATTTTCCTAATCTTCCCAACCATACTGGTAAGTACCTCTTTTTTTTTTAACAAGCTTGAGGAGAATAACATATGATTGATCTATAAGTCCATCCTTCGAATGAATCCCTTCAAGTATATTTAACGAACCTTGAGAAGGAGTGGTTCGACCTTGTCATGTTCGATAAGTCCATAATTGTTCGATGTTTTAATGAGTCCAACGAAGGTAAAAATCAACGTCTTTTTCATGTTTACAGAGTTTGAAAAAAAGGTGAAATAGAAAACCCCAGATGTCCCTTTTTGTAGGTAGTCCCTTAATTATGAAAAGGTAGAAAACAATACCCAAGAGAACCTCTTATTCATGTTCGACTAAGGTATTCCTTTTTCGTAGTTAGTTTATCTCAGTTTGGAAATTGGTTAAACTTATACTGAGTAGCCATCTTTTCATTTACTTTTATGAGTTCAAAAGGACAAGTGCTTGACAATATTTTCATGTTTTGGGAGTTTGAAAAGAGATGAGAGAGGACTCCAAGGGGTTCCTTTTTCATAGGCTTAAATATCCAAACAAAAAATATAAAAGTATACTCTTCAATCAGATCACCTATGTAAAGCACAACAAAATTCGTTAACAACTGTCGACCTACTAAGAACAACACAGCAAGGATTAAACATACATGTTTCAGAGTAAAAATGAATCATTACTAGGTAAAAACATTTAATATGAATAAAATAATGAACAATATGACCATATATATTCAAAATTACTATTCATTTTTACCATTTCACATTTATTGCTAACAATGAGAGTTATGAGTACTTTTTCTCTTGATCTTCTGTAGTTGATTGCGGACAATCCAGTGGACAATTTTGAGTATCATTTATTCTAGGTAGGAGCTAAAGCCTTTATCTTTCTTTCACTATTTCCATTCTGTGATTTCAAGAAAACATTTTGGGTTTTTGACGACCCTAGGGTTCCAAAATTTCACCTTAAGACTAATGTAGGCCCAGAGTGTCAAAAGGTGCATTGTACCTAGGCAGTCATGCACTACAGGTAGAGGCGCAACACTCTAGTTTTCCCTCCTGGGGTGCATTGGGCACAAATGTAAACCTTGTTTATCATTTTTCCCTCACAATTTGACAATTTTTTTACATGAAAATGATCTGAATGAATCTCTTGTTGAAGTTTTAGGGGTTCATCACCACAAAATGGCTTTCATATGGAGAGAAATAGAACATGAGGAACAAGATTTAAATGCAAAAAATGATCCTACTACCATGCAGGAATTAAAGAACTGCGGATTCCTAAAATTCTTTTGGCTTCCTTGTATGAGGCAACAGATGGAGTTGTTGAAATACCTTGTTCATTCATGGGATGTTCAGGCACAAGCATTCAGGTTTGGGGAACATTTACTCAAGATAAAGGTAGAGGATATCTAATTTCTGACAGGACTATCCATGATGGGTAACCCCATATCTATCCTAGGTGGGATAAGTGCTGGGGAGATAGTGAAATATTATATCACCACCTATTATAGACCTCGATCTCAGCGAACAAAGGATGGAAACATTAGTATAAAGGATGTCACATGGTTACCTTTGAGAATGATCTTATTCATTATCGCAAGATTGGTAGGTAGCTCCACATTTCATGTGGAAATCAGATCATATATGCAATATGCGTTGGAGTTCATGGAGCCAAAACTCTTCAACTGGAGCGAGGGAGTTCTGGTCAACATGAAAGAACAACTGACTAAGGAGAAAGAGGGAAAAATAAAAAGATTCAGATATGGTGCAATATTAGTTTCTTTTGCATTATAATAGGTTCCATCACTTCAGCCTCAACATATCATACTCGAGCATAACAATCTGAGGGTGCCACAATTGAGGATGTGGATAGATCACATGTCTTGACATGCAGGGCCATATGTGATCAGTTTCTCACTAGTCTTCTTTGGATGGATGTGCAGAAAGTTTACCATGATCAATGAATATCCTTACACAAGTATGGATTTATGTGATGCCCCTAAGCTCGTGCTTCTTGAGGGTGAGGAATGGGGTGCTGCAGGTAAGAAATTTTGACCTTTTAAATTTTGAGATTTTTACAATTTTTATTTTTTTTATCTTTTTATGTTTTTGAGACTCAACTATTGCTGTTTAATGCAGATGTGGGACCAGTTTGACCTATTGGCACTTCATATATCTGATGTGCAGAGGAATGATAATAGGACGAGGTAGTAGAACCAACACAGGTCGTTGTAGTGGGACAAGATATGCTACAGGATCCAGACGTAGCAGAGGTCCTAATAGAGGTAGAGCGCCACATGGAGGGGTTGAAACATGGAATTGATGATACTGCGGTTGACTAACTTCCACTACGACTTCAACAATAAACCATAGCAGTGCCTAGTCATATTGGTCAACTATTGTGCAAGATGGCTTGTGCAGTGTCATTCTACCATGAGCACCTTTGATTATGTCTACTTAGATTCTTGCATGTAGTATTTTATATGGGTGATGTATACCATATGTGTCTCAGACACAAATTTTTGTAAAGGAAAACATATATATATATATATATATATATATATATATATATATATATATATATATATATATATATATATATATATATATATATATATATCTATATATTCATTGTTTTTGGGTTTCTATTATATTTTCAATATGATGTGATGTGAACTGAAAATTAATTATATTCGTTGCAAACGTCTATCTAAAATATGATTAGCTACAACATCTGTCAATGTATTTAGATTTCTAGAAATGTGTTCGTACTGTATGAAATTGAAATGTCTTTCTAAAAGGCGTACTCTTAAAACCATGCATAAGATGATGGGACTTCTAACTGAATAGATATTTTCAAGTTGTAGTACTATGAGTTCTGAGTCAAGTCTAATAACTAAAGATAACCCATGCCATAGTGAGAACTACATTTGAGATCAGGCATAGTATTTTTTGAGGTACAACTCATTTCTAGTCTACAGGAAGGGAACTCCATCAATATATGCTAACTCGTAGGCCCCTTTTGAAAGGACTCACTTGATAATGTATGGACCTAACCACATGGGTTGAAACTTCCCTGAACTTAACTTATTAGACTCCTGGTCATATAGCAGGACAAGGTCTCCTTCTAATAAGACAGGAGGCTTGAAACTCTTGTCATACTACACCTTGATGCATCTTTTATGAGCTTCATTATATAGAGCAGCATTGTGTCGGGTTTCATATAAACAAGTCAGATTTAAAAGATGCTCCTCCTCTATGGAAGTGGTAGGAAGAAGTTCAATATCTAGTTTCAATGATGGAATTTCACATTCAATTTGGAGGATAGCTTCCATACCATATAACAATTGAAAGGGTGTAAATTTCGTAGTCGTCTTGACTAAGGTTTGGTATTCCCACAAACCCGTGTAAATGAGAAAATACCAAATCTTATTTTTGGACCCCTACCATGCATTGAAGCATCATATTAAAAACTTTATTGATGGCCTCAACCTATCCATTAGCCCGAGGATAGTAGGGAGTGGAACATTCATGGGAAAGTCCTAGCTTAACAGTTAGCTCGGTCATCATATGATTCTAGAAATGTTTTTCATGATCTGTAACTATTTATTGTGGAACACCAAACCATGTGATGACATGGTTGAAAATTAAGTATGCAACCATTTCACTAGCGTTGCTAAATATAGGCATCACCTAGGCCCACTTAGTAAAGTACTCAACAACGAAAATAATATAACCATGCCCCCCGGCCAAGTGAGGATTACATGTCATGAGGTCAATATCCCATTTCGCAAAGGAATCAACAGTGATAATGGGATGCAGCGGAGCGGGCGGAGCATGGGTCTTATGATCCTATACCTGACATCCATGACACTTCTGGACAACGAGGATGCAATCTTGGAAGATGGTAGGCCAGAAGTAATGAGCACGTAAAATTTTATGGCTGTTAGCATAACCACATAAATGTTTTCCACATGCCTCCAAGTGGCATTCATTTAAGTATTTCTCAACTACCTCAAGTGTAAGGCACCTTCGTAAGATCATATCGATACCATGACAGTAAATGGTGTCTCCGACAATGATGTAATTTTGCGCTTGGTAACGAATATGTCATTGCTCCGAGCAAGAGGTATTAGACCGAAAATTCTAGGTCTAGATATAAATCAGGAAATCTCCATACCACAGGTTAGATGACAAGATCAGAAAAAACGACTTCTCGGGAATAGAATATTCATATGTATATTCTGAATCAAGAGAAGGGAGATCACACATTAGTTCCGCGAAAATTAGAGATTTCTTCAACTTGGATTTAATGAACTCTGGGTCAAATTCTTGTAATATGAAAATCCATTTTGAGTATTTTGCCCCCAAAAATTGACATGAAAAAATGTATGTCAAAGGGTTGCAATCTGAAATGACCATAGTCTTTTGAAGCAAGATGTAATGGCGAAATCTTTGGATGGCTTGAATGGACGCAAAAGTTAAATTTTTTACGTGGGAATATCGAATTTCAGTATCATTAATATTCTAACTTAGATAGTAGATGGGATGTTTAGTCCCTAAATCATCTTCTTGTACAAATACCATTGCTATAGTAGAAATGGAAGCAGCAAGATACAGGAAGTAATCGTGCTGATAGTTAGGGGGATATAGAAGAGATGCCCAAACCAGTACATCTTTCAAGGCATCAAACGTTGTCTAAGCTATGTCATCCCAATGGAAGGGAACCCCTTTTTCAGTAAGAGAGTGAATCCTTTGGTCAATTCATCTTAATTAGGGATGAATCTTTAGAGGAAATTAGCTTTCCCTTGAATTCATTGAAGTTGAACTAGTGAAGAAAGTGCAACAAAATCAACAATTTCTTGTACTTTCAATGGATCGATACAAATTCCTTTTTCGATATAACAGAACCTAACATTTGACCACTGACACAAAACACACATTTTTGTGGGTTAAGGAAAATATTATAATGTCTACAATGAAGGAAAATAACTCGAGGATGCATCGGGTGATCAGTCTAATGTTTTGAGTGAGCGGGGAGGTCATCCAAATATGGTGGAATGATGTGTTTGATATCATGAAAATCATAATCCATGGCATGTTGAAACATGGCCCCAACATTCTTTAAACTGAACGAGAGTTTCCTATAGGTGAAAGTGCCTCAAGGACAAATAAAAGTAGTTTTAGGTTGATCCACCAGGAGAATGTTCATTTGATTATAGCCCAAAAATCCATCCACGAATGAACAAATTTTGCAGCCATCATAGTCATCAATAATTTGATCAATAAATGGGGTGGGATAATTTTCCTTCGGACATGCACATTTCACATCCTAATAATCGACACATACTCGAATGGTGCCCTCTTTCTTCATGACAAGAACTACATTCGACACCCAATCAGTTAAAGGAAGGGGGTATATGAAAGTAGCTCGAAGAAGATTTTCAAATTCAATTTTAATACCAAAAGCCTTCTTGGGATGGACTAGATGAAGGTGCTGCCAAACTCATTTGGCATCAGGATACATCTTAATTTCATGTAAAACTATATCTAGGTCGATACTTGGCATTTCCTTGTAGGTCCAGGAAAACAATTCTCAGAACTGATGAAAAAGGGCTCAATAGTCTCAATCTCAGATCGAGAACAAGATGCTCCAATGTATATATTTTCAACAACACCTGGCTTAATAAAAATGTAAATAGGTACCATCTCTTCTATATTCATAAGGTTATTTTCCAAATCAACCTCATTAACAAACCCATAATTCATAAAGATATCGCTAAAATTAGGTGAGCATACATCACTAGGACTATCCTCAATGGAATCAAGTAACGAGGAATGATGGTGATGTTCATCCCACGATAGATCATCCGATATCATGATTTCCATGTGTTGTGGCCAGCAACAACCCCCCTTCTTATTGAGTGTTATTCCTAATACTAAATAAGAGGGGACCCTTAGTTAAAAATCTAAAAAATCAAAGTAGTGTTTAAATTTCCTTTTTGAATAAACTTACCATCATAAGCTTAAGAAACCCTCTTGGAAAATCCAAAAAATCTAAGTTTTATGATAAGGTAAAATAAAATATTTCCTTAGGAAATATCACATCACATAAGATAGTGGGATGCCACCTTACAAGCACAATTCCAACATTTGTGAGATCGCGATATGCAATAATAAACAAATATTGCATCGCATTTAGCACAACTCACATTGAAACACTTCAATTTGCTGATATGCGATGATGCCGATCGCCAGATCGCATTTCGCAGAAGATAGGTTAACAAAGATTGTCATGCATAACATTTTTGTGATTTGTGATATTGTGATATTGCAATTTCGCGATACAGCGATGCAGCGATAATACGAAAATGCGATGTCATGAGTGATCAATTTTGCAATGTTATGATTTTGTGATGTTACGATCTGCGATGTTGTGAAGCAAATCGCAAAATCGCTTCATCGCAGATCCTTCGGGCACGTTATTCAAGAAAAGTATTTTCCCTAAACTGGCACCTGGTTATGTGCTTTAATGCTAATAAATGAGGTAGTTTCCAGTTATTAATGGATTATGGGTGCGTGCTTATCGAAAGAATCATTTCACGTAAGGTGGTATGCTTGATATGTATGCAGCATTTAAAACTTTTCCCATCACCCTTCCTTGTCATTCATTTTCTCTTCACTTGTGAATTGCAGGAACGGACAACAGAGGCCGATATAAAGCAATGCGCAGGTTGAAATGGGAAAGAAAAGCAAAGCCTCGAGCTCAGAAGAAAAGGAAATGGCACCCTTATATACAGACACGGCCTGTAACAGAGACGTGGGAATAGGTACGTGGGAAGGCATGTATAATCTACTCGAAGAGGAGAATCCCAGAGTAATGGAAGTAGTTGCTACCGCGAGCTCAAATGGTTCTTCAGAAACATCCCTTTCAGAGCTAACCTACTCATTTCTACACTGGATAGCAACAAGACCCAAAAATCTCCCATCTACAGACATGGTTAAGTGGGCACTGGACAATGTTGATATCAGAAACAAACAGTTTAAGACTCAAAGTCAAGAGTTCACATTTTGAACTTTATATCTGTTGGCAAGAAAAAGATGAGGGAAAAAGAGCAGGTGCACCAAGAATCAATGAAAACCACAAAGAAATGCTCTTTAACAAATGGGACGAGCAAATCAAGGAGGCAGAGCAAGCAGCAGAAGGAGCAGCCAGGCAGCAAGCAGTATTATTGATTGTGTTAATGAAAATTTGCACAAGGCAAATTTGATCGCAGAAACCACTCCAGGATATTTACCTAATGCACAACAACTAGAGACAGATTGGAAGCAGAGAGCTCAAGAAAAGAGAAAAGCAATCCAAGGGTTAACTAGGTTGAACTGGGATTATTACTGGGCATACTTGGTAAAGCCACATAGCCATTGGATGACTGTTAAGTGTATCATCAATTCGGTCGAAAAAATGGCTCCAGCTCTTGTCGATTCTGTTTTCTCAGCTCAGCTAAAAGCGGAAGTCAGCCAGCTGATCCTTCTCAAACATATGTTGCATGTGTGCGATTTCAAGGACCAAATACATAAATAGTTTAATGTTAGATTTAATTTTAGCTTTAATTTTGTTTTATTTTCCTGAAAAGAGGACGGTCATTTAAACCGCATCCTACATTTTTGTAATAATTTATTTTTAGATTTAGTTAGCAGTATTTAAACCCTTCTCATGCATTTTGAGAAGGGCCTTGAAATTTATCAAAAACGTATCCCCAGAACATGCACTTCTGTACCCTCTGAGGAGGTTTTGATGAATGAATGGAACAAGATTTATTGATGTTTGCATTTAATATTTGCTATTGATGTTGCACTTTTGTACTCTTAGTGGATATTTTATCAAGGAGAGATAAATCGTTATCACTTGAATCTCATGAGTAGGACTAGTTATAAATGGTATTTCTATCTCTTAACTATTTCTACCTTGTGTTAGAGAGATTTCCAATTCAGTTATTTATATATTAATTTATGAATGCCTGAGTTATCATTTGGAACTTTTGTATGGTGATAGCTATTTATTTATGCTTAGTGTATTAATAGCTCATTATGCGATATGTTTTGCACAATTGTTTCATCTAACTTTTTAAATGAAGTGGTTCATCTGTACTAAATTCTTTTCTCATAATAGCTGAATGATCTTTATTACCAGTTGTTGTTTGAAATCATTTCAGATCGCATAGAAGAAAGATTACACCCCAGGTTAGTGTATATTTACATATTCCTGTTATTAGAATATAGTTTCCTTATTATTAGATTAGAATTAGATTAGAAGTATTCCATTTAGAAACTGTTAGAAACAGAAATATCAATCTTTCTCACACACACACTAAAATTGGGAAACTGGTCCCATATCCCCAGTCGGACCCGCTATACCAAACGGAAAAGGAGCTGCCAACCAAGGTCCGGACCGGGCGGGTATCCCCCTTGTTGTAGACTTGATTTTTGGGGCTTCGACATATTTGGCGCTAGAAGGAGGGCAACCGAACTGTGAATGGCAAGAAAATCCAAATCTAAATACCATTCTGAGAGTAAATCGCCCTCACCATCTCCTCCAACTTCTCCATTGCATTCAGAAACTTTAAATCTAGAGTTAGAAGTTGTTGGATCAACAGCCGCTGCTACAAGCCCTGACATTTCAGAACAATATACTATTGAACCTCCTGAAGTTGAATCTTTGATTCACAAACTTCAGCGATTTTCTATATCTCCTCAGCAATCTGATAAATCTCAAGGTATTGTGACTTTGCAATACAACCCTGCTCATCCTCTCACCTGATGAAAGAGCGAAAAGTTTGGTGTTCAGCCAACCGAATTACCTCTACCTTCTAGGAAGAGAGTAAGGAAGTCTCCTAAAGGATCCGATAGCGAGACTCTTTCATCATCATCATCCATCTCAACCTCTTCACCGCGAAGTCAACCATCCACTCCTCCACTTCAAATCATCGTCCATCAGCCTATTGCAACTTCCTCAACTCCTTCTCAAACATCTGGAGTTATAATATCCTCATCTTCTCAACCGCAGGGATCATCTTCTGCACTTTCTTTTGTTAGTAGTTCAGCAATGGCCCAATCTCCATGGAATAACCCAGGGGCAGTCCTAATGCCTGCACCCTTGAGTCAGATACCGGCCCATCCTAAAAAATGGCTGCCTAAGTTTAACCCTGAGGCAGGCATGCTAGCAGAAGAACATATAAATAACTTTATGCTATCCATAAATCTCAATGGAGTTGTTAATGAGGATGATGTTGTTCGACTTTTCCCTTATACTTTGCAAGGGACAGCTGGATCATGGTATTTCTCATTACCATCTGGATCTATTACTAGTTGGGACATCTTCCAAGAACAATTCTTGACCAAGTTTGGTGATGATAGGTCTACAGCAACATTGATCAATGACTTGTCTAACCTTAGGGCCGAGTCAAGAGAACCTATCAAAGATTTCAATTTACGTTTCAATAAAATCCTAAATAAAATACCTATTGCTTCTTAGCCTAGTGAAGAAGTGCGAAGTGAATGGTATATTACTGCTTTACCATCAAACTTAGCAATCTTTGTTGATAGGGCTAACAAAACAACCTTAGTTGAAAACATGAAAGAAGCAATAGCAGTAGAGAAACATATTACGGCCCTAGAAAAGAAAAATGTGATGGAAGAATGAAAATCTAAGAAGGTCTCTTTCAAAGAAGATCCCAAGAAAAAACAACCCAAAGATCCATTCGATTTAGAAGGATTACAAAAAGTTTTAAAGACCATGTCTAACGAAATGGTCAACATTAAGAAACAAGTGGCAGAAACTTCTTCTAAAAATCCATACAGGCCTTTTAAAAGAAATCCTTCAACTGATTCTAAACCCCCTAACGCTATTTCAAATGCTAAATCAAAAGAAGAAGAAGAGGAAAACGCTACTGAAGAGCATATCGATGAAGAAGAAGTTGTTACAAGGTATGTGGGATTTAATCCTTCCAAATGAAGAAGATCAAGAGGTATTCTCGGTTAGTAATCGTAGTAGAAATCAACTTAATCCTCCTCAGCCTACACCTAAGCCAAAGAGCGCAAGCTCGATGACTAAGGATAAAGTCGCAGCCAAGAAAACATCACCTAAAGCGACTCAAACCAGCCCAGTCCAAACAGATACATCTACTCCATCTAAAACACTAATCGTTTCGGATGAAACGGAGTATAATATTGTTGAAGACATGAAAAAGACTAGGGAAAATATTACTCTTTTTGAATTGCGCAAGTTAAAACACAAGCAGAAAGTACTTTTGAAAGAATTACATGTTGTGCCAGTTGCGCCTTTACCAGCTGCTGTAATCTCTCAAGCTTCCCATGATATGGGAAGACCTCCAACTAATATGATAAATAAAGTTGATCCAAATGATGTCGCATTAATTGGAGGAAGATCGAGATCCCATACTCCCCCATTTCTCCTTACTTATGAAATTTTCAATAAAAATGTGTATAATTGCTTAGTGGATTCTGGAGCTTCATCAAATATTTTTCCAAGATCAATTTGTGCAAAATTGAATGTTCAACCACAGAAATCTGCTGTGCGCATAGTTCAACTAAATCGATCGCAAGTTGAAGTGATTGGCGAGTTAAATAAGGTTATCATAAGGTTGTCATCCAATCCAAAGGTATGTCAAATTATCGACATTTTAGTTGCTGATATTCCTGAATTTTATGGCTTAATTCTTAGCAGAGATTGGTCAGAAAAACTTCATGGATACTTTGCAACTAACTGGTCACATATGTGGCTGCCTTATAATGGTAAACCAAACCAAATAAAAGTTTAACATGAACGACATCAGAAATACATAGTAACAGAACTCAAGGGAGAAAATGAACCAGTAGCATATAATTCTAACATCATTGGCAACTATTCAGTAGATTCTTTCTTAGGAAATTTTAATGCTCACACATCACCTTACTTAGAACATTCTGTTTTGTCTCAAGTAGAAATTTTTTCTCAAACAGATAGTTCTAAATGCATTAATTTTATAGATAGTCCTATAAATAAATCTTTGTTTTGGAAATTATTTTTTGATGGTTCTAAGTCTAACGAAGGAGCAGGAGCAGGATGTGTGTTAGTAAGCCCAGAGGGAGATAAAACCATGTTAACTTGCAGACTCGAATTCGAGTGCACCAACAATACCACAGAATACGAAGCTCTAGTCCAAGGCTTGTACAAGGCAATCGGATTAGGTGTCAAATACCTGCAAGTTTTCGAAGATTCTGAAATTATAATCAAACAGGTACGCAATACTATACACTATTTATCAAGTCATTTAAAGCATTACCAATCTTTAGTTCAAGATCTGACTGAACATTTTATAGCATTTAATATCTTGTCAATTCCCAGACTCCAAAACGCTAGCGCAGACCTCTTAGCTAACGTAGCTTCCAAGCTCATTCCTTCAGAAGATTTTAGCCCTGACCGATTTTCAATTGAGTTAATTTTCATACCATCTATCCCTAATAACATCACCAATTGGAGGATTTTCAATGACGATCCTAATATCGTAAGTTTTCTCACATCTGAAGGATCCTACACCAATCAAATAATTGACGAAGACCAACATGACCAACAATTGCAACAGGATAGTACTAACTATGCTATACCTAAATCAATAGTCAAATTAGAAGACCTTTATGATTTGAAAGATCGATTTAAAATATCTACCAATTCCAAACTCCAAAGTTCAACTTTGAATTATGAATTAGTAAATCTAGGAACTGATGCCAAACCACAGAATATCAACCTAGGCTTTGGCCTAGCCCCTGAAGAGAAATTAGCATATATTCGTCTCTTGAAACAATACAAAAGTGTCTTTGGTTGGAATTACGATGAACTCAAAACATACGACACCTCCATCATCCAACATACTATCCCAACGATTGATAATGAAAAATCTGTCTAACAGAAGTTGAGAAAGATCCATCCAAATTTAGAAAATCAGATCAAAACTGAACTCAACAAGTTATTGAAAGCCAAAATAATCTTTCCCATTAGACATTCTAAATGGGTCTCCAATATGGTACCTGTTAGAAAGAAAAATAGAGATATCAGAATCTGCATTGACTTTCGGAACCTTAACAAGGCCTGCCAAAAGGATAATTTTCCTTTACCTCCCAAGGAACAAATATTGCAGGCAGTTGCAGGCTCAGAATTAATGTTATTCTTGGATGGATTCTCAGGATACAACCAAGTGTTGGTACATCCCAACGATCAATTGAAAACTACATTCAGAACTAAATGGGGTACATACGCATATCAAAAGATGTCATTTGGTTTGATTAACGCAGGCGCCACATTTCAAAGAGCCATGGATATTGCATTCAAAGAGTTATTTAATAAGTCAGTGGTAATCTATTTGGATGATATTACTGTTTATTCCAAGAAATGAAACAACCATCTCAGGGATTTAAAACAAATCTTCCAACGTTGTTTAAGGTATGGAATTTCGCTTAACCCAAAAAAATCCTTTTTCGCATTAAGTGAAGGAAAACTTCTAGGATTCATAGTGTCAAAATCTAGAATTCACATTGATCTTGACAGAATCAAAGAAATTTCCGCAGTTCCCCTACCTCACAATAAGAAATCCATGCAATCTTTCCTTTTCCATATCAACTTTGTAAAGAGATTCGTCCCAGATTTTTCAAGAATTGTGTCTCCTTTACAAGCCACGATTAAAAAGAACGAAAAATTTAAATGGGGCCAAGATGAACATGAGGCTTTCAACCTGATCAAACAAGCCATTATTAATGCTCCATCGTTAGCAACTCCAAATTTTTCTGATCCTATGCTGCGATACTCACTCAAGCAAATCAAGAGAAGGCGGAAACCCCAATTGCTTTTTTCAGTTCCAATTTACAAGGTTCTAAATTGAATTATTCTGATGTGGAGAAACAAGCCTATGCTGTTTTTGAAGCAATTAAATACTTCAGACCTTTCTTACTCAAAACACATACCAAGATCATAGTACCGTTTCCAGCGGTAAGAAGTCTTCTAGTACAGAAGGATGTGGGCGAGAAAAGGGAAAACTGAGTTACTTTCTTACAAGAATACGATGTAGAAATCAAACCAGCAAACATTGTAAAAGGTCAAGGCTTTTGCAAACTACTGGCATGAACATCGCTAATGCCCAAAAATCCATCTAAAGAGGTACAAGTGTATGAGGTAAGCCTAAACGATGTTGAGTCATTATATGCTGATATTATTTATTATTTAAAGAATGGATATGCTCCTCTAAATCTTGATCGCACTAAGAAAAGAGCCCTAAGGCTAAGAGCTAAACAATATCAACTTGTAAATGATGTTCTTTTTAGAATAAATTATGATTTTGTTCTACTTAGATGTCTTGAGAAATCTGAAGCTGAAAATTTTTTGCATGAACTCCATGATGGGCCAGCAGGCGAACACTACGCTGGAGATGAAACTGCTCATAAGATCTTACACACAGGCTATTACTGGCCCACATTATTAAAGGACGCACATAACTACGTAAGGAAGTGCCAAGTCTGTCAAACCGCTGTTGGGAGATAAAATAAATCATCGTTGCCACTGCAACTAGTTACCATCAAACAACCTTTCGATCAGTGGGGATTAGACATAATAGGTGAGATCGTTCCTCACTCTTCTAAACAACATAGATACATCCTCATAGCGACAGATTACTTTACTAAATGGGTAGAAGCAGTTCCACTCAAGACAGCTAATGCTGAAAATATGATTGAATTCATAGATTAGTTCATAATCACCAGGTTTGGATTACCTTCCGCTTTAATGTTTGATAATGCATCATACTTTTCTGGTAATACAATGACTGAATTCGCACTCAAAAGGGGTTTCAAACTTAAATACTTGGAAAATTATTATCCACAAGGGAATGGGTTAGCTGAATCCACAAATAAGAACTTAATTAGAATTATCAAGCGAACCATTGACCAAAATCATAAGAATTGGCATAAGTCTTTAATATATGCTTTATGGGCAGACCGAATAACACAGAAAGCCTCTATCGGCACTTCTCCCTTTAATTTAGTTTATGGGAAAGAAGTGGTTCTTCCAACACATCTGGCAATTCCCTCTTTAGCCTTAGTTCAGTACATTGATGAAGTACCAACTTCTTCTTTACAACTTAGGCAGCTGGAATTAATTAAATTAGAAGAACAACGAGAAAGGGCTAAGATTACTCACGCTTGTCATCAAGCATTGGTAAAAGCCTCTTTTGATTCCAATATTGTATCCAGAAAAGATTTTCAGATAGGAGATTTAGTTTTAAAATGGGACAAGGCTCATGAGGAAAAGGGAAAACATACAAAATTTCAAAGAATGTGGCTTGGTCCTTTTCAAATTGTAGAAATAATAGGTCCATCGACCTTCATGTTACAAGATTTAGCAGGGAAAAGAGATTCTCTACCTGTTAATGGTCAAATTCTCAAAAAATATTTTCCATAGAAGAATATCCTTCTATTTTTGTAGAGTAGTTGTTTTTCTTTTCATAATAAAACCGGTTGTGAATGGTTACTTTTGAGATTCACGAGAATGACACAAATTCTCTTTCAAATTTTGATCTTTCGCTTGTATAAATAGCAAATCTTTTGGAAAATTGATCTTTATTATTGAAAGATAAAGTTAAAGACTCTAGCCTAGATATGATACTAGTTTCAACTTCATTAAATTTCATGAAAACAACCTTTAGTGAGAAATTTTTTTATATCAGTGCAATGAAAAGTATCAATAACAAAATAAAGATTATCTGTAGAACAACTATTTCCAAAAACTCTACTATTGTCATCCAGAGCTATCTTAAGGAAACAATGACTTCCTTCCTACTAAGGGAATCACAACTTTCAGAGGAACAATCCAAGGATACACTTTATCTTAAAGAGTTAGAGGTCTCATCACGAGCCGGCTTATCATAATCACAGATATTATAACTTGCTGACTTTGCCAATACTGCATACCACAACAGGGAAAAGACTCAAGATTGTTGCAATCAAAAGGCAAGGGGTCTCATCACGAGCCAGCTTGTTCAACAAAGTTATAAATTAGTGAATGACTGTGTCATAAATTGGCTATCAAACCAAGACATTGCTCTTTAAGAATAAAAAGAAAATGAAAGTAGAAAGTGTGGATATGGATTCTTCTTTGGAAATTCTGGGTTTCTTTAAGTAGGATACGGGATCATTGCTGGGTAACAGGTAACCCTGTCGAGGCTATAAACACTTGCTAGCAGCAGAGGCTCTACCTACGACAAATGAGTATATTTAAAACTGGTTTACAGAAGACTTTGTTTTATCTTTACAAACCAAATAATAACTGATGTAAATACAAGGACTAGCTTGAGGCAGCAAATAATCAAAGTTGATAGGTTAGAATATAATGTACTTTAACTTTCTATAATAAAGTTTAACTTTCTGGAAAATTTTCTGTTTTGGAAGTTTTGAAAATTCAAAAAAGAGCAGAGATAACTGGTTCTTCCAAGTGAATCGCCATTTGTTGTGGCCAGCAACAACCCCCCTTCTTATTGAGTGTTATTCCTAATACTAAATAAGAGGGGACCCTTAGTTAAAAATCTAAAAAATCAAAGTAGTGTTTAAATTTCCTTTTTGAATAAACTTAGCATCATAAGCTTAATTAAGAAACCCTCTTGGAAAATCCAAAAAGCTAAGTTTTATGATAAGGTAAAATAAAATCTTTCCTTAGGAAATATCGCATCGCATAAGATAGCAGGATGCCACCTTACAAGCACAATTCCAACATTTGCGAGATCGCGATATGTGATAATAAACAAATATCGCATCGCGTTCAGCACAACTCACATTGAAACACTTCAATTTGCCGATATGCGATGACGCCGATTACCAAATCGCATTTCGCAGAAGATAGGTTAACAAAGATTGTCATGCATAACATTTTTGCGATTTGTGATATTGCGATTTCGCGATACAACGATGCAGTGATAATACGATAATGTGATGTCACGAGCAATCAATTTTACGATGTTATGATTTTGCCATTTTGCGATTTTGCGATGTTGCAATCTGTGATGTTGCGAAGCAAATCGCAAAATCGCTTCATCGCAGATCTTTTGGGCACGTTATTCAAGAAAAGTATTTTCCCTAAACTGACACCTAGTTATGCGCTTTAACGCTAATAAATGAGGTAGTTGCCAATTATTAATGGATTATGGGTGTGTGCTTATCGAAAGAATCATTTCACGTAAGGTGGTATGCTTGAAATGTCTACGACATTTAAAACTTTTCCCATCACCCTTCCCTGTCATTCATTTTCGCTTCACTTGTGAATTGTAGGAACGGACAACAGAGGTCGATACAAAGCAATATAGAGGTCGAAATGGGAAAGAAAAGCAAAGCCCCCAGCTCAGAAGAAAATGAAATGGCGCCCTTATATACAGACACGGCCTGTAACAGAGACACGGGAATAGCTATGTGGGAAGGCATGTATAATCTGCTCGAAGAGGAGAATCCCAGAGTAATGGAAGTAGTTGCTACCGTAGGCTCAAATGGTTCTTCAGAAGCATCCCTTTCAGAGCTAGCCTGCTCATTTCTACACCGGATAGCAGCAAGACCCAAAATTCTCCCATATACAGACATGGTTAAGTGGGCACTGGACAAAGTTGATATCAGAAACAAACAGTTTAAGACTCAAAGTCAAGAGTTCAAATTTTGAACTTTATATCTGTTGGAAAGAAAAAGACGAGGGAAAAAGAGCAGGTGCACCAAGGATCAATGAAAACCACAAAGAAATGCTCTTTAACAAATGGGACGAGCAAATCAGGGAGGCAGAGCAAGCAGCAAAAGTAGAAGCCATGGCAACAAGCAGTATTATTGATTATGTAAATGAAAATTTGCATAGGGAAAAGTTGATTGCAGAAACCACTCCAGGATATTTACCTAATGCACAACAACTAGAGACAGATTGGAAACAGAGAGCTCAAGAAAAGAGAAAAGCAATCCAAGGGTTAACTAGGTTGAACTGGGATTATTATTGGGCATACTTGGTAAAGCCACATAGCCATTGGATGACTGTTAAGTGTATCATCAATTCGGCCGAAAAAATGGCGCCAGCTCTTGTCGATTCTGTTTTCTCAGCTCGGCTAAAAGTGGAAGTCAGCCAACCGACTCTTCTCAAACAGATGTTGCATGCGTGCAATCTCAAGGACCAAATAGAGAAGTAGTTTAATGTTAGATTTAATTTTAGCTTTAATTTTGTTTTATTTTCCTGAAAAGAGGATGGTCATTTAAAACACATCCTACATTTTTGTAATAATTTATTTTTAGATTTAGTTAGTAGTATTTAAACTCTTCTCATGCATTTAGAGAAGGGTCTTGAAATTTATCAAAAACTTATCCCCAGAACATGCACTTTTGTACCCTCTGAGGAGGTTTTGATGAATGAATGGAATAGAATTTATTGATGTTTGCATTTAATATCTGCTACTGATGTTGCACTTTTGTACTCTTAGTGGATATTTGATCAAGGAGAGACAAATCATTATCACTTGAAGCTCATGAGTAGGACTAGTTATAAATGGTATTTCTATCTCTTAACTATTTCTACCTTGTGTTAGAGTGATTTCCAGTTCAATTATTTATATATTAATGTATGAATGCCTGAGTTATCATTTGGCACTTTTGTACGGTGATAGCTATTTATTTATGCTTAGTGTATGAATAACTCATTATGTGATATGTTTTGCACAACTGTTTTGTCTAACTTTTATACAAAGTGGTTCATCTGTACTGAATTCTTTTCTCATAACAGTTGAATGATCTTTATTACCAGTTGTTGTTTGAAATCATTTTAGATCGCATAGAAGAAAGATTACACCCTGGGTTAGTGTAGATTTACATATTCTTGTTATTAGAATATAGTTTCCTTATTATTAGATTATAATTAGATTAGAAGTATTCCATTTAGAAACTGTTAGAAACAGAAATATCAATCTTTCTCACACACACACTGAAATTGGGAAATTGGTCCCATATCCCCAGTCAGACCCGTTATACCAAACGGAAAAGGAGCTGCCAACCAAAGTCCGGACTGGGCAGGTATCCCCCTTGTTGTAGACCCGATTTTCGGGTCTTCAACACCATGATGCTTTCATTGATAGGGAATACACGTGAGAAAGGATCAGAATACATACCATAGTCCAACGATTTGTCTACCCAATTAAGTGAATCAAAAGAGGAAATTGCACAAGCCAAATAAATGGCTTCATAATTTAGCTCATAGGGCTTAGTCACATTTGGTCGCCAAAATTTTGGATGCCAGTTTCATCTGGTACAATCCATGGATAGTCCAGGATACTAGAAGATGATATCATGTTGATATAGGCTACCGAAGATGAGATGTCAGGAAGGAGAGGTGGAGGAAGTGAAAAGGTCCCCATAAGTGAAGAATCCTTCAAAAATCTAACTCCAACATGATGATATGACTGTAGGGTTCCCCCACAAGAGGCACACTTCCGTAACATGTGAATCAAAGGTGAAAAAGGTGAGTTTGTATATGGCTACAATCCCACCTTTATGAGGAAAGGAAAACATACGGGATTAAGTTGAGACAACAACAGCCATGACATAAACCCATGGGGGCTTCACTAAGGGAGCAATACCATACTACGTGGTTTCATATTGGGGGATATATATTGAGGAAAAATTGACTTAATATATTGGGGGTAAAGGGTTTTTATATTCTAAGTTATAAAAAATGGAGTTGAAATTTAGGGAAAAAATATAAAAGGCTATAAAAAATGTTAATTGAAAAATTGATACCTATAATATCTAGTGAAAGTAGGGGTTTTTTAAATTGGGGAGGTGTATTGGGTTCATATTGGCACGGGGTTAAATAATGTGATTTTTAGAGGTATTTTCCAATATGTAGTCAATTTAGGGGTATTGTTTAGTATGCCATGAACGCATGCGATATGCAAGTCGATTCTCCCTCATCCATGACAGAATGAAGAATATTCTTACCATGGATGACGAGTTGGATTATAAAATCTAGTTGAGCTAGAAGCTGATAGGTATAGTTTTCATGAGAGAAAACAACAAGGTTGGAATCTAATGGATCAACACATCCGATAGATAAAAGTAAAGCCCTCTATTGGCCAGGGTAGTTTTGAAACACCTTAGGAGTCAACATAGCTTATGGATATTGAGTGAAGTCTCCAATTACATTATAATTCTGAGTGGCTCTTGCACGAGGGTTGAAAGCTGACTTATGAATAACGCCCTTCGGAGGTTTAATAGTAATTTTGGTAGGAATCAATGACAAAGTGGGATATAAAGAGGATGGTGACGAATTGGTAGGTTGATCAGTAGCCTATCCATTCGATATATTCACATTACCATAATCCTTGTTTCGAGTAGTTACCAAAATATCAGATCTTGGCTTTGAAGAGTTAAGCATTGAAATCGTTTTAGAGGAAGATGGGTCCCAAGCAACCATATGAGCCTCTTAATTAGGAAACGGGTCAGTCAACAATGCAGGAGAATTGGAAGACTTAATAAATTGATTCACTTTAGTGCAGTGAGGACAATCACGTGTAAAGTGCTCCTTTTTGCTAATCAAGCGAGGATATTGAGGTTTCTGCTTCTCATTAGAAGACTGTTTTTTTTGTTTATCATGTGGAGATGAGTCTTTGTTTTTCTTACTTTTTCCTTTCTTCTTGCTTCCAAGTTTCTATTGAGACTTTCCTTTATTAGATGAAACTACATTTATATTGGAAGCAGAAGCCACAGGAAGGTGGGATTGAGGGTTTTGAGCAAATGCAGGTAGAGAAATACCAGATCATTTACTCATCGTCTGCATACTAGTAGAAACAATAATTCTATCAAGAGCATGAGATTATTAACCAAGCATAAGAGGAGGAATAGTATTCAAAGGTCTCAGAGCATTTGGTATCTTATCATAGAGAATGACAGATTGGGTATACACTAAATCCAAATATTTCTCATGAGAAATTTCTTGCTCTTCAGTCGTGTCTCCACATTTGGCCACATCTTATGTTATGGGTGCCAATAGAGATTTAGTGAAACATTCCATGAGAAATTGATCGGGAACATAATTTTTGACCAACGGGTGATGACGCCTCCACTCATGAATGTGATCTAAAATGTGAGTGGAATCAGATTGTTTGAAGTTGGTTAACAGTTCCATTCTAGTTTCATATCTGATGGGAAACTAAAAATGCGTGAGGAAGGTTGTGTCTAAGGTACTGAAATCATGGAATGAAGCTCTGGGTAACTTAATATACCATTTAGCAGCAATACCTATAAGCATTCTTTGGAAAAGATGAAGTCAAATAGAACCATCATTAATGGAGTTTGATGAGCACCAGATATGATATGTCATGACATGCATCAACGGGTCTTCTCCTAGATTCCCAATGAATTTATGGATATCAAAAGGCAATTTAGTAGGAATAATCAGCCACCAAGGTGAATGAGCAATGGGGCCATTGGTAAGCCATGTAAAATCTGGCAACTCGAGAGTAGCAATAAAAGGCAATTATCAATTAAAATATGATGGAGGATGACCTGAATATGAAGGAATAGCCTGGCCAATAAGCACTTTCATTCCTTAATAACTAGGGTTCTGGTAATAAGGAACTTTGTTACCAGAATAACAAGGATTCTAATAGCCATAATACAAGTGACCTTGTTGACTAGCCCTAGGATAACCATGAATTTGTTGGCCTTGAAAAGGCACCTAAGGTGATAAGGTTTGTACTGTTTCCAAGTAGGGATTTTCATTGTCCCATGATAAAGAGGGTTCTATTGATGATGCACCATACTGTACATAGTCTTTCCTACTAGAATTTGAGGAATACCTTGTGCAAGCGATTGAGATTGTAAAGGAACTTGTAAAGGCTGAGTAAGTGGAACTTGAGAGGTACTAGATACTGAAGGAATGGGTTGATATGTGATCACAACCTATACAAGTTGAGTTACATTATTTGAGATTATTGAGGTACATATTGAGGAATACAAACTTGAGAGGATGGAATGGGTTGGGAAACAAACAATGAACCCATCATCAAACTAGGTTGAATGGGCAAAGTAGGCTTCCAAACACTAACAACTATCCCAATATAAGGAGGACTATAATAAGGTTGGTTACCAATTTGGGGTATACCAACAACAAGTTTACCCGTTGCCAAAGGAGGAGGGGATGATGGAGGCAACTTCCCCTCTTGCGGAGGGTAACTAACATAAAAATAGTTAGGTTGTTGAAGAGGACCTTTCCCACTAACGTAAGGGCCAAATTATTGTTCAACTGTTGGTGTAGGAGGAGGAGAGGGACCAATATGTGCAACACTCATAAGAGAAATGCCAGATGGAACTCCCAAAGTGGATGACATGGGGGATGTCCATAAAATGGAAGATGCACCAGAGAAGGTACAAAATAAGGACTGATAACCTAGTGGGACAGAGTAGCCAACATACATATGTGCCTCTGCTGATGTCAAAAACATATATGTGGAAGTGACATGTGAAGTCTCAACCATAGTGGTAGATGCAGGCTAATAAGCCATATCAACTCCCATCATGGTCAATAATACCAATATAGATTGTCCTGTTAAATTCGTGGGTAAGTCAAAAGAACCAGATATAGGAGTTTTTTCAAGAGGTGGAGGAGGAAGAAAAGGATGGGTTGGATAAAGGAAAAGTCCCTCGAAATGAGTAGAAGGACAAGGCTCTTCTTGTTGGATCTCCTCGATAATCAAAACTCCAAGTGGAAGTGGTTCAAGTCAGGGCTAAGATATATAATAGGTGGATCTATCTAAGGCAATGGAAGATAAGATGAAACACTTTAAGTAACCTATGAAGATGACTAAGTCTCTTAAGGTTCAATGACCTCAAAAAATAAAGTTTCTGACTCAGGAAGGTCAGATTGTATACCCTCAAGGAACAAATTTTCACGTAATTCAGTGTTGGTTGTGTTAGTTTCACCGACAAGAGTAGATGTAATTGTAGTTTTGGTACTTAAGGGGACAGATGATTATGGTTGATCATATTCAGGAGGAGGACCAAAAGTAGCTCCCGAGTTTCCTGATTAGGTAGTTTTTGTTCTTTGATGCTTCTCACGATGGTCAAGAGTAGCCTCTAATGGAAGAGGAGGCTTATTTTTCATTCTAATTGAATAATGGAGTGGGGGGATTTTTTTTTCCATGTTGGATAGTAAATTTTATTAACAAAGAAAGAAATAAATAAAAAAGAGGGTAATATAGGCATAAATGATTACAAAGCAAACGTGAACTACAATATACACCTTAGCGAATGAAGGACTTAATGTATGATAGCCAATCTACCCGAATGTTGTGTTCAGTGTATCATGGTTTACAAGGCTGCAAACTCGGTTACTTATGGATGGATAGTAACCTATTAGGGACTCCCAAAATATACGTGCCAATATGTGGGAGTGCAGTCTATAGTAGTGTTGTCTAATGCATAATCATTCGATGAGAGCATTCCCATATAGTTTACATGCGTGGAGTGCCACCAATATACCTAAAGGTACGTGGAGTATGATCCTATACACTCACATACGTGGAACAATATTTCGTCCTCGAGATGCAGTGCTGGCAAACAATGACAACTACTATGTTTAATGATGTTATAACACATCTCTAGCCTAGACCTCTATGTGTTTGCATTAATGTTACAAATGCTAATTAGTTTGATTTAATAAATGTTAAGTTGATCTTGAATTAAATTTGAATCTTATGGCTCACCACGAATTCACGTGAATTCCCTAAAATCCAAATCTATCATGAGGAAATAGAATCTTTCTCCTCAATGAAAATCTAGCTAGGGGAAGAGACAAACAATATGCACCATAGAAATGCAGCAAACAAGATGCTCAATGCAATTCCCTTTTCATGAAACTTTTCCTAAATCAATATAGATGCAAAAACCTAAATGCCATTCCAAGATTTTTTTTCTTTTCACCACAATTAATTTTTATAATGAGGAAAACTAAGATGCAAATGTTTAATCATTGATTCGAATTCACTTTTCAAAATGAGGACTAGAACAAAAATCCATTCAAGCAATCAATGATCAAACTAAATAAGTTTTCAAGAAACCTTAATGATAATAACAAAGAAAAATCTAAACCAATTCTTACCAATGGAAATAAAACAAAAATTAAAACCAATGGAGGCTTCAGAGAGAGCACAAGACACTCAAAACTCAAGGAAGGTCAGCTAGAAGTAGGCTGATCAAATCAACACTGAGAAAACAAGGAAAACTTTGTGCAAAAACAGGTATCAACACAGGTGTAGAAGAGGCATCAATGCTTTGCAACGTATGAATATAAATATCCCAGTTGAGGTGTAACACAGGCACAAGGAAGGCCCAGGTGGGGTGCAATGCTCTGCTAGCAGACCAGAGGGTTTGTTGGTGCTAGGAAAGAGGATTCCGACATAAAAATTGCAAACAAGACTCAATGAAATCACTTCCTAGGTATGTTCTTTGCTGGTTAAAGAAGGAATGGTCTATGATAGAGGTAAATCAAATAAAATGGAAAAAGAAACCACCAAGGGAATACATCACTCCCTAGTATGGTCACAAATTTGTTATGCGAGATTTATGAGTGCAGACAAAAATATCTCCCCTAGCTTTGGTGGCTAATTTAGAACAATAGAATCACAAAGGACGCAACGTTTTTGTTAAAGTAAGTATATGAGGGTAAGAAATCTACTTGGAATCTGTCGTATGTTTTTCTCTTTTAGATTGAATGTTCTAATCCTTACTCCAGCTGCCAAAATTAGAACATTCATAGCCAAACAACACAAGCCAAGAAACTACGATATCTATGTAGCATCATCTATCTACTTTTTTCAATAGATCAACATGATATTGAAATATACGAAATAACGACATCACATATAGGAAAAAAAAGAACTCTTTGCATTGATATAAATGGAGTGAGTTACAACAATAAATAAGTGTCGATCTTGTATAAGAGCTCCTCCAAGTTATTGAGTTTTCCTTCCTTTTTCACAAAATGTACCTCCAATCACCCTAAATGCATGAAAGGATAACTCTCACAACAACAACATAATGGTATAATCACTCTCCAAAAGCCAACCCTTTGCATATGGAAGGTTTTAAATATATAGAGGAGTGAGGTAAGTTGGGATTTCTTATCCTTTTACCAATCTTGGGATTGAGATCCACTCTTGATGGGAGGAAGATAAATAAGGATAAGGTATGGAAACTTCATGGTAGGATAGGATAGGATTTGAAATTTTTATCTAAAGTAAATGGTTACAACCAATCCTAGAAGCTTATGGAAATGGAGGCTTCGAGTTTCTCTTCTTTTTCCTAGATTTATAAAACCAACGTAGGTGCAAAGGGAGCAACATGTAAGTGATCAATGTAGGCCACAGTGGAGCAACCTATAGGTGAACACTGTCCAGAAATAGGTCAAGGTGCATTGGTCCTAAAATTGGCTCAGAAGATGTAGTTCAGGGTAGAAATTGTGGGGAATGAGAGAGTCATACATAGGGAATTTTGCATTGATGATGTAAAGGGGGAAATAGGATGTGAATGATCCCATTAGGAGGCTGATTGTTCAGATGAGGCAAAATAGATTATAACACATCCTTATCACTTCTATTCTGGCTATAGGTGAAAGCGTTTCTTCGAAATGGATACCTTCAACTTGAGCATAGAGTTTGCACACCGACTTGACCCTGTTCCTCACAACTTGACCTTATTCATTCAACTTGTTCTTGAAAACCCACTTGGTGCTAATGAAATTCTTATCCTTTGGCATAATAATTAGTTCCAAAGTGTTATTCTTCTCTATCCAATCCAATTCTTCGTCCATTTCCTTAATCCAACACCTATATTCACTTGTTTGGCTGAAATTCTTGCGCTCTATCTATGATAGAAGTGCAAAGTATGCTTGTCTAGGAATGTCTATGAATCTTTGTTTGGTATCCATACCAAGATATCTATCCCTAATTATCTAGAACTCTGGATGTTTCTTCTACAAATATCTATATGGTGTCTTTTATTTCTTAGGATACCTCTATAAATCCTCATCTTCTTCTTCTATCCCTTGAAGTTATGTATACTAGAAGGTATGATCATCATCCTTGTTTTATTTCTCTTAAGTCTTTCTTTGTTATGAAACCAGCTCACAAGAAGATAGAAAAGATAGATCAACGCCTTAGAATTCAGCCTCTTCGAGGGGGCAACCTCCTTTACATTACATAAATGAATAATTCTTGGATGATTCAAATGACAAAACCTCCTTTCTATATATAAGAGTCTAAGGGGTCACAATATAACCAAGCCGACCTAACAATAATAATACAAAGTCACAAAGATAATGATAGAGGGATTCTATGGGGCACAGTAATAACAATATGGGGACAATAGGGGCACAACAATATTAATAAGGGATACAAATACAATATTAATGGGGGCATCACTAGTATTATAGGGACCTAACATGCCCCTCTCCTTCAAAAAAGTGTTGTCCTCAACGCTTGAGTAGTTCTGGATGCTTCTGTATAAAATTCTCATCCTACCATGTGGAATCTTCAGTGGATAAGTTCTTCCACTTGATGAGATACTCTGAAATGGATCGATTTTGTAGTTGTCAAGTTCTTGTTTCTACGAATGCTTCCGGTTCCAATATAATTTTTCCTTCCTCGTCAAGTTCTGGCAATATTGTTTGAACTGGGAGCTTGTCACCCATAACCTTTTTTAAACATGAAACATGGAAAACTGGGTGCACTCAAGAAGCTGCAGGAAGCTCCAATTTGTATGCCATAGTACCAATCTTTTGCAACACCTTGTACGAACCATAATACTTTGGTGACAATTTGTTATCCTTCTTAGCTTGCTTGAGGGACATCTTTTTATATGGTTGTAGGCGTAGGAATACTGAATCACCTACATCAAAGCTTCTTTCACTGCGATGTTGATCTACCTGTTGTTTCATTCTATTCTGCGCCAACACGAGGTTATCCTTTAAGAGTTGGAGAACTTGTTGTTGATTCTCGATGTGATATTCCACTGCTTGAACCTTAGAATTTTCACTTAAATATGATGTGATGGATGGTGGCTGATATCCATAAAGTGCCATAAATGGGGTCATTTTTGTTGCAATATGGAAGGAAGTGTTATACCACCATTCAGCTAGAGGCAACCATTTGACCCATTATGTCTGTTTATCAGATACAAAGCAACGAAGATATCCTTCCAAACATTTGTTTACTATATCCATTTGCCCATCAGATTGAGGATGATAAGATGAGCTATGAGCTAACTGAGTACCAAGACAAGAAAATAATTCTGTCCAAAAATTTCATGTAAAAATGGGATCTCTATCACTTACAATAATCTTTGGGTTTCCATGTAGCTTTTGAATTGTTTCCATAAATGTTGTAGACACTGTACTGGCTTTAAATGCATGTGATAATGCACAAAAGTGTGCATACTTGGTAAGTTTGTCAACTACCACCATGATGAAATTCTTTCCCTCAGACTTGGGTAAACCTATGATAAAATCCATTGAAACCTCCTCCCAACGTTGGCTTGGAATGGATAAAGGTTGTAATAGACCTAGTGTCTTAATTGTTTCAGCTTTATTTTGTTGGCATACCAAACATTCCGCCACAAATGTTTGAATATCCGATTTAAGGCCATCCCAAAAAAATTCCTTCTTAACCCTGTGGTAAGTTTTTAAAAATCCTGAGTGCCCTCCTAAGGGAGAAGCGAGTAATTCCAGAAGAATCTTTTGTTTGAGTTGGGAATTCTTACATAGGTATAAGCGATCTTTGTACCATAACAAATCATTTTTCCAATAAATTTATCATATGTACTGGAATCTTGTTGTAACTTTTGAATAAGTTCCCACACTTCTTCATCATTCTTCCATTCCTCCCTTGCTTCGTTTATCCAATCTGGTTGGATAATAGAAATGGCGCACAACAATGCTTCCACATCCTCATCCTTTCTTGAGAGTGCATCCGCCACAACATTTTGCTTCCCTTTTCTGTATATGATTTTAAAGTCATAACCCAACATCTTTGTGACCCATTTTTGTTGTTCTTCAGTGGATAATCTTTGTTCTAAAATTCATTTAAGGCTATCATGATCCGTTTTTACCTTGAAGGGTCTTCCCATTAGGTAGGGTCGCCATTTCTTAAGTGCATGTAGTATTGCCAACATTTCCTTCTCATAAATATCTTTGTATAAACACTTTCCCTTTGATTGGATGACTTTCAAAAGCAATGGGTCTTTCATCTTACATTAAAACAGCACCAATTTCATTTCTGGAAGCATCACATTCCATAATAAAGGTTTTTGTGAAGTTTGGTGTAGCTAAGACCGGTGCTTGGCACATTGCCTCTTTAAGATATTCGAAGGCCTTTGTTGCTTCTAGAGTCCATCAAAATGCATCTTTCTTCAACAATGTTGTTAGAGGTGTTGCTATTTTCCCATAATTCTTAACAAACTTGCGATAATACCCTGTCAACCCGAGAAATCCTCACAAATGCTTTATGGATGTGGGGATTTCCAATTCCTTAATGTCTTTAATTTTGCTAGGGTCTACCTTAACTCCTTCATGAGATACAATATGACCCAGATATTCCACCTCTTGTACTCCAAAGAAAAATTTGGATCTTTTTGCATATAATTGTTTCTCCTCCAATAGTTGTAGCACCCTGTCAATGTGTTCAACATTATCCTTCCAAGACTTGCTATAGATTAGTATATCATCAAAAAATACTAACACAAATTTTCTAAGGGTTTGAAATGGAATTCATCAAACCTTGAAATGTAGAAGGTCCATTGATAAGGCCAAAAGGCATGACCAAAAACTCATAGTGACCCTCATGAGTTCTAAATGTTGCTTTCAGAATGTCTTGAGTCTTCATTCTGATTTGATGATATCCTGAATGAAGATCTAACTTGGTGAAGTAAATTGATCCATGCAATTCATCCAATAATTCATTAATGACAGGAATGGGAAACTTATCTTTAATAGTGAGCTTGTTGAACTCCCTATAATCCGGACACATGCGCCATGATCCATCCTTCTTGTGAACCAATACTGCTGGAGCAGAGAAAGAACTTTGGCTCGGTTGAATTATACCATCCTCAAGCATTTCTACAACCATACATTCAATTTCACTCTTTTGGGCATAGGGATATATGTACAGCCTGATGTTTGGAGGAACACTTCCTGGAATCAAATGAATAGCATGATCATGATCACGAATAGGTGGGAGACCTTTGGGAGTCTCAAATACCTTGGAATGATTGTCCAAGGCTTTTTGGAGATCTAGAGAAATAGATGATTCCGATGTGGAAACGTCTAGCGAACATAATTGTGCAATTACACCTCATTGTTCCTTTTTTATAAGCTTTGTCATATCGTTAGAGCTTATTATCTTTCCTAGTTTCCCTGCAATACCCCTTAATTCAACTTCCTTTCCTTCTGCATAAAATTTCATGAAAAGTTCTTGAAAGTTAAAAGCTATTGTACCCAACGATTGTAGCCATTGGACTCCTAGTACAACATCAACACCTCCCATTGGAATGGAAAGCATTGGGCTTTTCAATACATATTCTCCCATGGATAGCTTGATATTATGGCACTTTCCAGAGCAATTTATTGTTCCTCCATTTGCAACCATCACTTGACACTCTGGTGCTGGATATAGGAAGCAATTCAATTCTTTTGCTATCTTACAATGAATAAAATTGTGGGTACTTCCTGAATCAATCAACACTATTACCTTTTTCTTCTTGATTTGTCCTTCTATCTTTATGGTTTGAGGAGTAGTAATTCCAGCCAATGCATTACAAGATATGGTCTGATTCATTTCTTCTTTATCTAGGCTTTGTTCTTGGAGTATATCCTCTTCTTTTGACCTTTCTTGCTCCTTTTCTTCTTCCTCTTCACAATCTATGTAGAACAATTTCTTCTTGGCACACTTATGACCTTTAGTGTATTTGTTATCACAATTGTATCAAAGCGCTTTTGCTATTTTTTCTTCCAATTTTTGTGGTGTCAACCTTATAGGTTGTGGAAAGCTAGGGGCAACAACATTTCCATCTTTATAGTTGTGAGTGGTATGCTTCCTAGTTGTCATAATTTTTCTTTCCATTTTTCTTGCTAACCTGAATGCCTTCTCTAATGAATCAGGTTCCCAAAGGTTAACATCATGTTGGATATTATCCTTTAAAGTCCCTATGAACACATCAATCCTATGCTCCTCTGGAATATTTTTTACCCTTATGTTCAATTTTTGGAACTCTTAAATGTGCTCCATTATTGAACCAATTTGTTTGAGACTTATCAATTGGCTAAAAAAAGTCTTGCTTTTTGTATCCTCATAATGTGTTGTCAATTCTTCCATAAAAATTTTCCAAGTGATAATCTGTTTACGAGAGAAAATCCATTGATACCATACAAACTGATTTGGTTCCAAATATAAAGTTTCAATACGTACCTTTTGTTTGTTTTGCACATTATTGAGATCAAAAAATTGCTCCATCTATAATATCCATGTTGCAGGATCCTTGCCATCAAACTTCCTCATATTGATTTTTGGAATATTGTGGGTCTTCGATCCAACATTAGAGTCTATGGAATCATGATTAACATTTGTTTTGTTCTCATCTTGAGTTTCCTTTACTACTCTTTCACCATTAGTGACCATTTCTTGTAGCAACTTATTCAAATTTATCTTCAATTCTTCCATCTTATCATCCATGCCATCCATTTTAGAGTCCATGCCATTCATCTTAGCGTCCATGCCATCCATCTTAGCTTCTACGCCCTTCTTTAAACAATCCATCTTAGCTTCTAAAACTTTCTTTAAACCATCTATCTTATCTTGTACATCTTTCTTTAAACCATCCATCTTTGATTATGTTACTTTTTGTGCAAGTGACACTTGTTGCACTTGGTCTCGTAATTTTGATATGTCATGTTGCATTTCTTCCTCTTCTTCATGAGTCATGCTAGAGATTTCAGGTTGCTTACTAGGTGTTTGCATTTTCTTTCCTTGGGGCATCAGTTACTGATAATAATGCTTTATTATGCCCTTTGAATTCCTTCAAACTAAATTTTCAAACCAAGCTTATGTAAAAATTTAAAAAGAAACTACACACCTTTTTTCACTTTGTAGGAGCTTGATATTGAATCTGATGTATCTCTGTAATTTCAGATCATCTAGTTTTGAAATTGAGATCTGTATTAGCCCTCTGCATCCTCTTTCCAATGCCACCAATCTGATCCAAATTGTATTCTCCAAGGAAGAGTTATGCACAATCTCCCAAGATGACCTAATTATAGACCTTTCCAGAAGAGCGAACTTGTATGAAGTGCCATGTGTCACTGTTTCAACCTCTAGCTCTGAAAAATATATACACCAAACTACAGTCCGTCCTCTTTCTGTACCTTCTTACAAAATTTGAATCTGATGCTCAGAGAGAAAGTTATGACGATTTTCCCCAGGTCGCCTGTTTGGAATGTAATTCAGGAGTCTGCAAAAAGACCAACTTCCTCAGATCATATCTCCGCAAATATAGCGCAAAAAGATCTGAAATTCAGACCCAAGGTTCAGTGCGATTTCTTCTCAAATGGGTTTTTTTCTCTTCTGAAACCTCGCAGAAAGAAAGTTACAGAGAAAATGCCACGATGACCTATTTGGAGTAGCGAAACCCTAGAATCCAAAGCTCTGATACCAAATGTTATGAAACCAGCTCACAAAAAGATAGAAAAGATAGATCAATGCCTTATAATTTATCCTCTTTGAGGGGTTAACCTCCTTTACATTACATACCTGAACAATTTTTGGATGATTCAAATGACAAAACCTCCTTTCTATATATAGGAGTCTAAGGGGTCACAATATAACCAAGCCGACCTAACAATAATAATATAAAGGCACAAAAATAACAATAGATGGATTCTATGGGGCATAGTAATAACAATATGGGGACAATAGGGGCACAACAATATTAATAATGGATACAACTACAATATTAATGGGGGCATCACTATTATTATAGGGACCTAAAATTCTTACACGGGGTACATATTTGTCCACTCTAACATCAATTTGTTCTTCAATCTCCTTATTTCGTTTGTTGTATCACTTATATCCTTTGCTCCTAATTTCATATCCCAAGAAAATGGATTCATCTAGACGAGAGTCAAACATACCAAGATTTTTTTCATTCCTCTATATCTAACACTTGCCCCCAAAGACTTTGAGGTGCTTCACTGAGGTTCATCTTGCTTTCCACAAGTCATAAGGGTTCTTATCATTGTTCATCCCGAGACAAGTCCTATTGGGCGAGTAAACAATGGCTTGAGCTACTTCTCCCCAAAAGGCATTGGAATCTTTTCCTTCATCCATCATGGCCCTAGCGATATATTGAATGGTTATATTATTTATTTACACTACACCATTATGTTCAGGGGTTCTTTCCATAGAGTATTGTATTCTAATACTGTGTTATTCGCGGAACTCCTCAAACTCCCTTGAAGTGTACTCTCCTTTTCTATATGACAACAAACACTTGGTCTTTAGATATTTAGTGTTCTCAACCTATGCCTTGAATATTTTAGATTTGCTAAAAGATTTTGATTTCTCTTTTTGTAACATGATCCATGTGGTTCTAGTGAAATCATCAATGAAAAAATAAAATACCTATCACATCTTGCACTTCGTGCTCTTGTTGGACCACATATTTCTATCTGAACTAATTCTATAGGTTTGGATGAAGAATACTCCTTTGCCTTGAAATGTACTCTTGTCTATTTATCACATTAATAATATTTACATATTAAGCTACCTAGATTTCATATTTTTGGTAAAACCCTTACTGCATCTATCTTTCTAACCTCCTCCTTGTATGCCATATCCATGACCCATTCTCCTATGCCATATACATGTCTCATCAATCTTTGTTAGATAATGTTTCACTCTTGAATCATGAAATACATATACGTTGATGGGTGTTCTGATTTCTTTCCCTACTATATTCCCATTCTCTTCCTTTTAATCTCATAATCCTTATAAAAAACATGACATCATAGCCATCATCACACATCTGGCTAAAAATTATAAGGTTGTGTTGAATTCCTTCTACATATAGGATATTTTGATCCTTGGTCTTCTCATACAGGTTGACTATTCCTTTCCTTTTTATTTCAGCTAGAGAATTGTTCCCATAATTTACACTACCTTTCCCATTCACTTTCAAAATAGGAACTTGCTTCAATCTCTAGTCATGTGCTTGGAACATCTGTTGTTAACATACCACTTATCCTCATCATCATGAGCATACATGGAAGCACCACATTCTTCAATCTCTTCTGTTTTTTGTTTCCATATCTTCACATTCTTCTAAAATGATTACTGTTCAAACTTGTTTGTCTAGTAGAATTAAACATTTTACTCTGACACACATTAGCTTTGTTCCCATATTTGTGATATACATAACACTCAATCTCATTCATAAGAAGAGAGAATGAGTTTCTTTGTGTAGAAGAAAATTTTATAGATCTATAATTTTCATCTCTTTCAACTTTATTGACTTTAAAATCAACAATTTTATGATAAAAGTTATGACAAGCATACAATTTACCATAAAATAACTTTGGGTACCTAAAACAGTGCATATATTTAGATCAAGAAAATCTACTAGAATTCTATTTTCTAGCATGTTTATGGATAGGTCTACATTGAGGTACAATTATGGTCTTTACTGGGTTGACACCATTTTGATTTTCCTTTGGTTTTGTCACCCTTTCATCTTTCCATCTCTTCCTTTAAGTGCATACACAGAGCTTTGATGCTCTTTTTTTCTTGGGTACCTAGAGCTTGATTCTCCTTTTGAAGTCTGTTGAGGTTCTTTATATCCTAGACCATATTTTCTTGCTAATGGTCTTTGAGAGCTAAGCATATCCTCCAATGCTTTTGAACCTTTAGTAAATATAATATTTTGATCTATCTTGGCCTTGGGATTCACTATATGTATTCTCAACGACACAACTTTTGCCTCTAACTCCTAGCAATTCCTTTCCCATTCAGTTACTTGATTCATAAGAAGCTACTCTTTTCTCTTAGATTCTTCAATATGAGCCTTCAGAGATATGATATCTCCATCATATCCATACGTGAGTGTCTTTCTTTTCCTCTTTGACATTTCAAACTTTACAGCGTCATTTTCATCTTCTAGTATATCATGACTTTGTTTTTCTTTTAATTGTTGCATTAGGAAATCTTTGGGTTTAACAAATTCTAAATTTATGAAGGTCTTTTTTTTTTCACTTACTGGTTCACGGATACCCGGGTCAGTGGGTAGCCACTACGTCCAGGGTTTTAAACACTGAGTGGACGCCACCCGAAGGGCATCAACACCCCTCGGCCTATTTACTGACCTAACCCCAAGAGCTTTCGGGATTCGACCCTGTGACCTCCCATTGGCGAGGCACTTGATTTGACCGATTGAGCTAACTCTTGGGGCTTAAATTTATGAAGGTTATAATATTAATTATGAAAATTATGCATACCTTCCTCATCTCTTAGAATTTTTTCTTTCATCAATATGTTATTCTTTATGGTTTTCTTTAATTCCTCCAGTGCACTAATAAATTCATCTCCAAGGTCCACCACTCCTTCTTCACAGTATAATTTGTCTTAAAAATTTGATTTATATTCAAATTCCATAAGAGTGAATTCCTCATGTTCTCCCTCAAAGGATGATTCTTCATTCTTGGCCTCAGATGACTCACTATCTTTCTTAGAGTATAAAGTCTTTTTCCTTTGAGTTTTCTTCTTATGATATTTCTTAGCTTTGTCTTTGTTCTTTTGCTCTTTCTCTTTCTCCTTTTCTTGCTTCTTAGCATTAGTGTATGGGAATTTCAAGGAAAAGTTTCCTACTCTACCACAATAAAAAAAAAAATTAAAAGGAGGCTTACCTTTATACTTACATGAGCCTCTCCTAAGTTTTCTTATAAATTGGGCCATCTCCTAATTTGAGTCATAGCTAGAGAAATATTGATGTCCTTTAATTTCTTTATTCTTCTTCGAGAATTTGAAAGATACTTCTCTTTCTTTTTTCTTTCTCTTTTTCGATTCTCGTCTCATAGGCAATTAGAGTTCCATGCAACTGCTCCATTGTCAGAGTCTTCAACTCTAGCATCTCTTCTATGGTTGATATCTTAATATTAAATATAATTGGAAGTGATCTTAAGGCTTTATGTATAAACACTTCTCCTTTGATGCCTTCAATTATACCTCTAATAATATTTTCAACTTCATCTACTCTAATAAAGTGTTGTGCAATGCTTTCATCATCATTCATCCTCATACTTTCAAATCTCATTCTATAAGTTTGAATTTTTTCTTTCTTTACCTTTTGATATCCTTCATAATAGTTTCTAAGCTTATCACAAACATATTTTTATGACCCTTAGCGCACCACCTTTACTAGCTCAAATTAGTTAATACCAACTACAATAGCATTCTTATCCTTCACATTATTGTTATAAGCTCTCCTTTCATTAGGACCTGTTGGTGTTGTTGTTGGAACTTTGTATCAAAACTCTACAGTGGCCCATACATCCATATCAAGAGACATGATGTATGCTTCCCTTTTGGCTCTCTAGAATACGTAATTCACTCCATCAAATATCGGTATTCTGATTGAATACAAATCTTGATTTTCCTAACTTTCCATGATACCCTGTGGATTTACCTTCCAATGGTTAAATTGTTCCTAAATGAACCTGCTTTAATACCAATGTTGGGAATCAATAATTAATTAGGGGGGGGTGTGGGGGATGGGGGGTTATCAATAATTATAATGTTTTAACTCAATTAACCAATTATTCAATCATTTGTAATTTATACATAACAGAAAAACATTCACGTCAAATTTGTACACAATGTTTTAACATGGAAACCCTTATGGGAGAGAAACCACCAAAGCTTGTTTTCATTATGATGTAATTCAAAATCATCAACTATGACTGCATCAATTATTTTGTGAGCACCCACTCATAGGATGACCCAACCCCCTCAGATCAGCAAGCACCAATTTTCTTAGAGGGGCTGACCTCAGATATGTGTAGGAACCAACCTACTTCTGCCAATCATAACTATACTTTCATATGATTTTCAAATTGATACCTCTGTTAACATTATTTATTTTGATTTCAATTTGATGCCATTGATCTCACATAGCCACTTATGCTTGTACAACACACATATGCTTTTTCAGGCTCTTCATTCTTCTGTAGGCACACATAGATACACATAACAACACCACAGTTATGCAATTCATTTGCTATCATGTTCAACTACTCCCCAAATACATTGTTACAACCAACACACTCACTTTGGTTGTCTCACTTTTTTTTCACTTCATCGATACTCTCTCTTTACATTAAAATCACAAATTGCTCGAGAAGAGGTGCTTCATTTAGATCTACTTTAGGTCAAGCAGGTAGTTCAATTCAGTCTAGTCACAATTCACTATTGTTATCCTATGATACTATGTTCCTTAACTTCATAATGTCTAGCAACTCCTATTTATTTCCAACAACTATGATTTTCATTTAAAGCTTCTCTATCCTCAGTTACAATTGCGCTAGCTCACATTTCCAATCTTGCATTGCATTCTCTATGGGAAATTATCCATAAATTTTCATCCATAATTATATCCTTGCAATCACACAATTTGATCTAGTATTTATATTGGGACTAATCCTTTATTTTTTCATACATGAATTTGGCACCAAATTCTAATTGAATAACTTTTAGAAGCTTCATCACCTTCTTCATGTGACTACAACAATAATCAAGGTCTTTATGTTCAACACACTCATGCTAATGTCTTATTTTTACCACTTTTGTTGTTGTGCTTAGGAAAATCACCCAAATTCTTGAAATATCAGAGAAACTCTTGTTCTGGGCCCACTTTCCCGAATTTAATAGAATTTTGAAAATTCTATAACACGGGGAATCAACCATAAACACAACCTGCTAACACAACTCCCAACACTATGCCTCATCATCTCATGACAACACTCCTCACATCTTGGTGATGTCATCATGCTAGATGGAAAAATTTAAATGATGCCACATTGCTGTTGCTGTGACAAACACCCTCCAAAATGTTTCTTACACTTGAATTTTGGAGCCTACTTATCATCTAATGATCTGTCACCTCAGTTATTCTTAGTCATTTTGTGTTTTGTTTCTTATGAGATTCTAGCTGTCAAATTCACTTTCTTACACATGCTTAGCCTTTTATGCATTCATAAGTGCACCCTTTTTAGAAGGCTTGGAAGTTAATGGCCACCTTTGCAAACATGCATTGTCCAATTCTCTAAAACAATGCATTGCACACTCCCTGGAAGTAGTGCATTGCACAGTCCTTGATAATAATGTCTACGTATTATTTAGAGATGGTACACTATGAAATATAAGTTGA
Source organism: Pinus tabuliformis (assembly GCA_031772625.1). Classification (NCBI taxonomy): domain Eukaryota; kingdom Viridiplantae; phylum Streptophyta; class Pinopsida; order Pinales; family Pinaceae; genus Pinus; species Pinus tabuliformis. Next base: position 809,319,593 of record CM062804.1, on the reverse strand, counting down.
TAATCAGTGAGAAATATTAGTTAATAATCTTTCTCTCACTCTTGGTTGTGTTGTATCTTCATAACAGTGAGTTTTCTCGACTGTCGCTTTTGCGCACCTTTAATTTCACAAGTGTCGCATTCAATTTATTGAATATAATTTCAATTTTTTTCACTTTAAAAAGTGTCACTCTTTATTTCTCTTTTGTCTACCATGTTTCACTTTCACTTGTTCTAACTTTTGTAAGTGTTGTTTTCACTTTTTCTGGCTGTCACAATTGTTTCTTTAACTATTTGTACTTTTGCATGTGATGAATTTTACAACAACACTAGAGGATTCTCTAGTGCATTATTATACGTTATATGATCATATATATCATAATAATATGTGCTATATACTCTCCAACAGCTCAACACTCGTTTTGGTTGTCCTCGACACTCTTGTCGTAACGTTTATTCTAAGTGTCTCAAAGTGGCGTTTCAACTGTCGCACTTAGAAATAAGTGTCACTTTGTTGTCATTTGAAGGTATGCATGCGTATTTTAAGTTTTTTTTATAATTTTGGTGTGCGATGATGTTCTATGAGTGTGAGATCATTGTTTTAGGACTTATTTGCATGAATTGTCCTCTCTTGTCTTATTGATTGGACACTTAGCCATTTTGGAGCTTACATTGCCATTGTAACTTGCTCAATATTTGACCAATATTTCTACCCATTAGAAATATGCACTACATATTCCTAAGACATAGTTAAGAGCCCTATACCTATTGAAAATTTTCACTATGCAATCCTGGAGGGCAGTCTCCCTCCATCGGCACACTTAGCATCCTTGAAACTTTGGCTACCTAACCTTGACAACTGTGTGATCCATGTTCTCTCTTCCACTGTATTATTCATTGCATATTTTTAGTGGGTAGTGAGGCCTCTTTGTGTCACTAAATTTCCCAAGTTCATAGTTTCCTAAGCCTTCCCTTCAATTACTGCTCATTGTGCAGTTTCAAAGACCAACCCTTCCTCCTTGTCTCTCTGAGGTGCTCAACTGTATAGTTATCTTCATCAAATGGGCCTCTTATTTCACATTTTTTAGTCCTACTAATAAAGGGATCACTTTTGGGTCACTGAAGTCCTCAACTAAGTAATTTATTGAGCCTATCTCTCAATCACTTCCTATTGCACAGTTATAATGACTATTCATCCTCCTCCTACTAAATGGATCCCTCATTGTACAATCCTTTGTCCTAGCTTTCTCCCAGCTATGCATTGCAAAGTTCTAGTGGAAAAGGAGGTGCTCCCTGAGTCCATGTGATGACCAATTGTGCAACCTTTGTCTCTTCCTTCAAGGGCCTTCCTCACTGCACATCATCATTCAACAAGATTAATACCTTTCCTACTGGACTCCCTCACTACATAGAATACCTGTCATGCCTTCTTGTATTGCACATTGCATAGTTCTATTCAATAGTGAGGCATCCCTAAGTTCCTATAGCCCTTAACTATGCAATTCCTAGCCCCATGTTCTCAAAAACCGTGCATGTTGCCTCATCTCAATCAACATATTCCATGAGTAAGAAGAGGTATAATAGGTGGTTTTGAACTGAGCTTGGCTTGTTATCAATGGTATCTATCCATAGGTATTAGCATTTCAATGTGATAGGGTAATTCTTAAGAGAGTCCATCAAGGTGAGGATACAAGAGAGCACTTATCTAGAAGGAGAAAAATAAGAACCATCGTAAAGAAACCTTGGACCATGAAAGAATGGTGACATTTCATGTTGACCTACAAGATTCTGATACTCATCTTGATTCTTTGCAGGATGAAAATAAAGAACAATAAAATATCATTATGATGAATTCAAAGTCATAAAAACGAGGAGAATATCTTGGCATTACCATATCATGGAGATCCATGTCATCATTTCCAAGTCATGGCTTGTACAAGTGTCATCACAATTTCATATGTGCCAATTTGTCTTGCATGTCATTTATGGATTGTAATCATGTGATTTCCCAAAGAGAGAAAATGTAACAAGTGTGGAAGTCGAAGGGTCCCACATGGAATGTGAAAGGTCACTAAAAAGTTCTAAAGTCATGTAGAAGCTCAAATTTTATATAGGAATTTGAAAAGTCATAATAGAAGCTCAATAGTCATGAGGGAGGTCACGAGTCACGTGGGAGGTGGAGAGTCACCTCTTTTGTTATAAATAGACCCTCTTAACTAAAGAAAAGGACTTTCGGGTGGACTTTGGACTTTTCATCTTGGCTTCTCTAGTTTGTCATAGGAGAGAATATCTTTCTGTGAAGGAGAAAGTGGTGACTTAATGTTCCACTATTGGGGTTGTTGTGGCAACATCGTAATTTTATATCTTGGCATTTTCACTTAATATATCAAACTCTCAGAGCCATGGCACTTTCATGCATATGTTTTTAATGATTGTAAGACTATTATTTCATTGTTTGTGGTATATGTTTATGTTAACACATACTAATGAAAATGAACCATCTCATTGGATTTGGTATGCATCTCATTAAATGTGTGTTGTTACTTATTTAATCATCGTTGTTATCTTATGAACTAATTTGTAGGTGAATAAATGATTCTTTCATGCTCTTGTGTGTCACTTTTAGGATATTACTATTACTTTTCTTCTAGAGAATCACTCTCTCTTTTACCTTCCGTGAAAGTACTTTATATGCATTACAATTTTATGCCTCACAGTGTCAACTTGCTTGCTTTAAATATTGTTTACATAGTCCCTTATGTTGATAATTGCAGCTAAGGAAAATTCTTAAAAGTAATGGCAACCAACCATATTCCCAGTTAGGGCTCCTACTCCAAATAGTATGAGGTCTAATTGGGAATTCATATTGGGGAGTCCCCCTTGGTTGAAGGATTTCCAACATCGTCAATAGTTGGAGCTAGAAGTCGGGCTAGATGCAAGTTGAGCTTGTTGAGTCTATTTTGAATCTATCATCTTGAATGGCTCATTCCCAAATCATAATCTCGGGGTGTTTTTCTAAAAGATTAGATCTTAAAATCCCCATGAGAATAATCAATAACTTGTCTCAATTTAAGTTTGATGGCGAGGGTGAACTAACTGTCCTTGGACACTTGATTCAATTTATTCATTTTTGTCTCTCTAATGGAATTCATTGTAAATATGTTTAGAGTAGGTTGTTCATCCTCACCCTTGAAGGTCATATCAAACAATGGTGTCATACATTACCAACAGATACCATCCATTCATTAAAATAACTTGTTAAGGAGCTTCATGAAGCCTTTGACAGGTATGATTATCAAGATGTATAAAAAGATCAATCAACTTAGAATGAAATTTGATGAAACATTAGAGGATTTTCTTGATTGATTTCTTCATCTTTGTTATGATTTTTCAGAAGAAGATGTGGATTGGGATTTCATGGCTAAAAAGTTTCAGTATTTTGTTCAAGTCTCTTTGAAACAATTCAAGTCAGAATCCCTGGATGATTTTCCTCTCTCAACTCATATCAATTATGACACATCTCTAATATAAGATGAGGAATCTACCACTCCTTTTATCTCCTCTCCTCCTCCTTTTGATGTTGGAATTGGGAAGTCTATAAATTAGATTGCTGATCAATCTATCGTACTTATATTCCCTTACCATGATCGATATCACATCCAGGAAAATTTTGAATGCAAGATGAAGACTGGTCCCTTGACTCTTCCAGATGACATTGATATGCATAATTCAAGTCTTGAATCTAATCTGATTGAAAGTATTACTTGAAGGGATACATATTTTTATCTATCATATATATATATCATGACCCTTTGTACCTTGATTTACTTGATCAATCTCTTCCACCAGCCAATTCTTCAGGAACTGTTTATTTTCAAGTTACGAGTTCAAATTTTGATCAGGTACAATGTGGTCACATTCCACATGTAGGGGGACAAGAATGTGAATGTGATATTAATATATCTTCTCTCTTTAAAAATACTCCATTTCAAGTTAATTTTCCTTAAATATTGGATGATTTAAAATCTAGTGATCTCCACAGTCCATCAAAAGAAATCAAGATGTTTAATCAATCTAAATTCCTAAGAAATGACCATCTTGACAACCATGATTTTGCTAATGTATATGGTGATGATTTCCTAGGTACATCAGTTGATATTTTGATTTATTGTTAATATTCTCTCGTGAGTACTTGTTATTCACCTTAATATCCCTTATGTCCTACTATTTGTAATGAATTAACTCATGATAGAGATATGCCATGCTCTCTGAATCTACAATCCTATGAGAATAATATTAAATTGACACAAGGTAGTGAGGTTATTTAGGATGAAGAAGAGAACAATCAAATCATTGGTCACTCATTCCATTCCTTTCAATCCCCTATTTTCCATCAGGACAACTCTTCAAATTATGTTTCTCGTGAGGTTTCTCTGATTTTTACATCTGTAGATTTTCAATTAGAAGAAGCTTATGACTTGAGTAACCTATCTATTGAAGTTGAAAAATATGATCAAACCATTGATATAGATGGTTTCCATCTATATATTGGTGATCTTATTATAACTGGTAGTAGTTATCCATGTGCAATTCATGATACGACCTAGCTCTCACCACATGATTACTCAACATTTAAAAGTTCTGAGACTTTTCAGTGAGTCAAGTCACTTCAACTTTTGTTGATGGTTATGTCAAGTTCTCACAATCCTAATGAGCTCCATGAACTAAGTTAGATCTATATTTTCTCGTAAAATTCATTTCTTTGCATTGTTTCATTAGATACAAACTCCTTCTTGAAATATTTTCAGTATTTTCAAGTTAATTTTCCTATATTTGAAGATTCAGTTTTTGACCAGATAAAGGATTTTGCTTCGATTGATTCATCTTCATGTAAATATGTTGTATCTAACTTAGGATTAGAATGTATATCTTTCATGTCCAAACACTAAGCTATGAATATTATCATTTTTATTATCATGACAAAGGTTATCATTGGATAAGGGATTCACATTTGTCAAACACTTGTGAGGATAATCAACTCCTTGTCATTCTTGTGAATGTTTTGATGTTAATCATTTTCCTTCTGGCACAAGATATCCTCTTAAGTGTTAGAGAATGCTTGAGTTATTTGGTTAAACAAATTCCTATTCTTGATATATTAATGTCCCAAGTTGATACAAAGGTTGAATATGATTTAGCACATGTTGATCCATTGTATCTTGATTGGTTTCCCATATTTTCTATACTAACATTCATCTTTAATTCTTCTAATTGGATACAAGGTAGTGAATTTTTGTATTCAACTTATTGTGAAGCTTCTCAAAATGATCCATCTATATGTTTGAATAATTGAAAATCTGATATCTTAATCAACCCATCTAATAACAACATTGGCCTTAACACTTCTCTTTCAAATCATTATTTTTCCATGAATGTATCCAATGATAATTTTTGTACATTTTTTGATCCCATCAAGGCCATAAATTCCTAGGATTTTTTGGGATAAGGTCTCTAGGGTCAATTTTTTACAGTTTTGTAATAGTTTTTGTAAAAGAATGTAAAGTCTCTTTGAAATAAGGAATCAGGGCGCGGAGATAAGTAAGAGTCAAAGGGGCATTAGTCCCTTGTATGGGTAGGTGATAGGTCAGTTTTGAGACTCACCCATGGTCCACGAGCCATTGTATTGTAATGAAAAGGTTATATTTAGATGATTCATAGCAAGTCTAAGAGAATAACTTTTGATAGAGAATCATTGTAAGGGCAAGGTGCTAAGGAGAGAAACGTTTGTTTCCTGTAATTAGGCGAAAGGGGGAGGCTCCTACAGTTGAGTGCCCAGATAGCTTGGCAAGTCCACAGCTGAGTGTGTGGGCCCTTGTAGCTGAGTGCGCATGGATAAGAAGTCTCTATTTGAAAGTTATATCTTAATAAATGATGGTTTTAAGCAATTTTGTGCATTTGTGCCTTGTTTAATTACATTTGTTTAATTTTACGCATCTTCTCGCTGTGATATATTTTGTATGACTTAATGCTTTATTTCTATGTGGAAATACTAGATCTATAATATTTATTCATAATCAGTATAATTAACCCACTTCGCGGAGATTTGAAGGTCATTTCCATAGGGTAGTAGCAGTTAATAGTTGGAAGGAATAGGTTTGTGCGAAGGCAAATCTAAGGTATATAACTTCAGGAAAACCATCACATAGACCTCTGGATGCAAAAACCTAGTTCTAGCATCCCACACTGCTTCGGGTGAGACTATAGCCTGTGTTACGCAGGTTCTTACCGAAAGGGAAAAAAAATTAGGGCTTTGTTGGTTGGCGCGAATAACTATGAACCTGGGTAAGGCCCCCTTAAGCCAACAAATGGTTCTATTGTCGAGATTGAGATCAATTTGAGGGCGAGTCACCATATTTGTGTTGGGGGGTCTATTGGGATAAGGTCCCTAGGGTCAGTTTTTGACAGTTTTATAATAGTGTATGTAAAAGAATGTAAAGTATCCATGAAATAAGGAATCAGAGCATGAATCTAAGTAAGAGTCAAAGGAGAATTAATCCCTTGTACGGGTAGGTAATAGGTCAGTTTTGAGACTCACCCATGGTTTGCGAGCCATGGTATTGTAATGAAAAGACTATACATAGATGAGTCATAACAAGTCTAGGAGAATAAATTTTGGTAGATAATGATTCTAAGGGCAAGGTGCTAAGGAAAGAAAGGTATGTTTCCTATACTTAGGCAAAAGGGAAAGGCTTCTATAGCTGAATGCATGGAGACCTTGGCAAGTCTGTAACTGAGTGAGTGGGCCCCTGTAGCTGAGTGCACGGGCCCTTATAGCTGAGTGTGCAAGGATAAGAAGTCTCTATCTGAATGCTATATCTTAATAAATGCTGTTTTTGAGTAATTTTGTGCATCTATGCCTTGTTTAATTACTTCTTTTTAAGTTAATGCATCTTCTCTCTGTAATTTATTTTAAATGACTTAATGCTTTATTTCTGCGTGGAATGAATAGATCTGTAATATTTATGCATAATCAATATAATTAACCCCCTTCACAGAGATCTGAAGGTCATTTGGTTAGGGTAGCATCAGTTGATAGTCAGAAGGAATAGGTCTATGCGAAGGTAGATCTAAGCTATAAGAACTTCAAGAAAACCACCAAATGGACCTCTCGATGTAGAAACCTGGTTCTATCATCCCCCATTACTGTTTTGGGTGAGACTACAGCCTGCATTACGCAGACTATTTGTCGAAAGGGCCAACCATTAGGGTTTTGTTGGTTGGCGCGAATAATTATGAATCTGGGTGCAACCCCCTTAAGCCAAAAAATGGTTCTGTTGCTAGGACCAGGATCAATCTAAGGGCAAGTCACCATATTTGTGTTGGGGGCCTGTTGGGATAAGGCTCCTAGGGTCAATTATTGACAGTTTTGTTTGTGAAAGAATGTAAAGTCTTTGCAAGATAAGGAAGAGGAGCATGAAGTTAAGTAAGATTCAAAGGGGCATTAGTCCCTTGTATGGGTAGGTGATAGGTCAGTTTTGAGACTCACCAATGGTCCACGAACCATGGTATTGTAATGAAAAGGCTATATATAGCCGAGTCATATCAAGTATAAGCGAATAAATTTTTGAAAGTGAATCATTGTAAGGGAAAGGTGCTAAGGTAGGAAAGGTTTGTTTTGTGTACTTAGGAAAAAGGGGAAGGATCCTATAGCTAAGTGCATGGATACCTTGGCAAGTCTGCAGCTAAGTGCGCGAAGACCTTGACAAGTCCGCAGTTGAGTGCATGGAGACCTTGGTAAGTTTGCAACTGAGTGCATGAGCCCCTGTAGCTGAGTGTGCATGGATAAGAAATATGTATCTGAACATTATATCTTAATAAAGACTGGTTTTGAGCAATTTTGTGCATCTGTGCCTTGTTTAATTACTTCAGTTTAAGTTTATGCATCTTTTCTCTGTGATCTGTTTTATATGACTTAATGCTTTATTTCTCCGCAAAAAGAATAGATTTGTAATATTTATGTATAATCAGCATAATAAACCCCCTTCGCAGAGATTTGAATGTGATTTCTATAGTGTATAAGCAATTCACAATCGAAAGGAATAGGTCTACGTGAAGGCAGATCTAAGCTATAAGAACTTTAGGAAAACCATCACACAAACCTCTGGATGCAGAAACCTGGTTCTAGAATCCCCCAATACTACTTCGGTTGAGACTAGAACCGGTGCTACGCAGGTTGTTGCTGAAAGGGCCAATAGTTAGGGTTTTATTGGTTGGTGCTAATAACTCTAAGCTTGGATCAGGCCCCCTTACGCCCACAAATGGTTTCATTGCCAGGACCAGGATCAATATGAGGAATGTGTGATGTCGAATAAGTGGTTCCCTACCAAGAAGGAAATTGAGAAGTGGCGCAATCGAAAGGAACACGTGTGTTGATGGTGCTAGACCTGCCAACATGTAAGGGGATCTCCCTAGTAAGAAGTCCCGATCAGAGCTCAGACCGTTTGGTTCAAGAGTCCCAACAGTGGGTTGTATGGTAATGCCTTGACCGCAATGTTGCATAGAGGAAAGTAAGATAACTCTATTAATAGCAAGGGTGTGACTGCTGTAGTGATTCAAGGAAGGTGTATGAGAGGTTCTAACATAGGTGGGTTGAAATGAGGTTGAAGGTGAGTTCCATGTTGAAAGGGATCAATCCTAACTCGGCTAGGAACACACAACACACAGAACATACATAGATTCTGGTGGAGTAGTCCACTGGGATGTGATAGTCACAACATATAAGGTAAGATAACATGTACAACACTCATGGATTAGTCTAAATGAGTGCAACGGTTGTTACAACAAGGTTCATGTGAAAGGTTTATTTGATGTCTAGCAGAGCAGTCGACACAGACAGGAGAGCATTAACAACATATACAACACATTTCCATTAATATATTATGCATTACAATAGATGAATCAGTTCAAATGTAGAACATAGGTTAAAGCAACATGCATTACAAGTGTTAAAGATCAATCTTACAACAGATACAATACATGTGTAAAAATGTGTTGGCTCTTATTATATAAATAAGTGTAAGTTCCAATCATAAAATACATCCATGTAAAACCACTAGCCCCAACAGTGGGACGTTACAACCACATCTTCCTACTCCTCCAAAGAGATGAACTAGCTTCATGTAGTGGAGAAGCCAAGGTGCATTAAAATACTATCCAAACTCTTTCCAATATAGTCTTATCAAAATCTTGGCTGACCAAAAGCCTCTATAATGAGTTATGAGGGACTATTTATAGAGAAGGGTGGGGTGACCCTTGACATTCCCCTTTGTGACAGTTCAACTACCCTCATGACTCTTCATCTACTTTATGACTGTTACATCCAACTATTAACACTTGACTTACACTTGACATGACTCAACATTACAATGCACATGTACTCATGTGAGACAACATGGCTTGAGCAAGCCTTGCAAGACATCACTCACACTTAGTCCATTGTGACGAGACCAAATCTTTGACATGCTTGTGATGGTGAAGGTGGTAAGCTGATGCCAATCTTGGTCATTCGTGATGTTGTGCATGCACCCCTTGGTGACATCTTGCTGAAGAGAACTCTTGCCTCTGTTGAAACCAGTGCATTGGTTCAGCCCCTTCATCCAACTCATCTACTAACATGCGCATGGTATTCTTGGGTGCAGCTGAACCAGCAACACATTGATGCATAGTGTCCATGTTGATCTTCAAGTGTGTGTTGGTGGTTATGTGCCTCAACTTGTCGAAATACATGTTCAGCCCCAATTGGACTTGCTTCTTGTCTTCACCTTGGTGAGTGTGTTGAATTGGTTGGATTGCATGTGTGTGCACAATGACATGCATGTTGCTAAATCCCTTGCATGTGATCAACAACACTGCTTACCATGTATGCTCCATGTCAAATGTTGGGATGGATATTTAACTTATACTAGCATAGTTTCATCTCTGAGTGCACATTGCGCCCACTGGTGTTCCTATTCCTACTGCAACTAATTCTTATGTCTGTGCAACCTCATGTTCTTTATGATTTCCTACTTTAGAACGTGAAACTCCTCTTTTCCATTCTATGTCTTCACGCGACCTTCATGTTGCATCGTCACCTCATAGCCTGAGTCTCCAAAGTTTCCTTCATCATCAGTGGATCTGCTTGATCTTTCAACTGTGTTCTGCCTCCGTGTTGCCAACAACCTTCCTCCTTCATTCGCTACATTCGATATGTTGCCTTTAGCTATTGTTCATGATGTTTCTCGCTATGATGTTGCTGCTATCATATCTTGATGTCCTTGTCTACGAACAACTTCATGTCTTCGTGAGTAGGAAAGCTCATAGACACTTGATCGACTGCATCTCTAGGTGTGCTCTGAACAATGTCATCGACTTTGCTCTCTTAGAAACCATTGTACCTACATCGTTGAGAGGTAGATGAGCACCTGAAATACCTGGGGACATGGAAAAATTCATGGAAAGGAATCTGTTAGTCGATACCAAAATGAACTTCAGAATTGACTTGCAACATACCTATGTGACTGATCATGAAGGTTGCGCAATTTTGGCTGAGAGGTCGGGAGACTAACTGCTAATATTGCATAAGGCACAGTCTGGGCTATTGGGAGACTAACTAACTACTAGAATACGCAACACACAGTCCAGTCTCATTGTTGACTGCTAGGATTGCATAATGCGTAATCTCAACTGGCAATGGTTCTAGGCTCAGTGACTGCATTGTGCAATTTTCTTGGACAACAGTCACTGCCCCTCAGGATTATGCAAAGCAGGCCTGGGGAATATCTGCTGGGTAGAAATGCACATTTTTGAGGAGGAAGGCAAAGCCTTCCCTCTTAGGATTGTGTAATGTTGTCTTGGTGAGGCTCTTAGTGAGGCACGTTCCGGGCCTAGGTTGGCTAGACTCGTCGATGGGCAACTGAAAGTGAATGTGAGTGCGAATGCATGCTGATACTGAGTGTAACCATAAGTGCTCATGCATGCAAATGGTGAATGACAGATCCATAAAATGGAACAACATGCATGTGGGTGAGGCGAGTTGCCGAATCGGCAACTGTTCACGAAAAACAGTTTCATGCATGAAACTGCAATGAGATTTTGACGAAAACTAAAACAGTGCTAGGAAAAGCTAATATACATGTAAATGACAGTAATAATTCAAATAAATCAAGAAAACTGTACTCATACAAGCGAAAACACAAAAAGCAACAGAAATGCAACACAAGGCATGGGAAGAACGCTTACCCCAAAACATCTTAATTGAATGTGCTAACTGCTCCTAGTTGTTATGTGGGATGTCAGAGCTACAAGGTTGATGTGAGGAATGAGGTCTGCAAAATAGGGTTGATGAGTTTTGATAATCATCGAGGTTGTGACGTGCATGCCACAAATATAGGGAAAGAGAAACTTGGTGGGTGGTTTCTAAAATGATCCTTGCATGTAACCTCCAACTACTAAACATAGATCCCTAAAACAAGGGATGCCTTTGCATGTTGCCTTGGGAGAAGCAGCCTATGCATGCAAGTTAGCTTTTCGCAGTCCTGAAGGGAACTGGTCAACTTAGCTGCACATGCAAGAGACTTCTCGACTGCTTGAAGGAAATGCACATTTCTGGCTGGGAGCTTGGCTAACTTCCTAGGAGATTTGTGCAATTTTTGTGCAAAGCAGCTAACTGCTACCCAGATTTGTGCAAATTTTGGGCTAAGAAGCCCTATTGGGGAAATTGTGCAATTCCTGCTGGGAGTGTTGACTGGAAGAATTGTGCAATCTTGGAGCCCAGTAGGCTACCAAACAGGATTGCGCAATTTCTAGAGGCAAGGTTGGTTTCCCTCTATAAATGCACAACTTTCTTGGAGAATTTGCTCAACCTGCAACTAGACCAAGTTCGGGTGAACACCCTATGAGGGGAATGGATCAAGCTGTGATCGACAGGTTTCCTTTGTGCAAGAAAGAAACTGAAGCTTATGAACTTGATGAAGCAAGGCAAGCTGCCATCAAGTTTTGAAGGGAGACTCCAAAATGAAGTTAAGGAAAAATTTTGGAGGGTGGTTGTAGCCGCTACAACACTTGGTGACACACTGGTAGAACTCTAGCTTTCTGAATGGGCCTTTTTCGTGAAAAGCAAGTGTAACACCTCCGAAAGTTTTTTCAGTTCTCAGCTCCTCTTGGTTTCCACACTAGCTTGATTGTAAGATGAATCATCTACCAAGGTCTTTGTCGGTTGACAAACATTCAAAGCGAAGGAAACACAGTTGGTTCGATTGGGGTTGAGGGGTTTATTGGTGCACAAGCAGTATAGTCATCAAAGTCTTAGTTTCATCTCTGGTCTTGCTCCACTGCCATCAGGCCTAAATAGTACCCCAGCGGAGTCACATAGGAACAGATGCATGGTTTCGCTACCAGCAAGCCTGGTTAGTACCCCTCCGAAGTTACTTGCATCACCTCTTTGTGCAAGAAGCCTTTCTCTTCTTTCTCCTTGTTTTTTTTTCACTTTTTTCACTTTTTTCATTTCATGACTATGCATAGCACTTATTCATTTCAGAAGCAGAAGAGGGATCCCACATTATTGAGAGAAGAAGAGGTCATTCCAGTAGATAAGGAGGTTATTATACCTCTAACATTCCTATTAAGGTTTTCCCCCTCACGTTACTCTACTTGACTGAGATGACAGGGGTTAACCCAAAAACAACTAACTAGAGAAGGTGACACTAGTTAGCATGCAAGCATTGTGTTTTCACCAAGGTTCAGTTCAAACACTATGTATTTTCCTTCGACATTTCATGGACTAAAAGTAACAAGCTCATCATAAAGAGGTGAGATGATAGATAACCAAGTAGTGATAGTTGTACAATCCCTCTTGTACTTTACCCAGCTTGCTTCAAGAGTCATACACGGTTTCATGTGAAGCTATCCTATGAAACAAAACAAGTGAACTAACAAACAAAATAGTAGAGCAAACACAGAATCAAAAGTGAAATCAAAGCATGTAAGAAAACAAGAAAGCAGACAAACAAACAAACAAAGCATGTAAGCAAACAAGCATGTAAGCAAACAACTCAAAAGAAAACACCACTCCTACTCCTAAGCTAATAGTGCATGGGTCATCTCACGTGAAGTGATACTTCCAATGCAGCAGCTGGCACATCGGTTGACCCATGTTGGTGAAGGCATGGTTCGCAAACAAGACAACTATGCAAACCATCAAACAAGAAATATATAACAATGAAGAAAAACACACTCCGAGATTACAAGTGACTATAGAACAAAGATGAGTGAAAGTGCATGACATGCATTCTGTGGAGCTATCATGGTACTGTGCTACACTGTGTGCAAATGTTGAGTGTATGCATTCTCTTGAGCATGACATGCAAGCAAACATGAGAAAGGTAGACCACTTGTGTTATGCATGTGTGCTTGTTGTGTAAGATTCCTCCAATGCATGAGCGACGGGATCGTCTAGTCTGTGTGGAGGAAGTGAAATCTGGGTGTTTTGTTGATCTTCTATGCAAAGCAGAGAGTGATGAGGAGCCCTGAGTGTTTCAACAATTTCTTGACCAGGAGTGAAACCACGCTTAGGACAACGAGGGCCTGACATAACCATCAGCTCGGGTTGAAGTGCCTTGACAGTCTGGTGGGTTTTGACTTCGTGGACAAATAGATCATTGTAGACCAGTGCCTTGGATAGATTAACAATGGTTGAATCAACATCATGATCAGATGAGGAAGTGAATAGATCACGACAACCAAGATCATAAAATTTGAGATGTTCATCGTCATCCTCATGGTTCAATGAATCGAGCAGAGGGGTGGATGAGAAACAAGGATGTTCACCCTTCGTGTTTTCAAGAAAGATAGATGACAAATTGGATGGATGTTCCGAGGACGATGTGTCCTCTTCGCACTGTAATGATAGACTAACATCCAACGTGTCTTGTGAATGATCGGAAGTAGAAGCATCCAAAAATGAGCTTTCACAGGAGAAATCAGTAGTGGCAGAATACTAAGAGATGTCAGGATGAAGTGGATGAGGCGCTGCTGGAAGGGAGTCATTCTTCACTGCGAGCTCCTCTTTAGATTCCCACACACACTTGTCATGAATGATGGCATGGGTTGGCTTCATAACACCAACTCGTCAATAGCTTGATCCTCATTCACAATAGGTGAGGAGTCTAAAATGAGAGAACACAAGACAATACAATCTAGAGGATCAATAGAACGTGAGGAAGGAGGTGAAGGGAACAAGCCCATGTGACAACCAACAGGCTTGCTAGCCAACTCTACGTAAATATCAAGAGTAGGTGGGGTGGGAGGATGTGACAGTTCAACAAAGGTGTGTGCATGATCTCCCACATCACTCCACGGTGGTGGAGCTATTGCATGATATGAAGGCGAACAGTCACTTGTGATATCAACTGTGCCTTCCTATGATTGTGCAGCTTCATCACCGAAGTGTGCTGAGTGGGGTTCAGATACGTGAAGAAGACACTCAAATATTCCATCAAGTAATTCCAAATCAATATCATCTTTCAAGAATCAATATGCAAGATTACAAAAGCATGTGTGAAACTGTTCAACGGATTCATCGGGTACTTTTTGTAATTTCATAATTTCTTTGTTGAGTGCTTTATGGTCATAGTGATTGAAAGCATGATCTATCTCTGCAACCAGATGAGAAAGAGAATGAAAGGATTTTTCTGGTAGCATGGCACACTAGTTCAATGGGTGCCCTCGAAGCATGTAGATGAATAGTGCACAGCTCATGTATTCTTCAAAGAATCCATGTCTTTCACATGAGCCTACAATTCCGACTACGTGCCTTACCAAGGCTACGTAGCCTCCACCATCAAATGTTTTATGAGACAAGTTAGCTGAGAGCTTTTATGAGATGATGAAATTGTTTCCATAAGACATAAATTCTCGAAGAGCGACTAGGTGGTTAACCATGATAGATGCAAAGAGATTCAAAATAGATGTGAGGACTCAGCTTGTCATCTGGCCCTCCTTCTAGCGCCAAAATATTGACAGTGTTGGACTTGCTAACATGTAAGGGGATCTCCCCGATAAGAAGTCCCAATCAAATCTCAGACCATTTGGTGTAGGAGTCCTAGTAATGGGTTGTATGGTAATTCCTTGACCACGATGTCGCATGGAGGCAAGTAAGTTAACTTTGTCAGTAGCAAGGGTTTGACCACTGCAGTGAGTCAAGGAAGGTGTATGAGAGGTTCTAACACAGGTGGGTTGAGATGGGGGTGAAGGTGAGTTCCAGGTTGAAAGGATTAGTCCCAACTTGGCTAGGAACACTCAACACATAGGACATACAAAACATCCAACGGAGTAGTCCACTCGAATGCGGTAGTCACAAAATACAAGGTAAGATAACACGTACATCACTCACAAATCAGTCTGAACGAGTGCAACAATTGTTACAGCAAGGTTCATGTGAAAGGTCTATCTGATGTCCGGCAGAGTAGTTGACACATATGGGACATCATTAACATCATATACAACACATTTCCATTAATAGATTATCCATTACAAAAGATGAATCAGTTCAAATGTAGAACACAGGTTAAAGAAACATGAATTACAAGTGTTAAAGATCAGTCTTACAACCGATAGAATACATGTGTGAAAACGTGTTGGCTCTTATTATATAAAGAAGTGTAAGTTCCAATCATACAATACATCCATGTAAACCGCTAGCCCCAACAGTGGAACATTACAGCCACATTCTCCTACTCCTCCAAAGAGATGAACTAGCTCCATGCAGTGGAGAAGCCAAGGTGCGTTAGAATACTATCCAAACTCTTTCCAAGATAGTCTTATCGGAAGCTTGGCTAACCAAAAGCCTTTACAATGAGTTATGAGGGACTATTTATAGGAAAGGGTGGGGTGACCCTTGACATTCCCCTTTGTGACAGTTCAACTACCCTCATGACTCTTCAACTACTCTATGAATGTTACATCCAACTATTGACAATTGACTTACACTTGGCATGACTCAACATTACAATGCACATGTACTCATGTGAGACAAAATGGTTTGAGCAAGCCTTGTAAGACATCACTGACACTCTATTGCGGGTGAAACCACCCTAAGGCTTTGGTTTCAGAACCCCAACAGAGCAAAGGGCAAACCACAACAAGAAATTCTCAAGCAATCAACCAAAATGCTTATTCTACTAAAGTGTGCAGGAGTGTCCTTACCTGGATGTCCTTCGTTTGCGTAGATACCGTAGGGTGAAAACCCTCAGCTTCTCTTGATGTTCTTGAAACCTGAAAATTATTCAAATGGAACATACACAGCAATAGAAATATAAAGCATGCTCATGATATTAACTATATATCATATAAATGAATGAATAATTATACATCAATATAAGATTCATAAATGAACTCCAACATAACTTGATGCATAAACACATTTAATATTGGAAACAAAACATCATTCCTTTTATTGAAGTTAGCTACAAGTAAAGTAGAGAAATACAACCTGAGTCCTTCTCCGGCCCCAGGCAGAACCGTCCTCTGGATCCATCCTTTCCTGGCCTTTTAACAATGTTCCTCCATCACCAATACAAGGATATCTCAAGCAAGATGAAGGATATCTAGAACAAGGAAACAAGGGTTTCCTGAAGCCTTGGGGAGTGCAGGAGACATGGGGATTCATCAGACTCGATTAGGGATAATATCATTATAGTATCAATATCTCATATATTCTCCCTTAGGGCCTTCCCATGGAGGTTTATTTATACTTCTCCAAATTAGTTTTTTCAGTTGGGAAATAGTTGGGCCATGGGCAATAAGAGGTGAGTAACATGTAAAACCCGTGAACTCCTCCCGAAATTAAGGAAATTTAACTTTTTAAAGTGTTTTAACATATTTACGTGGGTTGGGTATCTGCTGACCCCCGTGTACAAACTTTTATCACAGGGAAAAGTAGCGTATAGGGAATAAAACATTGTTTTTTAGACTTTGGACCAAGTCTGGAAGGAAGGGTTGCCCTAGGCCATAATCAGAGCATCATATCTACCATGAGTGGTAAATGGTGCTATAACAGATGTCCCCTAATATATGAGGTCAGAAGGGGTACATGATGGCCGAAATGTATTAAGTGTATGGAAGGAATAATGTCGAGACCGAGGAGGAGTTCACTGGAATTCAGCCTGCCAAGCCATCAAAAGAGATCAGAAAGAAATTGTTGTCTGAGGTGGGCATACCCATGCTTATAAATAATAAAGCATGTCTACATTTCAAGTACATAGGTGGATCTAATATGCATACAAGTATAAAGGAACTGAAAATACATAATGGATCATCTGATCAAATTCAAGAAAATACATGTCTGAATATTACATATAAAGAGCTGATCAATGATGTTGAAGTATGAAGCTAATCACTGAAGTCAAGAAATTGATCCAAATAGTACCAAGTGAACATGATGGAATAAATGGTACTACTCTATAACTTAGGTGCCAGCATATAAAATGTCACTGTAAGGAACTGCAACATATAATGTGGATGGTGTCAACTAGCAAAAATAGGAGCAACTGACAAGTGAACCAAGACATGTTGATGCAAACCTGAGGTCTTCATAAACCGCTATGGTACATTTCTACACAATGGGAATGAATGATCTGAAGTCGACCACGTGAGAAATCATTTGATTATCGGTCATTGATGTATACCATTAACAAACATGAGACTACTCACCAATAATGATGATCAGAGTCAAGGTACCAAGTACAATCGAATAAGTGCAAATAAATGAGTTGTAGTCGAACACTTGAAAGAATCTATCAATCAGGAGATAATGATGTTTTCCCACTGTTGGTAGCAAAGGAATCTACCACTAATGACTGCAAACCCTAAGGTACTACCAAATGGACTCTATATCTCTTTCCCAGAGCAATGAGTTGAAGTCAATGGGAAAAGATCCTCTAGAAGGAAGGCATTAAGGCATCCTTCATCAATCTAGTGCGAGTGTAACCCGTAGGCCAATAATGTGGAAGGAATCAGACGAACAAATATGTAGTAACACAACCGAAGCACGTTTCCGGCATACACGAGATGTGTCTAGCACACGATAGAAACCCTCTCAACCAACCAATAATGAAAGCTGACACAGAGGCAAGGAATCCACCAATAGGATCAAATGGAAACCAAGGCACTGCATAAATCCCAATGTGTGATAATGAAAGCTAATGTCGAACAAAAGGAAAACCACCCAGTCAAAGACCCATGATACTGATCTATTCTAAGCACAAGGTGACCTATCAATAATGAAAAAAGGGCCAGGGTGCGGCTCTGGATCTGCCCTCAGAGAAATTTGTCGTAGTCGATAAGGACAAGACCCACCAGCAAGAAGTCAATGGAGACCTTCTAAAACCGGCACAAACAAAGGACCAATAAAACTGATGTGATAATGAACATGACGCTGACAACTAGGGATGGCTGACTGAAAAATAGGTCAAGAGACACCGCAAAGAGGCCAACTCGGGTTTACTTCCCTTGAACAAAAGCACAACTCAATTGTGACTACATGGCAGCATATGATAACTTTGTATAAGTTTTTCATGTAGGAAGCATAAGCAAACTCTCCATATGATTGGAACAGGTAACCAATCGGAGAGTATTGACTTGATAACAAGGTTAGGGCTCTCCTAAATCAAACTAAAGCCCATCCAAATGGAGGAAAGACTTTCTTTTGAGTTATTTGTTGAAGGGAAACACGACTGACTCTAGCTACCATCAAAATATGGAAATAATGTCCCGTTCCCACTCTTTTTGGGATATATAATTTTTTGTCTTTTTCTTTTATATGAATCTCAAAAAATAATAAAAGAATGCTATAGTATAGTGGAAAGAACGAGTGTTGAAAAAGCATATGTTCTAGTTCCTGGGAGGGGAACATTCCTATGCTCAATGCAGGGAGGCAAAACTGGTCAAGGACACTCAAAGGGATGTTCTTTCCATGGGTAAAAGGGTGTGTGAAATCACAAAGGCTAAGTGATTGCAAGGTTGATTCTGCAGAATACATGGTTGATAAGTGGCTTAAACACGAGTCCAAGTGAAGCCTGCTCAAGGCCAAAAGGTGCAAGTAGTCGATATGCAATGAACAGTACAACGCAACACAAAGGATCCTCTAGGATATATGTCCAGAAAGTAGTGCAAAAGAATGAGAATGAGTCTTCAATGCAAAAGTCATGGCGGGACTAAAGAGGACTCCCGAGCCTACTCAATATAGCAGCATGGGTAGCCAATGTCAGCGAGGATCTAACTAAGATGCCCTGTAAAGGTTGGCTCTACCATCACATAATGATTTTTAAAGTCGGTGAGTGAAAATGGTTTATGAACCAAGGTATGATGGGATCGACCCTATGGTTAACATATAACAATATGGAGACTAGTATGCAAAATGCAGCCGAAAGTGGTATCCCCTAACCTATATGCCAGTAAGAAAATGATACCTGCCATGACAGGTCTGCAGTTATGGGACCAAAATGATGTCTCGAAGAAGTCTCCAAAATTTCCTATAAAGACAACCCATTCTCAACACTCCAAGCCAAAAGGTCAAAAAGTTCATAAGACAAAAATCAAATTTTGAAAAAATGATTTTTGTTTTTCAACTTATATAAGGACTTTTGGACTCACAGTTTTTTCATTTGTGTTTTGAGAAAGAAGCTATGGAGACAAACTCAAGCAAGCTTCCTCCAACCAATTTGACCGTTCAAATCACTCCAAACCCTCTAGGTAACCCTTATATCCTACTTTTAATTATTTGTGATACTTTTTAGATGTATTTTTTCAAGTTTTGACCGTAGGAAAATATGTCAAAAGGTTCAACTCTGTGTACACATGGGTTGGATACAAGTAACCCACGTATATGAGGTCCCTACACATGACTGTGTGAAAAGGGAAACTGCGTGTACACAAGTAAAAATTTTAAACATAAATATAATGGTTTGAAACATCTTTTTTGGGTAGGATGACCATCACCTTGCGAGAAAGGGAGCATAGTTCTATTGATAATCAAGTAATGGAGGACCAAAATGCTTTGGATGCTTTAAGATGTTGTGGCTTGCTAGAATTATTTAAGATGCCAAATATGAAAGCCAACACATGATTGCTTGAGTTGTTGATTCATTACTCGAGTGCAGAGGATGATCAAATGCCCCTAAGGATCAAGATCAAAGATATTTACTTCATTACCAATCTTTCTCGAAGGGGAGAGGTGGTGCATTCTACTGGTAGGATGAGGGGTAGTCTTACTAGAGAATACTACGTCCACATATACTGTCCTGGTCATCCTGAAAATATTGGAAGTCATATTCCAATGAAACACGTAAAGAGATTGTCCTTGAAGATTCTATTATTTACCATTGCCAAGGTAAATGGTTATGTTGCTTTACATCAGGCCTCACGAGTATCTATGAACCTAGCAGTGGAATGTCTAACCATAGTGTTTGATTGGTGCATGCCTCTACTGACCAATATGAAGAACCAACTGACCTCCATTCAGAAGGGTCTGATAAAGAATTTTGGATATGGCACAATCTCATGCTCATTCTTCTTTGAGAAAGTACCTGGGCTTCGACCCAAGCTATTATCGACTATCAACAACCCCATAGATTCACGAATGGGTAGGTGGGCTAACCTAATGAAATGCCTTGGGGGTGATGATGTGCCCAAGATGACTTTTTCTCATCGTGGGATCAACAGGTCATCCCAGTCGATGACTATTCCTATGCCGAGATGGATTTACAGGGAGATCCAAATTTAGTGTTACCACCGAATAGGTAACAATTTTTTAATTTTTAAGATTTTTTTAGCTTTTTTGGATTTTTAATATAAATTAACTTAAAAATATTTTTGATGAGACAAGGCACTTACAAAATATATTGATCATGTTTCAGATGTGGGACCAATGAGACCTCATGGATTTCCTTGACGTAGGCATCATGGAAGAGATGTCGAAGGGGCTGCAGCTGAGATGAAGAGAGTTCTCCATGCAGTTCAGAGGAACTTGGTGAGGCTAACTCACCAAGTACCCATGATAGCCATAGAGGATCTACCCGAGGAGATGCAATGTCGCATGGTAGGAGTACCATGGGACTGGGTGTGGCTATTCCGGCATGTAGCCAATGTCATTGTTTACTTTCTTGCTGCTCATCCTCAGCCAGCTAGATAGATGATTAGATCTTTTAATGATTGGACATGATGATGGGCATAAGCCCAAATTTTGTAAGGAATTTTGTTTCAATTTTTGTATATTATTTTGGACACAAACACTCTATCTGTATACAGGATATTTTATGATGATCATTTATACAGATGATACTTTGATTATTTTTTATGTTTTTTAATTTGATGAATGATTTATATACCAATCTAATTCTTGATTAGCAATAGAATCTGCTAATGAATTTTCTGATCATGGAATGTGAACATATGTGATATAAACAAATGATCATTGCAACAATCTTACTCTCAGAAATTAGCGATACAAATAGGGATCTCGTACCTAATAAGTGTTATTCAGCTGATATACCATCAGTTGTGAGTCTAAATAAACCACTAACGAATCAATACCAAGAGATATGGCTTCAGATATAAAATTAATAATAACAGTATATTCAGCAATATTATTCGAAGTAGGACCGATACATACTCCTCTCGAAACCATAAACTCGCTAGATGGATAATAAATCACCCAAGCATAGAAGTAAGGTTCTGGGTATGCCTACTCGCACCATTGGTGAATCCTAGATATACTGAACCGTCCATAAATACCTGCCAAAGCAGATCAAAAATATCGACATCACTAAAACCGATAGATAGATATGTACAAACATACAATATATACAAACAAGTAAGTGCTCAGTCGAAGCCTAAGCAAAGTACTTCTTAAGTTAGAGCCCATTTATGGGCTCCGCCAAATTGTTTCCTTCAAATTCAATTAATTCATAAGCTCCCTTTTTCAAAATGAACTTGAATATAAAGGGACTGTACCACATAGATTTAAACTTTCCTTCCCCCAAGGCGTCTTTGTCTTGATCGGGACAAGGTCACCTTCAGAAAAATTCTGAGGACAGACAACTTTATCGTATTGAGTTTTATCCTCTTTTTATGGGCTTCGTTTGTTATGGCAGCATCTCGATGTTGCTCATCAAGATGCTCCAAATGAACGAGGCATTTCTCGAGACTAGAATTCTTTAGAAGAAGTTAAACAACTAGCTTAAGAGAAGGAATTTCACATTCAATAGGAAAGATAGATTCCAACCCGTAAACTAGTTGAAAAGGAGTAAAAACAGTGGCAATCTTAACTGATGTTCAGTATGCCCAAAGTTTCGGATACAACATGATGTGCCAATTCAGTCGAGATTTGTTAATCATCCTTTGCAGGATGATTATAAGGGACTTATTCATTGCTTCAACCTACCCATTGGCCTGAGGATAATATGGAGATGAATTCTCCTGCCAGAAACCCAACTTGAGAGCCAATTCAAGCATCAATTGATTTCTGAAATGACTGCCATGGTTAGTGACAATCTCTTTAGGGATACCAAATCTTGAAATAACCTAATTGAAGAGAAACAAGGGCACTGTTTCACTATCGTTCTTGAAAGTAGGCATGGACTCAACCCACTTTGTAAAGTAGTCTACGACTACAAATATGTACTTGTGATTTCCTACCGAAGGTAGATTACAAGTAGTAAAATCAATGCCCCACTTCGTAAAAGGACCGATGGTGATAAACTGGAAAAGCTGAGCTGGAGGTGCGTGCATTTTCCAAGTATAGACTTGACAAGAATGACATCTTTTGACCGCTTCAATACAATCTTTGGAAATCGAAGGCCAAAAGTTCTTGCTCGCAATAGTTTTTGGAGTGTTGCAAGCCTTGAGAGATGACCGCCACAAGCTCTACTGTGGCAATAGTTAAGAACTGACTCAACTTCTTCCAAAGTTAAACAACGCCTAAGGATTGAATCAATCCCACGATGATATAATGTGTCACCTATAATAACATAATTCTTAGCGAGGTGACACAACTTTCTACGCTCGTCTTTGGAGAAAGAGGGTGGAAACTTTGAAGTCTGGAGATAGTTAATGATATTTCGATACCAAGGATCTTGGGAAGAAATGAGAAATAAATGTTCATCAGGAAAATTTTCCACGTGAATAACTTCTTCCTCACAAGGGAGCTCTAATATCAACTCTTCAAATACTAAATATTTCTTAGATTTAGCCAACATGGATTTGAGATCGAATTCTTGCAAAATGAAAATCCATCTATTATATTTTCCCCCAATCACTTGCCTACTGAGAGCAAACTGAAATGGATTGACGGCTACTAAGACAAACATTTTTTGAAGCAAAATGTAATGTCAAAGCCATTGGATATCATGGAAAACTGCCAAAGCGAATTTCTCGATGGGAGAATAGCATAGTTTAGGACTTCCCAAACCTTGACTTAGGTAGTAGATGACATGCTCACAGAAGGCATCATCTTCTTGAACTAGAACCATACCAATGGTTGATTATGTTGTAGTGAGATACAAAAGGAAGTCTCTGTTATAATCGGGTGGACTCAACAATGGAGCATAAATTAATGCTTTTTTCAAAGCATTAAATGATCATTGCGTGAAATCATCCCATAAAAATGGGACTCCTTTCTTAAGCAAACTCAGAAAACCTTTTGTGATCTCGGTGTAGTTTGCTATAAATCTCCTAAAGAAATTTGCCTTTCCTTAGAGGCTTTGAAGTTTATGAATGGAAGACAAGGGAGGCAACTGAAGTATTGCCTCAACCTTGAAGGGATCAACATGAATCCCCTTTGTCAATACGATGAATCCTAACAACCGACCGGATGTGATGGTGAAAATGCACTTATTTGGATTCAACTAGATTTTATAAAAATGGCACCATTCAAAAATCAACTAATGGTTTTTAGGATGATCAATTCCCTTTCAAGAACAAGCAGCTAAATCGTCCAGATATGCTTTGATAATGTGTTTGATGTTGTGAAAAGCATAAGACATGGCCCGTTGAAAAGTGGCTCCAACATTTTTGAGGCCAAAATGCATCTTTTTGTATGCAAACGTACCCCAAGGACAAATAAAGGTTGTCTTGTGCTGATCTCCTGGACGGATGGTAATTTGATTGTAACCAAAGAATCCATCCATGAAGGAAAAATTTCATTTCCCGTACATTCATCAGTAATTTGATCAATAAAGGGCATGGGGTAATTGTCTTTCGGAAAAGTCTTATTTAGGTCCCTAAAGTCAATACATACTCGGATCGTTCCTTACTTTTTATCTATGGGGATTGGGTTAGAGACCCACTCAGTTAGAGGAATGAGGTATATAAAATATACCTTTAGCAACTTTTCAATTTCAGCTTTAATAGCTGCTGCTTTTCCAGGATTGACCAGTCGAAGTTTTTGACGAATAGGTTTAGTATTTTCGTATGTCTTGATCTCATGCTGGACTATAGATGGATCAATTCCAGGAATTTCCTCATAAGACCAAGCGAACACATCACAAAACTCTTTGAAGAGATCGGTGTAAATTTGAATTTATTTAGGGGAACAGTCAGCTCCAATGAAGACATTTTCAATTATGTTAAGATTCCCAGAAAGGTTCACAGGTACATTTCGTGACATAACAGACATGTTATCTTCAATAGAAAATTGTGTTGGGGCCAAAGGGTTTACAACTGTACGAACATCACTAGTAGATAGACTGGACAAACTTGACTCAATTTCTCACAAATGAGGGAGGAAATATGAACGATGATGTAAATCATCCCATGGTCTATCAACACCCATCATTGCTTCTAGAATTTCTTCCTCAGATGGTAAGACTGTATCTAAGAAATCCTGAGCTGAAGTTGAATCGAGGGTCTAGGCCGGAGCCACATCTCCATCTAACTCCTCTGGTGAGAAAGGAGTGGGATGGGAGTCTACAGAGTTAACGATAGACTGATAAGCGATTTTCACCGCAGACATAGGGCATGCCATTCCACCTACTTGCCCTCCATCTAATGTGGTGGTAGATGAGGGTAAGGGCCAAGGGTCTGAAAAATAATGAGTTCGAAAGAACTCTCTTTGAGGAGGTCCCCTGGAGGATGAAATAGAATTGATTCTAGCTGAAGGAGCAGGGAGATAAAAATACCCATTAAAGAAGAGTACATCCCAACCCCTAAATTCTCTATAAGTTGCTTGGGATTGTCCACTAATGGAACAGTAGAGTCAAAATATGCATGGGAGTCACCTAGATAATAATCCATCTGAGCAACTTTTACAATCCTTCCCTCATGAGGAAAACAAAGGATGTGAAATAATGAAGAAACTATGGCATCCATCTCGTATATCCAATTTCTGCCTAAGAGGAGGTTGTAATCTAGGTTTGCATTGACAATTTCTACCTCAATATTTACCACCTTTCCCCCAACAAAAATGGGATAGGCTGGAATAATCTCGTGTGGCCCATGAGAATGTCCATCAAATGTCATCAATAGAGGCGGTGAAGGAACAACTTGAGGTGATCAAATGGCCTTCCAACATAACATGGACATCACACATGTGGAAGCTCCCTCATCTATAATGGTTCAAAAGATGTTGGTCTTTCGATATGTAGACTTAATTTGGAAGGCCATGGGGAAGTCCCTTTTTGACGTTTGACATATCAAAAGTGATCACAAGAGAACTTTTTGGATCTACTACTCCAATTGCCGAGAGCAAAGCGCTTCTCTAAGCAGGGCATGACTCGAGTACCTCTAACGCCGACATAACACAAGGACTCTGAGCCAGATCTTCTACAATCAAGTAGTTCTAGGCTACCCTAGCATTATGGTTAATAGTCGAGCGCTTTGCAGAGCCTTACAGCATCCGAGGTATAGACTCAACAGAGGGCCTCTCGATATGGAGCGGCTCTGAGGCATCAGAGGCAGAATTAGCCTTAGATGATTCTGATTCACCATAATCACGCGATCTCATAGCAACGTCGATATGTGAGCTCATCATGTAGACATTTGACGAATTATCACCTTCCTGGTTACCCTGCATGGGTAGCAGCATTAGAGTTTCTGCCAACAAGTAATTGCTTCCCTTGGGGAAAAGGGTTAGTTAGAATAGACTGGGAAATACAAGACCTCTGCTACACTAATAAGTTTTCAGGGTCTTGGATCTTAGGGAAGAGATGAGTCAAATGATCTCCATTGCATAACTTGCATGGAAATTTTACCTTTTTCTTGGATTCTTTCTTACCCCTTCCGGCATCATTATCGGGTTTTTGCGCATTGCCCTTCCCATCCTGGTTCTTCTTCCTACCTCATCCTTTTTTCTTCCCATCGGATTGTTGGTTTCCTTTGGGGTTAGAAGTTTTGATGACATTTATAGATGTAGGTTGAGAAGGTGTAGATACAAACGATGATGCCTGCATAGAGGAAGTAGTTTGTAAAGACATTTGTTGCAATTGATTTAGCAGGTTGACCGTGTTAACATCAATTGATCTGACTAGCCCATCGGTGTGGGGACCTAGTTTTGGTTTGGCTATATCCACCTTAGATCTAGGAGCATCAGGTAGAATTTTTTGAAGAACCCCATACTGAGAATAGATCAGTTCTAACTGTTGGGCCTTGAAAATAGCCTGCTCTTCAGTGAAAACACCAGAGAGGGACATGTCCTTAGAGATCTCAAGTTGTAATGATTTAAGAAACCATTCGAGAAGGAATTCTTGTGGGATATTAGCTTTTATGAGCCTCTTCCTTCTCCTCCATTCCATGACATGATCTAAAATTTGAGTTGCCTGATCTTGTTGGAAATTAGCTAGAGGCTCAGTTCGACATCATATCGGACAAGAAATTGAAAATGGTTCAAAAAGATAGTAGCCAAATCACTGAAAGAAGTGAAGGTGCCCCCTGGAAGTTCTATGTACCACTTAGCAGCATTTCCAGTTAGGGTGCATTGAAATAATCTCAACCTGATTGAATCGTCTATCAGGGAGTTGGATGAACACCATAAGTGGAAGGTGGTTACGTGGTCACCTGGGTCTTCACCAGTCTTCCCCTCGAATTTTGGGATATATGAGGTAAGTTTGGTTGGGACCGAAGGCGAAACCGAGTTATACCAAATGAGATCATTAGTCAATTTAGAGAGATCTGGAAAGTTTAACATTACCATAAAAGGGAGTCGTGGTAGACCCTAAAGATTCCACCCGGTGTGCGCCGAACTCCCAATCTTCTGAAAAGAAAGACCTAGATTTGTGAAGGCACTAGGTTGCCCAAAGTAACTTGTAGACCTAACTGAACTGTAAGGAGCCCCTTCTGGTCTAGAAAAATTCAAAGTTTGACCAACTCGTGAGAAAAATCCTTTGTAACTAGTAAAGTTACCCCCTAAAGAAGTGTTAAAAGGAGTAGAAAGCCCCTGATAAGGATTCCATGCATTAGCATAGGGAGAAATTTTTTGAAACAAATTGATAGAAGAATACGACATATTCCCTTGTTGGTTGAAATAATATTTATTCCTAGCTCCTAACCCACTAACCATAGGGTTTGTCCAACTTTGAAACGGATTATAACTTTGACCTGTAAAGGAAAAAGGCATTGATCCCACTATTCGATTGGAATGCGGTATATGACCACCCCTAAATGGGAAACCCTGAAAAGAAGCTGATCCACTTGCCATGGATGTGGAGGCAGCTGATGGAATACTCAATGGAACTAAAGGAATCGTGTTGGTCAACATTCCAAAAGGGAAAAAGCCAATGCCAGAGGCAACAGCTTGAGAACTTTCACTTGAAGATGGAATGGAAGTAGAACCAAATATAGCAGTGCTAGGAGTAATAGAAGGTATAGAAATTGTTCCTCCTCCTTGTACAGATACAGGAGTTTTCATACTCGTAGCACTTGTCATGGATGCCATGCTTCCAGTAGTGGTCATCAAAGGAATAGATTGATGTAAACCTGGGCTCGAAGGCCTGTTGGTCGGAGTTCTGACGTACAATAAAATGTCTGGATGATCAGGAGGAAGAGGAGAATTAGGATCCATAATAGACTCAGGAAGCTCTTCAACCTTAATACTATCTTCTGACTCGAAGAGGACTCGAGAAAGAACTCGAGTGTTCCTCTCTAACTCTCTACTTGTACCAGGTCTATCCTGTGAATCAATGAATCCAACTGGAGGATCAATATCTGATGCACCTGTTGCCACTGGTTGAAAACCACTAGCATTATTGCTCCCACACCTTCGAGGAGAAGGCTCAGGACTCATAGGTGATAGCCCAAAAAGTCTCCTAGACTGACGAGCTGGTCGACCAACCACTTTGAATTATTTTTAAGAAATCTACTTAAAGATTCAAAAAACTTTTAAATCTAGGCTAGCTAGGAGCAAAGAGGACTATCCAAAAGTCCCAAAATATACAAGCAATTAAACAACTTTCAAGTATTTGCGCTCCAGGTGATTAGGACTAGACACCAAAATACAAGAAAGCTAAAATCAAGGGCCTTCTAAAAATAGGTTGGGGTAATTACGCCCCAGGCCTACTAGAGAAGGTATCAGAAGCAGTTATGTTGACCTCTAGACAATAGCCTTTGCCGGTGCAAGCACCCAAGCTTTGCAAGGGCACCCTCTAGAAGTATAGTTGAATGTGATGCAACATCAGCCTTAGGTGCCACAATATTCCCCTCTGTGACCACCTATGAGATTCCTAGGAAAGGCAACTATGGATACCAACTCATATCAAAAGCCGGGCAAAACATTCATGACGTGGGATCCAACAAGTAGGAGAGGGGGTATCTCTCTCCCTTGTCTTCACTCTCCCTCGTGGTTAACTCCCAGTCACAGATCTTTCCTGATCTTTCTAATCATATTGGGTTTTTCTCTTTATTCAACTTCTACGTTTTGTAATTTGAGTGGCCTTGGAGAGTTAACTCTCCTCTCACATAATCCAAGGCCCTAATGAACCTAAACTTGTTGGTGTTTTCTAATGACAACAATAAAGTTTCTAGTTAATTTTATTAATCGCTTGATTTTATATCATTGTTCTTTAAGTTAAGGGAAATATGAGAGTGAAACTGATGATGTTTTTATGACAAAAGAAACCAATAGAAAACTAACTATATGAATGCTGTCATTTTCTTCAATGAAGAGTGATTTCTACTTGGGTTCTATGAAAACCTATATATAAGAAAAATATTTTTCTTTTCTTTTCTAAAACAATCCACATGCACCCAAAAACTAAAAAGGACTAAGAATGCCTTAAGATGCAAATTACCCCAATGCAAGTTACAATGATCATGCAAGATCCTTGTTACACAATAATTTGTCACTGTCTTCACTCCAGTTTTCCTACTGTGTCATGTGTCCAAGTCAAACATGCTCATATTAGACAAATGCTCTCTGATGTTGCCAAATGACCCACTTTTCCTATGGTATCTGCCTCATCGCGTCTGTTTGACTAAATAAACGCGCTGAAGGGCACTCATAAACTGTCCAGAAGTGCTGCCATCACGGAAGTACACCTGATTCCCGCGATGGTCTAATTTTATGTGCCAGCGCGAGGTTGCTTGTAATTTTCAGCGATGATCTGACTAGCCACATTATTAAATAGCAATGTCAGTGCTAAAGATTAGTTATGTACCCGCGATGATCCAGATTGGGCGAATTCGTTCCAGCAGTCGGCCTTCCAGATGACTCTAGACCTAGTTGTTGGCATAGTTTGTATCACGCTCCTTTCTCTGGCGAGGTTGTTTCGTCATTTGTGCTACCTTCCTTGGAGATAAGCTCACTCTTCCACCTTTCATGGAGACTCTGTCTCCTATTTAAACTCTCACCATTGCTATGCACTGCTAATTTTTGGAATAGTTGCTGATAGTTGGCTAGTGGAGCAATCTTGTTAGTGTTTGTGAGTTTGCTAGATCGCTGGTGTGAGTGTGACAAGTGTGGGATTGTTGATATCTTGTGGAAGGTTGTGAAGTGCCCTTAATCTTGTGTAAAACTTGTGAGTGAGAGAGACGTATATGTTGGGAGATCCATCTTCAAAGAGTGAATGCTTGAGGAACATGCTGGCTGGATCCTTCTGAGGAGGCTTGTGACGTCAAGACTTTGGTTGTAAGCTTACTCTTATCTCATTATTAATGCAATTAATGATGTTTTCCTATGTCTTGTATGTAATGTATTTGATAGCTCATGACTTCTTGAATTTGTGAGTAAATAGATAATTGTTGTTCCAGTTACGTGCTTTGTTGTATTTCCTTTGCATTGTTTCAGGTTGATTACTCATTAGGAAGCGGAAGCTGGAGCAACGCAACAGAACTCCATCAACCATCGATTGAGGTAGGCCTCCAACTATGATTGTTTAAGGAAAGCTATTGTTGATCTGTCCTTGTTTGTGACTAGACCCACTCTAGGGCTAGAGGGGTTGCCTCTGTCCACAGAGGGAACACTTTCCTGCATCACAATCCTAAACAACACTCATAAGAAAATTCAATTCTTTATAGAGACAATAAGCCGACTTAAAACTAAAGAGGACAAAAAAAATTGAATAGAAATCTCTCTTCAAAGGAAGCAAAACAAATTGCAAAAGATCACAATTCGCTTTTTGATAATAATGAAAAAGAAACCATAAACCAAAAACTTGGAAAAAAGAAAAAACAAAAGCAATATTTTTGAGCTTTTCTTTTAAGGAAACAAAAACAACTTTTTGAGGTCTCAAAAGTACCACTAAAACTCGAAAGATCAATAAATAAGCACAAGGATTCCTTCAATCTCACAAGTTATAAACTCAAAAATGAAAGAAACTTGAACAACAAATACTACAAACTTGTACAAATTGACCCAAATAGCAGGAAAATATTTCGACAGACTGACAAAAAGGTCAAGAGAGAAATACTTTCAAATTTGTCAAAAATACTCTCAAAAAGCAAGAAAAGCAACAAGGCCACCAAACAAGGGAAAGCAAATCAAGGGAACTTGAAATATGGGCTGGAAAAGAAATTGAAAGTAATTTCCTGTTCTGGAAGACTAGAAAAATCAAGAACTTCAAACCGAAGCCTTGAATACCAAGAAACAAACTACAAACTTGATTAAGAAGCAATCCTAGGCAAAATATTTTCAGTCAGAAGGAGATTTTGAAAAAGAAAGCTTGCAGGAAAAATGAATTCTCTAGACAGCAGCTGACGATACAACAACATAAATCATCAGGAAGTAGACCTAACTAGGCAGAAAGATTTGAAAAAATAATCCAAAAAATTACATACGCGACTGTGTAAAGACACAGAAGCATGCAAACACTTTTCTAATATAGGAAACTCACATATACGTGAGTCTTCTTTAAATAAATCTGCATGTATATGCTACCGTAATCAAAGAAAACAACGTATACAAAGCTTTATTAGGAAAAACAAAAATCAAGGTCTAATCAAGAAGATTAGACTTGATGCCTGGGACACTAATGGACCAAACAATATTGTAAAAGCAAGAAATCAAAAAACTAAACCCTGATTGAGAACAAACAATCGAAACGAGGAATAACAAGATTGGTATCCCCAGTAGAGTCGCCAATTCTATTGCAGGTGAAACCACCCTAGGGCTTTGGGTTGAGAACCCCAATAGAGCAGAGGGCAAACCACAACAAGAAATGCTTAGGAAATCAACCAAAATGCTTATTCTACTAAACTGTGTAGGAGTGTCCTTACCCGGATGTCCTTCGTTTGGGTAGATCCCGCAAGGTGAAAACCCTCAGCTTCTCCTAATGTTCTTGAAACCTAAAAATTATTCAAATGGAACATACACAGTAGTAGAAACATAAAGCATGTTCATGATATTAACTTTAAATCATATAAATGAATGATTAATTATACATCAATATAAGATTCATAAATGAATTCCAACATAACTTGATGCAGAAGCACATTTAATATCAGAAACATAACAACATTCCTTTTAATGAAGCTAGTTACAAGTAAAGTGGAGAATTACGACCTGAGTCCTTCTTTGACTCCAAGTGGAACCGTCCTCCAAATCCATCCTTTCCCAGCCTTCAGAAATCTTCCTCCATCACAAATACAACGATATCTCAAGCAAGATGAAGGATATCTAGAACAAGGAAACAAGGGTTTCCAGAAGCTTTGGGGAGTGCAGGAGGCACAGGGATTTGTTAGACTCGATCAGGGGTAATCCCACTGTAGTATCAATATCTCATATTGTTGGAAATAATATTGAGAGGGGGGGTGAATCAGTATTATCAGAAAAACTTTTTCATTTTATGCTCAGAAACATATACACTACTTCAGTTAAGTGAAACAGCGTGTACACGCTACTGTGTCTAAAGAAACCAGCGTATAACAAGAAAACTTATGATTCAGTAGCTTATCTTCAGTAAATGCATCAGGACATTATTAACCATGATAGTAAGACAGGTGCAGTATAACAGAACAGATCATCACACAGAAAACACACACATGAACACCATGATATAAGGTGGAAACCCAATGTGGGTGAAAACCACCTGCTGCAAGTCGTCTCTATCTTTCTTTAATATGAAACTTCAGTTTACAATCTTTTGTACTGGTGCAGCCTTATACCAGTACGCAGGCTACAACCTGCTGAAGGCTTCAACCTTCTCTCGTTCTCCAAACTTCCTTGGAAGGGAGCTCCAACCCCCTTTTCTCTTGTACTAGCTAAGATACTAGTACGTAGGTGCTGGCCTACAATCTTCTTTCCTTCAGGTACCACTTTTCATACATTTTCAGACTGGATATTCCTGAAGCACAACATTACAATCTGAAGACCACAATTCATTCAACTTTCATAACAGATCATTGAAGCACAAAACAACCAATACTAGCATCATCAATCTTTGAATCACTGAACCACTGAAACCCTGTCAACACCAGTCACCAGAACACAGAGCAGACTACAGAACTCTGCAATAGCAGTCAGACCCAACTGCAACCCCAAAAATCAAACTTCAAAAGATATACGCTACTTCAATGAGAGAAACCCGCGTATACACGCGCTTTTACCAAAGACAACCTGCGTACAGATCTAAAAATAAATTCTCTTAACTTGCAGCTGTACCAGACATCAGTTAGACCCAGAACATAACATTGCGTCAGTATGCAGATCTAGAAATAGGCATAATCAACCATATCATAATAGTGCATTTCAAACCATTAGATCCCGATCTGTCCTTAGATCTAGTCTTCCTTCAACCGGTGTGATCTCTCCTTAGCTTAGATCAAGCAACCCAGAACCTGCATACAAGATCTCTTTCCTTTTCAGATATTCAAGACTTTTCAATTGTATTTGCCTAATGATCTTCTTCTCCTTATATAGCCTTAGGCCTTGCTCAATACCACGGGCCAAAACCATAGAAATCCAATACCATCAACTTCAAAAACTAGGGATCAACACATCCGTCGAGACACCATGGTCCAAAACCATAGGCACAACTTCCAAGGAATAACCACCACGGACCAAAGATAAGTTTTCCACATACACGCTCTTTTACTGAAGCCAACCTGCGTGTACACGCGACTTGGTATATAGCGAACCTGAGTATACGCGACTTGGTATATAGTGAACCTGCTTGTATACGCGACTTGGTATATAGTGAACCAGCGTGTATATATTTTCTCTTCATACTTGTAGTCTGATCATCAATTCCTTGCTGCTATCCTTCTGCACTATGATTTGTCATCAGTGTGATTTGCCATCAAGGACAACACTTGTCTCATAATGCCAACAATCTCCCCCTTTGGACTTGATGGCAACCCCAAGATCCTTAGAACCATTCTCCCCCTTTGTCATCAAGGGCAAAGGGTTGTGCTCCCCCTGAGTACATGCTGATATCTCTGCTTGGCTGTGCTGAAACATGCTCTCCCTGACTGTAGGCAATATCTGCAAAAGATGTTCTTCAAAAGAACCAAGACCTTCCTATCACCAAAAGACTCAATACATACATCCATACTCCAAGAGGGGATACATCAGAAAGTTACATATAACAACCAATTATATTACATCATTCATCCCAGGCATAGTGGGGAAACCAACATAGGCCGTTACATGACCTTGACATCATAAAAGAGATAAAAGAGATACATGACATAGAGACAAAAAATCTAGATCAAGACTTATGAAAGTCACAAGCAGCATCTGATAAACATCTTTTAGATCAACGACCAAGATTTCCTTCTGAGCTCCTTCTCCTGAAACCAACAACAGTTGTGTACTAGAACCAAAAGCATCTAAATGCCAACAATGCTTTATGAGACTTTAAGTTGTTCCCCCTGAACCTGTGCCTGAAGAATTCTGGCATACCCATCTCAGACCTTCTCCAACCAGAGTCTGCCCTTGCTGTTCATAACTCCATATACGTGACTTCTCCTGTATAAAACAGCGTATGTACGCGGATATGCTTTCTACAACACGCGCACATCATACACGCGACTACATCATACACGCGACTTTCCCAGCATAAATCGGCATATATACGCGGATATCCCTTACGTAACTTGCGTATACCAACTTTTCTGTAGAATGGACAAGCTTCAACAGTAGGATGAAGCATCAACTACTCCCAGCTTTTGTCTGAGATATTCAAAAGTTTCCCTAGGCAGTGGTTTTGTGAGAATATCAGCAACTTGTTCCTTAGAAGGAACATACTCCAACTTGACCTTCTGCTCAAGCACTTGTTCCTGAAGAAAATGGTACTTGATTGGTATGTGCTTGGTCTTTGAGTGCATGACTGGATTCTTTGAAATGTTGATTGCACTTGTATTATCACATAAGATAGACACTGGTGAAGTGCAAGTGATTTGAAAATCCTGCAAGGTCTGCATCATCCAAAGAAGTTGTGTGCAACAATATGCCGCAGCCACATATTCTGCTTCAGCTGTAGATAAGGCAATCGAACTCTGTTTCTTGCTGAACCAAAATACTAATCTAGAGCCCATAAAGAATGCACCACCACTTGTGCTCTTCCTGTCATCCACGCTTCCGGCCCAATCTGCATCTGTATAAGCATGAAGTGTGAGATCTGTATCTCTAGGATACCATAATCCATAATTTTGTGTCCCTTGAAGATATTTGAAAATTCTCTTCACTGCCTGAAGATGAGTCTCCTTTGGATTTGCCTGAAATCTTCCAACTATTCCGACTGCATGCATGATGTCTGGTCGTGTACCTGTCAAATAAAGCAAACTCCCAATCATGGATCTATAAGTTGGTTGATGAACTGCTGCCGATTCATCATTTGCACTGAGGCTGCATCCTGTAACCATGGGTGTACATATTGGCTTTGAATCTTCCATGCCATACTTCTTTAAGATCTGCTTGAGGTACTTGGTTTGAGACAAGAAGATGCCTCCTTCATTTTGTTGGATTTGCAATCCAAGAAAGTATGTCAATTCTCCAAGTAGTGACATTTCGAATTCTTTCTGCATAACCAAGGCAAAGTTTTGACTCATAGTCTCTTCATCGCTGCAAAAGATAATATCATCTACATAAACAACAAGTATTAGCAATTTGTTATTTTCAACTTTTATATAGAGATTGCTATCTGCTGATCCTTTTGAAAAGCCTTGTTGGTGAAGATATTTGTCCAATAGATAGTACCAAGCCCTTGGAGCTTGTTTGAGACCATAGAGAGCCTTTTTCAATTTGCATACAAGGTTTGGATCATTCCCAAGAATGAAACCATCTGGCTGCTCAATATATACTTCTTCTTCTAAGTCTCCATTCAGAAAGGCTGATTTCACGTCCATTTGAAATACCTTGAAGTTTTGAAAGCTTGAGAGAGCAAGGAACATTCGGATGGCCTCAAGTCTTGCAACAGGAGCAAAGGTCTCTTCAAAATCTATTCCTTCTTGCTGCGCATACCCTTTACAAACAAGTCTGGCCTTGTTTCTAATTACTTTTCCATTTTCATTCAATTTATTTTTGAAGACCCATTTTGTCCCTATGACATTTTTATCTTTTGGTCTAGGAACCAATTCCCAAGTGTTGTTCTTTTCAATCTTCTCAAGTTCTTCATCCATTGCTTTGACCCAGCATTCATCTTTGCATGCCTCTTTCACACTTTGTGGTTCAGTGGAAGAGAGTAATGCCAAATAGCTTGAAGCTTCTGCAATTCTTCTTCTTGTTTGTACTCCTGCTTCTTTCTGCCCCACAATCTGAGATTCTGGATGATTCTTTTGAACATATCTGGATGGAGTCTTCTCTTCTATTCTTGCCTGCTCCTCTGGTTCTTCTTGAGGTTCTTCTTCTTCTTGAGGTTCTTATTCTTCATCATTCTGCCTTTGAGGGTAGCCTTCATCTTCTTCAATGTCTTCATGATGAACTTGCCTAGGAATATATCCCTTCTCATCAACCACTACATCAATGCTGTCAACAATTCTGCCAAGTCTTTTATTGTAGCACTTGTATGCTTTGCTATGTGGAGAATAACCAAGAAGAATGCCTTCATCTGCTCTTGATTCAAGTTTGCCAAGTTGCTCATCAGTATTCTTAATATAACATTTGCTCCCAAAGATTTTGAAGTGCTTCACCGAAGGAGTCTCACCACTCCAGAGCTCATGAGGTGTTTGAATGCTGTTTACTCGGACATTTGTTTTGTTAAGAATAATAACCGCAACATGTGCAGCTTCACCCCAGAAAGTTGCGGGAGTACCTGATTCATCAAGCATAGCACGAGCCATTTGTTGGATTGTTCTGTTCATTCTTTCCACCACCCCATTTTGCTGAGGAGTTCTAGCTGTAGAGAATTCTCTTCTTATCCCATGTTCTTCACAGAAATCGAAAAATTCATTTGAGGTAAACTCCCCACCTCTGTCAGATCTGAGGCACTTAATTTTGTGTCCTGATTCATTTTCAACCAAGGCTTTGAAGGATTTGAATTTTTCGAATGCTTCATCTTTGTGCTTCATAAGCCCTAACCAGACAAACCTGGAGAAATCGTCAATGAATAATATCAAATATTCTTCTCCTCGAGGTGTCCTTTTCCTAAATGGACCGCATATATCTGTATGGACTAGCTCAAGAGGTATGCTGGCTGATCCTTCCTTCTCTGGAAAGTTAGTTCTGGTTTGCTTCCCAAACTGACAAGATTTGCATATAGTGTTGTCTGTAATTTTGATATCTGGAAGACCACGAACTGCCTGATATTTGCATGCTTTCCTTATTTGTGAAAAGCTTAGATGCCCCAACCTCCGATGCCATAGCCAGTGTTCATCATCCTTGCTCAAATAGCATTGTTGTGGTCCTTCTTCAAATATGTATAGATTATTTGGAGTCCTTCTTCCTTTGATCACTGTTTTACCTGTATCAAGATCACAAACACAACATCCATTTGATCTAAATATTACCTCTATTCCTTGATCGCACATCTGACTGACACTCAGAAGATTATGCTTCAATCCATCAACATACAAAACATTTCCAGCTTTGACCTTCTCTTTTAATGGAGCAACACCTTTTCCTTTTATGGCTGCAGAGATATCGTTTCCAAAAGAAACTTTCTTCCCCTTTTCTAATGCGGTATATGACTCAAGCTTTTCTTTGTCCCCTGTCATATGCTTCGAACATCCGTTGTCAATGTACCATAGACTTTCTTGACCTTCTGCATAAAAGGCTATCCCACATCTTTCTGGTTGCGGTTCCTTTATTCTCCATGTTCTGACATTTGAGGTTTGTTCCTTCTGAGTTGTCTTCCGGAACCTGCTCCTGCATTCAGAGTCTTCATGACCAAAGTTATTACAGATAGAGCATTCAATTTCATTTTCAAGAACCGAAAAGTTGTTATAAGTCCTTTTCATGGTTCCAGTCATTCTCCCTTGCTTTTGAGCTTCTCTAGTCATGATTGTCTTGTAGGCAACACATTGAGCTGCTTTGTGACCGAAGTTATGGCAAGAAAAGCATTGGCCATTAAAGAAACTTCTTCGATAATCAGATCTATCATCCAACCGACTGTAGCTTCTATTCACATTCATTCTTGGAGCAAATTGGGAAGATTTTACCTGTGGCTGATTGTAGCTTCTGTTTGTCCTTAAGGTAGTTTGTCCCCGAATTTCTTGATGGTCTTTATTTGTTCTTGAGGTAAACTGTCCTTGATTCACCTGATGACTTTTATTTGGCTTTTGCTCGCTTCTCCTTGCTGCATCAAGATAACTTTTAGAGGTAGAGGCTTGAGATGTTTCTCCATTATATCCAAGACCTGTCTTGATCAGAGGAGATCGCTGCACATTGATAATCTCATCCAAGGTTTCAGATCCTTTAACAAATTTAAGATTAATCGTTTTTGTTTTCTCAATCTCCTTTCTAAGACAAACAATCTCACATTCCAATTTTTCAAGATGTTTTTCCTTTTCAGCTAGTTGACATTGTAGAGAATCAATAATAGCACTCTTCTCTTCTAAGCAGACTTTGAGATCTTTCATTTCTTCACAAAAGCCTTCTACATCTATAGCATCCACGTAGTCATCATCTTCAAAAGCCATTAAAAGTTTATATCTATTACCTTGTTCATCTTCATCACTATTTGAAAGACCATCACTATCTTCATGAGTGTAGTAGCTTTTCTTCTTTTCATTTTGTTTCTTGTTCCATTTAACAGGTTCCTTTCCCTTGTCATTCTTATCTTTGTGAGGACATCTGGAAACATAATGACCTACTCTTCCACAAGCAAAGCATTTAAAAGGTAACTTACCTCTGAACCTTCCAGAACCCCTTTGAAGATTTCTGACAAAATTTGATTCTTCTTCTTCATCTTCTGGCATGTGACTTGCTTCATAATAATCTCCTTTGCCTGAAGCTTTGAAAGCAGATTCTCTTCTGTCTGATGGACCTCCCTTTCTCATTTCATAAGCAGTTAGAATTCCATGAAGCTGAGACATAGTAAGAATTCGTAGATTTTCCTTTTCTTCTATTGCAGACACTTTAGATTCAAATTTGGGGGACAATGATCTTAGAACCTTTTCAACCACAATAGCCTCTTTTATTTCTTCACCCAAGTTTTTCATGCAATTAACAATCTCATCAACTCTAAGGAAATAGTTAGCCACACTTTCATCATTATACATTCTTAGAGTCTCATACTTAATCCTGAGAGTTTGAAGTTTAGCACGCTTTACCTGTTCGTATCCTTCATAGCTCGTGACAATCTTGTCCCATATTTCTTTTGCAGATTTATAGTGCATTACCTTCATGAATTCCGATTGGGATATACATCCCAATAGAGTACTGACTGCTTTCGCATTTGTTTCATATTTCTTTTTCTCGTCTGCATCTGTAGGAGTAGCTGAAGGAAAAGTGTAGCCTGTCTCTACGATGTCCCAAACTTCTGTACCAAGAGATTGAAGATAGGCAGTAACTCTTACCCTCCAATAATTGAAGTTTGTCCCATCAAAAACTGGTGGCCTGATTGATGCTTCTCTCTCATAGATGCTCATGATGAACGATCTACCTTCAAGCGATCAAGCTTCTCTGAAGGACCTGCTCTGATACCAATTGTTGGAAATAATACTGAGAGGGGGGGTGAATCAGTATTATCAGAAAAACTTTTTCATTTTATGCTCAGAAACATATACACTACTTCAGTTAAGTGAAACAGCGTGTACACGCTACTGTGTCTAAAGAAACCAGCGTATAACAAGAAAACTTATGATTCAGTAGCTTATCTTCAGTAAATGCATCAGGACATTATTAACCATGATAGTAAGACAGGTGCAGTATAACAGAACAGATCATCACACAGAAAACACACACATGAACACCATGATATAAGGTGGAAACCCAATGTGGGTGAAAACCACCTA
This sequence comes from Pinus tabuliformis, assembly GCA_031772625.1. Classification (NCBI taxonomy): domain Eukaryota; kingdom Viridiplantae; phylum Streptophyta; class Pinopsida; order Pinales; family Pinaceae; genus Pinus; species Pinus tabuliformis. The sequence continues at coordinate 809,279,763 of CM062804.1, read as the reverse complement.
CTGCAAGTCGTCTCTATCTTTCTTTAATATGAAACTTCAGTTTACAATCTTTTGTACTGGTGCAGCCTTATACCAGTACGCAGGCTACAACTTGCTGAAGGCTTCAACCTTCTCTCGTTCTCCAAACTTCCTTGGAAGGGAGCTCCAACCCCCTTTTCTCTTGTACTAGCTAAGATACTAGTACGTAGGTGCTGGCCTACAATCTTCTTTCCTTCAGGTACCACTTTTCATACATTTTCAGATTGGATATTCCTGAAGCACAACATTACAATCTGAAGACCACAATTCATTCAACTTTCATAACAGATCATTGAAGCACAAAACAACCAATACTAGCATCATCAATCTTTGAATCACTGAACCACTGAAACCCTGTCAACACCAATCACCAGAACACAGAGCAGACTACAGAACTCTGCAATAGCAGTCAGACCCAACTGCAACCCCAAAAATCAAACTTCAAAAGATATACGCTACTTCAATGAGAGAAACCCGCGTATACACACGCTTTTACCAAAGACAACCTGTGTACAAATCTAAAAATAAATTCTCTTAACTTGCAGCTGTACCAGACATCAGTTAGACCCAGAACATAACATTGCGTCAGTATGCAGATCTAGAAATAGGCATAATCAACCATATCATAATAGTGCATTTCAAACCATTAGATCATGATCTGTCCTTAGATCTAGTCTTCCTTCAACCAGTGTGATCTCTCCTTAGCTTAGATCAAGCAACCCAGAACCTGCATAAAACATCTCTTTCCTTTTCAGATATTCAAGACTTTTCAATTGTATTTGCCTAATGATCTTCTTCTCCTTATATAGCCTTAGGCCTTGCTCAATACCACGGGCCAAAACCATAGAAATCCAATACCATCAACTTCAAAAACTAGGGATCAACACGTCCGTCGAGACACCATGGTCCAAAACCATAGGCACAACTTCCAAGGAATAACCGCCACGGACCAAAGATAAGTTTTCCACATACACGCTCTTTTACTGAAGCCAACCTGCGTGTACACGCGACTTGGTATATAGCGAACCTGCGTATACGCGACTTGGTATATAGTGAACCTGCTTGTATACGCGACTTGGTATATAGTGAACCAGCGTGTATATATTTTCTCTTCATACTTGTAGTCTGATCATCAATTCCTTGTTGCTATCCTTCTGCACTATGATTTGTCATCAGTGTGATTTGCCATCAAGGACAACACTTGTCTCATAATGCCAACACATATCTTCTCCCTTAAGGCCTTCCCATGGAGGTTTATTTATACTTCTCCAAATTAGTTTTTTTAGTTGGGAAATAGTTGGGCTGCGGGCAATAGGAGATGAGTAACAGGTAAAACCCGTGAATTCCGCCCGAAATTAAGGAAATTTAATTTTTTTAAGTTTTTTAACATATGTACATGGGTTGGGTATCTGCTAACCCGTGTGTACATGCTTTTATCACAGGGAAAACTAGTGTATAGGGAATAAAACATTGTTTTTTAGATTTTGGACCAAGTCTGGAAGGAAGGGTTTCCCTAGGCCATAATCAAAGCATCAGATCTACCATGAGTGGTAAATGGTGCTATAGAACACTTAGTCTGTTGTGATAAGACCAAATCTTTGACATGCTTGTGATGGTGAAGGTGGTGAGCTGATTCCAAGCTTGGTCGTCCGAGATGGTGTGCATGCACCCCATGGTGACATCTTGCTGAAGCGAACTCTTGTAACGGGGCATTGGTTTGGATCCTTCATCGAACTCGTCTGCTAACATGCGCATGGTCTTATTGGGTGCAGTTGAACCGACAACACACTGATGCATAATGTCCATTCTGATCTTCAAGTGTGTGCTAGTGGTCATGTGCATCAACTTGCTGAAGTACATGTTCATCCCCAGTCGGACTTGATTCTTGTCTTCGCCTTGGTGAGTGTGTTGAATGGGTTGGATTGCAGCATGCACACAATGACATGCATGTTGTTGAATCCCTTGCATGTGATCAACAACACTGCTTACCATGTCTACTCTGTGTCAGCTGCTGGGATGGATGTTTAATTTGTACAGGTGCAGTTTCATCCATGAGTGCACGTTGCGCCCACTGCTATTCCTGTTCTTGCTGCAACTCATTCATTTGTCTATGCAGCTTTGTGTTCTTCCTGAGTTGCTGCTTCAGCACATGCAACTCCTTCTCTATTCCATTCTATGTCTTTGTGCGATCTTCATGTCGTACCATCACCTCATAGCTTGAGTCTCCAAAGTTGCTTTCATCATTAGTGGATTTGCTTTTTCTTGCAACTTTTTTCTGCCTTCGTGTTGCCAACAACCTTCCTCTTTCATTCATTGTGTTCATTGCATTCACTGCGTTCACTGCATTCGGTATGCTACCTTTAGTTGTTGTTCATAATTTTGCTCATTGTGATGCTATTGTTGTCATATCTTGATGTCCTTTTCTACGAACAACTTCATGTCTTCATGAGTAAGCAAGCTTAAAGACACTTGATCGACTGCATCTTGAGGTGTGCTTTGAATGATGTCTTTGACTCGTCTCTCTTGGAAACCATTGTACCTACATTGCTGAGAGGCAGATGAGCACTTGCAATACTTGGGGGAATGGCAACACTCATGGAAATAAATCTCTCAATCGAAACCAAAATGAACTTGAGAACTGACTTGCAACATACCTGTGTGGCTAATCATGAATTTTGTGCAATTTCGGTTGGGAGGTTGGGAGACCGACTGCCAAGACTACACAAAGCATAGTCTGGGCTGCTCAAATACTGGCTAACTATTGGAATTGCTCACTGCACAGTTCATTTTGGCTACTGACTGCTAGGATGTCAAAGTTGAAAGTTTGATGTGAGGAATGAGCTCTGCAGTGTCTGATTGATGAGTTTCGATAATCATCGAGGTTGTGATGCGCATGCCACAAATCTACGGAAAGCGACACTTGGTGGGAGGTTTTTGAAATGATGCTTGCATGTAACTTCCAACTGCTAAACATAGATCCCTAAAACAAAGGATGCCTTTGCATGTTGCCTTGGGAGAACCATAATATGCATTCAAGTTGGTTTTGCTCGGTCCCGGAGGGAATTGATCAACTTAGCTACACATACAAGAGATTGTTCGACTGCTTGAAGGAAATGCACATTTCTAGCTCGGAGCTAGGCTGACTGCCCAGGAGATTTGTGCAATTTCTCAGTAGAGCAACTGACTACTACCTAGACTTGCACAAATTCTAGGCTGAGTAGCCCTGCTCGAGAAAATTGTGCAATTCCTGCTAGGAGTGTTTACTGGCAAGATTGTGAAATCTTAGAGCCCAATAGGTTTCCAGATAGGATTGCATAAATTCTAGAGGGAAGGCTTGATGCCCTCCAGAAATGGGCCATTTTATCTGGGAAGTAGCTCAGCCTGCAGCTAGACCAAGTCCGGGTGAACAGCATGTGAGGGGAATGGATCAAGTCGTGATTGATAGGTTTCCTTTGTGAAAGAAAGACACTGAAGCTTGTGAACTTGACAAAGCAAGGCAAGCTATTGTGAATCTTGGAAGGGAGGCTCCAAAATGAAGCTAAGGAAAATTTTGGAGGCTGGTTGTAGCCGCTACAACAACATGTTTACAACTTATGAGAACATAAATATGTGGTTATCCAAGGAGCAGTGGTTGAGTAGATACCTATACTCATACGAAAATGAGAATTTTTTATATTTCTTCCCTTGTGAACTGCATGAGTGGCTATTTAGATTAGCGGACAGTCAGGGTACATGGAGACTTGATGGCCCTATTGTGTGGACTCCAGAGCTAGTGAGGCACTTAGAAGCTTCAGAAAACAACATCGTGTGGGTCATTGATCAATGAATGGACCGAACACTTGGATCATTTGTGACTAAATTCACGATTGATACAACTTTCAGTTACAGTGAAGTAGAGAATAGGCTCTTCAAGGGACCATGGGGTAAGTACTTACGATCTCTGAAAACTTGGATTAAGATGTTTTTATGTGAAAAACATGTTATTCCATTACCTTGATGTTTGGAACTACGCGAAGTGGAAAACATTCAGATGGAACGGAGAATCAGGATCTGAAGTATAGTCCATTGATCGGATCCCCTTCAAGCGACGATGAATGGATAGTCCTAAGTACACCCTAGAGTGCGGTACAATTGATTAGGCAGGGTATCCCTTGAATACCTCATCCATCCACTCCACCTCCACCTCCACCTACACCTCCACCTCCATCTCCACCTCCACCTCCATCTCCACCTCCACTATTCAACATGGAGAACTCAATGAAGATGCCAATTTTTAAAGGAGTAGGGGGCGAAGACCCCGAACAATTCAGGTTCATTGTAGGTGCTATGTGGATAACACAACAGCTTACGGATGATAACATCAAGAAAGCGCAGTTGGTCATAGACTTGCAAGACCGAGCATTAACATGGTACATCAAGTATTGCACTAATAACCCTAACACGACGTTAGTAGAAACCTAGTAGGCGCAAAATAAAGAATTTAGAAAGCCTAAGTTAGAGGTACAGTCGGTAACTGAATTCAAAGAAATTTGACGAAATGTAACTGATTCACCCTAGGATTTCAAACAGAGGTTGAAATACTTGATCATATAGGCCAACATGGTGATTACATATTCCCAGCATCGGGACTAGTATATTGCATCGCTCTTACCACACTTAAGATTTCCGTTGTCACCACAAAAGATAGCAACCTATTGTAGCGGCTACAACCACCCTCCAAACTTTTTCCTTAGCTTTGTTTTAGATCCTTGCTACCAACCTTTAACAGCATCATGTCTTGCCCTGTCAAGCACATCAGCTTCAGTTGTTCATAGAGTATTGTCAGCCTGTGCATGCAAGTTTGTTTCACCCCCTTCACATGTTGCTTTCTAGACTTAGTGTCAGTTTTTGGTTGAGCATCTCCCTTTGGGAATTGCGCAATTCTAGAGGGGAACCATCCTTCCCTCAAGAAATTATGTAAACCCAGCTGGGCTCCAGAATTGCACAATTCTTCCTGACATTCTTCCACCCAAAAATTATGCAATTCATCCCTGGACAGTGGCTCAACCTAGAAATTATGCAATCCCTTTGGGACAGCTAGCCCAACATCTAACAGAAATTGTGCAAATCCAGCTAGGTAGCCTATTGGGCTAAGAGATTGCGCAATACAGTCAGACAAGCTTCCTTAAGAAAATTGCAAGGCCTGACCCAAGATAGTTTCTCAGCTCAGAAATTGCGCAATATAGTAAGACAAGCTTCCTTGACAAATTTGCAAGGTCTGACTCAGGGCAGCTTACTGGGCTCAGAAATTGTGCAATACCATCAGACATGCTTCATTGAGAAAATTGGGCAATCTGACCCATGACAGCTGCTCAACCGAGAAATTGTGCAATCTTTGGAGACAGTCACCTGTTCCACCCGAAAATTGTGCAATCCCTCTAGGACAACCATCTCTACTCAACCCAGAAACTGCATATATTTTCATCCCAGGCTCATAGACTGATGCACGTGCCTTTAGATTGACCGATTCCCTCTAATACCAATCAAAACAGGTTTTCATGCATGGACTGCTTCTCCCAAGGCAGCATGCAAAGGCATCCCTTGATTTAGGGGTCTATTTTTAGCAGTTGGAGGTTACATGCAAGGATAATTTTAGAAGCCTCCCATCAAGTGTCACTTTTCATAGATTTTTGGCATGCACGTCACAACCTCGATTCTATTGAAACTCATCAATCGAACACTGCAGAGCTCATTCCTCACATCGACCTTGAATCTCTGAGATCCCACATTGCATCTAGGAGTTGTTGGCACATTCAGCTCAAATTTTTTGGGGTAAACCTGCTTTTCATGGCTTGCACTACATTTTTGTCGCTTTTTCTGTTTCGCTTCATGTGAGTTTTTTCTGGTTGATTTTAGTGTGTTCTTGTTGTTGTTTGCATGCACACTAGCTTGTACTAGCACCATTTTAGTTTTCATTTGCATGTCACTGTTGTCACAAGCATGACACTCTTTTGCACATCGGGTCACCATTGCAACAACTTGCTTCACACACGTGCATGCTTTCCCATTTTTTGAATCCTACACTTGCTATTTGCATGAATGATCATTCACTCTCGTTTTCACTCATCTCACCATGCATTTAGATTTCTCATGTTTTCAGTCACCCTTCGATCGAACTAGGCTGCCTTGGCCCGAATCGTGCCTTGCTCGGCTAGCACTGTGCATTTTCCAGAAGCGAATACTCTGCCTTCCCTCCGGAAATTGTGCAAGTCTAGTTAGGCACTAACCTCCAGGCTTGCATTGCATAATTCTTGGAGGCAGTGTTCCATTGGCCCCAGAAACCGCCCAATGTAGTTTGTTGGTTGCATGTCACTCCTAACTGAAATTGCGCATTGTGTAGTTTCACTCCTCAACAGGATAGGCTGGACTATGCATTGTGCAGTTCCAGCAGTCAGTCAACCTCTTGATAGCTCAAACTATGCCTTGCGCAGTTTTAGCAATCAGTGTCCCGACCTCCTGGTGGATATTTTGTGACCTTCATGATCAGTAACACAGGTATGTTGTAAGTCAGTTCTCAAGTTCGTTTTGGTTTTCAAATGACAGATTACTTTCCATGAGTTTTTCCATGTCTCCAAGTATCATAGGTGTTCATATACCTCTTAGCAGTACAGGTAGAATGGTTTCCAAGAGATCAAATTCGAAGACAATGTTCAAAGCACACTTGGGGATGCAATCAATCAAGTGTCTATGAACTTGCCTACCCACGAAGACATCAAGTTGTTCGTAGACAAGGACATCAAGATATGATCACAATATAATCACAGCAAGCAACACCATGAATAACAGTTGAAGGCAACATACTATATGCAACAAATGCAAGAGGAAGGTTGTGGACAACACAAAGGTGAAACAAAGTTGCAAAATCAAGTAGATCCACTTGTGATGAAAGAAACTTTGGAGACTCAGGCTATGAGGTGACAGCATGACATGAAGATCGTATGAAAGAAGAGAACATAACAAAGAAGGAGTTTCATGTGCTAAAGCAACAACTCAAGGAAGAACGGGAGCTGCATAGACGAGAGAATTAGTTGCAATAGGAATAGGTACAAAAGGGGGCGCAACATGCACAGACAGATGAAACTTCACCATTACAAGTTATAGATTCATCCCAGCAGCTGGCATGGAGAAAACATGGTGAGTGGTGTTGCTGATTGCATACAAGGGAATTCAGTAGCATGCATGTCATTGTGCGCGCACATGCAATCCATCCCATTTGGCACACTCACCCAGGCGAAGACAAGAAGCAAGTCCAACTAGAGCTGAAAATGTAATTCGACAAGTTGATGTGCATGACCACCAGCACACACTTGAATATTAGCATGCACACTATGCATTAGTGTGTTTCTGATTTGGCCACACTCAAGAAGACCATGCACATGCTATTAGACGAGTTGGACGGAAGAGGCATATCAGTGCACCCAGATGCAATGAAGGCAAGAGTTCACTTCAACAAGATGTCGCCTTTGAGCACACAGACACCATCATAGACGACCAATATTGGCATAAGCTCACCACCTTCGAACATCAGAAGCATGTCAAAGAGTTGGTCTCACCACAATGGCCCGAGTGTCAGTGATGTCTTGCATGGCTTGCTCAAGCCATTTTGTCTCACATGGGCACATGTGCATTGTAATGTAACGTCTTGTCAAGTGGAACTTCAGGTGTCGCTAGTTGAATGTAACTGTCACAGAGTAGTTGAAACGTCATGAGGATAGATGAATGATCTCAAAGGGGAATGTCAAGGGTCACCTCACCCTTTACTATAAGTAGTAACTCATAACTCATTTTTTAGGCTTTTGGTCAGCCAAGCCTCCGATAAGAATATCTTAGAGAGAGCTTGGACAATATTGTAATGAGCCTTGATTCTCCATTGTGCAGAGCTAGTACATCTCTTTGGAGGAGCAGGTGTTGTGGTTGTAATGTTCCGCTGTTGGAACTAGTGGTTGGACATGGATGTATTGTATGACTGGAACTTACACTTGTTAATATAATAGAGCCAACACATTTCATGCATATGTTGTATTGTATTTCAGCTATCTATTTACTCTAAATGATATATGTATCTATTTTCTTACGCATGCATGTATAGTTATTTCTGTGTATGTATGTATGTATGAATCTTTTTGAAACATGTTGTTGGTTTAACCATCACTTTGGATTGCTAGATAACTGCCTTCCATGTTGTGATGCATCTTTTCTTGTGTGTTCCCTTCTTAAATCCTTGCTATCACAGGTTTCCAAGGGGCACAGTCATCTCAACCCCCATGTGTTAGAACCTCTCATGAACCTTCCTTGGCTCGCTGGAGCTGTCACACCCTTGCTACCAAAAAAGACATATTTCTTGGCTCTATGGGAAATCGCGGTAAAGGAATTACCGTACAACCCACTGCTAGGACTCCTACACCAAATGGCCTGAGGTCTAATTGGGACTTCTTACCAGGGAGATCCCCTTACATGTTGGCTGCTCCAGCACCGTCAACACAACCCAAGGACATGTTGTAGAGATCATGATGAGGTTGGAAGCTTCACCAGTAAAGGATACAAACATTGGAGTACAACAGATTCACTCGTAGCTCGAAAGCCTACACTTGGAGTTGCAAAGCCTAAAGAAAGGAAAGGATGCTCAGCATGAAGTTCACGTGGAATTTTGGTTCTTGAAATGCAAGGGCCATGGTGACGATAAGGACCATTGTCGGTTTATCAGAATTATCTTATGGGGGAGGGCCTTCCCCCCGAAGATAGAAAATACCACTAGACCGAGCATAGGAGAAGGGCCATGGTGCAGGACAACACGCGATAGACAATTGTCATTTTCTACAAAAGTTTGTACAAACCCCTCAGCAATTGTTTTGTGATTTCTGCAAGTCTGTAGGCCATGATGAGCGCTATTGTCGAAGTTATGAAATCATTATGGATAGGACTCTGGCCTACCGAATGCAGGAAGAAACTCAGCCTCAATATTAGGGTGTGGGTGGAGCGCATAAAGGACTCCAAGGCCATGGATGGGAAAGAGGAGGAGGGGATGGTAGAGGATGTAGACAAGTTATTTTCTATAACTGTGGTGAAGTTGGAAATTTCACACGCGAATGCCAGAACCCTACCCATCCATTGTGTCAATATTGCAAATAGTTCGACCATGTGATCGAAGATTACCCGATCCTTATCGCAAAGATGCAAGCAAATAATACACATCCCCAACAGCCTACGTAGAATATCTAGATGATGCGGGCAGAGCCTAGCGAAGAAGATCATAATGTTAATATAGTAATGCACAATGGTATGGCTATCAATGAAGATAAGGGAAAACAACAAGAGACCGAGGGATGGGTACGCAAGGTTGCTTTAAAGAAAGTCAAGTTTGACCTCAACTAGGATAAATAAAATTTTATGGAGTCTAAAAAGAATTTTGATGAAGCTTCTACGTTTGGGAGTCAAGAAAAATCAGTTGGGAACAGTGAAGTACAAGATTCCTGAAGACCTGTATGAATTTGTTGCATGATAAGAACGTAGTATAAGGGTTCCAAGAACTAATAGACAAGTGTGTGGATAATATTAATGTTCCTTTAGAATAGTGTGATGTAAGGAAACTAGGTAAGCATAAGAAGAGGACAGGGCATGAGATGAGGCTGACCGCGCAGATTGGAGAATATGAAATGGACCAAGTCATCCTGGATTTGGGTTCTGATGCGAACATGCTGCCAAAGTAGATGTGGGAAAGGATGGGGAGACCCTCACTGCAATGGTATCCTATACAATTACGCATGGCTAATCAATAGAAGATTATTCCAATGGGGTGCTTATATGGTGTGACGGTAGACATTGAGGGAGCAAGCGCGCTGGCTGATTTTGAAGTAATAGAAATAGTAGATGACAATAATCCATATCCTGTGCTACTAGGAATTGATTGGACCTTTGATATGGATGCGAAGAAGGCGCTCAGGGTTATTGTGCCTCGAGACCCTGCAGAAGGAGCATGCTATACTGAACCAGTTCGCAACTTTATGGATGATGATGATGATCTAGATTAGATATACAAGATCACGGCACAAGATGAAGATTGGATCAATCCCACTATAGATGGACGAATTGCATGGGATAGAGACAACTCCTACACCTCAAATTCAGATGAAGAGCTCGAATAGTGGCAGAATCAGTTGCATGAAGTATCTACACTGCATTGCAATATGATGACCAAATCATTGTTGTGTGTCTCAACTAAGGTAAGGAAGGTTCCACATTATGATGGTTTGACTGATGTTGATCTGTTTTTTGATGAATATGAAAGGGAAGTGCCTAAAGAACATCGCTTCCAAGCACTTGAATTAGCATTGCACGCTAGACCTGCCCATTGGTGGGGTACACACAAAGAGAACTTCGCTAGTTGGAAGGAATATAGATGAATGATGAAAATAAGGTTTGGATATGATAATACAAGGATGACTGATAAGGACACTGGGAAGGATGATCCTCGTGAGCATTTGGCACAGTGGACTTGAGCTTGGGAAATAGAGCCACAACCAGAATGGATGCACATCTTATGTCATACCTTAGATACAATCCCAATGAACTGGTATTTGGAAACAAAGCTTCACCATGGGACAACTGAATGGGACATCTTAAGAGATTTTTTTTTTACTAACATTCAACTTTGAGGATGGGTTCAAATGAATTGATGAAGTTCTTCACGAGATAAAAGCCGCTATCTTCAAGATTCCTAAGGAACCGGTAGAATGGACTTAGCCAGATTGGAGTACACAACTGTGCCATGCGTTGGAATGTTATAATGTGACTGCTGAGAAGGAAGAAGAAGATCTATGGAATATTAATATTTCTGAATCAGAGGGACAACAAAAATTTGATGGACCTCATACAGAGAACCCTGATGTAACAAAGCTGCTGATAACCTGGAAAGTAAATATTGGATCTGATACAGAGCCTAAGTTCGTGAAGATAGGAGACAGTTGGGACGAAGATATAGTCGATAAGGTGGCTGAACTACTGCGTGAATACCAGGATCTACTCCCAACAAATTTCTCGGATCTGAACGCTATCATAGGAGATTTGGGCGTAATGAAAATTAATTTGAAACCTAATGTGAAGCCCATCAAGAAGAGACCTTATCAGCTCAATCCGAAGTATAAAGAAAAGGTGCACAAAGAGCTTGATAAGTTGTTGGAGGCCAGAATTAATGAACCAGTAGAAGAATCTAATTGGGTAAGCCAAATGGTTGTCCAGGAAAAGAAACAGCAAGGTGAAATTAGAATATGCTTAGATCTGAGAAAGTTGAATGATGCATTTCTACATGATCCATTCCCAATATCATTTACAGATGAAGTGTTAGAGAATGTTGGTGGACAAGAGGCTTATTCATTCACTGATGGGTTCTCAGGATACCATCAGATTAAGATCGCACCAGAGGATCGCAGTAAGAATAAATTTGTGAATGAGTGAGGTTGCTTTCAGTATACAGTGATGAAATTTGGGCTGAAGAATGTACCCACAATAGTTTAGAGAGTAGTAATTGCGACATTCAAGGAGTTTATTCATAAATTCTTGGAGGTATATTTTGATGGCTCGATTGTGTTCGAATTGGTAAAGCGCCATGTTGCAACTCTATGCGTCATGTTAGATACATGTCGTAGACTCCAGATCTCATTGAACTTGAAGAAATTTATATTTTTTGCGCCTTTTGGAATTCTGCTAGGCCATGTAGTATGTAAGTAAGGATTCATGGTGGACCCTGCAAAGATAACAGTGATAGTAAACTTATAAACTCCCAAGAATTTTATGCAGTTGCGCGCAACACTGGGCCATATAGGCTACTATGGGAAGTTTATCATGTATTATGCCCATATAACTCCGCCGATGGAGAAACTGTTAAAGAAGGATGCAACTTTTTGTTGGGATGAGTAGTGTCAACAAAGTCTCGATGTGTTAAAAGACAAGATGGTAATTGTGCTAATATTAGTGTTTCTAGATTGGAATAAAGAGTTCCATGTGCATGTAGATGCCTCATGTATTACACTGGGTGTGGTATTGACCCAGCCAAGCAAGGGTGATATTGATCATCCAATAGCCTTTGGAAGTAGGAAACTGTCAAAATCTAAAAATAACTATTCCACTACATAGTGTGAAGGACTAGCAATGGTCTACACGCTACAGAAGTTTCAACATTATTTGTTGGGCGCACATTCAAAATGTACACAAATCACTCTACTCTCAAATACCTATTCAATAAGCTTGTGTTGGGGGGGGGCACATTTGTAGGTGGTTTTTTTTGTTCCAAGAATATGATTTTGAAGTGATTGTGAAGCCCAGACGATTGAATGTGTGACCATATCATCTATCCAGGATTAAGACAGGCGACAAACCAACCAATTTGGATGAAGGATTATCAGATGTGCAGCTCTTTGTTGTGTGTGTTGTGGATGATCATTTTTCAAATGTAATTCAATTTCTTACTACTGGAACAACTCCGGAAAGGTATTCTACTCAGCAGAAGAAGGAACTAGTGGTCTGCGCTCCTGATTTTTCTATTATAGTGGGACATTTGTATAAGATCGGGGTAGATGAAATATTGAGCCGATATTTTTCAGAGTTTGAGCACGCTAGTATCCTCTTCGAGGCCCATGGAGGAATGGTGGGAGGACACTATGCAAGTAGAGCAACCATGCAAAAGATTCTGCACATAGGGTTATGGTGGCCAATAGTGCATAAAGATTCTAAGGAATTTTGTAAAGCATGTGATGCTTGTCAAAGGATGGGAAAGCCTTCACAAAGAGATGAATTTCCCCTAAACCCTCAGGTTTTGCTACAAGTATTTGACAAATGGGAAATTGACTTTGTAGGTCCAATACAACCACCAAGAAGGAAGACAAGCACGCAGTACATTATTATTGCGACAGAGTACTTAACTAGATGGGTAGAAGTGAAATAGGTGAAGGATTGTATCGTTGCTACCACTGCGAATTTCCTATTTGAATATGTCTTAATGCGGTTTGGGTACCCTAAGGCATTGATGAGTGATAGGGGTACACATTTCCTAAACGAAACAATCAGCATGATGCTTGAAGAATTCCAGGCATACCATTAGAAGAGTACGCCCTATCACCCCCAAGCCAATTGTACAATGGAAGCATTCAATAAGATTATGGTCGACAAATGTTTTTAACGTGAAGAGAAATGATTGGGATGTACACATCCTGACATTTCTATGGGCATACAGGATGACATGCAGGAAGTTGACAGGACAAACCCCTTTCAGATTGGTCTTTGGGATCGAGGCAGTGATGCCTATGGAATATATTTTGTCAATATTGCACATTGCGGATTTGATAGAGATGACGGATCATGAGATCTTGGAAGAACGACTCCCACAGTTGATGGAGTTGGAAGAAGACCAATTTCTTGCAGGATTTCAATAGCAAGTGAAAAAGGAACATGAGAAGGCCTGGCATGATAGGCATATTAAGCTACACACATTTAAGGTGAACGATTCGGTTCCGCTCTATAATAGTAAGTTCATAAATTTTCTGGGTAAATTTCAAATGCACTGGTTGGGATCCTATGTAGTGAAGGAAATAACGGATGGTGGCATGGTTTAGCTCATGATGTTGAATGGTGAATTGTTCTCAGGAAGTAAAAATGGAAGTCGGTTGAAGTTGTATGCAAGGGATCCTACCCCTGAATAATGACTATATCATAGCAAGAGAGTCTTAGCACTCTGGGTAGCTGAAAGGGAGAGAGGAACTATAAACTACACTACCCGAAGAAGAGTATAATGCAATAGGGATGTTGCGTGATGGACGCAAGAGGTACGACAGATGAAGCCACGATAGAAGAAGTTGCATTAGAAGAAGCTGCGACAAATGAAGCTACAACAGATGAAGCTGTGATGGACAAGCTGTGCCACAGGACGTGGTGCCGTGTAGACGGATCCAAAAGTAGCCACTGAAGTCAATGTTCATGATTGGATAGAAAAAATCCCATTAGGAGGAGCATGTAGACGAAATTTATAGTGAAAATATTTGTAGATCTACTGCCAAATATGCATTTATGATCAGAAAATGGAGGGAATGGTCGAATTTGAATTCAAAATCGCCTATAAATCTGGCATGTTGGTCTACCAAAGAACACTTTTCTTTCTGACAGATTGGTATAAGCCCTCTTGTTTTCACTCTATGAATTGACAGACTTGGGAGGAATTCGTTGCAAACCCGACATTTGAGAAACTACCTGAGTATAGCCAGAAGCTTATCCTTGAACAAATGTCTACTCCAGTAAGTTCCAAAGCCGCGGTCTCTCAAGCAGAGACCCCTGAAGTTGTGTCCATGGAAGCTACTCCCTTTGTTCCTACAGTGTCAAGGTTGCCTAGGATGAAGCAATCATCTACTAAGGAGAAACGGAATAATCCACAACCTGTACTGGTGAGGCAAGTCACTGAGGAAGAACCCAATGGAGGGAGGGTCAACAAAAAGAGAGGAAGGACAAGGCAAAGCAGCCGGAGGAGACATTGGATTTAGAAGAAAAATAACTCTATGATGGAGTTGAGGAACTGGACGCTGATGAGGGCGAGCCTATCACAAGGCTCCCAACATATATCCCTCCGTGTAAAGGGAAAGAAAAGATAACCAAGGACCCAGATTTGGGAAAATTCACAGTCTCTACACCACTGTTACCGGAAGAAGTAGTTTTTGAAGGTGCACTCTTAGCACGTATTGTGGTGTTAAAGATGGAGGATTGGGATCTTGCCAACCATGAGAAATTCCCTCACTTGGCCACCAATAAATGCATGACCAATATTTACTATGAAGAGGCTGGGGTCACAAGGTTGGAACCGATGAAATGGGTAAAAGGAGTCGAATAGGCCAGGTTGTTGCATATGTTGTGTGTGCCACACCTCCATCGATCAATTATCAATATTGTCTGTGTGCACCAGTTTCTCATGCTAGTGCATAATGAGTGTTTATGGTTAGGTGAACTGATCCCCATAACAAATATGTTGATCCATCAAATTACGAAGATTCCCTATAAAGGGGCCACCCCGCTAAGGAGTTTGGAGGTAAGAGAAAAGAGAAGGAGTTTGCAAATAGAATGAAAATTGAGTTTGTACTTGTCAAGAAGTCGTGTGGGTACTCCATCCGCTTAATTACCGATCAAGTGGTGCAGTTTTCTGCTTAGATTTTGGGTGAGAAAATGATGAGAAAATGTCACATGAATGAGGCTTTGGCACCTGTAATTTTACTAGCTATGTACTGTGAAAAGGGGGTAAAGTACAACTGGGCATAATATCTTTGCAAGGAATTCCTAGAAAACTACCACGAAGCATAGGAGGAGAGCAAGGAATTTCACTGTGCCTGGCTCCTATTGCTGATTGTACTAGTTGCATGGCAGCTACCATAGGATAGTTAATTCACTCCGCAGGAAGAAGATTTACCAAAGGCAATGAAGTTCACTTTGTTTTGGGTGACGAAGGATCCAGAGAGGATCATGGAGTCAAAAAAATTTAGGATATTGGTCGATATGGACCTCCGCACAGTGATAAGTCAGGAGCCAAGGTTGTCTCCAACCTTGTTCGAGAAGTTGAGGGCGTTCGCGGAATTTAAGGTCAACTTTCACAATGTATCCATCCGCACAAGGCAAGACCCTAAGAAGCTTTGGCACAAGTTACCATACTTAGTTATGGAGGTTGATGTGCAGCAAATCGAGGGACTATGGGCAGCAGAGTGATGGGAGCCCACAGACCTTAGCGCAAGAACTAGCAAAGGAGGAGAGAGATCCTCCACGCAGACAATAATTGAGCAGAAGAAGAAAGAAGCAGAGCAAGTAGCCGCATGAAAGAAGTCTGCTCACAAGAAGAAATACATTGCTGCTAAGGCAACTACTAAAAAAGAGCATGCTAAGAAAGAGCATGCTGAAAAGGAGTGCGTCGACAAAGCAGACACAGTGGAAGTTGAAGCATTGGCTTCCCAGCATATTGAACAGTAGGAGGAGTCTGAGTAGGAAGGAGGTAGGGGTGATGTGTAGAGCACCCCCTTCAGGCTATCCAAGCGACAAAAGGAGACAATTATTAGACCAACGAAAAAGCACAAATCAAATAAGCAAGCATGCATTGACCCAATGGTCCTCATAGAAGGGGACCATGATGAAATTGGGGATAAGGTCAGAGACATGACGACAGAGCTTAGGACTCAATTTGAGCAGCAGTACATGCAGACGTTGAGGAGTGTCTAAAAGGATCTACACGAGTTGTAGATTCAGGAATGCAGAATTTAGGCGAGCATTGGATAAGCGAGCAGGGTTCAAGCGAGCCTGCAATAAGCAATAGTGGGCACCATGGAACCAGAATGGACTCTAGACCTTAGAGTCATTTCCTTTCTAGAAGGAACATTACACATGGAGTCAAAGGAAGACAATGCCCATCTTGGGAGGATCAAATGAGTGGGTATGAATTTAGCCACATTTCCACTTCAGACCCTCCACGTACTGCATTAGGGGGTCTTGGATGAGATTTGGATCAGAGAATAACATGCATTATTGGTGATAAGCGAAGTGAAAATGAACAATGAGAAGATGTTCACCGAGAAGGTTCAGGATCTTAAGGGAAAAGAAGAGCTCAAATAGTGAAGTGAGAGCCTAGAAGCAGCAATTACACAAGCATGTAACTTAGTACTAGAGCTACACATTCTAAAGGATGTAGCTGCGTTAGAAAAGGTTTGAAAATTTTCCACTGCAATGCGACAACCCAAAGAGGAGGTAGCCCAAGTTACTTTTGATTTTCATAGGAAGATATTAGAACTGCAACTAAAACTACAGCTGACTACTCCACTAGAGGTCAGAGAGAAGCACTTCGTAGCCATCAGGGAATATATGGCTACCTTGGATAGTGGAGTAACAAGCTAAAATTCTATCTTTGAACATGAAATGGAGTTATGGAACACATTATAGGAGGACTCTAACTTGCAGAGATTGGGTACATAGGTTAGAAAGGCATAGCAAAAAGTCGATGAGATCAAGGCGACTACGCACATGTTGGCACCAATCTAGCACTTCATGTGCTTATAGGAATCGAAGGTGCTAAAAGCACAGGTTGAGGAGTTGCAGCACAAAGACCAAGTTTTGAAGGCTCAACTTGAACCATGGATAGAGGAATCAAGCCAGGTTACTCTGGCTATCTGTTAGGCCCCTATTCTACTAGTGTAACCCTTATTGTTATTACTACAACCCACTTATTATATTGATGTACCCATGTAGTTCCCATATTGTTACTATTGTGCCCCATAGAAGCCCACTATTGTTATTCTTGTGCCCTTACATTATTATTGTTATGTCGGCTCTGATTATGTTATAACCCCTTAGACTCCTATATATAGAAAGGAGGTCTTTTCATTTGTATCATCCAAGAATTGTTCATTTATGTAATGTAAAGGAGGTTTCCCCCTCGAAGAGGCTAAATTCTAAGGCGTTGATCTATCTATTCTATCTTTTTGTGAGCTGGTTTCATAACATTTGGTATCAGAGTGTTGGATTCTAGGATTTCGCTGCTCCAAACAGGTCATCATGGAATTTTCACTATAATTTTTTTTCTGCGACGTTTCAGAAGTTGCAAAAAAAACCCATTTGAGAAGAAGTCACGTTGAACCTCGGGTCTGAACTTCAGAGATTTTTTCACTATATTTGCAGAGATATGATCTAAGGAAGTTGGTCTTTTTGTAGACTCCTGAATTACATTCCAAACAAGTGACCTAGGGAAAATCGTCATAACTTTCTCTCTGAGCATCAAATTGAAATTTCATAAGAAAGTACAAAAATAGGACGGACTGTGGTTTCTTGTATATTTTTTTTAGAGCCAAAGGTCAAAACAGTGACACGTGGCACTTCATACAAGTTTGCTCTTCTAGAAAGGTCTATAATCAGGTCATCTTGGGAGATTGTGCATAACTCTTCCTTGGAGATTCCAATTTGGATCAGACTGGTGGAATTGGAAAGAGGACACAGAGGGCTACTACAGTTCACAATTTCAAAACTTAAATATCTGAAAGTACAGAGTTACAGTCGTTTCAAGATCTAGCTCCTAAAATCAAGAAAAAGCAAGATGAGGAAGTTTGATGGCAAGGATTCGGTAAATTGGATACTTCAGATGGAGCAATATTTTGATCTACATGGTGTACCACTATTACAAAAGGTATGTATTGCATCTTCATATTTAGAACCGGATCAATTTTTATGGTATGAAGGGCTTTGTTCTCGTAAACAGCTTGTTACATGGTCAATTTTCACGGAGGAGCAACACCTTCTTTAGAGCAACACCACACAAACACAAAGAGCAACACCACAACAATTGGAAAGAGTAAAAGGGATTTGTGACATATTGGAAAGAAAAATTATGGAAACCAGGAAGCATACCCCTCACAACTATAAAGATGGAAGTGTTGTTTCTCCTAGCCTTCCACAACCTACAAGGGTTACACCACAACAATTGGAAGAAAAAAGAGAAAAAGGGCTTTGTTACAATTGTGATAGTAAATGCACTAAAGGTCATAAGTGTGCTGAGAAGAAATTATTTTACATAGAATATGAAGAGGAGGAAGAAAAGGATCAAGAAACATCAAAAGAAGAAGATATACGCCAGGACCCCACCCTAGAGAAAGAAGAAATGAATCAGACGATATCTTGTAAAGCATTGGCAGGAATTACCACTCCTCAAACTCTCAAGATAAAAGGACATATCAAGAAGAAAAAGGTGCAAGAAGTGAAAGATCACATCGAGAAAGAAGAAATGAATCCAACCATATCTTGTAATTCATTGGTTGAAATTACCACTCCTCAAACTATCAAGATAGAAGGACATATCAAGAAGAAAAATGTTCAAGAAGTGAAAGATCACATCGAGCATCAAGAAATGAATCCGACCATATCTTGTAAAGGATTGGAAGAAATTACCACTCCTCAAACTCTAGAGATAGAAGGACATATCAAGAAGAAAAAGGTTCAAGAAGTGAAAGATCACATCGAGCATCAACAAGTTCTCCAACTTTTAAAGGAAAACACCACTTCGGTGCAAAATCAAATGGAACAACAGGTAGATCAACATTGTAGTGAAAAATGTTTTGATGTAGGTGATTGGGTATTTTTACTGCTACATCTCAAGCAAGCTATTTATGAGAAGGAAATGTTGGCAATACTACATGCACTTAAAAAATGGCGACCTTACCGAATGGGAATACTCTTCAAGGATGAGGATGTGGAAGCATTGTTTTGTGCTATTTCTATTATCCAACTAGATTGGATAAACGAAGCAAGGGATGATTGGAAGAAGGACGAATAAGTATGTCCACTTATTCAAAAGTTGCAAAAGATCCCAATTCAAACAATATTGCCAGAAATTGAAGAGGAAGGAAAAATCATATTGGAACTTGGAGCAGTCACAGAAACAAGAACCCGATAGCTATGAAATCAATCAATTTCAGAGTATCTCATCAAGTGGAAGAACTTACTCGCTGAAGATTCCACATGGGAGGACAAGAATTTTATACAGAAGCATCAAGAACTACTCAAGCATTGAGGAGAACACTCTTTGAAGGAGAGGGGCATGTTAGGCCCCTATACTACTAGTGTAACCCTTATTGTTATTAGCACAACCCACTTATTATATTGATGTGCCCATGTAGTGCCCATATTGTTACTATTGTGCCCCATAGAAGCCCACTATTGTTATTCTTGTGCCCTTACATTATTATTGTTATGTTGGCTTTGATTATGTTATGACCCCTTAGACTCCTATATATAGAAATGAGGTCTTTTCATTTGTATCATCCAAGAATTGTTCATTTATGTAATGTAAAGGAGGTTGCCTCCTCGAAGAGGCTAAATTCTAAGGTGTTGATCTATCTATTCTATCTTTTTGTGAGCTGGTTTCATAACACTATCCAAGAGAAATTGAAGACGTTCCAATAGACACAAAGGACCATGTGCCTCATGATGGAGTGGCCAACTATAGAGAAGCTGGTTGAAGAACTGAATAAGGTTTCCATACAGAGTATTGAGAACCTTGAAGTATTGAAGATGGAGTTCAGAGAACTCCACCACAAAGTGGAGAAGCCAACCGAGTAAGTTGATGGAGAGTCACCATATTTGTGTTAAGGGCCTGTTGGGATAAGGTTCCCAGGGTCAATTTTTGACAGTTTTGTAATAGTTTTTTTAAAATAATGTAAAGTCTATGTGAAATAAGGAAGTAGAGTGCAAAGCTAAGTAAGAGTCAAAGGGGCATTAGTCCCTTGTATGGGTAGGTGATAGGTCGGTTTTGAGGTTCATCCATGGTCCGTGGCCCATGGTATTGTAATGAAAAGGCTATATTTAGATGAGTCGTAGCAAGTCTAAGAGAATAACTTTTGATAGAGAATCATTGTAAGGGAAAGGTGCTAAGGCAGGAAAGGTATTTTTCCTGTACTTAGGCGAAAGGGGAAGGCTCCTACATTTGAATACATGGAGACCTTGGCAAGTCCATAGCTAAGTGCACAGGCCCTTGTAGCTGACTGCACGAAGACCTTGGCAAGTCTGCAACTGAGTACGCGAGCCACTGCAACTAAGTGTGTAGGGACAAGTAGTTTGTATCTGAATGTTATATCTTAATAAAGGCTAGTTTTGAGTAATTTTATGCATGTGTGCCTTGTTTAAGTTTATGCATCTTCGCTCTGTGATCTGTTTTATATGACTTAATGCTTTATTTCTATGTGGAAAGAATAGATCTATAATATTTATACATAATCAGTATAGTTAACCCCCTTCGCGGAGATCTGAAGGTCATTTCAATAGGGTATAAATAGTTGAAAGTCGTAAGGAATAGGTATGCGTGAAGGAAAATCTAAGGTATATGAACTTCAGGAAAACCATCACATAGACCTTTAGATGCAGAAATATAGTTCTATCATCCCCTAGTACTGCTTCTAGTGAGACTATAACTTGTGCTATGTAGGTTGTTGTTGAAATAGACAACAATTAGGGTTTTTTTGGTTGGTGCGAATAACTTTGAACCTGGGTCAGGCCCCTTTAAGCCAACATGATTCATTATTTCA
The DNA here is from genome assembly GCA_031772625.1 of Pinus tabuliformis. Classification (NCBI taxonomy): domain Eukaryota; kingdom Viridiplantae; phylum Streptophyta; class Pinopsida; order Pinales; family Pinaceae; genus Pinus; species Pinus tabuliformis. The sequence continues at coordinate 809,258,632 of CM062804.1, read as the reverse complement.
GTTTTCATATACTTGTCAAGTAATTGAAGCACTTCATCTGTTGCTGATGGCTATGTCAAGCCTTCATGATCCTGACAATCCTTTTAAATATGATCATATTCAATTTACTTTACAATATTCTCTCCTTGATTCCTTGACATTAATTGAAAATTCATTCTCTCAAAGATTTTAGAAGAGGATTATTTTGGATTTCATGATCGAACCTTTGATTGTCTAGAATCATCTTACTTAGAAATCTTTGTTTCTAATAATAATTTTTTGATATTTCAGGATGATTTCTAAGGATGATAACATGGATAAAGGTAAATTACAAGAATCTTTCAAGGTTTTTATGACATTTGTTCTGATAGAAAAGGTAAGGCTATAGGGTGGTTAAGATTAGTTGCTATGGTACATCTTTCTACCTTTAGAAAAGGTCTTTTATATTTTGTGCAAATTTATTCATGATCATATTTTTATTTTGGAACATTTCTTTATGTTTTTTTTTAATCACTCACATATTTGTACTTGCAATTTGGGAGAAGCTTCTATGGCTACATTGGAAAATTCACTATAATTAACCCTAACCTTGTAGCTGGGTAGATTATGAGTAGGCCTAGTTGCATTTTAGCTTTTCTTGTTCCATTGCATTGAACCTACATTTTTCTTCTCATCTAGTCCTTGCATTTGTTTGTTTTATTTCTTTTGCCTTGCATATTGCTTTTCATTTCAATTTTATTTCTTCTCTTGTTTTCTTTTCTTTTCATATCTTTTCTTTCATGTTTTGTTAATAATACCATGCATGAAAACTTCTCTTGTTGGCTCAAGAAAAAAATGCAGCAAAATTTTGAAAAGGAAATTATAATGAAGAGCAAATCTTGGGTAATATGCCTTCTTCTTCTTTGTTTGGGCCTACACATATTTTAAGTTCAATGATGTCTATATGGAAAATAAGATCCATTTAAACGAAAGTCCATAAGAAGAACCATGATACCCATATATATTTTAGGATCTTCACTCCTTGACACAGTGTTGTAATTGAATGGTGTTTTTCTTGTCGATCCAATCGAGTAGAGAAGGGAAAGGAGAAAACTAAGGGCGAGAATATTAATTTCAGAGGTGTATTATAGTCTCTGAAGGAAGACCTCTCTTGCTCTCAATAATTCGGGATCCCTCTTCCACCTTGATGATGTGAACGTCGATAAAATGTCAATGAGAATATTGAAAATAAAATAAAGGGTGAAAGAAGATAAAGGTTTATTGTGTAGATAGGTGAAGCAAGTAAATTCGCCACGGTATTGAACAGGCTTACTAGAAGTGGAGAAAATCCATAGATGGAACTAAAAATTTTATTATCTTAAACTCGTGAATATATAGTGCCCTTCTCCCATATTGAAACAATTTAGGTAATCTACATGGTGATTGAATAATACTTGAAAAAATAAGAATATATTCTCAGAGGTAGACCTAAGTAGTGAAGTTGGAGTTCTTCTAATGTGTCACCAAGTGTTTTTGTTGTGACAAACACCCTCCAAAATGTTTCTTACACTTGAATTTTGGAGCCTACTTATCATCTCATGCTTTGTCACCTTAGTTGTTCTTAGTCACTTCGTGATTGGTTTCTTATGAGATTCTAACTATCGAGGTCACTTGCCTACACATGCTTAGCCTTTGATGAGTTCATAACCACACCTTTTCTAGTAAGCTTGGAATTTATTTCCCACCTTTACAAAGAGGCATTGAGCAATTCTCTAAAAAAGTGCATTACACAGTCCCTAGAAGTAGTGCGTTATGCAGTCCCTAAGAACAATGCCTACATAGTCTTTAGAGATAGTACACTGGAAAGTATATGTCGATAGTTAGTGTTAAATATCACTTGATAGTATTTCTCTCACTATTGATTGCATTGTATCTTCATTTTAGGGAATTTATGAGCTGTTTCTTTTGCGCACCTTTACTTTCAGAAGTGTCACTTTCTCTTTCGTGAATTTTGTTTCACTTCCTTTCACTTTAACAAGTGTTTCTTTTTCTTTTTCTTCACTTTGGCATGTTTCTCTTTCACTTTTTCTAGCTTTCAAAAGTTTCATTTTCACTTCTTCTGACTGTCGCAATTGTCACTTTAATTCTTCATACTTCTGCATGCATTTCACTTTAGCACACCACTAGAGACCAATCTAGCACATTTTTCTGCATTATCTGATCATATATATCATAATAATATGCACTAGATACTCTCCCATAGCTCATCGCACTTTCTAGTTGCAGTCAACACTCTTGTCGTAACTTGTAATATAAGTGTTTCAAAGTGAAATTTCAACTGTCGCACTTAGAAATAAGTGTCTCTTTGCTTTAATTTCAAGGTATGCATGTGGATTTTGAGTTTTTTGTATCCTTTTGGAATGTAGTGATGTTATCTAAGTGTGATATCACTGCTTTAGGACTTGTTTGCATGAATTGTTCTCTCTTGTCTTATTGATCCAACGCTTAGCCATTTGTGAGCTTACATTGTCTTTGCAACTTGCTTAACATTTGACCAATATTTCTACCCCTTAGAACTACACACTACGTAGACCTAATCTATAGTGAAGCACCTTGTGCTTCTTGAAACTATGCACTATGTAATCCTAGAGGACAATGTCCCTCCACCAACACACTGAGCAACCTTCAAGATTTGGCTACCTAACCTTGATAACTACACAATCCATGTTCTCTCTTGACCTAGATTGTGCATTGAGAAATTTTTTTGGGTAGTGAGGCCTCTTTATTTCACTAACTTTCCCAACTGCACAGTTTCTTGAGCCTTCCCTTCGGTTATTGCGCATTGCGCAGTTTTGGTGAGAAAACCTAACTCCTTGTCTCTCTGAGGTGCTAAAATTTGTATTTATATTCATCAAGTGGTCCTCCCACTATGAATTATGTAGTCCCAATGATCAACGGATCACTTCTAGGTCACTGAATTCCTCAACTATGATATTCACTGAGTCTGTCTTTCAATCACTGTGGATTGCATAGTTACAATGACCATTCATGCTCCTCATAATGACTAAGATCCATCACTGCAAAATCCTTTTTCATGCCTTGCTCCATACTATGCATTACACAGTTCTAGTGAATAGGGAGGCATTCCCTTAGTCCATGTGATGCCCAACTATGCAATCTTTGTCTCTTCCTTCAAGGGCATTCCTCACTACACATCATCATTCAACATGCTTAGTACCTTGCCTCCTAGACTCCCTCACTACACAGAAGACTTATCATTCCCTCTTGTACTATGGACTTCACATTTCCAGTCAGTAGAGAGGAATCCCTATGTTTTTATAACCCTCAATTGCGTAATTCCCAACCTCCTACTCTCAAAACCCCTACGTGTTGCCTCATCTCAACCAACATATTCCATGATTAAGAAGAGGAAGAATATGTGGTTTTGGAATTATGTTGGCTTGTCATCAATGGTCTCCATCTATAGGTATTATCATTACAACATGATAGGGTAATTCTTAAGAGAGCCCATCAAGGAGAGGATAAAAGAGAGAACTTGTGTAGAAGGAACAAACGAAGAACCATCATGAAGAAGCCTTAGACCACTAGAGAATGGTGGCATTTCATGTTGACTTGGAAGATTTTGATATTCATCATCATTCTTTGGAGGATGAATATAAATAACAAGAAAATATTGATCGTGAAGAAGTCAAAGTCATAGTAGAAAAGAGAAGAGTTTGGCCCAACACCCCTGAACTTAACTCGAATGTGGATTCTAGCAATATTACAAAAGCTAGTCGACAAGAGAGAGTTTAATTGTTTAACCTCATTATGTTGACTCAAAATATTCTCAGAATGCCCTTTAAACATTTTATAAAGAGTAAATAGTTGCATTTATATTTTTTTCTAAATTTGATAAATTTATGTATATATGTTATATTCTAATATATATATATATATATATATATATAATAAATTCTCTTTTATTTTTATATTTTCTAATTTTATTTTATATTTTAAATAATATTAATATATAATTACACTGAAAGTGTTCCCCTTTTGAAAATATTCATGCTAGGCATTCTCTAACTTTTTCATCTTTATTTGACGTTTGTGTGTCTGTTAACCAAAAAAAAAGACAAAATAAAAATTACGCATTTTATTGTAAAATTGATCATTTTTCAAAATAAAATTTTCTTAGATATAAATGAATGTTATAAATAATAATGAGGAACTTATAATGGAGAAACTTATTAGAATTGGAATAATCTATCCCCAGGAAATTGGTGGGTGGGAAGCTGCCGATCCTAATTTTTTAAATTTATTAAAAGTAATGAACTAATTTTCTAAATAAAATTCAATTATATATAAATGTATGTTATAAATAATAATGAGGAACTTATTAAATTTGGAATAATCTCAAATCCCTAGGAAATTGGTGGGTGGGGAACCCAGTGGCATGAATCTAATTTTCTAAATTTATTAAAAGTCAATGCAACCTAACAAAATTTGTAATACACTACAACTCTTGATAAGAATACATATATCCATTTGCATATATGATCGAAATAACACATAAGATCTTAACACCAATCAACATACAAAGATACACCTACCCACCTAAAGGTGAAACAAAAACTAAAAAAAACATAAAAAAAAAATCAACCCCAAATTCATAAATGCAATAGTTGGATATTTCTTGGTTTTAATATTATGCTAACCAAGATCAAGGGCAACCATGCATATTTCTTTGTTTTGGTTTTAACCAATTATGAATTCTTATCAATAATTATTAAGTGAATGGTAAGAATATAACCTCCATCAAATATTCTAGAATTTTCATAGTAGTATACACAAAATCAATGATTAGGATTTATTTCCAAAGTGGTTATGTATTTTTTATACTTTTAATTAAATTAATTAATTAAAAAACAAATTATATGAACAATTGCCATATGAAATAAGTTATGGTTTTTTTGGGCATGTAGTATTGGTAAGCCATAGTAATGGCCCATGATATTATAACAAAACTTATTTACAAATTAAGAATCTCGACGATAAAGTAGGGATAAATATATTTAATTAGTTTTTAATATCTAAATTAAAATTAAGTTTGTTATTTATTTATTTTAATGTTTTTTGAAAAAGAATAATAATAATGATGATGATAATTTAATTTTAAGATTATGGCTAAATTAGATATTAAATTGATATATTAAAAAAAAAAAATTAATTGTTTAAAGTTTCTAAAGGTATATATATTTTAATCCTCTTTGAACTTGAACCTATAACATTTTACCAAATAAACACTTACTCTTAGCCATTGTTATATATATATAATTTCTCTCTTTTACATGCATATTGTGTTAATATGAAATTCAGATTTATAATTTCTCAATTCCATATACAAAACAAATATATGTAAAATAAACAATTCAATAATGTGAAAATTTTCCAAACTATAAATGCATATCATATACTTAGTAGGTACTCTTTCAAATCAAGAGTGATGAATGTTTACTTATTGTTTCAAATTAAAAATGGGAAAATATTTACTCACTATTTATTAAAGAGAAGTAAAGCATAATAACAAAATTATTAACAATGTTAACATTTTAGTGATGGGAAAATTATCACATCAATTAAATAACTCACTTTTTTTTTTGGTAAGTAAGCACCCACGGGGGATTTGAACTAATGAACTATCGCAATGAGTGCCTTAACAATGCACCCATTCACCATCAATCCAAAGCCCCGTGGCATTAAATAACTCACTTTCATTTAATTATTTTTATTTAAAAACATATATTATCATTATTTTATTTTTTAAATATAATTACTTTTTAAATTATCTATAAAAAATTCCAATTAATCAAATTCACTTTTAGTTAGCATTATTTAAAAACAATCACATTTAAATCTTTATATTAATAAAAACTCGATAATCTTACTTTTTACAATTATATTACACATTTAAATTACTAAGAAATAAGAAATAAATATACATCACTATAATATGACATTGAAAATAAAATATAAATAAGCAAAAGTCATAAAAACTTTTACAAGAAAATAGTTCTTATTTTATTAAAATATAATGAATTATCTTCATCTTGGAATTAGAATAGGTGCAAGGGTTTTACATAGGTTGATTCTAATACGTGTAATGTGCAGTCGAATATTTACTTATATATGATGAATAAAAACTAAATATATTCATTTTTAGGATGTGGTTATGGAGCTTCATGTTAAAAATTTGTGATGCCTATGATGTAGTGAGGAATGAACACCTTAAATTAAATTTGATTTAAACAAGGCATGGCGTTTTACACTCTTCTTAATGCTAGCATATTAATAAATATGATAATATTTACATTAAACTATGTATTTTTAAATATTTCCTTTAGGTGTTTAAGGTATTTTTTTAGGTAAAATGATATAAAATGTTTAATTGAAAAATTAAATGAGCTTAATTTTGATTTTTTTCAACCAATTTACAGCTAGATCATAACCTAACCAATTTTTTTATATAACATAAAATATCTACATTTTTTGTCAAGTTCATATAGAAATTCCCACTTTGGGGATTCTTAAGATAACTCCCACATAAAATTGCTTTAACTGATTATGATAAAGTCTCACCTTAAATCATGTTCAACCTGATAGTATTTTTTTGTTTAGGAATGGTCATCTTTGACATAAAGACAACTTCTTAACTACGATTAACTTACATGGTAACTCGTTATTTTGGGACCTATGCAAAGGCAACCGTAATTAGTTCTAGAAATATGAGAAAGAAAGAAAGAAAATTTTAACGTCCACAAAGCTAAATATATCCTATGGGACCTCTTTTAGAGTGCAAAACTTGAAAAAAACCTACAAACTTGAAGAGATTTAAAACTCTTCAAAATGGATCTATATTGGTTCTATATATGCATATAGCATGTGTAACGTTTTATTTTTAAAACTGTAGTTTTGAATGCATAGATGGATACAACGCCTTGAAAGTTTACTTGGGCACTTGGATTGTGTAAACTACATCACATATATTTGCAATTCCAACAAATATTTGCTAGAAAAAAAATAAATTTAAATTTAAAATGAATTAATGGCTCTATGAAAATGGCTCCAAATTAATTTAAAATTTTTAAAAGGAGATAGCTAAAATTCTAAAACAAACCCCCTTCTTTATGTTGATTGCAGAATATCATGGAATCTGAAGGTCACTCCAGTGAAAGACGCTCTTTATTTAATCTCATTATCGACACATACTGACTTTAGTCCCATGAGGACCTATGGTAATTTTTCACCTCGTAGTTCAAACAACATCTGTCAAAGGTCACTCTAGTGAAATACACTCTTTATTTAATTTCATTATCGACACATAATGAGTTTAGTCCCACGAGGGCCTATGGTAATGTTTCTCCTCGTGGTTCATGTAACATCTGTGAGACAGACATCGTCACAATGTAAGACTATTGCAAACCTAAACACATTTCCTCCTACTCCATCTTCCACCCTTTAGCTAGTTATCTTTCCTTTGATGCAAATATCTTTGTACCTTGAGGGGAAATTGCTAGTAACTATTTAATTTTTCAAAATAAAAATATTAAAAAAATCTTAATCTAATTTTTATTTTTTTTTATTATATAAATTTATCTTTATAATAAAAATAAAAGTAATATATAATAATTATTTTATTTTTAAAACTAAAAATATTAAAAATTCAACATCCTAAAAATTAGACAATTTTTTTCGTGGTTAATTGAAAATTAAGACGCTTTGTTTGTGATTAATTGAAAATTCTATGTGCTCTTTTTTTTAATAATTCAATTAAGGATTCTAATATTATTTCCCCAAGGAGGTATGAAAAAAAGAAACCATTGCAATGTAGGAAAATATTGAACAAATATTTTGATTTTTAAGAGTATCACCATTCAAAATTATTATTATATATGTATGGTATAAAGTTTTGTTTTGAATGAATATTAGTTTGTTTTTATCAAAAATTTATGATACTTATTCATAGTTTAATATTAGGAATTCAATTGTTATTAATTTGATTATTATTGAAATTTATTTATTTGTACGGTGATTGGTTCAACCTCATTATGGATTGTTTAATAACTTCCATTTCTATTAGTTACTAATTTTTTTACTTTAGTTTTATTTATTTTTTTATCTTTTCTTTATTTATTTTTTATTATTTCTATTTTCATGAATTATAATTTTCTCACAATATTTTCAATTTAAAATGACTTATTATTATATTATAAACATATTTTAATAAATTTAATTATAGACAATTATATATATTAATAAAAATAACACACATAAATGTATTATAATATAAAAAATATTAGTTAATCATATTTCTTAATTTTTTGTGATGGCATTCAACAATATAATATTTTATTAGTTGTTTTATTTTTGTGATGAAATTTTTGTTTTTTTTGTTTGTTTCATTAAGCTATATTTAAACTAAGTCATAAATACTGACTACTATGTAACCCTGATTAAAATATACTAATTATAAATTTAAAAAATTAAACAAAAATTAACATTTATAAATGTTGAAAAATTACATCCAATTAATAAATATAGAGCCTAGAGATTACTTATATGAAATATTGCAATACAAAAGATACACGGTGTAATAAAGAAGTATGTGAATGAAAAGGTACACCAGATATGGTAATTTGAAATATGATTTTTATTTACAAATGTCCTCTCGATTATTTTTTAATATACAAGAGATCTGTCGCTCTTCTCTTTATTTGTCGGAGGCAAAGAATAAAAGTAAAGAATCGACTCTACACAGATACTTTACTTCCAGACCTAGATGTTCTTACTGTCATGTATTTTCGTACAGTTAACGCTGTGGATACCACGACCACTGCAGAAGCTATCTTGACCCTGCGCTGAGAAAATATTGAACTACAGGAAGAAAGATTTTGAATTCGCTTTTCTTGAAATTCTAAGCCGGGAAGCCGAATTTTTTCCTGAAGTTCCGCCCGCCAAATCTCTCCATTCTGTGCATTCTCCCTTCCACCATCACCCATTCCTCCCCACGACGTTCTTAACTAATAATGAGATTTTCCATTTATTAATACGCACTCGCACATTTTCAGTTGTAAAACTTGTACAAAGAAAATTCATGAATTTAATCATTTCTAAAACTCTACAATCAGCTTAGATTCTATCTAATCTTAAGAAGATGAGAAGCCAAATGAAATTATAAGAATGCATTTTTCGTAACCAACTAAAACATGACAATAATTGGAAGCCTAATTGGATGGGTTAACATAATGATGAGAAAAAAGTATGTGTTTGTGATGTGAGCTATGAAACTCCCGTCCTAGATTAAGTAGCATGGATGCTAGAAATGCAAAGGGTGGTATGGATGAGGAAACCCTTGATGCTAGAAATGCAAAGGGTGGTATGGATGAGGCAACCCTTGAGAGAGAGTGGAAAGCTACTGGCCAACAATAAACAAATGCATGTAGAATGGGGTGAAAAAACTATTTTTTAATGTAATGGACGTAGAGGGAGTGCCTAACATGCTAGTTTAAATGAAGGGATGAGATAATGTCCCTATTACAGTGAAGGGACCTGCAGAAAGTGAAGGTACTAATGATAAAACCACTTAATTGAAGTAAATAGAATCAATAACAACAATATTAACCATAAATAATTTCTATAATGAAATTACAAGAAAAAGGGTTCCAAAGAGTTACTAAGTATGGTAGTGTGAATCATGTCACCAATGTGTGCGATAGAAGGTTAGGTGTTATTGGGCGAATAGGTGTACCGGGGGGTTTCACTAGAGGATAAATACCATACCAAGTGGGTTCATATTGGGAGATATATATTGAGGAAAAAATGACAATATATTGGGGGATATACAGGTGGTAAGGGGATTTTATATTGGCAGAAATAAAAATGGAGCTCAAAGTTAACGAAAAAATATAAAGAGGTATAAAAAATGTTGATGAAAAAATTGATACTTACAATATCTATTGAAAGTATGGTTTTTTTAAATTGGGAAGGTTTATTGGGTTCATATTGGTAGGCAGTTAAATAATGTGATTTTTAAAGGTATTTTCTAATATGTAGGCAAATTAGGGGTATTGTTTAGTATGTCATGAATGCGCGTGATATGTCAGGGTTTCATGGAGTGAAGCCCCCATGAGGTGCACAAACTATTTGATTCTATGGGTATGTAACAATTGAAGTTGGGTCCTTAGAGGAAGTACAAATATTGACATTGAAGAGAAATGAAAGGAAATTTATGGATATTGTGCTTGTTAAGATAGGTGAAATAACTCCTAAACTTGAATTTTATATTGGTGTGAATAGACTTCTATAACATTGCAAAGTGGCCTTTCATCTTCTAAGGGCGGTTCCTATTTTGTATTCATATTTCCCCTATTTATAGATTTACAAAATATACAAAAAATACAAAAGTATTAGGTGTATAAAATTTCCCCCTTTAATCCAAAGCGGTGTTAGTGAGCCCAAACGTCATTTTGAAATTTTCAAAATTTTCTCTTCCAAATACTTTGCTGATATGTTTGCAATTTTCTCATTTGTGGAAGAATGTCATAAATGAAAAGTCTTGGTCTCTACATGATATTGAATAAAATGATACTTTGTGTTGATATATTTAGTTCAATCATGGAATTTTTTATTCTAGAATAGAAGCATTTCCAATTAGAAGGGGAGTAGAGTTCACTTATTTCTCCTGCAAGTCTTCAAGAACTTTCCTAAGCCACACAATCTCCATTGTTTCTTTAATAGCTACCACATATTCTACCTCAATCATGGAATCTGCTAAAATTGATTGTTTTCATGACCTCTAGGAGACAACTCTTAATCCAAGACACATAAGATAACATGAATTACACACCATTTTCTTTGTCTCCATCAAAATCTGAATGAGAATATCCAATCAATATGGAGTTATCCACCTGTGAATATTTGATTCTAAAATCTTGAGTTCCTTTCAAGTACTTTAGAACTCTTTTTGTGATATACCAATGTCCTTCACAAGGATTTTGCATTAATATGGCAAAAATTCTGATAACAAATGAAATATTTGGTCTGGTAGTGGTGAGGTAGGTAAGTCTTCCTAGAAGTTATCTATACCTAGTTGCATCCTCAAATTCATTCCCTTCTTTTGAGGTGATCTTGAGATTTTATTCCATTGGAGTGGATAAAGGATTGCATTTAGCCATGCCAAACTTGTTCAATAGTTCTCCAATGTACTTTTGAAAGAGGAATATATACATTGGATGTTGAGTCACTTTAATTCCCATGTAGTAGTGAAGATGTCCAAAGTATTTCTTCTCAAAATGTTTCTTCAACTCTTTCTTGATGGATGAAATATAGTTTTCATTTATCCCTTCTATCAATAGATTATCTATATATACTTGTTGTAGCAGCTACTACCATGCTCCAAAATTTTGCCTTATCTTCATTTTAGGGCCTCCCTACTGACCATCCTTAGCAGCATGTCTTGCACTACCTAGGTACTTAGGCTTTCAGTTTATTTTATTTAGCTTATTAGCTTGTGTTCACTAACTTATTTTCCTTTCACCTGCAAGCTGACCTCCCATAACTTGGTCTTCAACCGATTCTTGTGCTGACTTGGAGAACTACACAACATTGGAGGGCAACCAGCCTTGCTCTCCGGAATTGGACAGTGCATCCTGGTAGCCAGCACTACTCTCCAGAATTATGAAGAATAGGCAAGCTACCTTCCCGAAGAAAATTGCATAGAGTAGCCCATCACTGGGCTTGCTCTTAGAATTTGCGCAATTCTGCTGGCATCCTTGGCTTCAATATAGAAATTGTGTAGAGCTTAAGGGGTAGCCGAAGCCACTCAGCCCAGAAACTACGCAGAAGTCATCCCAAGCCTTGTTGTCTATTGCATGTCCTCACAGGTTGATCGGTTCCCTCAAGGACTGTGCAATGTTGCCTTGCAATTTTTCCTGAAAAAATTAAAAAAATAAAAAATCCCTAGATTTTAGGGATCTATTTTCAGCAATTGGTGGTTACATGCAAAAGTAATTTTAGAAACCTCCCGACAAGTGTCGCTATTTCCTAGAATTATGGCATGCGTGTCATAAACATCGATTATGTCAAAACTATTTATTCGATGCTTCAAAGCTCATTCTTCACTTCGATCTTGGATCTTTGGCATTCCCAACGCATCTAGGAACCTTCGGCACACTCAACACAACTTTTTCCAAATAAGTCTACTTTTCATGTCTTTTGCTACTTTTCTGTTGCTTTTTACATTTCGGTTTGTGTGAATGCTCTTTGCTTGGTGTATTGAACGCTTGTTGTCGTTTCAATGCATGTTAGCTTGTAGAAGCATCGTTTCGAGTTTTTCATTGCGTTTCCTTGTTGTCACATGCATGACATTGTTTATGCACCAAGAATAGTTATTGTGGTGACTCGCTTCACACACTTACGTTTTTTCCCATCTTACTAAATCTTGCACTAACTATAATTGCATGCATGTTCATTCACTCATGTTTGCACCATCTCTGCACATGGATTCAGTCCTTACTATTTTCAGTCGCCCGTTAGCAGGTCTGAGCTGCCTTGGCCTGAACCTCGCCTTGACTAGCTTGTACTGTGTATTTCTAGGATGGAAGGCCTTGCCTTGCTCCCAGGAATTGGGTAGAGCCTACCTCACACTAGCCTCCTAGGGTGTACTCTACGCAATTCTGAGAGGCATTGCCTCAGTTGGCCCCAGGGATTACGCAATGCAATTTCCCGGGTTGTAGTCATGCTGACTGAAATTGTGTATTGCGCAGTTCTAGTCCTCGACAGAACAAGATGGATTTTTCTCTGCACAGTTTCAGTAGTCATTTAGCTCACTAGTAGCCTAGACTATGCCCTGCACAGTTCTAGCAGCCAGTCTCCTAGCCTCTCCCAAAGAAACTTGCGCAAATTTCCCAGTCAGTCGCCTAGGTGTGTTGCATGTTAGTGCTCAAGTTGCTTTTGGTTTTAAACTAACAATTTTCTTGCCATGAGTGTTTCTATGTCTCCAGGTATCACAGATGTTCATCAGTCTCTCAACAGTACAAGTATAATGGCTTTCAAGAGAGCAGGGTGAAAGGACACGATTGAGAGTGCAACTGGAGATATGGTCAAGAAAATGTCTATGAGCTTTCCCATCTATGAAGATACTAAGTTGTTCATAGACAAGGAGATCAAGATGAAATGGTAGGAAATCAATGACATATTTTGAGGCACCTTTGAAGAGAATATGGAGGACCGCAGAGTTTATGTCAACATACACAAGTCTCGCTTGTACCCGGTTGCATGCAAGTTTACAGCATTTCCATGAGCTGACATGATCCACTGGATTGTCTCGCATATTGATCTAGAGAGAATGGTACTCAGTAGTGTCAGTGGACTAGAACTTGATACCTTTAGGGCAGAGAACTTTCAGGAGATATATCACTTTCCACAATCGGTGAACAAAATGGATACGCTCTTCACCCATCCCAGCAGTAGTGCCAACTCAAGAGGCATCTTGAAGAGCTGGGTGAGAGAGTCGTCTAAGTTCAGGACAACATCCAACAAAGTATACAAGACAAAAACACTATGGAAGGCTTATCAATTCTTGGTCATGTTCACATGCCGCTTGTATGGCCAAGAGAGTATAAAGACCTTCTCGCAAAGTTGGGTGATCGCATTGGATCAGCTGGCGAACGAAGGAAGACTTTTAAATTGGTCTGACATGATGGCTCTCCAGCTAAAGGGGCAAGTAAAAAATGCCTGACATCTGCCCAAAGGTTAGCGAGAAAATCTCTTCATGTCTTCTTACATGCTTGATGCAATCTGTGCCCGTCAGTAGTTCCATGGCTTGGGTTGGGCATGGGCACCTTCAGAAACATCTGTGCATATCTATTGTAGGTTGTTCTTTGAGTGAAACTTTCATGGAGTTATACTACAACTATCAGACCACTTCGTCACCCCTATGTACAGGTTAATCTTTGAGTAGGATCCGCCTTGCATGTCATAGGCAACGACGGAGGCACTAGTTAACGTAGTAGATTGTTATGCCTCACCCCTTGCCACCTTCATCCGTATGTACAATGCGAAGAAGGCTTTGCATGTGTTATCGAAGTTTTCCATGGATAAGCTAGTCATGCAAGAGGTTGCATACCACATCTCAACAGCGTTGTGAGCGAGACTGTGTAGGAAGAAGAAGGTACCTTGTCTCTCTCTTCCTTTGCGGATCAGGTTGTATGAGATCCAGAGTCTCAAGCATGTTGAGGTCGAGATGGAGGAATTCAAGAGGTTCACCTTTGGCACCAGAAGTTTCAATCCATATGACCTACATCACTTAGTGGAGGACCACTGTGTGAGAGTGTATCATCCTTGGATCCATGGGGCATGTCATTGGCCTGAGGAAGACCCATGGAGATATTTCTACAACTCCTCAAGGCTCAATGAACCAGTCAAAGTGGTTATAGAATGGTTAGCAGTGCACAAGGTAGCACCATCTCAGAGAGTAGCAACATCAGTAGCAGCAGAGGGAAACAAAATTGTGCATGAAAAAGTCAAGAGGAAGGTTTCCAAGAGTGCAAAGGCAAAGAAAAGTTGCAAGTTCAAGGAAGATCCACTTGTATTAAAAGCAGCTTTGGAGATTGAAGCAAAGAAGCAACAATGTAATAGAAGGATTGCACAAAGACAGAGGGAGAAGTAGAAACTGGAGGAGGTAGAGAAGAAGTTGTAGGAGGTGAACAAACAACTAAGGGAAGAACAAGAGCTCTATAGAAAAGATAAGGAAGCGAAACAGGAATAGGAAGAATAGGAAGCTAAGTGTGCATACATAGATGAAACTGTGCAAATACATGTTATTGACTCATCAGAATAGTTGGAAGATAGCAAACATGATGAACAGTCGTAGGAGCAGGACTTTGCTCAAGAGATTGAATAGATGTTGGAGTAGATGGATAAAGATGTGGTTCAACCATAGCAGGATCAAGATACATATTTCATGCCTAAAGGCCCAGAGGTCACTCCACCAGCTTCACCAGATCTGAGAACAAAGCAAATACCAAGTGATCAAGGAGACATTGAAATTCTTCAAGACAATTGAGAAGCAAATATGCACAACATATCCTTTGACAAGTCATAGCAAAGAGTTGTTCAATCCCGTAGAGTGCCTTCTCCAGATGTCCATGCATCTCCTACACATTTTCAAGAACAAGTGATTGTGTCTGATGTCTGCAGACATCCAGCTGCATTATCCGATGCTACAAAGACATATGCCAAAGCCACCAGCTCAAGTGTGAGATTCTTGATAGCTGAGAACGATTGCATTACTAAGGAGTTGCAAAAGGCCAAGAAGGGAGAAGATCAAGCTACAAAATCCGCTAGAGAAAAGTTGAAGAAAACGATACTTGATGAAGTATCAAGTCTCTTGAGACAGTCATGTGGAATCTGTAATTCAAGTTCATCACCGTGCATAAGTCAGTTGTCCATATTAATGGTTGGCAGTAGTGTTGTGCTAAGAGAGCATGCATCTTGAAATACATACACACTATTGTCAGTCACATGAAGATATGCACAATTCAGTACAAGGGAGCCCCTTTGTACTTTCCAAAGATGATGAAGCCAAAGGCCATGGAGTTGAAGGCATGCTTTCGGAGTCAGATCTGGAACTATGAGGAACTCCCACATCTCATCACCAGCTTACAGGCTTCACATGAATGAGTTTTCAGGAGCATGGATGTCATTATGTGCACGCATGCAATCCCATCCATTGGCACACTCACTGAGGCAAAATAAAAGAACCAAGCCTAATTGGAGTTGGACATGTACTTCGAGCAGTTGATGCACATAGCCACCAGTGCAGATTTGCAGATGAGCACAGAAACTATGCACCAGTATGTCATTGGTTCAGCTACCCTCAAGACCATGATGCACATGCTATATGACGAGTTCGAAAGAGGTTCCAAATCAGTGTACCCGGATGCAACGGAGGTAAGAGTTCGCTTTCAAAACAATGTCACCGCAGAGTACATGGACACCATAATATATTACCAAACCTTGCATCAGTTCTCCACCATCGATCACCAAGAGGATTTCAATGAGTTAGTCTTTTCACATTTGTTTGAGTCTCAGTGATCTCTTGTATAACTTACTCAAGCCTTTTTCTGTCTCACATAGGTACATGTGTAGATTGCATTGTAAACGTGTTGTAAAGTGAAAGACTAAGTGTCAATAGTAGAATGTAAACAATCATTATGTTTAAGAGTCATGAGGGTAGTTGAACAATCACAAAGGGGATTATCAAGGGTCACCCCACCCTTTGCTATACATAGAACCTCATAACTCATTATACATGCTTTTGGGAGCCAATCTTCTGATAAGTATAACTTAGAGAAAGCTTGAAGTGTATTATAATGAGCCTTGACTTCTCCACAGTGTAGAGAGAGTACATCTCTTTAGAGGAGTAGGCATCAGTGAATGTAACATTCCACTATTGGGGATACTGGCTGTCATGGTTGTATGTATGATTGAATCTTTCACTCTTTTAATATAGCAGAGCCAACACGTTTCATGCATATATTGTTATTGCAGTTTGACTATTCTAGTTACTTTAACGATGTATGTAGTTGTAACTTACACATATATGTATGGACCATCTTGTATAGGTTTGCATGAATCTTACCGAAGCATGTTGTTGGTTTAACCCATCACTTTAGATTGTCGACTATTCTGCTTTCCATCTTGTGATGTCTTTCATCTCATGTGTTCCCTTTCAAGTTGTGTGCTATCATAGGCTTCTAAGGGGTGCACTATTCTCCCCTTCCCTGTGTTATAGGCTTTCCATGCACCTTCCCTTAATTGCTATTAGGTCACACACTTGCTTCCAGCAAGGACATCTTACTTACCCTTGTGTGCAACCGTAGTCAAGTCAATACCATACTACCCACTGGTGCGACTCCTCCTCCAAATGATCTGAGGTCTAGCTGGGACTTCTTACCGAGGAGATCCCCTAACATGTTCATGGGTCCAACACCGTCAACATTTATGGTGCTAGAAGGATGGCCAAATGACAACCTGAGTCCTCAAAATATATTTTGAATCTTCACACATCTATCATGGAGTACATTATAGTTCACCCTTTGAAATGTCTGTCCAACGGACATATATTTGAAGTCGAGAGGGAGTTCTAGGATGACTTGTTAGAAATCACGTATGATAGTGAAGGTGAAGTGGCTTGGATTGATCACTTAGATGACTTCCATGCACTCATGGAGAATGTGGAAGGTTTTAATGAAACAAAGGTCTATACATTGCTCACACACACACTTCGCGACCACCCATTACTATGGTGTAGCTTACTGCCTAATGGCTCTGTGCACTCATTCAAACAGTTCAATGATAAAATAGGATATGTTTTTCACCATTTTGATCTTGAATCACTTGATAAAAAAATGTTACAACAATGGAAGGCCCCACAAGATCTCTACCAGAATTTTGGGATCGCTTCTGTCAACCTTTTTTTTGAAGCTCTGAAAAGTAAGATGAAGTTCCAATATATTTAGGAAAGACATGCATATGCATGTATCAAATCACTCTATCCAAAAATGAAGAAAAATCTCAAACCCTGCTCAGCATACTTCAGTGATGGATCTGCAAAATCATAAGTGGACATAGTCGTTGTCACAAGTGACTTTCCACCTCCCTCCAATAAAAAAACTACACCTCCACAAAGTGATGTGGGAGAGTATGCACACAAGTACGTTCAACTGTCACATCCTCCCACTCTCACTACTCTCAATTTCTGTGTAGATTTGGTTGGCAAGCCCATTGGTTTTCATATGCACTTGTTGCCTCAACCTCTGTCCCCACATTCTGTTGATCCTCTAGATTGCATTATCTTGTGTTCTTCTGTTATGGACTCCATATCTATTTTGAACGAGGATCAAGACATCGACAGAGTTGATGTTGCACAACGAACCTGCATTGTCATTTACGATGAGTATGACTGGGAATATAAGCATGAACCCATGGTAAAGGATGACCTTCTTCTATCCATGCCTTCTCCACGTTTTTCTCACAACTTTGGTGATTATGCTATCTCTGATTTTCCTTGTGTAAGTTCATCCACGGATGCATCTACTTCTGATCATTCACAAAACACACCCAATGCCAGTCCATCATTTGATAGTGAAGAGGAAAAATATTTCATTGAGAATCCACTTGATATTTCATCTCATTTTTTTGGACACATAAAGGGTGAAAATCCTTTCTTCTCATCTACCCCCCTGTATGATTCATCAAACCATGAGGATGCCGATGAACTCATTGATTTTTCTAATCGTAGATGTCATGATCTATTTACTCCTATTTTCTATCATGATGTTGATTCAATCATTGTTGATCTTTTAAAGCCACCCATTTATAATGATCTATCTGTCGATGAAGTCAAAACCTTGCAGGTTGTTGAGGCACTTCAGCCCGAGTTGATGGTTATGTCAGGCCCTCATTGTCTTGAGGTTAGTTTCACTCCAAATCAGAAAATTGTTGAAACACCCAAGGCTCCTCATCACTCATCTGTATGCATTAAAGATCAATCCAATACACATATTTCACTTCCTCCACCTGAATCACATGATCCTATCTCTCATGCATTGGAGGAATCATACACAATAAGCACACTTGCAAGGCATAAGAGTAGGAGTAGTTTTTCTTTATTTCTTGTTTTCTTGCATGCATGTTTGCTTTGCTTTGTTTTTTTCTTTATTTTCTTTCTTGACTTCTTTTCTTACTTGATTTTATTTTGCATTCGCTTCTACTCTTTTCTTAATTATTTTGTTTTATTGTTTACGTTCTTAGGTTAGTTTTGCATAAAACCATGTGTGACTCTTAAAGACAATCAGGGTAAAGTACAAGAGGACTTGTAAAACTATCAACACTTGGTTATTTGTTGTCCTCTCTCTTTATGCAGAACTTGTTGTCTTCAGTCAATGATACACCAATGGAAAATACGTTTTGTTTGAAGTGGATCTTGGTGAAAACACAACACTTGCACTCTAACTAGTACCACCTACTCTAGTCGGTTGTTTTTGGGTTAACCCTTGTCAGGTCAGTCAAGTAGAGTAAGGTGAGGGGGGAAACCTTAAAAGATACGTTAGAGGTATGTATAACATAATTATCTGAAGGAACAACCTCTTCTGCTCTCAATAAGTTGGGATCCCTCTTCTGCCTCTGAAATAAATAAGTTTCTATGCATAGTTCTTTGAAGAAAATGAAAAAATTGAAAAATTGAAAGAATGAATAAGGCAAAAGAAGAGAAAGGATTCTTGTGTAGAGAGGTGATGCAAGTAACTCAGCCATGGTACTAACCAAGCTCACTAGTAGCAGAGCAATGTTTGTGTTCTTGTGTAACTTTGTCAGGGTACTATCCAGGCCTGCTGGTAGCGGAGAAACACCAGAGATGAAACTTAAACTCTGACAACCATATTACTTGTGCACCAATATATCCCTCATCCCCAATTGAAACAACTAAGTTGACTTGGCTTGGAATGTGTGCTCGCTGATCAAGAGCATGGGAGGTGCTACATCTGTCACTCAAGCTAGTGTGGAAACTACAATGATTGAAGAATCAAACAATACTTCTGGAGGAGTTATACTTTCTTTTCATGAAGCAAGGTCCATTCAAAGAGCTGGAGTTCTACCAGTGTGTCACCAATGTTGTAGGGGCTATAACCATCCTCCAAAAATTTTCCTTAGCTTCATTTTGGAGCCTCCCTACCAACCATACTTAACAACATGTCTTGCACTACCTAGGTACTTATGCTTTTAGTTGAGTTTATTTGGCTTATTAGCTTGTGTTTGCTAACTTATTTTCCTTTCACCTGCAAGATGACCTCCTCTAACTTGGTCTTCAACTGGTTCTTGTTCTAACTTGGAGAATTTCATAGCATTGGAGGGCAACTAGCCTTGCTCTCCGAAATTGCGTAATGTATCTTGGCAACCAGCATTGTTCTCCAAAACTACACAGAGCAGGCAGGTTGACTTACTCAATAAAATTGCATAGAGAAACCCATCACTGGGCTTGCTCTCAGAATTTGCATAATTTTGACTAGTAGCCTTGGCTTTAGTCCAGAAATTGCGCAGAGCTTGAGGGGTAGTTACAGCCACTCAACCAAGAAACTACGCAGAAGTCATCCGAAGGCTTGTTGTCCATTGCATGTGCTCACAAGTTGACCAGTTCCCTCCAATACTGTGCAATCTTACCTTGCATGCATGGGAAGTTTTTCCTGAAAAAGAAAAATTAAAAAAAGAAAAAAACATGCCTAGATTTTAGGGATCTATTTTTAGCAATTGGGGGTTACATGCAAAAGCCGTTTTAGAAACCTCCCGCCAAGTGTCACTTTTTCCTAGAATTGTGGCATGTGTGTCATAAAACTCGATTGTGTCAAAACTATTTATTCAACACTTCAGAGATCATTCTTCGCTTAGATCTTGGATCTATGGCATTCATAACGCATCTAGGAACCTTCATCACACTCAACACGACTTTTTTCGGGTAAGTCCGCTATTCATGTCTTTTGCTGCTTTTCTGTCAATTTTACATTTCAATTTGTGTGAATGTTGTTTGCTTAGTTTTATTGAAAGCTTTTTGTCTTTTCAATGCATTTTATTTTCTATAAGCATCATTTCAAGTTTTACATTGCATTTCCTTACTTTCGCATGCATGACATTGTTTATGCACCAACAGTCATCGTTGTGGCAGCTCACTTCACACACTTGGTTGTTTTCCCATCTTATTGAATCCTACACTAACTGTAATCACATGCATGTTCATTCACTCATGTCTGCACCATCTCTGAACATGCATTCAGTCCTTACTAGTTTCATTCATCCGTCAGTAGGTCTGAGCTGTCTTGGCCCGGACCTTGCCTTGCCTAACTTGCACTGCACAGTTCTGGGATGGAAGGCCTTTCCTTGCTCCTAGGAATTGCGTAGATCCAGCCTCACACTGGCCTCCTAGGGTGTGCTTTGCGCAATTATGAGAGGCAGTGCCTCAGTTGGGCCTCGAGATTGCACAGTCAAATTTCATGGGTTATAGTCATGCTGACTGAAACTACACATTGCATAGTTCCAGTCCTTAGAAGGCCAAGTTGGATTGTTCTCTACGTAGTAGTAAGTCAGCTCACTAGTATCCTGGACTGTGCTTTGTACAACTATGGCAGTCAGTCTCCCAGCCTCTCCTAGAGAAAATTACACAAATTACCCAATCAATCACCTAGGTGTGTTGCATGTCAGTCCTCAAGTTTATTTTGGTTTTCAACTGACAGTTTGCTTACCATGAGTGTTTCTGTGTCTCCATTTATCATACTTGTTCATCAATCTCTCAGTAGTACAACTACAATGGATTCTAAGAGAGCAGGGTCAAAGGACACCATTGAGAGCACAAATGGAGATGTGGTCGAGCAAGTGTCTATGAGCTTGCCCATCTATGAAAATACTAAGTTGTTCATAGACAAGGAGATCAAGATCAAATGGTAGGACATCAATGACATCTTTTTAGGCACCTTTGAAGAGAATCTGGAGGACCGCAGAGTCTATGTCAACATACACAAGTCTGGCTTGTACCAGGTTGCATGCAAGTATCCCGCATTTCCATGCAAGGACATGATCCATTGGATTGTCTCGCATACTGATCCATGGACAATGGTATCGAGAAGTGTCACTGAAACAGAACTTGCCACCTTCAGGGTAGAGAAATTTTAGGAGATGTATCATTATCCGCATCCAGTGAATAAAATGGATACACTCTTCACCCATCCCAACAGCAGTGTGAACTCAAGAGACATCTTGAAGATTTGGGTGAGAGATTCGACTAAGTTCAAGATAAAACCAAACCAAGTATACAAGACAAAAACAATGCAGAAGGATTTTCACTCCCTGGTCATCATTGCATGCCACTTGTATGGCCAAGAGAGCACAAAGACCTTCCCGTAGTGTTGGGTGATTGTGTTGGATCAGCTGGTGAACGAAGGAAGACCTTTCATTTGGTCTGACATGTTGGCTCTCCAACTAAAGGGGCAAGTAACAGATGTCTGACATCTGCCCAAGGATCAGCGAGTAAAGCTCTTTATGTCCACTTACATGCTTGATGAAATTTTTGCCCATCAACGGTTCCCTAGCTTGGGTTGGGCATGGACACCTTCAGAAACCTTTGTGCATATCTATTGCAATTTGTTCTCCAAGTGCAACTTTTGTGGAGTTATACTACAACTATCAAACCACTTCGTCACCCCAGTGTACAGGATGATATTTGAGCAGGATCCACCTTGCATGTCACAGTAGGAAATGGAGGCACTGGTTAACACAACAAATTGGTATGCCTCACCCCTTAGCACCTTAATCTGGATCTACAACATGGAGAAGGCTCTACGTATGTTACCAAAGTTTTCCATGGACAAGCTAGTCATGTAAGAGGTTGCATATCACATCTCAATAGGGTTGTCAGCGAGACTGCACAAGAAGAAGAAGGCACCTTGGCCCACTCTTCCTTTGTGGATCGGGTTGTATGAGATCCAGAGTCTCAAGCATGTTGAGGTCGAGACAGAGGAATTCAAGAAGTTCACCTTCAGCACCATAAATTTCAATCCATATGACCTACATCGCTTAGTGGAGGACCACTATGTGAGAGTCTATCATCCTTCGATCCACGGGGCATGTCATTGGCTTGAGGAAGACCCATGGAGATATTGCTATAACTCCTCAAGGCTCAATGAACCAGTCAGAGTGGTTGTAGAATGGTTATAAGTGCACAAGGCACCAACATCTCAAAGAGTAGCAACATTAGCAGTAGCAGAGGGCAGTAGACTTGCGCATGACAAAGGAAAGAGAAATATTGTCGATAGTGCAGAGGCAGAGAAAAGATGCAATTTCAAGGCATATCCACTTGTATTAAGAGAAGATTTGGATATTCAAGCAAAGAAGCGATGATGCAATAGAAGGAAGACAGAGGGAGAATTAGAAACTAGAGGAGGCATAGAAGATGTTGCAGGAGGTGAAGAAACAAGTAAGGGGAGAACAAGAGCTGCGCAGAAAAGAGAAGGAAGCACAACATGAATAGGAACAACAAGAAACACAGTATGCACACATAGATGAAACTGCACAAATATAAGTTATTGACTCATTAGAACTACTAGAAGATAACAAATAAGATGAGTAGTTGCAGGAGCAAGACTTTGCTTAAGATATTGAATAGATGTTGGAGCAGATGCATATGGATGTTGTTCAACCAGAGTAGGATCAAGATATAGATCTCATGCCCAAAGGCATAGAGGTCACTCCATTGGCTTCACCAGATTCGGGAACAGAGAAAGTCCCAAGCGATGAAGGAGACAGTGAAATCCTTGAGGATAATCCAGAATCAGATATGCACAACATATCCTTTGATGAGTCACAACACAAATTTGTGTAGTCATTGAGAGTGCACACTTCGGAGGTCCATGCATCTCCTGTAAATTTTGTATAATAAGTGATCATGTCTGATGTGCGCGGACATATAGCTGCATTGGCTGATGCTACAAAGGCATATGCTAAAGCCACCAACTCAAGTGTGATATTCTTGATAGCTGAGAATGAACGCATGGCTAAGGAGTTGTAAGTGGCCAAGAAAGGAGAAGACAAAGCTACAGCATTTGCTAGAGCAGAGTTGAAGAAAGTGATACTTGATGAAGTAACATCTCTCGAGAAAGTCATGCGGAAGCTATACTTTAGATTCATCACCATGCATAAGTCAATTGTCCATCTTAATGGTTGACAACAACGCTCTATTAGGAGAGAATGCATCTTGGCAGACATACACACTACTATCGATCACAGGTAGATATGGACAATGAGGTATAAGGGAACCCCATTATATTTTCAAAAGATGATGAAACCAAAGGAAGTGGAGTTGAAAGCACACATTCGTAGTCAGATACGAAACTATGAGGAACTCCCATAGCTCATCACGAGATTATAGGCTTCACATGCACAAGTGTTCAAGATCATGGATGTCATTGTGTGCACGCATGCGATCCTAGCCATTGGCACACTCACTGAGGCAAACGCAAAGAACCAAGTCCGACTGGAGTTGGACATGTACTTTGAGTAGTTGATGCGCATAGCCACCAACGCATATTTGCATATGAGCACAGACATTATGCACCAGTATAACACTGGTCCATCTACACTCAAGACCATGATGCACATACTATATGAAGAGTTCGATAGAGGTACCAAATCAGTGTACCTAGATGCAACGAAGGCAAGAGTTCACTTTTAGAAAGATGTCACCACAGAGTACGTGGACACCATAATAGACTACCAAGCCCGACATCATTTCACCACCATCGATCACCAAGACGATGTTGACGAGTTAATCTTCCCATAGTTCTCTGAGTCTGAGTGATGTTTCGTATGGCTTACTTAAGCCCATTTTTGTCTCACATGGGTACGTGTGTAGATTGTATTGTAAACGTGTTATAAAGTGAAAGACCAAGTGTCAATAGTAGAATGTAAAAAATCATGTGTAAGTTGAAGAGTCATGAGGGTAGTTGAAGAGTGACAAAGGGGAGTGTCAAGGGGGACCCCACCCTTTGCTATATATAGAACAAGCTTTTGGGATCCAAGCTTTTGATAGGTATAACTTAGAGAAATCTTGGAGTGTATTGTAACGAGCCTTGGCTTCTCCATGGTGCAGAGCGAGTACATCTCTTTGGAGGAGTAGGCGATAGTGATTGTAACGTTCCAGTATTAAGGCTAGTGGTTGTCATGGTTATATGTATTATTGGATCCTTCACTCTTTTAATATAACAGAGCCAACACGTTTCATGGATATATTGTTATTGTATTTCGACTATTCTTGTTACTCTAACGATGTATGTAGTTGTAAATTACACATGTATGTATGGACTATTCAGTATATGTTTGTATGAATCTTACCGAAGCGTGTTGTTGGTTTAACCCATCACTTTGGATTTTCGACTATTATGCTTTCCATCTTGTGATGTCTTTTAGCTCGTGCATTCCCTTTCAAGGTGCGTGATATCATAGGCTTCTAAGGGGTGCACTCTTCTCCCCTTCCTTGTGTTAGAGCCTTTCCGTGCACCTTCCCTGACTTGTTGTCAAGTCACACCCTTGCTTCCAACAAGGACATCTTACTTAACTCTATTCGCAACCGCAGTCAAGGCGATACTCTACTACACACTGCTAGGACTCCTACTCCAAACGGTATGAGGTCTAGTTGGGACTTCTTACCGGGGAGATCCCCTGACATGTTGATGGGTCCAAAACTGTAAAAAATAATAGAAAACAAGAATTTTGCAAATTTAATTGGAAAATAGAGTTGCATCATCAAGATTAAAGTGTTTGAAATTAAATTATAAAAATTTATGCTTAGTCAACTTTTCATACTAGACTTGTGATGTTTGTTTTAGGTGATATAAGGATTTGATGAGTTTGCATACTTTTTGTTCTTGTCCCTTCACAAGATAACCTTAGCTAATACATGCAGAGATTTTCTTTCAATTCTCCCTTGAGGAAGTATTATTCACATCCATTTGATGAACTTTCCATCCATTATGAGTTTCCAAAGGGTGGCCTATTTTGCTGTGGGTGCAAAAGTCTCCTCATAATAAACACATTCTTTTTGTGCAAATCCTTTTTCAATGAGCCTTGCCTTATGTCTTTCAAGTGATCCATCTAACTTTTACTTGTTCTTGTAGACCCACTTGAATTCAATTGGTTTGGTTCCAGAAACAAGGTTTACCAACTTTTGAGTTCCATTAATTATTAGAAAATCATACTCCTACATTGTTTTCTTCCATTCATTATGAGAAGCAACTTATTTAAAGGATTTTGGTTCAATATTAGTAAATAAATTCAATTCACAGTCATATGGAACATTCAAATCATCAACTAACGCAGAATTATCTACATGACCTCCATCTTGTGTAGTGAAACTTATGGTTCCTATATTTCCATCCTCATCACGATGAATACTTTCAATTATTTTGGTAAGCCATTTTTGGTGACCTTTCTAAGATGGTTTACGTAAACTTGATGTTGGGTGTGGAGCCTGATTATCATCTTTATTCAGATGTATCTCTGCATTGCACCCTACATAATGGGTCGACAACACCGCCAAGGGGCGAAGATGATTTATTAGGGGGGTCTGGGGGTAGTGGCCCCAAAGCTAAAAATAGATGTAAAATTGCCTTGTAAAATGCTGTAATTTTGTACTCAATCTGGGCCTTTCATTAGGCGGAGATCTAACTATAGAAGTTATGTTTAATTTAGGTTTTTTTTCCCTAGAAGGAAACCCCTTGCTATATATGAGCGAAATGTTAGTGCGACTATGAATGTGTTTTTATTCTGAGCAAGAAAGAGAGAGGATATTGTGTGAGAGCAAAGAGGGAATTACAACAGATCTGTTATAGGTTGTATCTCTTCATTTTGTTGGATAATATAAAATGAAGGACTAGCTATTTCTTCGTGGACGTAGCCCAAATTGTGTGAACCATGTATATTTGTGTCTCTCTTGTTTTATGCATATTCTGTGTTTTTGTTTCTGCAATATTTTATGTTTTCCATTGCTCTGTAATATATAATTTTCTAACACTTTGACTCGAGGGTAAGAGTTAAAGATGATCAGGCCAAATGGTAGTGATTGTGGGCACATGGTTTAGCATATCCATAATTTTCTTCCCATAGTATTGTATTTAATGGAGGCTTTAAAAGGCTTAGAAGAATTCATTGTGATGGGGACACAAAGGTGAGTGGCGAAGGTCCACTTGGCCGACTTGGCTAAGGTTGCAATAATGGAATTTAGTTAGGCTAACTTTTCCCCTAGAATTGGGGTTTTCCTAGGGAAGATTTTGTGCATTATGGTTAATATTTTATTATTATTGTTATATTTATATTTTGTCTCAGTAAATAGTTAATTCTCTCTGGTTAAAATTTCATCATCTAATATCAAATCCGAAGGTGGATCAGGTGCAAGTTTTGTCTTTAAAGGGATGCCTTTGTAGCCAAGGTTAACCTAAACTCTTTTATGAGAGTGGAATTATAATGGATTTGAGGTTGAGTCTCTAGATCTACAATTAAAAGAGTTTTTACCAAGATATCAAGCCCGTTTTGAAGGCTATGTGGATACATCATACTGGGGATTCCATGGATTGAAGGTTATGTTGCAATGATGAGTAGATTAGAATGCGGACAGATTTACATGGCAGTGAAAATTACCCGACTAAGGAAATCCTAACTAGATTTGAGGGGAAATTGATAGAAAGGGTGCGTTCGATGTGTGAAGAAGCTGCTAGAAGCAAGTTTAAAGGATAAATATTGTGGCAAATATTAATGCATGTGAAGGGCTTAGATCTGATTTTCATATCCACATAGATCAGTTAAAGTTTTTTACATTTGGAATGTGTTTTCTTGCGTCTTAGGGTAAATCTTGGGATGTGTTGTCATTCCCATGAAGATCCTCAAGATCCATGGGTCTATGATTGAAATATAGAGACTAGTACTGGAAAATTCTATGTGGTTGAAGGGATTGAAGAGGTTGAGAAACACTTCAATGGTAGAAAGGGACGAGAATAGTGAGACAATGGAATCGTTTAGTATGAATATGAGTTTGATGGTGGTGTGTTGAAGAAATTTGTACTGCAGGATCACTATTAGTGAGATGTAAAAGCACAGAGGACATCTAGAGTGGTATTAAATTAGAGAGAAATGGGTGTACTAGACATGGCCAATGAAAGACTGTGAATCCCCTGTGACTAGATCGAAGGATTTTGGAGTCGAAATCTATATGTGGGACCATCTGGTGAGTAACAACCATGAAAATCATGGATATGTTGTGTTTGCATGTTTGAAAGCATAGGTTGCAGTGGACATGTTAATCTCAATGGAAAAGTTTCAAATTTTGAGCTGTGTTACAACACCAAGTTGCAATGGCCACTTGGCATCCAACATTGGTAAAATCTAAAATGTCTGAAGTGTTAATGGTAGTGGTTTTTTTTTTCAAAATAACTATTGAATATAGAGACATTGCTTCATGTTTATGAGCCATGGTTCATGGGTGAGAAGAGGGTGGCTATGAAGGTGGCTATGGAGTTAAGACATTGGATCTAGAGAGGAAAGAATTGAGTGAGAGAATGATGACTTAAGCACTGGAATATAAAAAAGAAAAGAAAAAATATTATAATGGAGTTAAATTTCAATTTACATGTAAATTGGAACAATTCTATAAGATTTAGTGAGGCATACATACTCTTTGATAATTTTTAATAAAGTCTGGGGTTAGAACTAGGTGATAGGGGGAATTTCGTATTAACAAATACCTTAGATATAAAACTTTGAGGGGTATAAGGGCTAGAGTGAATGGGGGACTCACTTGGCTGGTTTGGCAGAATTTCGTCAAGGAAACCTGAAGTAAAGGTTTAATAAGCGAATGTTAAAGTTGACTAGGGGGTAAGACTCAAAGTTGATCACATCACATGGTAGTCATTTTGGGCATGTGGTTTAGCGTACCCACGGTTTTATTCCCATGGGATTGAATGTAATGGAGCTTTTAAAAGGCTTGGAAGATTTCATTATAGTGGGGCCAAGAAGGTAAGCGGTGAAGGTTCACTTGGCTAGTTTGGCCATGGTTTTGACCAAGTGATAATGAAATTCTATTAAGCTAGGTTTTCGTTAGATTTGAGGGTTTTAGGGTAAATTATATGTATTATTTTTAATTTTTTATTATTGTTTCTATTTTTTTAAGGACGATGATAATAGCAGTGACAACGTAAAAGGGACAGGGAACATCAAATTGGATCCTACCAGCAAATAAATATACGCAGTAATGATGGACTGTGCGGGTATCTCCTGCGGTGATCCCAACGTACCTGTCAGTGTTGGAAATTTTGTTTTTAAGGACAATCATAATAGAAACAACAACGCTGAGAGAGAAAACATCGAATTAGATCATGCCAGCAAATCAGCGTTGGTTATTGGTTCTAAGTTCGGCAAACAAGGTAAAGAAAGTGATGGCACTGTAGATAGTAGCGTAGCTAGTATCGACGATTATGGGAACAATGAACCAAGCATCGATTATGGGGAATTTGATGGTGTTAATAGCGGATCAATAAGATTTGCATATTACAACATCGTAGGGGGTCAGAGCACCTCCTCTCTTCAAATCAATGCAGGATGCCCATTTACTAACAATGAGGGCAACATTATGAACCGAGAAGATGAGCACAATGGTTTTATTGTTAGTAGTGACAGTAGTTCAAATAAGAAAGATAAGAACATCGCCAATATGATCTCGATCTTAGATGATCAATTTAGGGTTAGTTCCAGTGAAAGTGATGTTGAAGCTAGTAAAAATTGCCGAAATAATAGGTTTGTTTTTAGTAAATAATTGGCGAGTCTGAATAACATTGTTCTGAATAGAAGTGCTTCAAAATTAGAGCCTAGTAAGAAGGTTGTTAATCTTTCTCCCCTAGTGCTCACTCCAAAGTAATTAATATTCTTAGCAAAGGCTTGGGATTCGAGGTTTCTCCCAGGAACACTCCATTTGAAAGCATCATTTGTAACATTGAGAATGGAACTCAAGGCCTCTCATTGGATGACAAAGAATTATTAAGACAAGAGTGTTCTCTTATAATGAGGAAAGCTAGGCTACCAAGGATTAATTTAAATAAGGATGAGAAGGTTGCTCTCAAGTCTCTTCGTGATAATGACAAGGTCATGTTTCTTAAGGCGGATAAAGGAGGAGCAACTTTTGTTTTGGGTAAGGATGATTACATTCAGAAAATGGATGAGCATATTAATTACAATAGTTATAGAAAACTTAACTCCAACCCCATACTGGAGGTTATAAAATAGGTCAAGAAGGCTATCCTGGGGTCAAACCTTGATGATAAAATGAAAAAGAGGTTAATTTCATCCTATGAGGTTATCCCTAGAATTTATGGGTTACCAAAAATTCATAAGGAAGGGGTCCATCTTAGGCCAATAGTCAACACCATTAGATCCCCCACCTATGAACTAGCTAAATATGTTGCTAAGATCTTGAAGCCTCTGATTGGGAACACTAACTCTTTTATAAAGGACTCTAATGATTTTGTAAGGCTTATCAAGAAGGAAAGGGTTGATAAGGATGATATTTTGGTTAGTTTTGACATTGTTTCTTTATTTACAAATATTCCTCTAGATGAGGCTTTTCATGTTATAAAAGAAGTCATTGATCCAGAAATAGCTAAACTTGCGGAAATTTGTTTGCATTCCACTTTTTTCAGTTTCCAAGGCAGTTATTATGAGCATATATCTGGAGTCGCAATGGGATCCCCTCTCTCACCAATTGTCGCCAATTTACACATGGATTATTTTGAGTGAAAAACCCTTGACTTGTACCCTTTCAAACCAACATGGTAGAAGAGATTTTTTGATGAAACCAACTTAAAATGGACTCATGGTAGGGCTGAGCTTGAGAAGTTTTTCAATCATCTTGACTCTATCTCATCTAAAATCAAGTTTACTATGGAGCTTGAATAAAATGGTAGAATTCCTTTTCTAGATGTCCTGGTTATTAGAAAGGAGGATTGTTCTTTGGTACACCAGGTCTTTAGGAAGAAAACCCACACAAAAAACTATCTTCATGCTAATTCATACCATCATCCATCCCAAAAATTTGGTGTCCTAAACACTCTTGCTATCAGGGTACTTAGAATATCCAACTCTGATCACCTGAATGAAGAAATTGAGCACTTAACCTCTATTTTGAAGCATATAGGATACAAGGAATTTGATATTAAGAAAGCTATAAAAAGAGCTCAAGGAAAGGTCCTCTCTAAGGGCCCCCAATAAAATTGCGGGAAAGTTTACCTTCCATTCATTCAAGGTGTTACAGGTAAGATCGCCAATATCTTAAGAAAGAAGGACACATTCACTCAGTTTACAACATGTGGAATGATTAGGCAGAGAATGAGGTCTATCAAGGATATTTTCAATCAACAACAACTCAAGAGTGTGTATAAGATTGATTTTTCTTATGGCAGAAGTTATACTGGAGAGACAGGGTGGTCTTTGAAAACAAGACTTAAAGAGCATGGAGTAGATATTAAGAATGGGAGAACGTGCACCTCAGCTCTTGCGTAACACTCTTCAAAAACCAAGCATCATGTTTGTTTGGAGAATGCCAGGACTATCACAAGGGAATATCATTATCATAAGAGAAAAAACAAAGAGGCTCTTGAGATTATGAAATTTCCATATAACCTCAACAAGGAAAATGGGAATGAGATTAGTGGAAACTGGCTTCCCCTGATCAAGCATATCAATGCTTCGAGATCTTTTGAGATATAGTATCTCAGGTATTTCCCTCTCCTTTCCTTAAATCTCTTTAAGAAATACTAATATTTTAATTAATTCATTCATTAGTTAGTTCGTTATTTCATATTAATTAAAATCTTTAATTAATTAATTATTAATTGTTGAAGGAATTTTTACTAATAATTATTTATTTGTTATGAATAAATAAATAAATGACTATTATTAATAAATAATTATTAAGATTAATTTAAGTTAAATATAAGTAGAGAATTTTAGTTAGATATAGATAAAAAAATAATAAATAAAATAATTAACAAACAAATAAATAAATTGTTAACTCAAATAAGATTAATCAAATAAAAATAATAAATTATTAATAATTTTATAATTCTTAGTGGCATTAGGTTTTATCATTAATAAAATTAAGAGAAGGAAAAATAAAAATAAAATAATTTATTAAAATTTTAAAAAAATAATAAAATAAAAAATAGAAATATAAACAAAATCAAATTATCCAATGTTAGTTAGGTATTTGATGTATTAAATTAATTTATTAATAAAGTTTTATTACTAATTAAATTTATTTTTTTTATTTCAATAAAAATAAATAAATTTATTAATTAATAGATATTTCATAAATTAATTATTATTATTTATTTATATAGTCTTTTTCGATCATATTAGGTTTTTTTTATTTCAATAAAAATAAATAAATTTATTAATTAATAGATATTTCATAAATTAATTATTATTATTTATTTATATAGTTTTTTTTCGATCATATTAGGTTTTTAATATATGTTGGTTTAAATATAAATATAATTTAGGTTTATGAATTAGTCAACTTTTAAATTCAATTTATTATTCATTAGGTATTTATTTATCTATTTTGGTCGGTAAAGTTCTTCTTTCAATCTGTCACTCATTTTATGTTCTCAAGATGGATCCCCTTTGGGATTCGAAATGTTGACAAGATGAACATAGTACTATGGATGATCTGAGTCATAATTTTCTAGAAAATGACCACGGAGGCTCAAAGTCTAACATATGTTTAATTTTTTTCTCAGTAAATATTGAATGCTTTATGGTTAAAATTTCATCACTCTCAATAAGATCACTTAAATGGTCTTCTAGATCTAAAGAAGTGGATGGAAATTTATGAGAAGGGGATTCCATAGATTGTTCCAAGATAGGGATTCCCCCTTCAAAATGTTGAAGCTTATTATCAAATTCATGATAAGTTTTTGCATGATTGAATCTATTCATATGATCAAGCTTCCACTCAATAGTGTTCTTGTCAATCTTAGAATAGTTAAAACAAAACACATCTCTAGACAAAAGAAATTCTTATTTACTTCATCGTAAATATGATAGGACATGGCGGTATTTAAATACCCCAAGAATATGCATTTCCAACTCCTTACATCGATATTTCTTCTTTGTTCCTTAGGAATCAAGGCATAACAAGTGGAACCAAAGACCTTGAGATGTCTTACCAAAGGAATGTGGCCATTCTACACTTAAGGAGTCTTATTTCTAAGAGCATGAGATAGACATATGTTTTTGACATTTATTGCAAATAGAAATGCATCATCCCAAAACATTAACTTCACATTTTTTAGAAACATCATTGAGATAACCATATTTAAGATAGTCCTTCTCATTCTTTCAGCTACACCATTTTGACGAGGATTGTCTGGAACAATAGTTTGATGTTGAATCTTATGTTGGTGAAGATATTTTTAAAATTAATTAGAAGCATACTATTTTAATTATTATTACAAGGGGATCCAATATGTGATTGTTCATCATTTTCACTACATGCATGAAAAATTTTGAATGCTTCAAAAGCTTATGATTTGTTTTTCAACAAGTATACCTAATGCATCCTTGTGTTATCTTCAACAAAAATCATCATATATCTATTTCCATTTGTAGAAGTAATAGGCATAATATCACAAAAATCAAAATGAATTACTGCAAGATTTCTATGTGCTCTAAAAGTAGAATAATAAAATAGTTGTTTGTTGTGTTTTCCTAGGATACAAGCATCAAATTGCTTTAGTTTGCTAGGAATAGTTAGAAAACTGAAAACACCATTAATTTTCAGCAAATAAATATTGTCATAATTAAGATTTCCAAATATGTGTGCCATAGAATAAAGAATGGAAATGTACCTTCACTGTATTCAGAAAGGTATGCAATTTTTTGTGCACAAGCAAACGTTGCTTGGAACGTCAACAGTGTTTCCTCCTATTTTATATCCATGAAAAGTATGTTGTCAAATGCTTTCCTTATCTCTAATTTTCCATAAAACATATGATTGGAGTGGCCTTGCAAACAAATGTAAACAAGGGACAAAAAATTTCTTCATAGTTATGGAAGTTAGACTACATCATGCAAAATAAAATTAGGAAGTCCAAGTAGTTTAAGCTTGATGGCGCCAATTCTAAGGGCTTGAGACCTAACTTGTCTACAAAATATATTGCTCCATATACATTTTCACTGAGGTATTCAAAGAAGTATTTCTAAAAGATCAAATGGTAGGTTACACCTATATCAAACAACCATGCATATATATAAGAAGCAAAAGAAGTATGAAACAAATCTTTAGGTACACTAATATTGCAATGTGAAAAAATATAATGAACAGATTCAAGTGTTTTACCTTTAGGTGGATCCAATGTTTTACCTTTATTTTCTTCCTAGTTTCAGCTATATTTGATTCTCTCCCAATGGATTCTTCATGTTTTCATATCATGTCCATATTTGTTGCAGAAAATGTAATAAATATCAAATATTTCCCCTTCATGGTGTTTACCCCCTTTCTCTAAAATTATTTCTTTTATGTCTTGTTCTATTACCACTTCTTTTAGGTAAATCATGTGATTGATTTTTCAATTTATGCACAAGGAAGACTACTTCTTCAAAGGACTAAGTATTTTTCTTCCTCTTCCCAAATGATTTCTATCATTTTGCAAACATCTCCACTAGGGTGTCAAAAGTAATGGATTTAAGTTTCTCACTATCTTGTAGGGATTCAAGGTAAATAGAGTATGTAGGATATCCCCTTCCATAAGTCATTAAAAATGAGGGTATTCCTGATATTTCTTGAGCATTAGTTGTAGTTATCATTTCTAGTTAGTACTAAGTAAACAATGGAGATGAGGGAAAGCATCTTCAATAGAGTCTTCGACTGAGGCCTAGAGAACTAAAGTCATTGCAATAACAATAATCTCAATGCTCTCATCTCATATTCAATGCAAGGAAAGGTCCTTCTTGTCCAAATTAATTTTATTTTATGAAAATATATGTTTTGAAGGATAAGGCTCATGAATATTCAATTTAATCATATTTATATAATATAAACCATATTAATTCCAACTTTCCTCTATCATAAAACATAAAAATAACTAGAGGACAACAACAATTTTATAACAGTCTTATCGTATTTCCAAGGATGGAAATATGTTTGTGCAAATGAGCAAACAACAATCGCATCACTTACCTAATATTCCTCTCACTAAGCACATAAACATGAGTTTTAGATAAAATGTTGAACCAAGAGATGGCATCTATTTCCTTTTTTTCTTTTCTCACATCACTACTTTCTAGCTTTGGCACAACAAATTTCACATTGGTCAGGCCAACGATTCTTCCCAATATCCCAAACCATTATTGGGTTTTCATCCTCCAAATCACTCATGAACAGAAGACCACAATGAGGGCCAGGACATAGAACTATATGAATCTTAGGGTGCCTAAGGGGGACCAATTATTTTGAGGTTCCTAATGTTTGATTAAGTCGCCTATGAGATAAGTCTCACAGATATTGAAGTTGGGGGCCAAGTCAAGCCCATGGGATACAATTAGGAAACTAGGCCAACAAAGAAAAGGATGTAATGAGACCAATTTGGATGACTAGGAATAAGAGGAAAGTTGAAACACAAGCATGAATAGGGTTGGATATAGAGAGAGAGGTGTCATGAGAATCTTAAGTGTTATTACATGCTAGAGAAATGTCATGGGCTCCACATAAATTCTACAAAATTAACACCTAAGAGTAGAAGGGGAATTTATGAATGGATGGAAGAGAGGAGTTACATATCCACATATGTCTAAACCTAGCTCGGATAGTTGTTAGGCCAGGTGAAGTAACTATGAAACTTGAATTTTGCAATGGTGTTAATAGACTTATATAGCATTACAAAGCGACCTTTCATATTCCAAGGTTGGTTCCTATACTAACCATTGATATCTCCCTTCTTTACATATTTACAAAACATACAACAAATCCCCAAGGATTAGATGTCAAATAATCTTGAAGGATAAGCAATTACACTAGATTTCTCCACAATTTTGAGTGTTATGGTTCATTGAAGGCGAGAAATTTCCTATTTTTTGATGACTAAGGAACATGATGGGGGTAATGGGCCCTTAAGTCAATTTGTGGTGCCCATTAAAAGAGGTAAGCAAAAAATTAGTCCCTAGAGAAGGCACTTCACAAAGGAAGCTAGGGAACAATGACTTCCCATAAAAGGAAATCCCCAAAGGAGTCCATATCACCATTATTGTAGGTAACAAAGGAGACCAAAGCCAAAGTATATTTTCCACATGAAGAAATGAAGTTATCTCACTGTATCATTTTTATTAGTCCATGTGGTTGGTAATTGGAAAATGATTAGGGGTATAAGACACAAAAAGGTGTGATTAGGGTTCCTATAAAGAGTACATTGTGGATGGATATTGTGTCCCAAATTATGTCTTGTGGGACGAAGGTGCAAAGTGCAATTGTCCCCAGTATTATGAGTTAATGACTTAAGGAAGGATTTTTGCTGCATACTCATGATGATGGACCAAAGTTATAAGAGTAGGTAGTTTAATTTGAACGTCCAAAAATATGATATGCAGTAATTTATGGGATTCACTAGGTTGTAGAATAGATATGGGGCGTGATGAGACTTTAAACTAGCTGAAAAAAATCTCTTATGGGGGTATGACTAATAACCATGGAATCTTGGTCAGTTGCAAGAGATGATTGTCAGTGAGAGGGAACATTCCCAAAGGATATGGAATGAGAGGGTGTACCAATTCAGTTTTTAGGATCCTATAAGAAATCAATAGGAGAAACTAGGTAGATTTTATCACTAATACTAATGAGATAAGTGTAAACTACAAAGAACTCATCATCCTCTAGGAAGGATGTGGTTGAAAAGTCAAGGTTTCTTTTGGAATTAAAGGAGGAAATATTTGTAGAAGCCTCTAAGGGTGAATGAATTCACCTAAACTTTAGGCCAAAGTGGTAGGAAGGTGATTTGAGAGGCATGGTGTTATCGGAAAAAGTGTCCATTTAGATCTACACTATCCCACTA
Organism: Pinus tabuliformis; assembly: GCA_031772625.1. Classification (NCBI taxonomy): domain Eukaryota; kingdom Viridiplantae; phylum Streptophyta; class Pinopsida; order Pinales; family Pinaceae; genus Pinus; species Pinus tabuliformis. The sequence goes on along the minus strand of CM062804.1, from coordinate 809,221,925 downwards.
AGGTGTGACAGCTACCTTAGAAACAAACAGAGAAAACTACTTTTGTATTCTTCTTTATGAACTATAAACAAAGAGGAATAGGATGAACCAACCTGTGTCTTGCGCTAGTCCTTTGATCCAATCTATCTTCTGTTCAACAGCTCCCAGCTACCTGCTCCCTCACTTGCCCAGCTTCACCAAGTACCCGTAAGATCACAGAAGAAGGAAACTATACAAAGACATGGGTTTATATTCATAAATAACTTAGGATCAGATTTAAGTTAACCATACAAATGTAACAAGCATCAATGAAACACAAGCATGGAGAAGAAACTCAAATAGTTTTATTGATATACAAGAAGATCCAGGAGGAGTTACAACTGATGATTCCTGACCCAGCATCAACCTCCCAGCAAAGAAATCCCTTCTTCAACCCCAACAAAGCATAGATCACCCAATTCTCTGATATGTATCTCAAAACCAACAGCAATTCCTTACAATGTGCAAAATTCAGCCTCTGGATCTAGGATGAGGGATCCATATATAGATGTATGCAAGGAGGATGAGTCAGCTCATGAATTGATTAGTGGCTTCTCTCTGTCAGTTCTTGCTTCCACTTGGAGACTGAGAGCCTCTTACTCATCCTTGGTCGAATTCAGTGAGGCAAGTGTCATTGGAGAAGATTCTGGAAGCTTCCATTGTCTCTCCACCTCGTGGAATGACTCTGCCACTTGTCATTTCCCGCTCAATGCACCCTGGTAGTGCATTTAGGTGCGTTGCAACGCACCTATCTAGTGGACTTAGGTGCTATGCAATGCACTTGGCTAGTGGAGCCCCTGAAATGATCCTGATTTGACTAATTCTGAGTAGTTTCTGGTGGAGAACTTCTGGGAGAAGCTGTAATTTGTTGACCTTGTTCCTTTAGGAGTTAGAACAACACTTTTAGGGACTTAGGAGCCCTTGGTTTATGGACATTTCATGCTTAGAGATGTAAGGCACAAAAATGTCTATAACAGTTTCCCCCTAAAGTATGAGGCCGTTTATCGGGTGAAATGCTTTATTAGGAGGATCCGAAGTTCTTTCAATGCTGGGAGGAGACCTGTAATAAGATACAATACAATACATTATCTTCATACTGTTTTCATGATCTAGCTAAGGCGGGCATTCCCATGCTCAGCTTTATAAATTCATTTTCATGTACATAGGACAGACAATCGTCTGATGGTAAACTGATGATTCTGATAGAGCCATCATCCTTTTGGTAGGATGATTATCTGTGCTGTAATGCTGTACATTTCAATGTCTTTATTTTCCTGAATATATATTGCAGCCCGGATGGATGAAACTAGATCCGGGGTCTTCAATCTCGTCCGATCTTCACTCGAAGTACAAGTCGATCCATGTGAGAAATGTTTTGAAGTCGAACATGGATCGCTTGATTACCAGTCAATGATGTAAACTGCTAACAAGCGCGAGAGGAATCACCGATAATGATAATTACCCTCAAGGTACTGCAGTACAATTCATGTGGTGTGAATAAAGGACTTGGCGTCGAACACCACGCAAAATCTTTCGGTCGAAGGTCATTGATGTATACCTGTCGCCGGAAGTGAGAAACTTGCCATTGAGGCATGCAAGCTTCAAAGTACTGAATGGGGTGTTCCTAGATCAACTTCTTGGATAATGAGTTGATGTCGACAAGAAGTGATCCATCATAGGAGGGCCTTAATGAATCCCACATCAATGACACGGAACGGAGCAAATGATTTTGATGGAGGTGAAAACGATCTGATGATATATGGTTCAGGGTGGCAGTCATGAAAGAATGGAGTATAATGTATGGTAGTGGGCGAGACACAGGTGGCCTTTTTGGATGACTTCTCTTGAACATGTTGGCAACACTGATGTGATGGATTGGTAGCATTAACCTCAAATGTGGATGGTATGGCGAGACCATGGCGATGTGACCGGTGAATGAAACAACCCAACCCGACTCGGGCACGGAGTGGAAGTGTCATGTTCAAGAGTGACTTGCTACCAATAAAGATTCTTTGAGTTTTCTTCCCAATTTTTCCCCAGTCATTGCTGACCAGTACCTCTTTATTTTTGTCAAGCTTGAGGAGGATAACATATGCTTGTTCTATAATTTGCCCATCGGGCAAACCCATTGCTATGTTTTAACGAGCCTAGCGATAGTGAAACTCGTTCTCGTCTAAAGACAAGTTTGTCGCTATTAATCTTTTTAACGAGTCTAACGACAAAGATAACTTGGTCCTTTTCATTTTTAGAGAGTCTGAAAAGGTACGTAAAGGTAACTCCAAAATTCCTTTTTCGTCATCTAATCCCTTAAGTCCAAAAAAGTATAAAACAATACAGAAGGGATGAATTTTTGATTAGCTTTAACGAGCCGAACAAAACAAGCGCTCGATCTTTTTGTGCAATGATCCCTCAGGTACAAAAAGATTAAAATCTAGAGGAGGGATAGCACTTCCTGTCGCTTTAACGAGCTGGAAGGCCAAAACTCGACAATCTTTTCATATTTTACGAGTCAGTTGAAAAGAGCTTAAAGAAGACTCGTCTTTTGAGGAATGAGTGATAAAATGGGTAGCAGTTGATTCCAGGTAAGGTTTGGAATTTTCCAATCACGGCAGTGTCACAAGGATGGCTAGTGAAATCACTCTTCGCAGCTGTTCCTCAAAATGGGTAAACAATCAAATGGAGGTGAATGATCGGCCAATGGAAAAGTGGAGGTGATGGTGCAAACACGACCAAGGCTTTAATGGCTGAAATGTTACATTCACGGTGGTTATTTACCGGGGAATAGTTCATTTTTTAACGAGCTTAAACGCGGGTGGAAACATTTGCTCATATCTTATGTTTATTTTTTAACGAGCTTGAACTATGTGCTAAAACTGCTCGATTAATCCAGTCATATGATAAGAATGTCTCATATATAAAAATGGCAATTTTTAGATTTTTGCCCCACATCCTTTCTTTATGCAAGTTAGGTGACGACTAATCCTACGAGTTTAAAGGGTTAGCCTACGGGTTTAAAGGGAGGACCTAAAAATTAAAAAAAATAAATGGTCGCTCTTCGCTTGCATGCCAAAAGGTTTGCATGCCCCCAGGTATAAAATATGGTTTCAAGGTTACCCCTCAATTTGCAGACAAAACATTTGTTCTATCGGGAGAGGCCTACCTCTTACAGGCTACCAAAGATTGTCTTATTCGCGTTGCGAATGAAACATTTCTTCGGCGATGTCTACCGAAATAAACAACGGGGAGTGGCGCCGGCACTCACCTAACTTTGACAAGAGTATCCTATTCTAGAATAACCCCTCTTCCACTGACGGACGGGGTACAAACTAGTCATATTCTCCCCCGGAAACCTACCCTATACCCGAAGTTTTCCTGCCGAAGCATACCAGGACACATGCCCCCTGGGTTTCAGTCATATCCCTCCGAATTACTCGCGCTTATCGGGAGGACGGACTGGGGATTGAGACATTTCTTGCGTGAAGAGACCATTTAGGGATGGTATATGACTATTTGCTATGCGTGATCCGGGAAATGAAAGCTGGTCCACGAGCTTGACCACTCTTCCTTCGTGCGGAAAACACATTACTCTAAAGAGTGAGGAGACGATGGCTCCCATGCAATAAATATAGTCTCGTCCAAGGAGTAGGTTATAATCCAAGGGTCCTTGAACTACCATTACGTTCATGCGAACTGTCTTCCCTCTCAATGTTATGGGCACATCGGGAAGGATCCCTAAAGGTCGACTGGTTCCTTTATCAAAGCCTGTCAGATTTCTCATCTCAGGCAAAAGCGATGGCGAACCAAGCGCTTTCCAAGCAGTAGAGGAAAGGATACTCACAGAAGCCCCCTCATCTATGATGGTACCAGCCATGACCATTCTATATATTTGAACGATAATTCGGAATGGTATGCTTGCTGGTAAACGGGGTCTGCCTAGTTGATTCCAGTCGAAGGAGACAACTAGGTTGCTTGGAGGTGGGACCGAGTAGACGGCCGGGTATGGCTCTGACGAACTTCCTTCCTGCGGTAAAGGAATGGGTAGATTGCCCCCATGTTCGTCGGAGTCTGTGTTGATGAAGAGAATTTGGACGGTGTCATCCTTGTTCTCTTCAGTGACTGTATCATCCAAAGATAAAACCTCTGAAGGTAAGACCGGGTCAACTGCCGCCTCGACCTTTTGACTTTCGTCTGGTATGGATTCAGTTGGTTTATCTTCAATGATAGGCGCTTCAGCCGACCACCTGAGCGGGCCAGCTGGATTCTCAACTAGTGTTGGACTCGGCAAGAGTTTTTTATATCTAGGAGGAAGTCGTAACGGTGAAACCGGACGATCATCCAAAACTCTTTTAGCTTCGTATAAGAAGGGACAACGGTGGAGGGCATGATTGCCTTCGCACAGTTTACAAGGAAATCTAGCTTTCCCTTTTTGTCCTGGGGCTTCACTTTCACTAGTTGACGGTGTGCTTTCAACATGATCACCAGAGGTTGATGACACCGGATTGTGCAAACGAGGAGACCAGTCCCTTAGTATCCGGGGGATGCAAGGACAATCTCTGTGAAAGTGGTCTCCTTTGCAAATGACACATGGCGATTTAGGCCTGGTCGGTGCAGTGTGTGGATTTTCGTTAGATGACACTCATTTTCCTCCATTCACCTTTGGCTCCTTCTTCTTCTTATCTTTCTTCTTCTTTTCCTTCTTCTCCTTAGGAACATGGCTTTTAGCTTTACCAGTTCCATCAAGCGAAGAGGAAGGAGGAGAGGAAGAATTAGAGGAAGTAGAAGGCTGGTGGGCAACTCTGGACTCGTCTAATTGCTGATTCGATTGTTCAGGAATGGTGGTGTTCTGAACGACACTGGTTGAGAAGAGCCATACTGGCAAGCCAATTGTCAGTCCTGGAAGCAACAATGTGGCCATATGGGGTGCACCAACATCTCCCCAAGAGGAGAAGGGACTAGGATTTCCACCAAGGGGAATTCCTTGGTTGGTAGGCTCCATTTTCTCAACCTAAGATCAACGTAGGAAAAGGGTATGAATATTCCATTTAAAATAAATTTTAACACGCTTTGACACAACTTGTTTTTTTCAGTTTTTAAGAGTCGAGAAAAAACAAAAGATGACTCTAGTCTCCTTCGATTTTTAATGAGCCTGAAGTGACAAGTGCTCAGATGGACCTTTTCTGTTAAGGAGTCTGAAAAGGAACGAAAGGGACTGCTCTGGAGGTCTAGGTAGAGGGAGTACCAAACCAATCGCAAAACTGCAGAATACTTTTTACGGTACGACAGTCAATCTTCCTGAATGCTGTGTTCGGTGCATTGTGATCAGTAGAGCGGCCGACACGGCTTCCTATAGATAAAGGTTTTAAGCCTATAGGGGTCTCCCAATATATACTCGACGGTACATGGGAGCACAAGTCCGTACTGGCACTTATCATCTCAAAGTGGAGGAATCACCCAACCATCAATGAGGAAAACAGTTACCAGGCTTTACGACGCCGGAATACGTCTCTAGCCTAGACCTCTAAATGTTGTGCGTTAAGTTCCAAAGCGTTGTTAAGTTCATTGAATTTATTTTAGGTTGATCTTTCTTATGAAGTTTGCCTTTTGGGATCACCACGAGATGTAGATGTAATTCCTAAAATGCAATCTAAAGATGATAAACAAAATTTTATCTCTTTTCAGCAATGAAAATCCTAGCTACTAGGGGAAAAGAAAGACACAATCTTTTTGCAAAGAGCAAAGAGCACACTGTAAATGCACTTTTCCTAAATCAAGCCAAACAGACTACCAATATGCAAATGCACATGCATGTGTTTTGCTTTTCACTTTCTTAATATTGATGCCTAAAAAGAAAGTTGATGTACAAATCTGAATTTGCTTTCAAGTGACAAACACAAACAAGCTTCTTTTCGAAATCAAAAGGTAGAGATGATTACGACACTTTATGATTTTTGAAATAAATACTCGTTTCGACACTAGAAAGTCACAAATTCAAACCAAAGGCAAAAGTAAAAGCATAATCGACTATCAACAGCAAATAAACTTTCTCCTATGATCAAAATCGACACTTGCGACAGATCTAAATCAAAGGACGACAACACGGCTATTCTACTTTCGCAATGGAAAACTGTAAACGACGCAACAAACACATAAAAACATCTACAGTTTCTTTTGTACAACTTAGGCGGAATATCAGTAAGGAAAAGTGGTTTGAAACAGTGAAATACTGATCACAGGCTGCAAAAATCAGAGACAAAACTGAAAAAATGAAGCAAAGAACCTCAGCTGCACAAGGCTAGGCTGATCAGCGCACCTGTTACACAGAGAAACTGCATTGCAGCGCAGGTAGCCCTCTTGGGAAGTGCGTTGAAATGCAGAACCTCTTCACAGAGCCTGCGCTGGGGCAGAAACGAGAATTCTATCCGGGTTCTGGGTCACGGTTTGCAGTTTAATCTATGGTTTTTGGCCGAGTAAAAGCAATCAGTAATGCACAATCAGAGGTAGATCTAAGGGGGGTTCTAAGAGCTATCACAAGGGCAATCAGTTGGTCTATGAATCAGTTGTTCAAATCATAAACAGATCCAGTGAATGGATTGAAGCAGCAGATGTCTACTTTGCATTTGTTAATGGCAAATGCAGTTCGATTGCTACTTCTAAGTTTATGAAACAAACAACAGGAGAAACACAAACAAACTAACTAGACACGATCCCCAGTGGAGTCGCCATTTTGTTATCAGGAAAAGTGTCCATTTAGATCTACTCTATCCCAATAAGGTGTGACAGCTACCTTAGAAACAAACAGAGAAAACTACTTTTTTATTCTTCTTTATGAACTATAAACAAAGAGGAATAGGATGAACCAACCTGTGTCTTGCGCTAGTCCTTTGATCCAATCTCTCTTCTCTTCAACAGCTCCCAGCTACCTACTCCCTCACTTGCCCAGCTTCACCAAGTACCTGTAAGATCACAGAAGAAGGAAACTATACAAAGACATGGGTTTATATTCATAAATAACTTAGGATCAGATTTAAGTTAACCATACAAATGTAACAAGCATCAATGAAACACAAGCATGGAGAAGAAACTCAAATAGTTTTATTGATATACAAGAAGATCTAGGAGGAGTTACAACCGATGATTCCTGAACCAGCATCAACCTCCCAGCAAAGAAATCCCTTCTTCAACCCCAACAAAGCATAGATCACCCAATTCTCTGATATGTATCTCAAAACCAACAGCAATTCCTTACAATGTGCAAAATTCAGCCTCTGGATCTAGGATGAGGGATCCATATATAGATGTATGCAAGGAGGATGAGTCAGCTCATGAATTGATTAGTGGCTTCTCTCTGTCAGTTCTTGCTTCCACTTGGATACTGAGAGCCTCTTACTCATCCTTGGTCGAATTCAGTGAGGCAAGTGTCATTGGAGAAGATTCTGGAAGCTTCCATTGTCTCTCCACCTCGTGGAATGACTCTGCCACTTGTCAATTCCCGCTCAACGCACCCTGGTAGTGCATTTAGGTGCGTTGCAACGCACCTAGCTAGTGGACTTAGGTGCTATGCAACGCACTTGGCTAGTGGAGCAGCTGAAATGATCCTGATTTGACTAATTCTGAGCAGTTTCTGGTGGAGAACTTCTGGGAGAAGCTGTAATTTGTTGACCTTGTTCCTTTAGGAGTTAGAACAAAACTTTTAGGGACTTAGGAGCCCTTGGTTTATGGACATTTCATGCTTAGAGTTGTAAGGCACAAAAATGTCTATAACACATGGGCTCACAACTAATGGGAGTGTATGTTTCATTACTAGTGATAGCAGACACATAGTGCATGGAATAAACTAGAGCAACAAAAGGTGAGATTTTATCTCAAGAAGCATATGAGAGGAAATCACAATAGGAGAGTTGATTAATGGTGATGCTGCATCTCTCAGGTGGGAATATCATGACTCAAAAGAGTGAATACATCATAGCATTCACAACAAAGGTGTAATTCCTACCAAAGATGACATTGTAATTAAGGGGGTTAAACATGACAATGACATTGATTAAAATGGTCTTACCATATAACATGATGGAGATATTAAATGAGATCCACAAGGGGTGACAAATTTTACCATCAAATGAGATGAACTCATTCGTTGATGGATTAAGATTTGAAGATCCAAGTTATCTCCAAGGCAAGGAGAAAATGTTACATGAAAATGCCCCATCATCAATATTACATTGATGAGCTGTAAATTTTCTAACAATCAGACCCATATTTGAAACAAGGTATTCAGCATGATTCATTCTTGTCTATGTGAATCCCAATTAAAGGTGATGATTTGTGATGGGAATGGATATGTACTTCCCATTTCCTTTAATGGTGAAATTCTAGTGAACATTTTGGTATTAGGAATGACAGGGATACCCCCAAGTTGACATAACCAATTATGGGTCATGAATTAGAATTAGTGGGAAGTTGAGTTTCCCATTTGTTGTTAAGTAGCCACGACTCCTTCTAGTGGGAAATGGATTTAGAGAATTACAAGTTGCATAGGTTGAGGGAAGTGTTTTTGAGGTGATGTCATCTATGGGGTGAAAGACATGGATGGGATGCAACTTCCTTTATTTCTTTGTCTTCAACAATATAAGGGAAATAGTGAGTGTAATTCCCAAATTCTCCACACATCCACAGGGAAATTTAGTGCCTAACCCATGGCTCTTCCTTTGTTTTTCTTATTTTTATTATGGGAATTCTAGTTTTGATTATCAGCGTTGGCCCTATTCTTTATTTTTGGTTCAATGGGTTGCCCCCTATCTCTAATTGATATACCGTTGTCCTTTCCCTTTCTTTATTCCATTATTTACTGAGTAGTATGATTATCCAAGTTCAAATACTCAAGGATTACTATTGTTGAATGGGTGAAGGTTGAACAAAATTGACCCCCACTTGTTGTTATGGAGAGGTATTGTTTGGTTGCAGGGACAGGAAAGGATAAGATGGGTTTCTGTGAGGTTTTTTCCGATATAGAGAGCATGAGGTGGAGAATCCTTCGCTACCATGTTTATTTTTTTATAAATATATTAGAATAGATGGAGTAATCATACCCAAAGGTGGGTTTTTGGATCCTAATTGGATAAGGTAATTCCCCCTAGGCATTTTCACAAAATGAGGATATGTCATATTGCTCAAGTGTATAAGGTTACATTATTTTTTTGTTATATAGGATGGCGACCATAATTATTTATGAAATTGTTGTTTCCATGTGAAGGTGGGAGGGGGGGGGGGGTAGGATTTCATAAGAGTTGGAGCGGGTGTGATGTGGACTTCTGAATCCAAAATAGTTTTTGACTGTAAAACTAATGAATCACACGTTAATTAGATGATACACATGGATTTCACATTGAAGGTCCCACTTACCTGACCAATCTCCATCGGTCCCACTTTGACTTTTCTACTCCTCGTGTGCTTCAATCTTCACCATTGATCTCATTTACCCAAATCCAATGGATGTCGTGCAATATCGCGCGATAACTAGCACAATAGATAGCAGGTTGAGAGCATGCGAGATAAGTGGTTTCTCCATGCTATGTGTTGCCATCTTAGGTTAATCGTGTGTTTTAGAAAAATACCATTTACCATTTTCATACCACGCAATATACCATTTAGTGTTTTGGAATACTGCCCACGGTTCCTCACGGAACTTTGAATGAAACACTTTTATAATGAAAATGGGTTTAGCACTTAGTCTACGGACTTGAAATAAAACCCTTAATGTTAATTAACTGATATTTTCAATAAAACATATAAATGGAAGAATAATACCCGGTTAGGGTCAAGAACACAGATACACAGATTAAAAGGGAATTTCTGCACCAAGAACAATATGTACACACCACACTTAGATCAATTATGCAAATAAATAGAAATTACAGATTCTTTACCCTCTCGGCTCGATTACATCAATTTGTTTGACCTCTGTTTCTTCCACTCTCCAACCCTATCTCTTTTTGACCCGGGAACCCTCCGATAGCTGATTTTTGATTGCGATAGGCTCCCAGTTCCCGATATTGCGATTTGCCTTCATACTTGGTCATTTCTCTTTGTTTTCCGAGCTTTACAATGGTAACTTCAACATGTTGTAATTTGTTCTCCAAGAGTCCATTTTTGGACTTCCAAATACCGTTGGAAAGGTCTTTACAAGAACTAGGAAATGGAGATGGTCTGATTTATCTCTCAGAGATTTTGTGGCATTGGAAATGGCTTCAACTTCACTGATGTTAGGCATTATGGACTGATGAAAACTTGTAAAGTAGTGAGTGACAACAGTGACAATGCGCATGCCATTACTTAATAACAATGAGATGGTTAATCAAGAGGAGACACACCCGAGATATACTTGCTGACATGTGTTAAGAGCCCGACGTTCCTTTTTCTCATATGCTTGGCCTCTCGTTTTAACAGTTAGTGTTAGTGTCAGTACAGTGCTCTGAGACAACTCGTGGCCGTGTGTGAGGAAGGCTTCATAGGTTGGTTTCACTGGTGTAGTTGGTTTCCCCATTCATATGGTCAATTTCACCGGGTATGTTCTTTATCTTCTCCCTCCTCATCACCCGATTTTTACAAACCATTTAACTTTTTTTGCGAATTTTATGGAGAAATATTTATAATATGTTTTCTGTAAGAAATTGGAAGCTATGTTGCGACATATGGAAAGCCCCCACTAGGTTTTACTTTGTATTGTTTTCTTTCCATTTTCCTATCTCTATTCTCTTCAGTATCTTTCTATCTCTCATGTGCATATACTTCCCTTCTTTGGATTGGAGTTCTGTGGAGGCTGCATGCTTGTTTCTCTGTGTTTGATTATTATTATATTTGATTTCTTTGAAAGTTTGGAGAATTTCAAAGTTCTTGTGTTTGGCTCCTCCTGTCTTAATTGTATGTCTGGTTGGAAAAGGACTCTGGGAGCCGATGCATGTTGATTTAAGCCCTAAGTGGTAGACCCCTAAGTGGCAGACCCATATTTTTTTACCTCTGTGTTCAGTCTCAAATGGGCTTGAGGAGCCTGGGTATGTTGTTCCATACCATGGGTGGCAGACCCATCCCACTCTCATGGTCATTATCAGGTTCAGGCCTAATGTTAGCTCTTTTATGCCTTTATGTTGTGATATTGTTCCAGGTCTTCATTGTCACCATAATTTTTGAGACCCCTCATGATTAGGCAGTTCTACGCTCATGGTTTTTGTAAATCGTATTAGGGTTTTTCCTATACACATTGTTTGTTGAGAAGCACCATGGTTGACCCTTCCTCCAATCCCAACTCTTCGAGCCGAGGTGGTCGGGGTTGGGAAAGGTGGGCGAGGAGGATGGGAGATAATGGTGGTGCTCAAGCTCACCATCCATGGGGAAGAGGCCGTAAATCATCCACACAGTTGATCCAAGAGGTTGCCTGCTCCTACCAAACGGTTACCCCATCTCAAGTTTGACAATTAATCTCCACTTGGGAAACATAACTGAATCAACGTGCAGAAGCAAAAATTCAAGTAGAAACTTGGAGAGATATTATCCCCGGCCCTGGTAATTCTAGAGGTCACACATCTAAATACAAACAAATTATTCACCTTTACTGGTTGATGAAGAACATTGTGGCCAAGGCTATAACGAGTCCTCCAACTCGCTATGTTAAATCTGATCCTGGCTTCCAAGAAATACAGAAAGAATTTCATCTTATCCAGTTCCAAATTGAGCAACAAAACATCCATCTTAGCCGCATTGAGAAGCACATTATGTGTCGTCTTCAATTTGAATTATCGGGTTCGAGTGCGAAGGACCCAACCCCCGTGGATTCCTCTGATGAATTTCAATATGATTGTTTGTTTCTAGTTTCAATTTTATTTAATTTTCTATGATATATATGTTGGTTAGGCTCCTATGTTACATTTATTTAGCTTGTAGATGGTTTCAGGACATTTAGTCTTATAAGGCACTGTTAGACAAACTCAAACTTTATTGTTTCTATATGGCTTATAATGTTGTTCGGTGGCCAATAGACCTGGTTTCCCAATAGGCAAGTTGAGGCCACTAAACTTTGTAAACATGATTGTAAATTAAAATCTTGGAATTAATTCTAAAACCAAAATTTGATGTTCATAACATAGAGAATATATATGTGTTTCACCAAATTATTTAATATGAAATATTTTAGTATAAAAATATATATATATATATGGTTTTATAAAAAGTTATTTAAATTGAAAAATTAAATTAAATAGTTAATAAATATTAATGATATTAAAATACAAAATAATTACAAAATATTAAAATTAAATATATTGTAATCTTATTTTTATTAATTATTTAAAATACTTTAAAAATTAATATATGAGTTAAATATATATAAATATTTAAGAAAAGACATGTAACAAGAATTTTTTTGTTAAGCTTGGTAGATCTTTCTTTTTCATTATAAAATAAGTAAGGAAGTTACACCCATATAGATTCTAGTTAGGTGGCCTTAACTTTCCCAGTGGGAAACCAAGTCTCTTGACCACCTAACCACATTATAAGTCATCCAGTAACAAAAAATACTTAGTTTGTCTATCCAAGCTATATAAACTTGATTGTCATGTCCACAACCATATTCTAGCTATATATATATATATATATATATAGATATATATATATATAGATATATATATATATGACTGTAAAGTGTAAATTAAAAGCTATCTGCATGAACACTAATTAAAAAGGGGCTAAGAGTCAGCATGATATTCCTCGTGTTAGGCAGATGTCGAAGCCACTGGGGTCAAATTTTTCGCACTGGAGCATCGCAGCTCAATCGACACGAACATGCATGGTAAATGTTTCTCTATACAATCTAGGTGGCCATCGTGTTTCTGCAATTGAAATTGCAGTTTTTGAAAGTTTTGTTTATAATTTGGAAAATCATGGACAATAGTCATCCAGATTTGCTCCATGGCCTTGCCTAGGAGGCATTTCATGAACCAATACAGATAAATGGATTTTTTTTATTGTGGCTCTCAGCCTCTGGTGTGCCCGAGTCTGGAATCATGATCTTCCAATCCAATGTGTTTGATTCCTCCACATCCACTAGACGATTTATATCTTCCTCCCATTCTTCTATGAGTCATTTGAATTCCCCTTTGGTGCCACCTGTTAGCTCTGCTATGCACTTATGTGTTTGGAGAACCAAATTACTGCTGTGGCTGTGTGTTTTTACAAGAAAGGAGCTCACAGCAGTTTATTTCATCCTTTCCCCTTCATTTTCTTTATACCCTCTTAACCCCTTCATCTCTATTTTTCTCCCAAAACCCTGTGTAAACCCCTCTCCCGTCTAGCCCCTCAGCGCCAAGGCTTTAGCAATATAACCACGTCTACACAAAAAACACTACCCACGAAGCTCTGCCATGTCACATCAATCATAAACATGTGCGTTAAGCCTCCACCGTCCAATCGTTTGCCGCACGATCCGACGGCATTCGCACCTCTAGCCGCCGAAACCTGCCCGCGCGTTAACTCGCGATCGTGGCGGTTTTCCACTTGTCCCATCGTCCACGTGTCAACCTCCTATTGTGATCGCTCTGCTGTGTACGTATACCACTCACCTCCGATAAGCGGTGCGGGGAAATCACTTACCGTTGTCCCGCCACGTAAAACCATTCCCTCGCTCGTTATCTCCCGTGAAACTTCCGCCTCCGATCACCATTGGATCTGCCCGACCGCGATCCGACAGCCCACGTTTCTCCATCCACGCTTTCTCCCGATACCCCCTATAAGCTGATCTTAGCCATTCATTCACGTGATCCGACGGTCGAAAATTGTTCTCGTCATACTCACGCCTCCGCCATGAAGTCTACGCCACCTTTGACTGTTCTCTACTACCAAAGAACTAAGGCAATCACCTACCTGTACCTGGCGTAGTTATTCTTCAACAACTCCATTCAAGAGCATTATGGTCGAAGAGCAAGAAGGACGTGCCTCGAGCGGTTAAATGTACTGATCAGTAATGGAGCCCGTTTCATTTTATACTCCACCTGTGCAGGAAGGACGGCCGAGCAACAGAGAATGTCAAATTAATTTATTAAAGCCAGCAAATTGTATCAGAGACCCATATCAGAGAGTTAAGGTGGTTGGTGGTCCATTATGACCCCTCCACGCATAGGATAGCAGATATTTTTGTAATCAACCTCTATATATACCTAGAAACAAGATGTAATGGGGGTTGATGGATGTTATTTTGATGTAAGGTTCAACTTCTGGAGACTGTAACTACTGTGATACCTGCAGCGTCTGGTCTTCATTTTCAGCTAATACAAGCTTCTTTTGCTGTTAATTTCTCACTTTCCACTTTTTCTTTGTTCCAGGCTATGCCTGTTATGCATTTTTCATGTGCTCTTGATGTTTAGCATTATAGGGGTTATCATCCCACCTCTATGTTAGAATCTAGTATGTATCATTGAATTTGTATGTAGGTTTCTGTTATTTTAATGCCAGAGAGCCGTCATCCTATCTGTGCATTAGGAAATATATTTGCAGACCTCTTTACTGGTTGCAGACGGCCATCACAAGGTCCTGTGCATCTGTTGGTGTGGTCAGTACTCTCCATGTTCACTCAATCCTCAAACTGTGAGTAATTGGTGGTCTAAAGCCTTGTAGTCTGGGGGTTTTCACCCATGTCTGGGGTTAAGCATAGTAGAAGTGGTTATCTGGCTTGAATATGCATCATTCCTTCCATTCATCCACCTATTTCCAACATTTTTGTTGAGCTTGTAATGTTCCCAAGCATCTCTGAGATACAACCTAGGAGAGTTTCTTGGGGTGATAACATTAATTGGTGTCATTACTGGGGAAAGGAGATTGAAGCTCAGCTTCCCTGGGAGAATGACACAATTCCAAGCTTTGATGATAGACAAGGTTTGAACACATATTCTGGTTGTAATCATCTATCTGGCGACTGTGTTGGAGGAAGACCAACCTTTGGCGACTCCAGATTAAAGTTCTGGCTCAGTTTGTGAGGCATACTCGAAGAAATCCTTAGAAATCACGAGCTGAACCAGTGCCTGACCTTTAGAAGATCGTTAAGCTCAAGAAAACATCACAGAAAGGGGCATCAGGATCAGGTAAGCCTAAGAAAACTCATGCATCTCTGAAAGATAAATTTATAGCTGAAGATATACAAATCAAAGATTTAGATCCCAACACTGTTAATAAGGAAATTCCTTCAGAGATTAATACAGCCCCTTGTTCAGTCAGATCCCTTTTGAGCCTCAGTCCAAAGAAAACTTCCCATACAGTCCATAACATCCCTTTGTACCTGTCATCCATTTCATTGTTTCAATCTGCTCAATCTATCAGTGTCCTTCCACATATCCCAGTCATGGCAGGCCAGCAAGCACCCACGAAGATAGAAAGAATTGTTGCTGCTAGATATGGACCTTTGGTCCTACATGTTCCTTTGAATCCCATGCCTGTGGGAGAATACCAAAAATATATGCCCAAGTTTACTGGCACAGAAGAAGTAACAGCAAAAGAACACCTTGAGGATTTCTATAGTTATGCTGATAACTTAGACATAAGTGAAAATGATGTGTGGATGAGAGTTTTTGTCCAGAGCCTTAATGGAGAGGCCAGAAATTGGTTCAGAGAACTAGCCCCTAGATCTATTGCTGATATTGAAGCCTTAGATGAAGCATTTTTTAAGCACCAGGGAGATAAAAAAGACTTGCTATATTACCATATTGAGTTTGGTAACCTGAAGAGGGAAAATGGGGAATCATTGTCTAATTTTAATAAAAGATTCAATTGTATGTATAGTAAGATACCAGCTAAGGTAAAGCCTACTCCCACCTCTGCCAAACTCACTTATGCCAATGCTTTTGACTCTGATTTATGCATGTTATTGAGAGAAAGTAGATGTGCCACTCTAGCTGGTATGCAAGATGTAGCCCTAGAAGTAGAGTCTAATATCATGGTTGCAGAAAAGCTAAAAAGTTATGCTAATAGAAGAAGGCAAAGAGGTGAGTCTTCTTCTTCCTCTACCTCATCTTCAGAGCCTAAATTAGATAAAATGACTAAGATGATAGAGTCATTGGTTGCTGAAATTTTTAAGCTGAAGGTTGAGAAAAATTCAGGAAAGACAAGGCAGCAGAACACATTTGCTCCAAGAAATCCAAATCCATTCAGAAGAGAAAATGAACAGTTACAAATCATTCAGAGGGGAAAACAAATAAATGAAGAACAGAAGGTTAAAGCTCCCTTCCAAAATGTAGTCATGGAGGAGGACCGTTTGAAGATGAGGATGAAATTCATTGCATGGAAGATAAAGGCAGTGCTGCATTTTTGACATTGGCTGCATATGAAGAATCATTGTTGCAGGAACAAGAAAATCAAGAATGGGATAGAGAGGTTGTTCTACAAACTAAGGAGCAGCGAAGATATAATCTGAGGTCAAATGCAAAAAATGTCAAGGAGAATCCTGCCCAAAAAACTGTTGTCCGAACATAATCACAAAATATCAGACAGAGAAGACCAATAGCTGATCTAGTCATCGTCAAAGCTCCAGTTCAAGAGGTAAAAGGTTCCGATAAGTTACCTTCCTCTTTCAGCTTTGAGTCAAAAGTCCAGAAGTTAAAAATATCTATGCCTCTGATAGAGTTGGTCAAGAATGAAGTGTTTAGAAAGCCTATCCTTGAGGCCCTTGAGCTGGAAACCACACAAACCTCCATTGACTCTATCAATTTGAAAAATGATAAACCTGTTGTTGTGCTTAGCCCCATGATTGAACCTGCTGATAATAATTCTCCATCATTTTATGTCTCTTTGAACATTCATGACAAAATCCTCCACAATTGCCTGCTAGACACAGGGGCCAGCCACAATTTGATGTCTAAAGCTGTCATGGAAGAGTTAGGCCTTGACATCACCAGATCATATCATGATTTATTCTCTTTTGATTCAAGTAAAGTAAAATGTTTGGGGTTAATTAAAGATTTATCCATTACCCTAACTCAGCTGCCCATGAAGAGTATGATGATGGACATTGTGGTAGCAGATGTCCCTCCCAAGTTTGGCATGCTGCTATCCAAAGGATGGATTAGGAGACTAGGTGGGACATTATAGAATGATCTATCTTATGCCACTGTCCCAGTTTTTGGAGGAGAAAGCAAGAGATTGTACAGAGAAGCACAGTTGGCATACATCATCAGTGATGAAAAGAATCCTACTAATCATCCAATTTATGCTATGGACACTAATTTTGGAGCATGTACTCTCCAAATAGAAGAATCCTAGAGGGCCTCAATGTAGATTAGGAAATAAACAATTCATGCCGAAGAGGAGAAAGGAAGTCAAGTTTGGGAGATGTTCTTTGATGGAGCATGTTCCAGGGAGACTGCAAGAGCATGGGTGGTGCTGGTATCTCCAGAGCAAGAAAGCACACATCTATCTTTTAAGCTGGCATTCCAAGTCACCAACAATATAGCAGAATATTAGGCTCTGCTATTGGGCCTTAACGCAGCAAAAGACAGAGGAATCAGGAACATAAAGGTGTTCGGAGATGCTGATTTGATCATTCAGCAAGTAAATAAAACATTTCAAGCAAAGCACCCAAGGCTGAAAGCATACAGAGATGAGGTATGGAGAATAAAATATTCTTTTGATTATTTCTGTATTTCATATATTCCTAGAGCCCAAAATCAGCTTGTTGATTCCCTTGTCGTGTCTGCTAGCATGTTTATCCCTCCCATGCCTCCCAAAATAGTTTATGAAGTGCAAATGAAATACAGACCATCCTTGCCTGATAATGTCCACCATTGGAAAGTTTTTGATGATGTTGATGAAATAAACAGGTTCCTGCAAGTCATTGATGAGTTTTCTGAGATGCAAATTGACCAAGAAAATATAGCCTTAGAAGAAAAACCCCAATCTCAGCATAGAAACAAAATTGGCAAAGATAGCATTGTCCAACTTCCCAGCAATCATATTCCTAAGGGTTTAATTCCTTTAGAAA
Source organism: Pinus tabuliformis (assembly GCA_031772625.1). Taxonomy (NCBI): domain Eukaryota; kingdom Viridiplantae; phylum Streptophyta; class Pinopsida; order Pinales; family Pinaceae; genus Pinus; species Pinus tabuliformis. The sequence continues at coordinate 809,203,897 of CM062804.1, read as the reverse complement.
GACTGTTTGACCAAAATGATGTGCCTTACAAGGCTGCCTAGAAAGAGGACCAATCTGCAGTCTGTAAGCATGATATAGGGAGTCGAGGTCAGGCTAGATACATAAATCTATCTTCCCATCTGTCTGTTGACCAAAGTTCTAAGTACTGCAAATTAATGAAGCAATTTGCTGACGTGTTTGCCTGGGAGTATAGTGATCTGAAAATGTATGATAAGAAGATAATTCAACATAAAATCCCTCTGGAGAAAGACACCATTCCTTTCAAACAGAAGTTGAGACCAATAAATCCTATGCTTCTTCCTCTGATTGAAAAATAAATTAAAAAGTTGTTGGCTGCCAAGATCATAGTCCCTCTCAGATATTCCAAGTCGGTAGCCAACCTAGTAGTGATGAGGAAGAAAAGTGGAGAAATCAAACTGTGTGTTGATTTCAGAAACTTGAACAAATGCTCTAAGAAAGACAACTATCCTCTACCCAAGATGGAGCATTTATTGCAGAAGGTCTCAGGAACCGAAGTAATGTCTTACTTCGATGGTTTTTCAGGCCTTAATCAGATTGTTGTGCATCCAGATGACCAAGAGAAAACTGCATTCACCACTCCTTAGGACACTTTTATGTATGCCAAGATGCCTTTTGGATTGATGAATGTTGGAGCCACCTTTGAGAGAGCTATGGATATAGCATTTGTGGGAGAGAAGGATAAATTTGTCCTTATCTACCTTGATGACATAATAGTATACTCCAGCAGCCATCAAGATCATTTGCAACATTTGAAAAAGGTGTTCCTGAAGTGCAGGAGGTTTTGGATTTCAGTGAATCCTAAAAAATCACAATTTGCTTTAGAAGAAGGCAAGCTGTTAGGACATATTGTTTCTGCTGCAGGTGTCCGAATTGACCCAGAAAGAGTAAGAGAAATACAGACTTTGTCTGTCCCGAGATCAAAGAAAGATATTCAGTCCTTTCTGGGCAAAATTAATTTTGTGAGAAGGTTTATACCAAATTTTGCATAATTAGTGAAGCATATTACCTCCATGTTGAAGAAGGGATCAAAGTTCAGATGGACTCATGCAGCAAGAAAATCATTTGAGTCTATTAAAAAAGCCATTATGGAAGCTCCCACTATAAGCAGCCCAGATTACAACAAGGAGTTCCATATATTTTCGTTTGCCTCTGAAGACACCATTGCAGTAGTTTTATTGCAAACAGATGAAGAAGGCTTAAAGCATCTGGTGGAATTTTTCAGCGAAAACTTAAGGGATGTTGAACTGAGATATGACATTATTGAAAAACAAACATATGCTCTTATCAAATCCTTGAAAGCTTTCAGAGTGTACATTCTGCATTCCAAGATAATTGCATATGTGCCCTCTGCTGCAATAAAAGATGTCTTGATACAACCTAATGCTGATGGAAGAAGGACTAAATGGATTGCAAAGCTAATTGAATTTAATATAGAACTAAAGTCCACCAAACTTGTCAAAGGTCAGGGTCTTGCCAGGTTATTAGCTGAAGAAAATTGCAGAACATTGGACATACATTTCATGGGCACAATTGCAGAAAATGGTCAGGCAAAAGAAGAAGAAACAGTTGAACTAGAGAGAAAGTAGCCAATGGCAGAAAATCTAACTTCTTGTGATTGGTATTCTGCAATAATTAATTTCTTGCTGAAGCTAGAAATCCCTCCAGTCTTAAGCACAAGTCAAGCCAGAACTTTAAAACTTAGGGCAGCAAAATATTGTATCCATGAAAATCTGCTCTACTAAAGGGATCCATCTGGAGTGCTTTTGAGGTGTCTAGATAAAGAACAGTCAGTAGAAGTTATGCAACAATTTCATTCCAGCATGTGTGAGGGGCACCATTATTGGAAGACTACAACCCACAAAATTCTCAGAGCTGGATATTACTGGCCCTCCTTATTTTCTGATATATTTTCATTTGTTAAATCTTGTGACAGGTGCCAAAGATTTGAAGGAAAACAGTAGTTGAAATCCCTGCCCTTAAAACCAATACATGCAAAAGGACCTTTTCAGCAGTGGGGCTTGGATTTTATTGGAGAAATCAATCCACATTCCAATGGCCAACACAGATGGATATTAGTAGCCACTGATTATTTTACTAAGTGGATTGAAGCAATCCCTACCAGAAAGGCTGATCATAATGTGGTCATGAAGTTTTTAATTGAAAATATCTTTACCAGATTTGGTTGTCCACATAAATTAGTCACAGATAATGTAGCAGCCTTCAGGGCAAAAGAATTGGTGGAAATGTGTGATTCAATGGGTATTAAACTGGTTCATTCCACCTCATATTATCCTCAAGGTAATGGTCTAGCAGAATCCTCTAATAAAAGCCTGATAAGGATAATTAAGAAGCTGTTAGAGGACAACAAAAAGAATTGGGATTCTAAGCTCAAGTATACACTGTGGGCTGACAGAGTGACCATTAAGAAATCCACAGGGAATTCTCCTTTCAAGTTGGTATATGGCACTGAAGCTGTGTTTCCAATTTAGTTAACTCTCCCTGTGGCAAAATTCCTTCAAGAAGAGCAGAATGAGGAAGAAGACATGGCAAAGAAGATCATTGATTTAGCAGAGGTACATTATATTAGAGAACAGCTGGTTGAAAAGGCTACAACACATCAGAAAAAGATCAAGGATACTTTTGACAGGAAGACAAAAACAGATAATTTTCTGGTTGGAGACTTGGTTCTGAAATAGGATGCATTGAAGGAAAAGAAGGGTAATCATCGGAAGTTTGATGCTTTCTGGACAAGTCCTTTCATCATTTCTCAGATTCAAGGGAACAACACCTTCATACTGAAAAGTATGGGAGGAGAAGCAGTTTTTGATCGTCGAGTTAATGGACGTTTTCTGAAAAATTATGTTGTTTAAGGTCTTTGGCCTTAAAAGTTGTAAATATTTTATTTTTATCAGCTTTGTGTAGGCAAAGTAGACTCCATGCCTAATGGAACACTAGGAATTTTGCTAATTTTTTTTCATCGGAAAGGCATTGGTCTGTAGGTTCTTGAGACCTCACGGGGAGGATCTCATCCCCAGAAGGAGCCAGTGTTAGCTCTGCTATACACTTGTGCGTTTGGAGAACCAAATTACTGTTGTGGCCATGTGTTTTTACAAGAAATGAGCTTGCAGTAGTTTATTTCATCCTTTTCCCTTCATTTTCTTTATACCCTCTTAACCCCTTCATCTCTATTTTTCTCCCAAAACCCTGTGTAAACCCCTCTCCTGTCTAACCCCTCAGCACCAAGGCTTTAGCAATATAACCACGCTTACGCAAAAAGCGCTACCCGTGAAGCTCTGCCATGTCACATCAATCATAAACATGTGCATTAAGCCTCCACCGTCTGATCATTTGCCGCACGATCCGACAACATTCACACCTCTCGCCGCCGAAACCTGCCCGCGCGTTAACTCGCGATCGCGGCAGTTTTCCACCCGTCCCATCGTCCACATGTCAACCTCCTATTTTGATCGCTCGACTGTATACATATACCACTCACCTCCGATAAACGATGCGGGGAAACCACTTACTGTCGTCTCGCCGCGCAAAACCATTCCCCCGCTCGTTATCTCCTGTGCAACTTCCGCCTCCGATCACCGTCGGATCTGCCATACCGCGATCCGACGGCCCACGTTTCTCCATCCACGCTTTCTCCCGATACCCCCTGTAGGCCGATCTTAGTTGCTCATTCGTGTGATCCGACAGCCGAAAGTTGTTCTCGTCATACTCACACCTTCACCATGAAGTCTACGCCACCTTTCACTGTTCTCTGCTGCCGAAGAACGAAGGCGATCACCTACTTGTACCCAGCGCAGTTATTCTTCAACAACTCTATTCAAGAGCATTATGGTTGAAGAGCAAGAAGGACGTGCCTCGAGAGGTTAAACGTCAGTAATGGAGCCCGTTTCATTTTACACTCCACCTGTGCAAGAAGGACGTCCGAGCAACAGAGAATGTCAAATTAATTTATTAAAGCCATCAAATTGTATCAAAGACCCATATCAGAGAGTTAAGGTGGTTGGTGGTCCATTATGACCCCTCTAAGCATAGGATAGCAGATATTTTTGTAATCAACCTCTATATATACTCAGAAACAAGATGTAATGGGGGTTGATGGATGTTATTTTGATGTAAGGTTCAACTTTTGGAGACTGTAACTACTGTGATACCTGCAGCGTCTGGTCTTTATTTTCAGCTAATACAAGCTTATTTTGCTGTTAATTGTTCACTTTCCACTTCTTCTTTGTTCCAGGTTGTGCCTGTTATGCATTTTTCATGTGCTCTTGATGTTTAGCATTAGAGGGGCTGTCATGCCACCTCTGTGTTAGAATCTACTATGTATCATTGAATTTGTATGCAAGTTTCTGTTATTTTAATGCCAGAGAGCTGTCATCCTGTATGTGCATTAGGAAATAGATTTGCAGACCTCTTTACTGGTCGCAGCCAGCCATCACAGGGTCCTGTGCATCCGTTGGTGTGGTCAGTATTTTCCATGTTCACTCAATCCTCAAACTATGAGTAATTGGTGGTCTAAAGCCTTGTGGTCTGGGGGTGTTCACCCATGTCTGGGGTTAAGCATAGTAGAAGTGGTTATCTGGCTTGAATATGCATCATTCCTTCCATTCATCCACCTATTTCCAACATTTTTGTTGAACTTGTAATGTTATGAGCATCTCTGAGATACAACCTAGGAGAGTTTCTTGGGGTGATAACACCACCCACATACAGTCGTCACTACCTGGATCAGGTTGGCCACGGGCTTCCTGCGACGACATTTGCTCGCGGTGCTTGGCTCAGCCTCTACCACACTCCTCCGCGGTCGCTAACATACAAGATTTTTAAGGATATTTTTTTTATTTTATTATGGAAATTTTAAATTTGTAAATAACTTAAATAACTTTTATTACAATTTATTATGTCCATAAACATGTTTATTTTGGAAAATAGTTAATTTTAATTTAATTACCAATGATATTTTCCATTAATTTTTATTATCAATAATTATTAGATGAATGGTAGGGATTTAATTTCGAAAGAATATTCTAGAATATTCATAATAGTATACACAAATCAAAGGTTGAGATTTATCTCCAAAATAATTATGCTTTTTTCCATTTTAATTAAATTGATTGATTTAAAAAAATATCATATGAAATAAGTTATAGCATGTAATATTCATAACCCATGATATTGTAATAAAATCTCTTTACAAATTAAGAATCTCCATAATAAAAATGAAAGTAAATCTAAAACGTTAACAAGTTATTTGATTTATGTGCTAGTAAATAAATTAAACATGTGTATATATATATAACCAATACAATATTCCGAAATAAACATATTTATCAAATTAAATTAAAATTAAAATTCAAAAAACAATATTCCCAAATAAACATATTTATCACCCTAATTAATTACACTTAATCTGCTAATTTGAAATCTGTTTTTTATTTACAAATGACCTCTCAATCGATCTTGATATACAAAGGGTCTCTCTGGCTGCCCTTTACTTGTAGGAGGTAAAGAATAAAAAGTAAAGAATCGATCTTGATATACAAAGGGTCTCTCTGGCTGCCCTTTACTTGTAGGAGGCAAAGAATAAAAAGTAAAGAATCGACTGTCTACTTGCAGACCTAAATGCCCTCACTGTCATGTATTTTCGCACAATCTTCGGTAGAGCTTGAGCTTAACTTATAAGAGAGGTAAAAGCCAACAGATAAAATTACCACTGTGGATGCTACGACCACTGCAGAAGCTATCCTGACCCTGCGCTTAGAAAAAAATGAAGTACATGAAGAAATATTTTGAAATCGCTCAGGTGGCGAAGATAAAGTACTGCCTGCATCTTCCTCTGGATAATCACTGTTCACCTCTGCAGTACCAAAATTTTCTCCTCCTTTCACAGGAACGTTCTGATTTTGTTCTTCTGGGTTTTTATAATCTCCATATGGCTGCAAATTATCTTCCCGTGAAGGACGCCAACTTTCGGGACTGCTTCCTTCATCTTCTTGGGGCACTGTTTCTTCCCTGGATTCAGATTCATAAGCAGAGCTCGTATCAGAAGAAATTGCCTCTGATTGTTCGTAATGTTTAGCTTCTGGTTTTTCCTCATCCGGCAATTCTGTTGATTCTCTCTTATCTGTACTGGATTTTGCTTTGACTTTAGGCAGCCAGACATACAATGTTTCGTGCTCGAACTTGGCAGTGACGCCCTCCGCATTCAAATTCTGAGCCGGGAAGCCGAAAATCTTTCTGAATCTCTGCCCGCCAAGTCTCTCCATTCTCTGCATTCTCCCTTCCACCATCACCCATTCCTCCACACGACGTTCTCCGCTAATAATCAGATTTCCCCATTTATCAATATGCACTCGCACATCTTCAGTTGTGAAACCTGCACAAATAAAAATCATGAATTCAATATATTTTCAAAACTTTATAATAAGCTCAGTAAAAATCACGAAGTCACTTTTTCTAAAATATTTCCGAAATTTTACAACCAGCTTAGATCTATTTAATATTGTATTTATTATTAGAGTATTTATCATTAACTAGAATCTAAAATTTAAATTAAACGAAAAAAATAGTTTATTTGTTTTCTTAAATTTTTATGTTTGCTAGATAATATGTGTGAATCTTAATATGATTGACATATCTAACCCATACCAAATTCTCTCGAATTAAATAAAAATAAAAATAAAAAAATCTTAAATGTGTGAATTTAAATGTGTGAATTTAGTTCGGATAATGAATGATTTGATAAAATTCACCATGGTCATTAGTGTGGCTTGGACTTTCTAATTAGAGATGAAATTGTTAGAGAAGCTTAAACCTGGGTGAGTCTTATTCCCAATCCAGCCTACGCTCTATGAAAGGATAGCTCTAATTAGAATTTGCTGGTATAGAATGTTAAGGCCAGTATTTCGCTGAACACAAGCTTTAAAAAAAAAATGTGTGACCCTCTAAATTTCTCTTGCTTTGCAACCTTGAAAAGTGAAGAAAGTAGAAAAAGAAAAAATGGATGGGGTTTATTTTCTAAATATGATTTTATTTTTATGAGATATGATGGGAAATAAATAAATTTAAAATATGTGTTTATTTATTAAGTAAAAAATTTGGGACAAATAAGTTTTTAAAGTTTTTTTTAACAAATAAATTAAATAATTATATTAGATTAAGTTTTGGAAAAAACTATGCTGGGAAGAAAAAGAAGTGTGGTTTTTTAATTATAATTCTGAGATTGTTATATTACCTAAAGTTATTAGAAATGATTCAAAATTTAAATTTGAAAATTAATTATAAAAAAGTTAACAAAATACATCATTAGTGTTATTGTTAGGTGAAAAGAGTATATATATAAGTCTTTAGGATGTATAGTATTGATTCTTTTTGGAATTTAAAATTTTTCATCTGATTTTTAATCCAATTGTATAGATTGAGTAGTCACTCCCTACGGTTTTCTAACTTAACAAAATCATCATGCAATCACAAGCCTTTATCATAGCTAAATTTTTAGCTATGGATGACCTTTACACAACAGAGTGCCTTAACAAAACACCTTGTCAAGAAGTGCATTTGTTTGGAAATTAACTAAATATTTATTTTAATACATTTTATTTTTAAATGAATATTTATTGAGAAGATCTTAGAATAAAATTGTGTACAACATCACATTTGGGTGGACACTACACACATTATCAGAGACTAGATTTGAGACTAGAGAATCTAATAGTTACAAACAAATATTTAGAAAACTTAAATAAATAAAACAAAACTAATTAAAAATAGAAAAAATGCAAATTTTTTTAATTATTAGTGGGACTCTCAGGTGGGTTTTTTGGTCTAATTTCTCTAAAATCCTGCCGGAATTTATTGAAATCACAAGCTTGATGGGTAACCCTACACAATCAAAGTGCCCTAGGAATTTTTCAAGGTGATGAATCCATATATACAGAAAAAAAAACATTTTAAATAACACAAATCAAAATTTCAAGATTCAAACATCGAAAAACCGCACTAAAAAAACTAAAAAAAAAAACACTAACACCCCGCTTAAATCACGCATCAAACTATAGCATGCCCATATGGACGCAAATATAACAGAGCCTCCGTCTCATAACAGATATCTAAAAACTAAAGGCATATATTCATGGAACTCACCTGGCAGATTAGCGACCAGAATGTAAGTTTCAGGTGTCTCCTTCCAGTGAATTTGAGGCTCGAATTCTGGCTCCACCAAGCTCAGATTAGCAGTACTTCTAGGTATGTTCCCAAATCCGCCAAGACGATTACCTGCAGTACTAATACCTAATGCCAGATTCACATCCATTCGGTACCTTAAAATCTCCTTCCCTAACAAACTTGGAAACTGAGGAGTACTATCTGGACGAAAGATATATTATATGCAGCAAATATTCAGATATTGGGCTAAGAAAGAACTAAAGTGCTCCTCCTCAAGAACCAATGAAGATTGATGGCTCTGTGATTATTCTGCGTACATGTATTCACAAAAAAACCGAAGAGCCGAGTGATTTTTCTTGCGTGCGGATGCATCATTTGCGGTTACTGTCGGCGAGACCACTGTTCATTCAACTATCTTTCGACGCTGAAAAAGAATACTTTGGCAATAAGCAAATTGATAACTTGGAATCGATGAACAACATGGAAACTTGCAGAATCGTCCACCCGTGAACCCACGTGCCCATATCGAGCCGAAAGGTTTCTCATGGCGCCATTTGCAAAATATTGCGCTTTTTGAGATTCTTCTCCTTCGCATAACTTGGGGCGAGAGATAGATCACGAATCTGCGCGCTACATTTAAACTTGTAAATACATTTCGCTAATTTGCAAATTAATAATGTTAAAGTTTAATAACAGTCGTGTTAAGAGGAGTTGTGAGTTTTTTAGTATTGGACTAGGTTGAATTTTGGTGAGTTTTAATTGGGAAGTTATAGAGCATTTTGATGAAGTTTTTATATAGCTTGAGTGGGTTTAATGGTTAAGAGTGGTAAACACACATGGACAGCAAAGACAATATGAAAGATAAAACATGCAATACATTTTTTATTAACATGAGATATACATTTATAGTACAATACGTGACTCTTGGGTTTCAGATCCCAAGGTATCTTGGACTGCTTTTGTCCATTCAACTTCCACACTAACCCATTTAGGATTAGGTGTCCAACATTCCCCCCTTTAATCCGAAGGGTTATGTATGAGTCCAAGAAGAGAGCTGTAATACAAAATGTGCAAAAAATGCATGGCAGCACTAGGCTGAATGTGCTCTATGAAATGTTGGTATAAAAGGCGGTGGTTTAAGGATGACCACCAACACTGGAACGCTTAGTGCAGTTCCTGGAACTCTTCCAAAACTGGCAAGAAACTGAAGTTTTCTGCTAGAGGAAGTGATCCTATTGTTTTAAAGAGGGAAACCTTCAACCATAAAAGGGAGGTCTCACCCCGCATAAAAGGTAAAACTTCAACCTGAAAAGGGAAGTCTCAACCTGTGATGGCTTAAGGATGACCAACAACTCTGGAATGTTTAATGCAATTCCTGGAACTCTTCCAAAGCTGGCAAGAAGCTGGTGTCTTCTGCTAGAGGAAGTGTTCTCAATTGTGTTCCCGGAACTCTTCCAAAACTGGCAAGAAGCTGAAGTCTTCTGCTAGAGGAAGTGTCCCAGATTGCCAACTGAAGGCATGTTCAGGGGCATCTTTGTCTCTGGCTACAACTCCGAAACTGGGGTGGCAGGTTGTGGCTCAGGCTCGCTTGATGTGACTTTGAAGCTTGTAGATGACCATCATTTCCCCCCTGTCAGATACAAGGTGAGATGATGGAGGAAACTCAACTGCAAGACTGTTCAATATTCTGGAACAAGTTCTGACATGTGTTTGGAATATCTTCTTGGCTGTTGATGCCCATTGCCAAGAAGCGATCCATCCAAGATGAATCTTTTTTCTTGCAGGACGTTTGTTTTTGAAGCATCAGTGTGAAGAATGGCTAGTTTTATGACAGTGCTTACATGGATGAAGATCAAAACAGTGATCTTTTAAATGGCCAACTCGGTCACAGTGTTGGCATTTCACAATCTGTTGTTGTTGTTGTTGCTGTGGAAGAGGGGCAAAATCTGGAACAGCTGAAGCTGAACTGTCATAAGGAGCAGGTGAATTGTCATGAATGAATCCAGCACTCTGAAACTGAATGGGCTTGGCATAGTCTGGAATATGAAAGGACAAGTCCTTGTCATATCCAAGACCAGTTCTGTGCTTGTTGTGGACAAGCTGTTCCCAAAGTCTGATGATGGGCTTGAGAAGTGCAGACTGAGTTTCTGCATCTGCATATACAACTGCTGCTTTATTTGAATGAACCGTAACATTATTAACATGTTGTTGATGGGTGGTTGTCTCAATGTTCTGAACAAAAACAGGTTCAGAATGGTGTCTATTTTGATGTAGCTCTTCTTGCTGTCACTGTGATTCAAGCTGCAAAAAATCGATCTTTTCCTGTGCATTTTGTAGACATGTCTGAATTTCTGAAAGAGATCCTATGCTGATTTGTAATGTGTCATCAACAGTAGATTGTATAAGAGTTTTCATGAACTCTAATACTTCACTGATTCTGGCCATTTTTCTTCAATGTCAGGTTTACACCTTAAAAATTGATCACAATTATTACTTAGTGCAGAAAAGTAACCGTACACAACAATATCCTTTATAAATGTCAGCAAATGATCAGTGTGTTAAGCTCCATTAATTTAACACAAAAGCTACCTTGATTTATGGAGTTGCAGCTTTTCTTAACTTATGGAAACCAACTGCAGTAGTTTCCTTAAGTTAAGAAAATCAACTGCAATTACTAAATTAATAATTGGGAGCTACTAAAGTGGTCCATTACTTTGATCTCATCTCTACCTTGATTTGTGGTTTTTCTAACACATAGCTTTTAGAAGCTTGATGGAAGCTTAGCTATATGTTTATCTGTTGGTCCCCAAGCTCATATCTCAACCCCCTTCAGTTCTACACCATCTAGATGAGATAGCAGAGCTCGGAAGTGCCTTCAGAATTTTGTGTTCTTTTGCTTGGACAGAAGCTGGAGTGCTGAAGGAGAAGCTTGTGGACTGTGGCCTGCATCAATACATCACCGATGGCTGGAGGTAACTCGTATCCCTGGGCAATAAGGTTTAATGATTCTTTGAGTTTATTCCGCATGCAGAATCATTGTTGAATTTGTAGAAATTCTAACATTTGGTATCAGAGCATTTTTTGCCTCTGCCTTGGTGTGTGATTCGAATAGCATTAGAAATTTTATTTATCCTGAAGATTGCGCAACCCTGTGTGTAGTTGGCCATAGCACCATAGTTCTGATTTTTGCTAGGTTTCTTGATCTGAATCCGCGTTCGAATTGTGGAGGGCATTTGTTTTCTGGGTCCGCATGCAAAAATTTGTTCATGATTTGTATCATGCGATGATGGTATTCTCTCGCCTGCAACATGGCAGTTGTCTCTTAAGATGTGCGTTTCCCACCTGATCATGAAATCATCAGACTGTACTCGATTAAGAAACCCATTTGACTAAAAGCCGGAACATGCCAATGTTTCAGTCGAATAGAGACAATCCGTTCTGGGTGAAAAGGGGTCGATGTCGATCAGTCATACCTTGCATAACATACATGCGACTCCAACTGGATCATCGAATTAGATATTCAACAGAATCTCATGAGCCGAGTTGACCAACGTTTGTACTACTCTCTAACCGTCGTTTGGCCGGCACAAAACCCTGGTTAAGTCATGACCTTTTCTCCCCCAGCATACGTATTCGAATCCTGTCCGGTTCTCACTAGATCTCGGCCCTTTTGCCCAAGCTACTGAGACACTGCGAGTAGGTGTAATTTAATGTAATTGCAATGGCAGAATCCTCCAAGATGAAGCCAGTTCTCATGTGTGATTGTTTCTAAATTGCAATTATCCCAGCAAAGTAGTACACTTTTGATTGAAGATTTCCATAAGTTAATTACTAATAAAAGGCGGCATATCCCTGGTCGAAGGTTTTCATACCATGTGAATTATCACTATCTCGTTGTGTTAGGCATTCAATCCTGAAGTTTTGTAACACTACAGATCTCATTAGAAACTCCATACTGTGTTGGCGGATTTTTATTGAGAAACTTCGAGGAATCACTTCATGGATCTCTACACAGGTCGCTCTGCCTTTTATATTTTAACAAGCATCTGCTGGCAAGTATATAGAAATCAAAATATGGCAATATTGTCAATGGCGACTGTGCCAAATGGTGGATACGAAAACCCTGTCGCAGGGTTTAAGGCAACTCTGAACAGAGGACACTACACTTCTCTCAACAATTTATCATTTCGTGTTAGAAATCCATGTACCGTAATGTTTGCTTCCTCAAGTTCGGAGTATAATGTTTGATCTTGACGGCAAAGTATAAAATTTGATCACCGACAGAAGTTTATTTCTTTGCGAATATGTTTATTAGCAACATATCATTCCAACGTCAGTGTAAATGATTTTAGAAAGCACATTTAGATTGGTTTCCAGGTCTATGGTTTGGTAATCATGTTGATCTTGACGGCAAAGTATAAAATTTGATCACCGACAGAAGTTTATTTCTTTGGGAATATAGAGGCATATGTGAAAAAGTTTTTTGACATAAAGACCTTGACAATGATCAATATGGTGAAAATGAAGGTATTTATGATATTAGCCATGACGTTTTCTCTTGCAAACAAGTAAAATTATACCGCAAATCAATGAAAGAGACCAATTACTTACAAGGAATTGAGTTTGTTGCGTTTCGGGTGACAACCGGTCCGACCTTTTCTGCAAGTCATTGATGTTTTCGAGGCCGACGTCCAGAAATGTTAAGCAATCTCCGATCCACCGCGTGGTCTCCTCCAAGCCTTGCACAGGGTTTCACAATGTAGTATGAGTACATAAATCTTTCATTATAAAGGTCGATCGTGGCTCAACTCTGTGAAATTCGACGACTATGCAGTTTGGTTGCTTCAAAGCGATTTGCATTGAGTTAGTCAAAGGTCTTAAGGTTTTGCATTCTTTTCCATGCGTATTCTGAATCCGCCATTTTACTGTTTTAGTTTTAACGTATTCTGAATTCAAGCCCTTTATGGCTTACTAAATCCAAGCATCTTATGCTTTTAGCTATTATATATTTTGATTGCATGTTAAATGAGATGTCATCCGTCGAATGTGCCAAATACAAGTTAAAGCGTAGCTATAAATCCCATGCCTGCTACGTGGTAATATATGGCTATTGGGATATGACGCTTACTCAATACACGAGGCATTTCCCTCCACTTGCAGTGCCTTTTCTCTGTATACATCCAAGGATGTGTGTCTTTGTATATCTCATGTAGGTTTCTTTTGGGTCGTGTGTTTTCAAAAGAAAGGATTTGGTTTTATAACACATGGCATTACTTTTGATTATATACCATAACATTTTATATGTATATTAAAGTTTGTGATATACCATATTGTATGGTTTGTTTCGTTTGGTATATATTTTGATATATATATTTTGGTTATATATATTTTTTATTTATATAACTTTATAAACTTATATATATTTCAGTTATAACTTTGGTTATATATATTTGGTTATAACTTTGGTTATATATATTTTGGTTATAACTTTGGTTATATGTATGTTAAAGATTGTTATGGTATATGTTATTTTTATTTATATAGTTAATTTGAATAAACTATATAAGATCAACAATGCAAAATGCAAAGTAAATTGATTACATTACATTGAACTTACATTTATGAACATTTGTAATTAAAGAGAAATAAGAAATGGTTTATTTCTCATTTGGGCATTCAGTTCGCATGAAGTTCAGATTTAGCATTGTTGAAAATCAATTTTTGAGTCAATCTCCGGGTTAAGTTTATAAATTCAACAATCAATTTGTAGTCATACTGACTGCTTTAACCTGCTTTTGAATTTGCTGGAGAATTATTACAGTTATATGGAGTTTATTAAAATGTCATTTTGACTTACTCCTTCAGTAAACATTATTTTTCTCTCTGGTTAAGTTTTGTTTATGCAACAAAATTAATGTCTAGTGATCCATGTAATTTTAATTAATTAGAGAGTAGCCACAGCATCTTTAATTAAATAAAATTATATATTGATTGGCAAGATCACATAAAGATTATTTAGACATTAAATTGTAATTAATTACACTGAATATAATAAATTTTATCCCACAGGAATTTTTATTATATTTATGTAATTAATTAGGATAAAATTTCATAACCTACCCACAGGAGTTATGAATTAATAAGTTTTATCATAAAGTTTTATTGAATCTGCTTGAATTGAAAATTTAGCCCACAGGCAATTTTCATGTCATTTGATTCAATTCTTTTTAGCATGTTTTACATTGGTAAAACGTGAAAGATCATAAAGTTTTGTTGAATCTGCTTGAATTGAAAATTTAGCCCACAGGCAATTTTCATGTCATTTGATTCAATTCTTTTTAGCATGTTTTACATTGGTAAAACGTGAAAGATCATAAAGTTTTGTTGAATCTGCTTGAATTGAAAATTTAGCCCACAGGCAATTTTCATGTCATTTGATTCAATTCTTTTTAGCATGTTTTACATTGGTAAAACGTGAAAGATCATAAAGTTTTGTTGAATCTGCTTGAATTGAAAATTTAGCCCACAGGCAATTTTCATGTCATTTGATTCAATTCTTTTAGCATGTTTTACATTGGTAAAACATGAAAGTTCATAAAGTTTTATTGAATCTGTTTGAATTGAAAATTTAGCCCACAGGCAATTTTCATGTCATTTGATTCAATTCTTTTTACCATGTTTTACATTGGTAGAACATGAAAGTTAATTAAGCCTCAACATAAGCATGTGATTCTTTATTTTGATGCAGTAGTACAACCTGCAAATTTCTCTGAAATTCGTTCTGACATTCCCGACCTTGAGGAAGTAATCTCGTTTGTTTGTTAAGAATCTAATATGGTTAACGTTAATAGCCAGTGAGAAGTGAGCAAAGCATCTTATCAGGAAACAAGATGGGCTCGCATGTGGAAGCTATAAGAACATGTTATTTAACTTTAAGTAGTGGCTTTGTTTTGGAGTTAGAAAAGACCTTTTATGTTCCAAGTTTTTCTAGAAACTTGATTTCAGTTTCAAGGCTTGTACCTTTTGGATATTCCTTAAACTTTTCAGAAGAATCTTTCAGTCTATTCTATAAATCTGATTATGTTGGGAATGGTATTTTGTCTAATGGTCTTTACTGCAAAACAAAGTCACATATGATTCAATGCATGTTCACACTGGCACTAAAAGATGATGATTAATAACACTTCTTCATTAATGATTGATAACACTTCTTCATGAATAACACATCTTCATTGATTCCCCTCTAGTCATGGTGAGAAATTGGTTTGCAAGCTCAAGAAGTCATTGTATGGTTTAAAACAAGCATCCTCCCAATGGTATTTGAAATTCCATAATGTAATTTCTTCTTTTGGTTTTGTAGAAAACATTATGGATCAATGTATATACCTGAAGGTTAGTGGGAGTAAAATTTGTTTCTTGTTTTACAAATGGATGACCTTTTTGCTAGCAACCAATGATAAGGGTTTGCTACATGAGGTGAGACAATTCCTCTCTAAAAGTTTTGATATGAAGGATATAGGTGAGGCATCTTATGTCATTGGCATTAAGATCCATGGAGACAGATTTCAAGGCATCTTGGGTCTGTCCCAGGAAACCTATATTAATAAAAATTTTAGAGAGATTTCAGATGAAGGATTGTTCACCAAGTATAGCTCCCATTGTGAAGGGTGATAGGTTCAATTTGAACCAATGCCCGAAGAACGACTTAGAAAGGGAACAAATGAAGAACATTCCATATGCTTCCGCTGTTAAAAGCCTAATGTAGGAATGTTGGGATGATGTCAGAGTGATCCAGGTTTAGACCACTGGAGAGCTACAAAGAAAGTAATGAGGTACCTTCATGGGACCAAAGACTACATGCTTATGTATATCCTGTTTGAGGCTGCTTTACATGGTGTATGGCTTAAGAATTTCATTTCTGGGCTTAGAATTATGGATTCTGTATCTAAGCCATTGAGAATATATTGTGATAATTCAGCTGCTGGTTTTATGGCTAAAAAAAAAAAAAAAAGTGGGAGTCGAAATAAACACATCGACATTAAGTTTTTAGCTATAACGGAACGTGTTAAAGAAAATAAAGTGGTCATTGAGCACGTCAGCACTGAGTTAATGATCAATGATCCTTTGATTAAGGGCATGCCACAGTTAATTTCAAGGATCATGTATTGAATATGGGACTTGGTTCCATTATGCAGTTTTTTCATTGTATGGACAATGTTAATGAAATTCTTAATTATTGTGATGTTTTTTCTCATATTATGTGCACCTTAAGTTGATTTGAGAAAATTCATTTAAGAAGGACCAAGAATAAACATAGGGTTTATTCATTAAGATATTATTGCCACATAAATTATAATAAGAATAAATGCATAGTAATACATGGAAGGTAATACTCGTCATTAGAGGACTTATCGCCATGATTCATGTATCTATTAGTTAATACAGATTATCAATGGTTTTTAAGTTGAGACATTAAGTTTGGAAGTATGGACCAAGTGGGAGAATGTTAAGCTCCATTAATTTAACACAAAAGCTACCTTGATTTATGGAGTTGCAGCTTTTCTTAACTTATGGAAACCAACTGCAGTAGTTTCCTTAAGTTAAGAAAATCAACTGCAATTACTTAATTAATAATTGGGAGCTACTAAAGTGGTCCATTACTTTGATCTCATCTCTACCTTGATTTGTGGTTTTTCTAACACATAGCTTTTAGAAGCTTGATGGAAGCTTAGCTATATGTTTATCTGTTGGTCCCCAAGCTCATATCTCAAACCCCTTCAGTTCTACACCATCTAGCTGAGATAGCAGAGCTCGGAAGTGCCTTCAGAATTTTGTGTTCTTTTGCTTGGACAGAAGCTGGAGTGCTGAAGGAGAAGCTTGTGGACTGTGGCCTGCATCAATACATCACCGATGGCTGGAGGTAACTCGTATCCCTGGGCAATAAGGTTTAATGATTCTTTGAGTTTATTCCGCATGCAGAATCATTGCTGAATTTGTAGAAATTCTAACACAGTGTGCAATATAAAATATTACAATCAGCTCACCAAAATCTTTATGCAGCAGTGGAATCAAGGAATTAATGCACTATAATGAGTTTTAAATACAATGCTACACTGGCGCAGCAGCAACTGCAAACTTGCTTGGATCCTTCAAATACTCGTTCACTCCAAAATGCCAACAGACCAATCAGCACAGAGTCTTCTGAACAATTGTAAGTACACAGCAATATCTTGAAGGAAACAACCAAGAGTATATATTCAGAGTGATTCGATTTAGAAGGCCTCAATACATTTTTGGCACAAGCAATTAAACCATTGTAGTCTTATATACATCTGAGCTTTGAACAATGACTCGAGTATTTCACCAAACTGTCTTTCGTTTCATCTTTACACAAACCATTTACTCTTTGCTTTCTGAACAAGTTGACTACAAGAAGCAACTATTTACCTTTGCCGGACACAGAAAAGAAAATATTATGATATTTTGGTGATGGGTGTAAAGCACTCAGAGTGAGAATTCTGCTACACAGAATTTACATGAGCAGGATGGCCGAACAGACTGTTCAATTCTCAATTCGAATTCAAATCAACTGCAATTCTGCTAGACAGAATTTATAATCCCCAATTCTCAATTCGAATTCAAAACAACTGAAGAAAATTTCTTCTGTCGGAGGTGGTGGTAAGATTACCCAGCTGCTCAACTTATATAGCCAGACTGCACGCTTATCACTACAAACATACGCATCTCCAGACAAAACGGAGCGGACAATTCGAATTAAAAACAAGATTTCGTGTTGCAGTTTTGGTGTATGGTTCAATCTTATTGGATGACAGCATTAACAGAGAACAACATCAGCACCACTACGGTGCGCATCCACATGACCCTGGTGAAGACTAGCAGACCTTAAGCGTACGTTGGCTTGGAAAGTTTGTAGAGGCTTTTCAAATGGAGTATCAGACATGAAAATACCATGGAACCACTTACAATAAATATGTGTTTCCCACCATACATAACACGAGGATTCAGTGTGTTTTCGCAGAAAACCTCCTCCGTCGCCCCGTCTCCCAACAAAACTCCAAATTCAGGCAGCTAATCAACGTAGATAATCGCACAGAAAATAGAGCACGGAGAATACCACATTAATTCAACGGCGAAGCAACCGACCCCCCTGAAATCCCCTTCACACGAATTTCTGAGCGATGCATATAAAAGCTTGTTTCAAGGGCCGAATTCATTCAAAATTATTAATCCGACAGTAGATAAGGATGTTCATCCTAGAGATTCTTCCCAATAATATCACAGTGCTGCACTACTGTTTTCCTTCTCCGTCTTATAACAGGATCTCCAGCTTCAGTGCACTTAACAACTTCATCAACCTCTTTCTTAAATATACAGGATCCCTTACGAAAAATAGCAGGAAGTGTGTTATAGTTGATACCAAATTGCTGGAAAAGGAGTTCATTCTTTTCCTGTGTTTGAGTACCCTTCAAAACATTCTGAGCCTCCGTGGCACTCTTCCCTGACTTTACCAACATCCAAAAGCAGGTATTATATTGATTATTTATGTGGCTTGGGTAACTCACAATCTACTTAACGCCAAGCAAGGTAATCTCGAAGAATGGAAGTCGAAGGATAGCACACGACCCGTCCATCAAAAGAAGGTGGATACTGCAGCTCCGTATGTGGGAAAAACTTGTGCCATTTCATAACATATGTGGAGGAAAAGAATGAAACCATAAGTGACACTATCTTACTGGCACGCCTTTGATGAACAGTGCTTGACTTCTTTATCACAAAACTGTACTCATCACTCATGCCATATGCAAATACTATATCTGGAAATTCTTCAAGCATATCTATCGCACATTCATTCAATAGCTGTAAAGCATGCTCATCATTGGGTTTCTCAAAATTATGAACTTGTGAGAACCGAAGAAGAGAACGCACCCAATTCGCCAGTAAAACCGTGCCCTGGCCAGTGTTGTGACGAGAGGAAGTACTGTGCTGTTAAAGATTACTGATCTCGCTACAGCCTTCGAAGTGGAGCATTGTTCGAGTAAAAAGCTGGCAGCTGATAGAAAGCCCTCCGCAGCCTTTCAAACGCACTGCACATTCAGAACGATGATACCAGCTGCGTCCTCCACAATTCTTTGTCAGGCAGCGTTCAACAATCCAACTGCGTATGGAGTCTCTCAGACCGGTGAGAGCGTTAGGTGAGAGAACATTAGGTGAGAGAGCGTTAGGGCAGCACAGGCGTGGCAGAGACGCAGGACAGAGGCGTTCAAGTTTAATGGCTATTCAAACACATTCAGTAACGCAGGTGAGAATAATGAGGTGAATTGTCAGGTCTATGCAGGTCAGAGACAAGCGTTGTCACGCAGAGGGCATTAAAGCCGTTTAGGCAGAAGAAGCCGTGTCAGGCCAGACAAACGTTCAGGCCAGGCAGATGCGTTAGTGGACAGAGCCCAGAGACGGAGCAGAACAGTGGACAGAACGACAGCAAATGATTTCATGCAGGAGCGGTTATGGAAGATGACAGCGCTGGTGCGCCAGAGAGCGTTATGACAGATGCGTTATGGTCGCCACAAATTTCTGACTAATTTCAGAATTGCATGCACGCTAACAGATGCATATTTGGTAAACAGCAGAGTGGTAGGTCAAGAATCGCAGGGACTGTCAGGCACCTCCTAATATAGCAGTACTGACAATTATATGAATGTACAGGACTGGCATGTAAAAAAGGCCACGGAAAACAAGTGGCTCATATGTGAGCAGGGCAGAAGATCGCCCGCTCTGATACCATGTTAAACACACATGGACAACAAAGACAATATGAAAGATAAAACATGCAATACATTTTTTATTAACATGAGATATACATTTATAGTACAATACGTGACTCTTGGGTTTCAGATCCCAAGGTCTCTTAGATTGCTTTTGTCCATTCAACTTCCACACTAACCCATTTAGGATTAGGTGTCCAACAAAGAGCATGTGTTTCCTCTTAAGAGGTCACAGGTTCAAAACCAGAGGGGGTAGAGTATGTATGCCTTTGTAGACTTAGGAGGCAAATCGTTGCACTGAGGTGGATCCCTTATCCCACAAACAAGGACTTACGCGTTTCGAACCAACCAGACTGGTTCATCGTCAAATCGTTGTGCCGAGGTGGGTCCCTTATTCCACAAAAAAGGACTTATGTGTTTCGAACCAACCAGTCTGGTTCATCGTCAAATCGTTGTGCCGAGGTGGGTCCCTTATCCCTCCTTGTGCCGAGGTGGGTCCCTTATCCCACAAACAAGGACTTACGCGTTTCGAACCAACCAGTCTGGTTCATCGTCAAATCGTTGTGCCGAGGTGGGTCTCTTATCCCACAAACAAGGACTTACGTGTTTCGAACCAACCAGTCCAACTGAGGTGGGTCCCTTATCCCACAAACAAGGACCTATGCGTTTCGAACCAACCAGTCTGGTTCATCATCAAATAGTTGTGCCGAGGTGGGTCCCTTATCCCTCGCTATGCCGAGGTGGGTCCCTTATCCCACAAACAAGGACTTACGTGTTTCGAACCAACCAGTCTGGTTCATCATCAGGATAAAACAACCTTATCCCACAAACAAGGACTTACGCGTTTCGAACCAACCAGTGTGGTTCATTTTCAAATCGCTGTGCCGAGGTGGGTCCCTTATCCCACAAACAAGGACTTACACGTTTCGAACCAACCAGTCTGGTTCATCGTTAGGACGAAACAACCAATCTGGTTCATCGTCAGTTTTCGCGGAAATTATTCTCACAAAAATTGCAATTTTTTCATATAATTTTTTTGAATGATTTTTGTTATATTTTTATTAAAAATATGATGATAGGAGTGCTTGAATTTTTTTGAATTTTTTTTAATAATAGAAATAAATTTAACACCATCAAACACCATAATTACCATATTCAATATTTTTCAATTAAAAAAAATCACTAATATACATATAAATATTTAACCAAATATTTCATAGTCTATCAACACGATTGTCTTTTATTTTGACTTGCTATACTTACTGCTCCCATTCTCTTGGCTGTGATGAATATAAACAACCATTTCAGTTTTTAAATGTTCTTTTAGTGTTTGGGTAAGGAGAAAACTCGTATTAAGTCACTTTTGATCTCCTATCTTCAATTTTGACGTGTAAACTTGGGTATTATAAAATAAATCCAATTTTTATAATAATTCAGCCTAACTAAATTTCAATTTTTAAATGTTCTTTTAGTGTTTGGGTAAGGGGAAAACTCGTATTAAGTCACTTTTGATCTCCCATCTTCAGTTTTGACGTGTAAACTTGGGTATTATAAAATAAATCCAATTTTTATAATAATTCAGCCTAACTAAACGAATTCAAATGTATTTTAATTTTTTCATGAAGGTCAAATTTGGTGTGTATTCTATTTTTTTTTACAAATATAGTTGAATTTGGTAATTATGTCAAATTAATAAATACATGTAATCCAGACTTTCAAAAATTTCCACTAAATTATATTAAAACGATATTGAATTTCCATTATTTTAAAAGCTAAAACATCCCCTCCTTAAATTACCATATGTAAATGTTCTATTAAAATATGTGAAAAAAATACAATATAATAATAATCAATTGATATGAATTAAATAATATTCAAATCCTTTATTTTTACTAATACACTTTTCTTTTCTTTTTTAATTTTAAAAACATGATTTTAATCCTTTTAAAATTATTAAAATTTAAAGATATAATTCATAAATAAAGTTTCTATTTTATATATAAAATTCTAACGTAAGACCAAATTTTGGTCGACAAAGTTCCCTTTTTCATAAATATAACTCTCAATTCTAAAATAATTCCAACAAAATTTATACTTAATTAACGACCTTTATTGAAACGAATATTATAATTTAAACATTGTTGAAACAAATATTATAATTTAAAAAAATTGAGAAGGAAAAAGAAGTTTTTTGTTGTTTTGTTGATTTCGGAAAAGTATTTGACTCGGTTTCTAGGATAAGCTTTGGCACAGAATGAAGGAATTTGGGGTTCTTAAATATTTGAGAGCAGTTGTGCATAAGCTGTATGAAGAGTTGAAAGTCAAAATTAGAACTTCAGCAGGCATTTCTGAAAGTCTTGGAGGAACTTGGGGTTCCTAAACATTTGAGAGCAACTGTGCATAGGCTGTATGAAGAGGTGAAAGTCAAAATTAGAACTTCAGCAGGCATTTTTGAAAGTCTTAGAAGCGATATCGGGGTCAACAAGGTTGCCCACTGTCTCCTACCCTTTTTTGTTTATACATCGACAAGCTTGAGGAGTGGTTAAATTCGCAAGGGGATGATGGTATCAATTTGGGCAAGTTTTTTATAATAATTCTTTTGTATGCAGATGAACTTATTCTAATTACTAAATCGGCTCTTGGTTTGCAAGAGCACTTACTATCCCTTGAGCAATTTTGTAGAAGTGTGGGGATGCAAGTCAGTATCAGCAAAACGAAAGTAGTGGTCTTCTCTAAGAAAAGAAAACATAACCAGCATAAGTTCTACTTTGAAGGAAACACTCTCCAAGAAGTTGTGGATTACAAATACCTCAGAATTGACTTCAACAAAAATCTAAGTTGGAATGGTTGTAGAAAGAAAAGAACTTTGGGGGGTTGGAAAGAATTTGATACTTTTCAAAATAGGTGTAGAGAGACAGAGTTATGGGACTGGAAAACCACTTAAACTCTTTTTGGGCTTCTAGTGATTCTGATTATTCTCTATGGTTGTGAACTATGGGTCAACAGTGCATCCAACATGCAGTGGAGACAAATTGAGAAAATTCAGAAGCGTTTGATTACAAACAAATTTAAGATTAAAGTGTAGTTCCTTATGATATCTTGTTAAGTGAAATAGGGACTGCTCCTATTGAAGCAATTGCTATGGTGTGAGTCATAAGGTATTTAGAAAAACTTGAGCAAATGGAAGAGGGTAGATGGCCTAAGGTTGTCTTTAATGATAGTTTGTGCAAGAGCAAAAAAACTTGGATGCAACAAAATAAAAAATGGTTTAGTAAATGGGGTATTTGCTTGAACATGTGTCCCATAAACAGTGAAGAGATAAAAGCTTTTGTTATGGAAAAGTTCCGCAAGCGTACTTGGGATAAGGCGCTAGGAAGAAAGAAAAATTACTATATTGAAGTGTTTAATCCCACTCATAGTCATCAACCAAAGCATACATAGAAGCCAATATCTCTTGGAGAGAAAAAATTCTTATTGCTCAATTAAGGACTAATTCTCATCAACTTCGTTGTGAAATAGGGCGCTGGAAAAGGCCAAAGGAAGTGTGGGAGGAAAGAGTATGCATTTTTTGTTCTTCCGGAAAAGTGGAAACAGAAAAACAGTTCATTTGAGAATGTGAGGCCTTTAAAGACAACATGGAAAGTTATGGAGATATGTTGGCAGCTAGCTCTTGGGATAATCTATTTAGTGAGGGATTTGTCAAGAAGCTGGGAGCATTTATTTTGAAGCTTCATAGTAAAAAAGTCGAATACATCAAGCAGATGAAGAAGTAATCTTTAACCTCGTGAACCTTAAAATAATTTCTTATTTTTCTTCTTCATAATTTACTTATGCTACATAGTTTATCCACCCTTAGCTAAGTAAGATGTCGTTGATTTTTGACCATCAATTATAAGAAGACCGAACAAAAGTGAAAAATAGATCATAATGGCAAAATGTCTAAATGGCAAAAATTAGCTGATCTACCTCACGCTAGTAACATATAAGAAATGATAAATGGATTAAATAAGCAATAGATCCGGAATGGAAACGCTTTCATATTAAACCATATTAAGAATTTCTACAATTTAGTCAGTTTGGGGGTTAAGAATTAAGAATTAAGTCATCGTTATAGCATTGAAACATAATATATAATTTTAATGATTTATTAATAATATTCTTTGTGTCTATATTAGTGAGTTTTTATTTATATTTAAATGCATTAAATCAAAAGTATTATATATATATATATATATATATATTTAAATGGTTGAATAGGTTTACATTTTCTACTTAGTTAATGATGGTTTATTTTATTGGGGACAATTTACATACTAATTACCATGCATGGGCTATTGTGGCCAACATTTCAACAATGTGTCAATTTTAGTATTGATAATATAGTAAAAGCGACCACTTCAGATGTTAATTTAACTTAAATTGAGTTTATACATCCCAACACCATTTGAACTTAAAGCCACTTCATATGTTAATTTAGCTTAAATTGAGTTTATACATCTCAACACTATTTGAACTTTCTAAAGCCCTAACAACTTAAATGTTTCTATTAAAAGCTTTGTAAAGATATCAATAATATGATTATTGATCTTTACACTAGACAAGAGACATCACATTTTTCTATCTTATTGGTCTAAGATATTATACATAAAGTTTTATATAGTTCAACTTGTTATGTCTAATATAGTTATAAGTCACTTGTATTACCATTTGATTGTCACAATACACTATAGT
This sequence comes from Pinus tabuliformis, assembly GCA_031772625.1. NCBI lineage: Eukaryota > Viridiplantae > Streptophyta > Pinopsida > Pinales > Pinaceae > Pinus > Pinus tabuliformis. Next base: position 809,179,187 of record CM062804.1, on the reverse strand, counting down.
AGAATACTGAAGCGGAAATCCAAGCTCACTCATTAGGTTGAGAACTTACACTACTCCTATGTATTTAACTTCAATAGTGTAAGTAAACAATGTTGTGTTTCTTGTATGACCAAACAATTGGACTAAATCCAAGATTAATCATGTAGACGAAAGCTTATTTATTATCATCTCTATTCTCAAGCCTTAGAAATGAAATCTTTTAATATGTTTTTCCTTTTATCTTTTGCTACTTTTTACTACCATCTACAATTATTTTGAGTCTATTATTGTTTATAACAACTCATTTTTTCTAAGTTGTGTTTTTATCGTATTTCTTGTTATTTTATTGAATTATGTTCTTGTTTTATAGAGAAATATGCCTTTCACGCTCATTTATGAAAAGGATGTATGTTAGCTACTATTTTAGTCTTGCAATTGTGTTGCTACTCTTGGTGTTGTTATGGTTTCATATTTAAAGCATCTTAAGAAAGATATATATATAGTTTAATTAGTTTTGGTGTTAAGAATTACAAATGTATTAGAGAATTTAATTAACATGTTCAATTTATGAATCAATTATGTCAAAAGGCATCATTATAGCATTCAAACATGGAATATATAATATATATTTTCAATGATTTATTATATTATATTTTTTAACTTTTATATATATATATATATATATATATATAATCATTTGTATCAAATAATTATAACTATTTTGGTTAAATTGATAATTTAAATGGTTTCAAATGGTTGAATAGATTCACATTTATTGTTCCTAGTCAATGATGTTTGATTTATTTGTAACAATTCACATACTAATTAGAATGCACTACTCATCCTTACTCACTTCCCATTTATTTGTAACAATCCACATACTAATTAGAAAGCACTAGTCATCCTTACACACTTCCCAACAACTTGTCATCTTTAATATTGACAATGTATCAAATTTGTGACCACATTGCATTTTAATCTAGTTTAAATTAGGTTTACACATCCCAACACCACTTCACCCCCTTAATAAAAATTTCCTAAAGCTCGAACACTATAAGGAATTTAACAACCTAAATTCTTATATCAAGAGTTTGTACAAATATCAATATAATATTTGATCTTTGCACTAGACAAGAGACATCACATTATCCTAGACCACTTGTCTAAGATATTTCACATGAAGTTCCATATATTTCAACTAGTTATGTGAAATACAACTATAAGCGACTTGTATTATACTTCAATTGTCACAATATGTGTTGGGTCCCTATAATACTAGTGATTACCCCATTACTATTGTAGTTGTACCCCTTATTAATATTGTTGTGCCCCTACTATCCCCATATTGTTATTACTATGCCCCATAGAATCCCTCTATTGTTATTTTTTTGGCTTTATATTATTATTTTTAGGTCAGCTGGGTTATATTGTGACTCCTTAGACTCCTATATATAGAAAGGAGGTTTTGTCATTTGAATCATCCAAGAATTGTTCATTTATGTAATGTAAATGAGGTTGCCCCCTCGAAGAGGCTGAATTCTAAGGCGTTGATCTATCTTTTCTATCTTTTTCTTCAGCTGGTTTCATAACATTTGGTATCAGAGCTTTGGATTCTAGGGTTTCGCTGCTCCAAACAGGTCATCGTGGCATTTTCGCTATAACTTTTTTCTGCGGCGTTTCAGAAGTTGCAAAAAAACCCATTTGAGAAGAAATCGCATTGAACCGCATGTTTGAATTTCAGAGTTGTTCGTGCTATATTTGCGGAGATATGATCTGAGGAAGTTGATCTTTTTGCAGACTCCTGAATTACATTCCAAACAGGTGACCTGGGGAAAATCATCATAACTTTCTCTCTGGGGATAGGATTGAAATTTCGTAAGAAGGTATAGAAAGAGGATGGACTGTAGTTTCTTGTATGCATTTTTCAGATCCAAAGGTCGAAACAGTGACTCGTGGCAAGTCGTACAAGTTCGCTCTACTGAACTAGTCTATAATCAAGTCACTGTGGGAGATTTCACATAACTCTTCCTTGGAGAATCCAATTTGGGTCAGACTTGTGGCATTGGAAAGAGGACACAGAGGGCTACTGCAGGTCACAAATTCAGATCTAGATGATTGGAAAGTACAGAGATACATCAGAGGCAATATCGAGCTCCTACAAAGTGAAAAAAGGTGTGTAGATTTTCTTAAATTTTTGCTTAAGCTTGGTTTGAAAATTTATTTTGAAGGAATTCAAAGGGCATAGTAGAGCATTATTATCAGTAACTAATGCCCCGAGGAAAGAAAATGCAAACACCTAGTAAGGAACCAGAAATCTATAGCATGACTCATGAAGAAGAGGAAGAAATGCAACATGATATATCAAAATTACAAGACCAAGTGCAACAACTGTCCCTTGCACAAAAAGGAACATAATCTAAGATGGATGGTTTAAAGAAAGGCATAGAAGCTAAGATGGATTGTTTAAATAAAGGTGTAGAAGCTAAGATGAATGACGTGGAAGCTATGATGGATTATTTGAAGACAGACATGGAAGAATTGAAGATAAATATGAATAGGTTGCTACAAGAAAGGGTCACTAATGGTGAAAGGGTAGTCAAGGAAACTCATGATGAGAATAAAAGAAATGTTAATCATGATTCCATAAACTCTAATGTTGGATCATAGACCCACCATATTCCAAAAATCGATATGAGGAAGTTTGATGGCAAGGATCCCGCAACATGGATATTACAGATGGAGCAATTTTTCGATCTCAATAATGTGCAAAACACACAAAAGGTACGTATTGCAACTTTATATTTGGAACCAAATCAGTTTGTATGGTATCAATGGCTTTGCTCTCGTAAACAATTTATCACTTGGGCAATTTTTACAGAAGAATTGATAGCACATTATGAGGATACAAAAAGCAACACTTTTTTTAGCCAATTGATAAGTCTCAAACAAAAGGGTTCAATAATGGAGCACATTGAGGAGTTCCAAAAATTGAACATAAGGGTAAAAGATATTCCAGAGGAGCATAGGATTGATGTGTTCATAGGGTCTTTAAAGGATAATATCCAACATGATGTTTGCCTTTGGGAACCTGATTCATTAGAGAAGGCATTCAGGTTAGCAAGAAAAATGGAAAGCAAAATTATGGCAATCAGGAAGCATACCACTCACAACTATAAAGACGGAAGTGTTGTTGCCGCTAGTCTTCCACAACCTATAAGGTTGACACCACAACAATTGGAAGAAAAAAGAGCAAAAGGGCTTTGTTACAGTTGTGATAGCAAATACACTAAAGGTCATAAGTGTGCTGAGAAGAAATTATTCTACATAGATTGTGAAGAGGAAGAAGAAAAGGAGCAAGAAAGGTCAAAAGAAGAGGATATACTCCAGGAACAAAGCCTAGATAAAGAAGAAATGAATCCGACCATATCTTGTAATGCATTGGCGAGAATTACCACTCCTCAAACCATCAAGATAGAAGGACAAATCAAGAAGAAAAAGGTAATAGTGTTGATTGATTCAGGAAGTACCCACAATTTTATTCATTGTAAGGTAGCAAAAGAATTGAATTGCTTCCTATATCCAGCACCAGAGTGTCAAGTGATGGTTGCAAATGGAGGAACAATAAATTGCTCGGGAAAGTGCCATAATATCAAGCTATCCATGGGAGAATATGTATTGACTAGCCCAATGCTTTCCATTCCAATGGGAGGTGCTGATGTTGTACTAGGAGTCCAATGGCTACAATCCTTGGGTACAATAGCTTTTAATTTTCAAGAACTTTTCATGAAATTTTCTATGGAAGGAAAGGAAGTTGAATTAAGGGGTATTGCAGGGAAACCAGGAAAGATAATCAGCTCTAATGGTATGAAAAAGCTTCTAAAAAAGGAACAAAGAGGTGTAATTGCACAATTATGTTCGCTAGATGTTTCCACAGTGGAATCATCTATTTCTCCAGATCTCCAAAAAGTCTTGGACAATCATTCCAAGGTATTTGAGACTCCCAAGGGTCTCCCACCTATTCGTGATCATGATCATGCTATTCATCTGATTCCAGGAAGTGTTCCTCCAAACATCAGGCCGTACAGATATCCCTATGCCCAAAAGAGTGAAATTGAACGTATGGTTGCAGAAATGCTAGAGGCTGGTATAATTCAACCAAGTCAAAGTTCTTTCTCTGCTCCAGTAGTATTGGTGCACAAGAAGGATGGATCATGGCGCATGTGTCCGGATTATAGGGAGCTCAACAAGCTCACTATTAAAGATAAGTTTCCCATTCCTGTCATTGATGAATTACTGGATGAATTGCATGGATCAATTTACTTCACCAAGTTGGATCTTCGTTTAGGATATCATCAAATCAGAATGAAGATTGAAGACATTCCGAAAACAACATTTAGAACTCATGAGGGTCATTATGAATTTTTGGTCATGCCTTTTGGCCTTACCAATGCACCTTCAACATTTCAAGGTTTGATGAATTCAATTTTCAAACCATTCCTTAGAAAATTTGTGTTAGTATTTTTTGATGATATACTAATCTACAGCAAGTCTTGGAAGGATCATGTTGAACATGTTGACAAGGTGCTACAACTATTGGAGGAGAAACAATTATATGCAAAAAGATCCAAATGTTTCTTTGGAGTACAAGAGGTGGAATATCTGGGTCATATTGTATCTCATGAAGGAGTTAAGGTAGACCCTAGCAAAATTAAAGCCATTAAGGAATGGAAAATCCCCACATCCATAAAGCATCTGCGAGGATTTCTCGGGTTGACAGGGTATTATCGCAAGTTTGTTAAGAATTATGGGAGAATAGCAGCACCTCTAACAACATTATTGAAGAAAGATGCATTTTCATGGACTCCATAAGCAAAAAGGCATTCAAACATCTTAAAGAGGCAATGTGCCAAGCACTGGTCTTAGCTACACCAGACTTCACAAAAACCTTTATTGTGGAATGTGATGCTTCAGGAAATGGAATTGGTGCTGTTTTAATGCAAGATGAAAGACCCATTGCTTTTGAAAGTCGTCCAATCAAGGGAAAGTTTTTACACAAAGCTATTTATGAGAAGGAAATGTTGGCAATACTCCATGCACTTAAGAAATGGCGACCCTACCTAATGGGAAGACACTTCAAGGTAAAAACGGATCATGATAGCCTTAAATACTTTTTAGAACAAAGATTATCCTCTGAAGAGCAACAAAAGTGGGTCACAAAGATGTTGGGTTATGACTTTGAAATCATCTACAAAAAAGGGAAGCAAAATGTGGTGGCAGATGCACTCTCAAGAAAGGATGAGGATGTGGAAGCATTGTTGTGTGCCATTTCTATTATCCAACCAGATTGGATAAACGAAGCAAGGGAGGAATGGAAGAATGACGAAGAAGTGTGGGCACTTATTCGAAAGTTACAACAAGATTCCAGTATGTCTGATACATTTAGCTGGAAAAATGATTCGTTATGGTACAAAGATCGCTTATACCTCTGTAAGAATTCCCAGCTAAAACAAAAGATTCTTATGGAATTGCACACTTCTCCCTTAGGAGGGCACTCAGGATTTTTAAAAACTTACCACAAGGTTAAGAAGGAATTTTTTGGGATGGCCTTAAAGTAGATATTCAAAAGTTTGTGGCAGAATGTTTGGTTTTCCAACAAAATAAAGTTGAAACAATTAAGACACCGTGTCTATTACAACTTTTATCCATTCCAAGCCAACGTTGGGAGGAGGTTTCAATGGATTTTATCACAGGTTTACCCAAGTCTGAGGGAAAGAGTGTCATCATGGTGGTAGTTGACAGACTTACCAAGTATGCACACTTTTGTGCATTATCACATCCATTTAAAGCCAATACAGTTTCTACTACATTTATGGAAACAATTCAAAAGCTACATGGAAACCCAAAGATTATTGTAAGTGACAGAGATCCCATTTTCACTTGAAATTTTTGGACAGAATTATTTTCTTGTCTTGGTACTCAGTTAGCTCATAGCTCATCTTATCATCCTCAATCTGATGGGAAAACTGAGATAGTAAACAAATGTTTGGAAGGATATCTTCGTTGCTTTGTATCTGATAAACAGACACAATGGGTCAAATGGTTGCCTCTAGCTGAATGGTGGTATAACACTTCCTTCCATACAGCAACAAAAATGACCCCATTTATGGCACTTTATGGGTATCAGCCACCATCCATCACATCATATTTAAGAGAAAATTCTAAGGTTCAAGCAGTGGAACATCACATTGAACATCAACAACAAGTCCTCCAACTCTTAAAGGATAACCTCGTGTTGGCACAGAATAGAATGAAACAACAGGCATATCAACATCGCAGCGAAAGAAGTTTTGATGTAGGTGATTGGGTATTCCTACGGCTACAACCATATAAGCAAATGTCCCTCAAGCAAGCTAAGAAGGATAATAATTATCACCAAAGTATTATGGTCCATAAAAGGTGTTGCAAAAGATTGGTACTATGGCATACAAATTGGAGCTTCCTGCAGCTTCTCAATTGCACTCAGTTTTCCATGTTTCATGTTTAAAGAAGGTTATAGGCAACAAGCTCCCAGTTCAAACAATATTGCCAGAACTTGACGAGGAAGGAAAAATTATATTGGAACCGGAAGCAGTCACAGAAACAAGAACTCGACAGCTACGAAATCGATCAATTTCGGAGTATCTTATCAAGTGGAAGAACTTATCCGCTGAAGATTCCACATGGGAGGATGAGAATTTTATACAGAAGCATCCAGAACTTCTCAAGCGTTGAGGACAACACTTTTTTGAAGGAGAGGGGCATGTTGGGTCCCTATAATACTAGTGATTACCCCATTACTATTGTAGTTGTACCCCTTATTAATATTGTTGTGCCCCTATTATCCCCATATTGTTATTATTGTGCCCCATAGAATCCCTCTATTGTTATTTTTGTGGCTTTATATTATTATTATTAGGTCGGCTGGGTTATATTGTGACTCCTTAGACTCCTATATATAGAAAGGAGGTTTTGTCATTTGAATCATCCAAGAATTGTTCATTTATGTAATGTAAAAGAGGTTTCCCCCTCAAAGAGGCTGAATTCTAAGGCGTTGATCTATCTTTTCTATCTTTTTCTTGATCTGGTTTCATAACAATATGTTATAGTAGAATACTATAGAGGAAACTCAAGCTTACCCATTAGGTTGAGAACTTAGAGTGATCCTATGTATTCGACTTCAATTGTGAATAAGTAAACAATGTCTCATTTCTTGTATGACCAAACAGTTGGACTAATTCCAAGCTAAGTCATGTAGACAAAAGTATATTTTTTATCATCTCTCTAGTCATGCCTTAGAAATGCCACCTTTTAATATGTTGTTGCTTCTATCATTTGCTACTTTTTCCCACCATCTACAACTATTTAAAGTCTATTATTTTCCTTAAGGATGCATCTTGTCCAACATATGTTTTCTCATATTTCTTGTTATTTTAATGAATTATGATCATGTGTTATGGAGAAACAGGCCTTTCACACTAATTTATGAAAATTATGTGCATTGAATACTATTTTAATCTCGTAGGTGTTATGCTACTCTTGGTATTGGTATTCATGTCTTAATAGTATGTTACTCCAGTCACATTTAAGCATTGCTACTCTAGTGACTATGAAGTGTCACTACTCCCAATACTATTCCAAGTAAAGGATGTGATATAGTTGTGACACCCTACCCCTCATGAATCTCAAAGTAATATGAAATTGGATCTCATTGACTAAAACCATATGTCCATTTTAAGAGCTTAAGATGGTTGGCACAATAGATTAGAATTGTTGGCATTGTTGTTAAATAATGACTATAAACAAGGCTTGGTTGTAATCAATGTCTTGGAAAAGATGTTAAAATAAAGAAGGTTGTATTATTTTTATTCATTTTTTGTAACTAATTAGTTATTTAATTGATATTTAGAATATCTTGAGAATTGTAGACTGTTAGGATTATTCTTAGCACATTTTATAAGGCTAGGAAAGTCGAGAATTATATAAGAACAATGCCTTCTCCATATGAGGAGGAGATAATGGTTGAATTATATTTGGATTTTTTTTATTAATGCAATCTTTGTTCTTGTGGTAACGTTGATGTCTATTGGAATGCTACTTTTGTAGCTTCTAAAACCAATTGCAACACTTTGTCCCAAGGAGGCAGGGCCAACTTTGTAGAATAAATTTTGGATTAGTTAGTGTGGGTAGTCTTATTGCAATTTGTTATTTAATTATTGGTTTGATTTCATTTGTAGTGTGTTTTGTAAATATAGTATATATATAAAGTTTTTTTAAGGAAACTAATATCAAGATTCATTACTTCCAAGCTCTTGATTATCTACTACAAATTACACACTTCTGATTTTTGTTGATGGGTTATATAGTGACAGGCTTATGATCTTTGTTGATCCATTGATATTTATTTCTGATTAATAGATATTTCCTATTTCATGATTGATGAACCTTGTGTCCAATTATATTATTCACATTTTCATATTGTAGCTTAATGAATTTTATTACTCCTTTATTCAATCTTTACTACAATCACACATTATTTAAACTTGCGATGGATCAAATTTTTTAGCCTACATATATTTTTCATGATAACTTGGAAAAGATATATGAACCTTGGTTGGTAAAAAAAAATCTAATGAAATAATTGTATTTATTTTCAAAGACAAATTAATTGACCTGCTATGTAACCACATCACAAAAATAGAAGAAAAGATAAATCAATGAATTGAAAATAAGCCTCTTCAAGGGGGAAAACTCCTTTTGCATCACGTAAATGAACAAATTTTGGATGAATCAAATGAAAAGACCTCGTTGGTATATATAAGAGTCTAAGGGGTCAAAATATAATTAGGGCCTACATAATAATAATAATAATGTAAGGGCACAACAATAACAATAGTGGGCTTCTATGGGGCACAACAATAACAATATGGAGGCTACACAAATATTATAGGGACCTAACATGCCCCTCTACTTCAAACAACTATTGTCCTCAATTCTTGAGTAGTTTTGGATGCTTCTAAATAAATTATTCATCCTCCCATGCGGAGTCTTCAGCTAGTAATTCCTTCCACTTAATGAGATACTTTGAAATTGATTTTTTCAATAATTGTCGAATTCTCATTTCTATGATTGCTTTGGGCTCCAATACGATTTTTCCTTCCTCACCAAGTTCTGGAAATATAGTTTGAACTAGAAGCTTGTCATCTATAACCTTATTTAAGCATGAAACATGGAAAACTGGGTGTACTCGTGAAGATGCAAGAAACTCCAATTTGTGTTCCATAGTACAAATCTTTTGCAACACCTTTTAAGGTCCATAGTACTTGGAAGATAATTTATTATCCTTCTTAGCTTGCTTTATGGACATTTGTTTGTATGGTTGTAGTCGTAAAAATACTCAGTCACCCACATCAAAATTCTTTCACTATGATGTTGATCTACCTATTGTTTCATTTGATTATGCGCCAGAGACAAGTTATTTTTTAAGAGTTGGAGAACTTGTTGTCGATGCTCGATGTGATCTTCCACTTCTTGAACCTTAGAATTGTCTCTTAGTACCAATGTGATGGACGGCGAATGATATCCATAAAGTGCCATAAATGGGGTCATTTTTCTACATTATGGAAGGAAGTGTTATACTACCATTCAGCCAGGGGTAATCGTTTGATCCATTGTGTTTGCTAATCAGATACAAAGCAGCAAAGATATCATTCCAAAAAAAATTCAACATCTCATTTTTTCCATAAGATTGAGGATGATAAGATGAATTATGAGTTAATTGAGTACCAAGACAAGAAAATAATATTGTTGAAAAAATTCCAATGAAAATGGGATCTCTATCACTTAGAATAATCTTTGGGTTTCCATGTAGCTTTTGAACTATTTCCATAAATGCAGTAGTGATTGTACTGGCTTTGAAAGGATGAGATATTGCACAAAACTGTGCATATGTGGTAAGTCTATCAAGTACCACCATGATGACACTCTTTCCTTAAGACTTGGGTAAACCTATGAGAAAATCCATTGAGACCTCTTCCCAATGCTAACTTGGAATGACTAATGATTATAAAAGACCTAAGGTCTTAATTGTCTAAACAATATTTTTTTGGCAAGCCAAACATTCTTCCACAAAATTATGAACATCATATTTAATTTCATCCTATTGATGGGCAAAAATGACCTCATCAACATTTAGGGAGACCACCTGGTCAGATTCCCAAATCAAACTCCTTTCTTTTTGTGATTGTGGCTCCAACTGGTTCTATTGGGTCTAGTTAGCCCCTCACTCTTCATGTTGACTTATGATGAATGTAATTAACTATCAATAAAAAGAGCCAATTATACATACCTTTTTTTGGTGCACTTGCAAGAAAGAATCACTTAAGTTGAAACAAGGGCTCAACCAAGCCACACTAAAGTGTGCTCATGCGGAAGGAAACTTCTAAAATGTTTCCTAAATTGAAATCCAAATTAATCTAGGGTTAAAGCAACAAAAAGGAAATTTATTATATTATATCTCAATTAGGATAAGATCTACATATCATCCAAATCACGAGCAAAGTAACTTAAAAGAACAAGGATTTAACACGCATTTTTTATGATGAATATCAAGGTATTGAAATAGTTTTAACAACTAATATTATTATTACAAAACAAGCTATATCTAGAGATTTAAAACCATGAAAGACAAGCCATTAAAATGTAGAAACAGTTCATACAATTCAATGATAGATGAATCAATTTAATATGACAAATTTCTAAGTAAATAGTTACTTAGAAATTTGATTAAGCACAAGATAAAATTGGAAACAAATAACAGATCTCTAAAAACATTAGATGACATAGTTGATATAGAGGATGATCATTCTCATATTCTAAAGAAGTGTAAAACATGTAACATTTGATATGGATTTGCCATTAAAAAATACTAGATCTGCATTAAAAAATAAAATTATTTGCATACAAATTAATAAACCTAGATTTCCTACTCTGTTTTACAATATATCTCCAACAATCCTTCCAAAGTGATCAGTTCTACTAGAAAAAATAAGAGTTTCAAAAGTGCAAGTTATGTCTCTCTAACAAAGGTTGGATTTTGAATGGAAAACACCTAATACACTTAGATCTGAGTATTCCCGTTATCCTATAACTAAAATCCTCTTTACAAAAGTGTGCGAAGTATCAAAATTGCAAAAAAGAGGAACCCCTTTCCTCATTCTTAAAACTAATATTTATAATTTACAAAAATAATCTTCAAAAATGAGAGTTGTTAAAGGTAATTCAGCCGCAAATCCTCTCTTTCCTTCTCTGTTGGATCAACCTAATTTCTTCAAATCCTTGGACTCGTCTCCTTACAACAATTTCCCTACCAAAATAAGATTGAAACCAATTAAAATTGCACAATAAAATTGAAAATAAAAATTGAGAAAATAAATTCTCCAACTAAAATCTAATTAAATAAATAAAATAAAATAGATCCTTGCTTCCCATTGATTTTTTTAAGGATTTATGTGGCACAAGAGGACAATCTTAAATGAATTTTCAACAAACAAAATCTTCAATCAACCAATTCTTTCAAAATATATTTAAAATTTGATTATTTGGTATAAATTTGGAGTTTCAACTTTTGCTAAATTTTAGGCATAGTAAATATTCATTTTTTTTTTTTTAATGCCTCTAAATTATTCTCCGTAGTTTCATATTTCTAATGAGCCATCTTGAGCCTCATTTAACTGAGTATAAATCAATATAAAACCTTCCAAAATTAAAACGTCAAAATTTTCAAAATGCTAAAAAATACACAATCTTGACAAACAAAATCTAAATAATTTATTAAATTCTATTTTAATATTTTTTATTTATTTTTAATAAAATCTAAAATATTAAAACAAAATCTAAAAAACATAAAATGAAAATTAAACTAACATAATATAGAAATTTTAATTAAATTAAATATTATAAAATAAAAAACAAAACAATCAACGTTAAATTGTTTACAAACCAAAGATGGAATAGAGGAGGGCTTTTTTAGGCATGTTTTAAATGGAGGTGAGGGAGGGGAACAGAGAGACTGTTGGAGTGGAGGAGGGGACCCACATGGGACCCTCTCTCCACTCCTTGTCTTTTCAACCTACCCATTATATAACCCTCCCGCTTGAATAATACAAAGCCCTTCAATACCTCCATTTACGTCATCCCGGGGATGGGATGCTGAGAGGAATGAATGATGAAAAATATTGAACCTTCGGGGATTCACGAACGAGATGACATCTTAAACTTGTTTTATTTTGAAAATATATATATATATTAAAGAATATTAAATTAATTCAAAATTAATAATCACAAATTATTAAATAAATTATAATTAATTAAATTTATTTATTTATATTTTAAATTAATTTAATTTACAAAATAAAATAGAATACATTTTTAAGTTTACGTGGTAAAAATCACTTAAATTTTGAAAAAAACGTCATTTTCAGATCATAAGTTCAAATTCAGTGAAATTTGAGTTGTTGAGAAGCTAGCGAGAAAGTACACACAATGAAGTGATCAAAATAGGAAATCAAGAAAAGTAAAAATCTTGCAAAATTAACAAAATCGAAGTGGAAAATGAATGATATGACCAAAATTTACATAGAGAGTCACCATATCTTTTGTAAAAATTCATGGGGAGGGTTGTGGCTACAACAATGGAGACACATGGGAAAGAAACAATTATCTCTGATTAAAAATGAGTTTAAATTTACCAAAAGGTTGAAGTGATGAGTTAAATCAAGCCTTTAAACATTAAAAAACTTCCCATGGATCCTTAATTTATAAGTTCTAAAAAGATAAGTATTTGAAACAAGCTAAGTCTAACACCATGAACCCATGGTTTTAGGGGAATATTTAATTTTAAGTTTACCTCATGCGAGTGAATGAGTTTAAATTTACCAAAAGGTTGAAGTGATGAGTTAAATCAAGCCTTTAAACATTAAAAAACTTCCCATGGATCCTTAATTTATAAGTTCTAAAAAGATAAGTATTTGAAACAAGCTAAGTCTAACACCATGAACCCATGGTTTTAGGGGAATATTTAATTTTAAGTTTACCTCATGCGAGTGATAGAAGAGATACAAACTAGAAGTTTAAAGAAAGTATATATCCATCAATATAAATAAACTCCCTTACCTGACATCACTTGATTGTTCAGTACCCTGATGGGTTACTTATGCGTCCCACACATATGTGCTTTCCTCTTTTACCACCCTTTTGATAAACTTTATTTATAGAATTACTTTTAGCAATTGGAAAAAGAGAGCGAGGCACTACAATAGATTTTAAAGGCAATGGATATAATATTTATAAAATTTTGACTCCCTCATCTTTCCCTACAACTATCAATCTAGAGGCTTTTATATGAAGTGGAGGGATGAGTGAGATTCATACAGTTAGACTGAATTTTGTTCTTTCCTTGAAAAGATGAACCCTATCACTTAGAAAAGATGAATGTTCCTCCAAGGGAAAATAATTAAGGTAATAGGACTTAGAATTCAATAAAGATGTCCCTTTAAGGTAAATGAAAACCCATGAAATTGACAGAGTAAAAATTCCCCATGCATGTCGACCAATGTTGGGTAAGAAAAATTATTCCATATAAATCTTGGTAATATCACCAAATCCAATCCAAAGCGAAAATGAAATCAACACACTCCAAAAATTGCAAAAGAAGAAAGAAAATGCAAACTAAAAGAAAAAGTTGAATGAAAAGTCGAAATTGAAAGAAAACCTCAACAAGACGATTTATAAAAAATGTCTCAACAAAAGAACAAGTATGAGGGAAGAATATATGTTTTTCTTAAGTTGAGATTTTGATGAATTATATCTCACAGAGTTATAGGTAATTAGGCTTTTAATTCAAACAAAGACTAGATAACAGTTATGAGAGAAAATGAAGTCAAATAAGGTGTCCCTCCCCTTGCAAATTTTCTTGTTTTAAAATTAAGCCTACATGGAAAATATCTTAATGATTTTCTAATAAAAATAAGGCTTATGAAAAACAAAATAGAGGTTGAGAGACTCTCTAATTTAGCTTATTTGTAATTTGAGCAGCATCACAACTACTTTGTTAAATGCAAAAATGAGCAAAATGAGGAGAACAAATTCAAAACCTTAGAAAGCAAAGTGTGTTGAATCTTCGAAGCAACTATAGAATACGTGCAAAAATATAGCTTAGATCAACAAATACTGAAATAATAATTAGGGTTAGAATTAGAACAAAACATAATAAAAGATGAACATAAGCATATTGAATTACCTTGGAGACTTTTAATAGAATTTACCTTGATTTTTCCAAATTCCAGGCCTTAAAGAAGTGATATGTTTTTATAATCAAAATTCCAAATGTGGAAAAATTTCATCTTTAATGAAATTTATATATTCTTGAGATCAACAACTTTATTTAATCTAAATTAAGCTTGAGCAACAAGCCAGAAAGGAATAATTCATGTTCAAGGAATCAATATTAAAGAAGTCATCAGAAATAAGAATGAAGATAATGGAAAATTTGTAGAATTTCGTGTAGATTCACAAGATCATGCAATGTATTGAAGCACATGGCAAGAATCTACTTCCACTTTCAACCAGCAGAAGCCAATAGATTGATGAAAATAATATGAACAAGAATAAGATAAATCAATGGCACATAACAAAATATGTATGTGGGGAAGCCACTGCTCAAAACCCTGCTATTTGTATTACATATATCAGAAATATGAGTCAAGATACAGAGCTTGTTCTCACTAGAACAATTCCGTACAAGTATGCTCAACTCTCTCAGCTCACAAGTTAGCTCTTGGTCAACACTCAGCCAATTTTGCAGCTCTCCAAGCCCCTAATCTCTTGTGTAATTCCTAGGATGAATAACCCGTATTTAAAGGGAATTCATGCTTCCAAAACTGTGAAATCCAAACATAGGTTTTATTGCATGCATGATATTTACAACTCAGTAAATCAAACAACTAATAGTACATTGTCCGTGCACTCTTGTCTCAACTAGGTCTTTCATATAATCAACATGCATGCGTTTCTGATGAGGGAATCTTCCGTTAACTAGAGTGACACTTGTGGATGCACTAGTGCACCAACTCACTGTTAACTCTCTATTAGTTCCACAAACAGTTTGAAACTAATTTAACGGAACATAACTCAGTAAACTGATTTATCTACTTTACATTGGACCCCTAAAACTCAGGGAGAACATATGCATGACTTCAGAAAGACTTCCAACTCAAAATTCCTAACATAGTTAAGTTAATTAAACTTAATTAACTATTTACAAGTTGTTATGAGAATAGAATTTGATTTTAATTCTCAGTTTAATTCAAGGACAAATCAAATTGGAATTTCTTATTTCCATTTCTCAACACTCCCTCTCAACAAGAAATGGATTATCATCTACCCCGATCCTGTTTTTGTGAAACTCGAATTTATATATTGACAATGCCTTTGTCGAAATGTCAGCATCTTGCTACTCTGTGGGATTATACTCTAACAACATAATACGCCTCAATACATAATCTCTAAGATGATGATATTGGATATCAATATTCTTGGACCGATCATGAAAAACTAGATTTTCATAGAGTTTGATACAACTCTGATTATCGCAGTAAATCATAGTTGGATCCATCTGCTAACCAAACAAACCAACCAGGATCTTCCTCATCCATATGGCTTCACATGTTGCCTGACTTACAGCGATGTACTATGCTTCTCTCGAACTGAGTGCAACTGATCTTTGTTTCCTGTTGTACCAAGAAACTGCCACTGACCCAATACTGAAGATCCTTCCTGATGTTCTCTTCTGGTCAGATGGACTCCCTACCCAATCTGCATTGGTGAAGCCTTGAAGCTTCACTCCCTCTATCCACATGTACCATAATCCATACTGAGAAGTGCCCCTGAGGTATCTCAACACATGCTTTGTTGCCTTCCAATGCAACTTGGTAGGCCTAACCATTGTTTGAGTAAGTTGGTTAACTACATAGCACATATCCAATCACGTGTTCACCAAGTACATGAGTGAACCCATAATATTCCTGTAAACAATAGCTTCCACTACTTCCCCTGAAGTAGCATCCTCCTTCTTCTAGTTACCTGCTAGAGGAGTCTCCATGGATTTACTGCACTCCATGCAGAATCTCCTGAGTATCTCGTTGGCATACTTACCTTGAGACATAAACAAGTCCCCATCTCCCAGCCATACCTCCATGGCAAGAAAGTAATGCATGAGCTCTATCTCCTTCATCTTAAACTCTCTTGCAAGGTCCTCCTTGCAAGATTTTATTAGTTGATTATCACTTTTTAGTATGAGATCATCAACATAAAGTACAATGATCAACAATTTACCTTCCACCACTATGTGGTACAAGTTCGCATCTGCTTCACTCTTCATGAAGCCCAACCCAGTGAAGTAGCTATCTATTCTGGTGTACCAAGCACGAGGTGTTTTCTTAAGCCCATACAATACTCTCTTGAGCTGACACACATGCGACTCATGGTCAAATGTCTCAAAACCTTCAGGTTGCTCTATGTACACCTCTTCCTGAATCATGCCACTAAGGAAGGTTGTCCTCACATCCATCTAATGTATCTTCCAACTCACTTATGTTGATAGTGCCAATATAGATTTGATTGACGAATACCTTGCAATAGGAGAAAATGTCTCATCATAGTCAATCCCCTCTACCTATGAAAAGCCACGGCCCACAAATCTAGCCTTATGCTTCTCCACACTACCATCTAGAGCTTGCTTTATGTTACATGTCAATTTTTCGCCATGAGACCTGATCAATTTATGGATATTATTACCATCCATGAACATGTTGAAACTATCTCCCTTAGAATTCCAACAATTAAAAATATGTTAAAGTCCATGATAAATTTGAGTCAAATAGCTCTCACACCATGTTAAGTTCCACCTGCGTCGAACTATTTCCCATGCATGCATTCAAATTTACTTTGAGAACAGCGTAGAGCTGCGCTCTGTCTGTAACTATAAACCAGCATAGATGAATTCTAGAAAGTAAAAATAAAAATTACATTCTAGAAACCTAGTTGGTCGAATATTTCCCAAATGAAAGCTTCCAAGTGATGACTATTCAAACGATAACCCTTATAAGATGCATCTCCATCCCTTTTCTCATGGTAACCTAATTCTTCACTAAAGGAGGTTCATCCTTTTCTTAGGGATCTGAAACTTCCCCCTCTTTGATCTATAAAAGGACTAGAGGGTTGAGGGATGAAGGAGGTCAGAATTCAGAGAATATAAACTTATGATGCTAGTTTGAGATTGGAGAGCTTGTTATCTGAAGAGGAGATTGAAGGCATTTGGGAGGGACCTCACGACATCAAGGCAAAGGTTGTAAGGTTCCTTTTGTCTTTTGATTAATACAAATGAGCACTTTCTCTCATTGATTTTTTCTTTTATTAATGATGAATAGTTTTCAATTGGTTATTATGTTCATTAAGGCAAGTTCAATCCCTAATTTCCTTGATCATTAAGCTAAGTTGTTTGAGTTACTATATCACATGTGCTTTTGATACTTTTTATGGTTTATGTTTGCAGGTTCTATTAAGCATTGAAGAGATGTATCAAGTCACAACCAGGGATCTTTGTCAGGCATTTCGTGAAACTGGTAAGAAGTTTATCTATTAGTTAGATTGCTTGTAATTTGATTAAGTTCAACTTAGAGAAAGAGTCAATTCACTTGTCATGATTGTTTCTAGTTTCCATTTACGATCTAGGGAGATCGCTCTTTCCCGCAAGATGGATTGTCTGGTGCAACACTTTACATTGTAAACCTAATAAGAGCTCACCACTAACTTGTCCTCTAGTCTCGGGACCACATCCAAACATTGTTACGAACTATGGAGTCATACTCCTCCACCATGGCATCAACCCAAACCAGCTGTTGCACTTCTTCCTTAAAGGAAGATGACTCTGTCACAACACATTCTTCCATAAGAGCCATGTATCTAGTGTACCTCTTAGGTGACCTCCACATCCTGCACTAAGAATTGGGTGCTCCCACATTCTCCCATGTATCATCCAACAATCTGTTAGCCTCTCTGGTGTGCTTTTTTCCCTGTCTAAAAGACTTGGCCTGAGTGGATGTCTCCACTCGCAGATATTTTGCATGTGGCTACTCCACATCAATCTAAGGCTCCTCAATCTTAGGAGCTAAAAGCTCCTCATCCGCATGTTGCCCAAGATCCCTCTCAAGGGAAACTTGCATGACCTTATCCTCATCGAGTCTGACATCTTTGCGAACCACTGTCATCCTGCTGGTCAGCAAGTACACTCGATAGTAGTGATTTTTCTTAATTCATTATGGATCACAGAATCTTGAATACAAAAATAGTGAGGTGTTTCAATGTACTCCACAAATATCTCAAACTATGTTGTCAGCTCAAGCTTCTTCTATGCATCTTTGGTCACATGGGAATATACCAATGACCCAAAAATCTTGAAGTGACCAACATCTGGCCTCTTACTGGAATAAGCCTGCTCTAGTGTCTTCATCTCAAGTATCCGATGTGGGCTATGGTTCTGAACATAAATTGTTGTGTTACATGCCTCAGCCCACAAGTGTAGTGGTAGGCCCTAATCATGAAACATCACCCTCGCTGCCCCTATGATACTTTTGTTCTTCCTCTCATCCACCCCATTCTACTGAGGGTTATGGAGTGTCGTCAACTCCCTTTAATCACTTATGTTACACAAAAGTTCTTAAACTCATTCGAGACATGCTCACCAATGTTATCACTCCATAAAGCTTTAACCTTCTTTCTCAACTCTTTCTCCAACAATGCTTTAAACTCACAAAACTTTTTGAAAGTTTGATCCTTTTTCTGCATGAAAAATATCCAACATTTTCAAGAAGAGTCATCAAAAAATATAACATAATATATGTATTTGGCCATGGATTGAGTCAAGAATGGCCCACACACATCCGAATGGACTTGCTCTAGAATAGCCTATGCTTGACTGTCTCTGTCGTGAAAGGAAGACTTGGTGTATTTTCCCAGAGTACACCCTTTTCATGTATCAACTTACTCAAGTGTACCTTTGGGAAGAATGGTAGAGATTTGCTGCAATATCTTCGAAGCCCCATGATGCAAGTGGCCCAATTTCATGTGCCACAACTCGCCAGCGTCTCGACTCTGCACCCTTTCTGCTTTTGTGCTCAAAGAAGCACACTCCTCTACCTCCATCCTATAGAGATTCTTCACCTGAATCCCTATTTTCTTTACTTGACCCATGACTATGTGTCGAAGGAATGCCTTTCCTTTCAAGAAGATCACATCATACCCTTTATCCTCAAGCATGGAAATGGATACCAAGTTCTTCTTTAGCCTGGGAACATACATAACATTCTTCAAGGGGAGTGGAGCCCCATTTTCCCTCTAAAACGTTATCGTGCCCAATCCAGTAACACTATACTTCTCGTCATCACTCGTATCGATATGCATCTCGAGATATTTCTCCTCCAAGTCACTGAATAACTCTTTGTCGCTAATCATGTCAAATGAAGCTCCACTATTTAAGTACCATATACTTCCCATCATTGATGACACCATGCATGAAATGAGGGAACAATCCAATTCGAATTGAGAGGCCAAAGCCTCACCCATCGCTCCTCCTGAGGACTTCTTCTTGGACTTATTGAGTGGAAAATTTGTAGAAAAATGGCCTAGCTCATGACAATGAAAGCCCTTAAATTTCATCACGTATTTCTTCTCACCTCCATGATAAGAATCCGATTTGGAATTGGAATCTTTCCCTTTCCCATTATTTGCCTTAATCTTTAAGGCACAGTTCTCTTCATCATCAGTCTTTGATGAAGAGCCATTGCTGTCGTTTCTCCTGATCTCCTCTTGCATCAAATCTGACCACAATCATTCCCAATCCAAAAACTTTTCCCAATCATTGACAGAGTCGTGATAACGATGCCAACTCTTTGGGAGTCCTAGAAGAGAAAGACTCATCATATCATCCTCAGAAACCGTGATTCCAACACTTCCAAGTTCATCACGACACTGAGTGAACTTGGTTAAGTATTTTGGAATCATCTTGCCTTTCTCCTTTTTGATTTTTCGAAGTTTGTCCTTCAGTGCCAATTTACTTTGGTCACTACTGTTTTGATACAAGTCTGTCAATGTTTTCCACATATCATATGGAGTTTCCTTGCCATGGAGACTTGAAACAATGTGATCTCGAGCTCCCTCAAGGATTATGCGCGTCGCCTTCACCACACACTTCTTCCATTCAGCTAAATTTTGTGCATCCAATGGTGCTGGATTAGGAATTTCTTGATCAATGAATTCATTCAAGCCATTATCCTCTAGTATAACCTCCATTCCATCCTCCAAGCTATCAAATTCGAGTTTCCTTCCAAGCCATACTCGAGCCGCAAATCGTAGAACATCATCTGTCGATCCTGAAGTATGTATTGCAAATTTGAATTTCACCTGTAACCCAAAACTCAAAAATTTGAAATATCCTCTAGTACACTATTCTTAGCTTTGATACCATGTAGAATTTCCTATAGATTCACAAGCTCATGCAATGCACTAAAGCACAAGACAATAATCTACTTCTACTTTCAACTAGCGGAAGCAAATAGATCGATGAAAACAATATGAACAAGAAGAAGATAAATCAATGGCACATAACACAAGATGTATCTGGGGAAATCCAATGCTCAAAAATCCATTATATGTATTTCATATATCATAAATATGAGTGAAGATACAAATCTTGTTCTCCCTAGAACAATTCTGCACAAGTATGCTCAACTCTCTCAACTCACAAACTAGCTCTTGGCCAACACTTAGCCAATTCTGCAACCCTCCAAGCTCGTATTCTCTTGTGTAATTACTAGGATGAATAACCAATATTTAAAGAAATATCATGCTTCCAAAAATACGCAATCCAAACATAGGTTCTTCTCTGATTTCATGCATGATATTTACAACCCAGTAAATCACACAACTGATAGTACACTATCCATGCACTCTTGTCTCAACTGGGTCTTTCTCAGAATCAACATGCATGAGTTTCTAATGAGTGAATATTCAATTAACTAGGGTGACACTTGTGGATGCACTAGTGCACCAACTGTCTGTTAACTCTCTATTAGTTCCACAAACAATTTGGAACTAATTTAACTGAACATAACTTAGTAAACTGAGTTATTTACTTTACAACTCAATTTAAATTCATACTAGACCTCTAAAACTTAGGGAGAACATATCCATGACTTCAGAAAGACTTCCAATTCGAAATTCCTACGCTAATCAAGTTAATTAAACTTAATTAACTATTTACAAGTTGCTATGAGAATAGAATTCGTTTTTAATTCTCAAATTAATTAAAGGACAAATTAAATTGGAATTTCTTGTTGTCAATGCTCAACAAAATTTTTTCTTTTACATATTCACTACAATTATTCTCTTTACTTCTTCTGATTTTATATTAGCTCCAATTTTTTCATAAAATTCAATGAAATCAAGCCAAAGACCCAACTTAAGCAACATTTATATATAAATATGAAGAGGACTTGCACCTTTCCGTAGTGCAAATTAGAATGGAGCAATATAAATATAATAAAAACAAAAAAGAGTTCCCAAATAAAATATAAATTAGCACCAATCCAACATTACCTGTACATATCATGTGTGTGCTACTGATTTGCCACATTAATATGATCATTTCTTGAGCATAACAAGTGTTGCTATTTTATTAGAACGAGTAGTATTGTTTTGCATCGTGGAGTCTTACATCTGCTTAGGAATGGGAACATAGAAGGGATAAAGAAGTGATGTAGTGTAGAGGGCTCGGAGAGTTAAGAGTGGACAAACATGGAAGGGTAGCATTGCTAACATCCAATGAAGAATGATGCGAGCATGTAAATGTCACGTAAGTGAGTTGAATCGTCCTCAGAACGGGATCCAAAAGGAACAAGTAGGATGCACATTAAGACTTCCAGGAAAGGATAACTGAGATTATGTGGAGAACGGGGCCTAGAAGTGTCCCATAATGCACTAGAGCATAAGCATGATAGGGGCCAACAAGATAATGCATGATAAGGAGTTGTCTTGGCTAAATCACCCGACTTTTTTTTAATGAATGAGTGAAGGTAACGTCCAAGGTAAGAGGGATGAGACGATGTAGAAAGGAAGCAATAGAAAGAGTGTGAAAGGTGAGTTTGAATGCAATCCAAGTAAACGATGAGGGACCTACAAGTAATGAGTTGTCCTGGAGTTTCTCTCCAAGTGTTTGTATAAAGTGTTAGATATGAATATTCTAGGGTAGGTTCATTAGCGATGGCGTGTTATTAATAAAGAACGGGGACCAATTAGGGATTAATCCACTTTGATATGTACAAATATATAACACATCATCCCGCAGAAGAGATCTCAGAATGGATATAAGGATGCAAGCTTAGAGAGATCGGGATAAATTCATTGGGCCACATTTTAGGCATCTAAATTAGACACCCGAACCATTAACGAATGAATTAAAAAATAAAGGAAAATGCCCAACATTTGATTTATTCAATTATATCTCAGCTTAAGCAAATGCAAAATTTCAGAAAGCCAATAGCTATGGTTATGGACATGATATGTTTGCAACTGTTGTAAAATTCTTTGTGATTGTCCTTTGCCTTCAGGAATGATTCTTTGATTAAGCATTAAAAACTTTAGAAACCAAAGGCATGTGGCATAAAAAGAAAAGAAGGAATCTATCATTCTATTTTACCTGCATCAATGAAAGAGGCAAAATATGATCATGACTCATTTTGCAAATTTGCAAGGAAAAGGAAATAAAAGAAAAATACTTGTAGTACAAAGCATAAAAAAAATAAAATTTCTAAAGAGTAAACAAATACTTCCTTGAAAATGTTTGTGATAAAAATTTATTTAAAAAAAAAGGTTTTTGCTAAACTTAAACTAATACTATTCCTACTCTAATCTAACAAGGAAAACTAAAACTAAGTAAAATCATACTTCCAATGGAACCATTCTCTTAGCTTTATTTATGCACAAATATAACTATAAAAAATTAGTAATAGAAATATCAATGAATTATTAAAATAAATTTCAGTATACTATGTACACTTACTTTAAATATATCACAATAAACTTATCTACAAAATTCCTCTCTTGAAATGTTTTTTCCAGTTGTATTCCAATTGGATTGTAGAAATCTAGATGAATCTCTATTCATAATTGGGAGAGGTTCATAGGAGAGGATAACATGCCAAATTTGAACAATATATATTTAAGCATTGGAGCTTGTATAAAACTGTTAGTATAATGTACATGAGGCAAACTATTAGAAATTTTCTATTGAATTGAATTTTTTGATCAACTTTTAAATGGATCTTAGAAGTTAGAATGAAAAATTAATAAATCATTCAGAATATCTTCAATTGAATTAGATGGTTGGTCATATTATAAAGTCACACTCTGAAGTGTTGGTTCTTGTTGAAAATTCATTTGAGAAGAAAGAACAAGTTCATATGTTCTAAACATCAAATGAAATTGCAAGAGTAGAAGTTCTTGTTGTTCATGATAAAAATCTTGAATTTCATTTTCACAAATTGATTTATTAATGCATTTTGAAAATGTTCAACTCTAGATTGTTCAATATTCCAGCAAAAAATATGTAAAAATAGAAAAGCAAAATAAGCATACAAATTTGAAAATGACCATAATAAATAAAGTAAAAACAATAAAAAAATATTGGTATTTACAATAGTGTTAAAGCTAGTGTTACAAAACAATTGAGACTTTTTTGAAATCATTTCCTTTCCACAAGTATTGACTGGAATAATACAATCAAGATCAATGCAAGATTCTACTTGTGGAAATAATGGATGCTCAAGATCATGATAAAAAATGGAAATTTGAAAAATGTGAGAATCATAAATAGGAATGGAAAAGTCATCATGATTAGATGAGGTTTCAAAATGAAACTCTTCAATAACAATATTGCGAAAAGAAGAGTCTTCATTTCGAAACATACAAGAATATCAAGAGTGTGAGGAATTGATAATGACTGAATTGACTCATTATCCTTCAAATCTAAATAATCATCATAAATGACTTGACTAATTTCATCAGTATTCCCTTCCTTTCCATAAGATGTATCAGAACAAGAAGAAATATTAAATGAATTTTGAGTGTTATTGAAATAATGGTCATTAAATGACTCTTCATCAAAATCAAAACTAATTGGTAATTCATTATTTATAGAATTTATAAAGCTCCTCCATTTTCAAAATTATCATTTGTGCAAAGAGGAATTGTTGGACTATTAGCAAATGAATTACAATTAGCAAAAAGATCAGTATAAAGAGAAAACAATGATTGTTGGAAGAAATGAACTTGAAAATTTCTCTGGCTACAAATTCTCTTTCATTTTTCAAAATGCAATTTTTAGATATTTGTTCTTCTTGTATCTAGTTGATTGCACCTTGTTGAATATTAATGCATGACTGCCCAAATCTTTGTGATTGATCATCAATTTCAGCAAGAGAAAATTCAGAAATTTTTGTGGCAAATTGCACAATGTTGGAATTTACAATTTGAAATCTTTCTTGTTGATTTTTTAGTTGAACATTACTGTTTTCTAATTTTTTTGTTTGCAACCAATCATTCAAGTATTTTGTCCATATTTTTCTTGACGTTGATTGTTAAGTTCTTCTAAGCTTTGTGATTGTAAACTAGTAATATGAGAGAGATCATCACGATATTCATTAACATGCATATCATTAGATTGCTCAAGATGAACTATTGTTTGAAATTTGACTAAATTATTATGATCAATATATTCAACTTGAGCCTCATCAGTTGACTCATTTACAACAACTTGTTTTAAGGGATCTTTAGGATCTTCATTAACATTGTAAGTAATATTTACAAGTTGTAAGAATCTATCATACATAGTCGATGCAATTTAATCATGATTGACATGTGCATCTTCAATAAGTGAACTTTCATCCATGTTAATAGAAACAGAAGGTGAGTCATCATAGCTTGAAATTATTTAATTATATGGATTTGGAATGCAAGGAATATAAACTAAATTTATAAACCATCATATTAATTGATACCCAGGAGATAAATATTCAGATTGAAACTAGAAACAAACTAGTTTAAATCTAATAAGGAAATAATCCAAAGACTCACCTTCAAAT
Organism: Pinus tabuliformis; assembly: GCA_031772625.1. Taxonomy (NCBI): domain Eukaryota; kingdom Viridiplantae; phylum Streptophyta; class Pinopsida; order Pinales; family Pinaceae; genus Pinus; species Pinus tabuliformis. Next base: position 809,153,919 of record CM062804.1, on the reverse strand, counting down.
CTACAAAGTGCTTCAAGTTTATTGTAAACCTTTTCATAATCGTAATCCTAAAAATCATGAAGGAAAAATTTTGTAAACTCATCCCAAGTGCGTATAAAGTCAAATGAAAAAGATCTACACCAGTCTTTAGCCAAGCTTGTCAAAGTAAGAGTAAACATTTTTCACATCACACCTTCATCAATATCATAATTGTTACAATTTAAAATAAATTGAAGAACATGATCATATGTAGAAACACTCTTCTTACCATTAAAATTTGTTTCCATCAGAATCTTAACTACCTCTATTTGAGTGGTAGCAGGTGGAAGTCTAGTGAAGAAACTCCAAATAGGAAATTTAGAAGGAGTTATTTTAAAGGGGAACAAAAAATAAACACAAAAATAAAAAAGACAACTTATCGTGGCCCTCCTTCAAGTGCTAAAAATGTTGATGGTCAAAAATGACCTCATAAACTCTTAGGGAGACCACTTAGTCAGAGTCCCAAATAAGGCTCTTTTGTATTTGTAATGATGGCTTTGAATGCTTCTATTGGGTCCAGTTACCCCCTCACTCTCCCTGCTGACTTGTGATGTCTCTAATTAACTATCAACAAGAAAAGGAAATCAGACATACCTTCTTGCCATGCACTTGAAATAAAGAAGCCCTTAAGCTAGAACAAGGGCTCAACCAAGCCATGCTAAAGTTTTCTCCTACGGGGAGACTTCTAAAATGTTTCCTAAATGTAAATGTAAATGGAAATTAATCTAGGATGCAAGTAGCAAAAGTGAAATCTAATTTATTCTATCTCGATTACGATAAGATGTAGATCTCATCCAAATCAAGAGAAGAGTAACTTGAAAAAAATGGTGATTTAACACACCATTTTTATGACAAAGATCAAGCTATTGAAATAGTTCTAATAGTTAATATTGTTATTACAAAACATGTATTGTTCAGAGATTTAAAACCATGAAAGCTAACTCATTAAAATGCATAAATAGTTCATACAATTCAATGATAGTTAAATAAATTTAATATGGCAATATTCTAAATAAATAGTTACTCAAAAATTTGATTAAGCATAAGAGAAAATTGGAAACAAATAACATATCTCTAAAAACATTAGATCAGATAGTTGATCTAGAGGACAATCATTCTCATATTCAACAAAAGTGTAAAAAATGAAACAATTGATATGAATATGTAATTAAAAAAGATTATATTTGCATTAACAAATAAAAATATTTTTATACAAATTAATAAACATGGATTCCCTGCTCTATTTTATAATATATCAACAACTATCCTTCCAAAAATATCAATTCTTCTAGCAAAAGAAGCACTGCAAAAGTGCAAGTTTTTCTCTCTACAAAGGCGGAATTCTGAAAGGAAAACCCATAATACACTTAGATCTGAGTATTCCCATTAACTTACAGCTAAAATAATATTTATAAAATGTATAGAGTATCAAAATTACAGAAAAGAGGAACTCTTTTCCTCATTCTTAAAACTGATATTTATAATTTACAAAAAGAGTCTTCAAAAATGAGAGTTGTTGAAGGTAGTTTGGATGCATCATTTTGAGAGTTAAAATCCTTTCCTTCCTTCTTTGTTGGATCAACCTCATTTCTTCAAATCCTTGGATTCATCTCCTTGTAACAATTTGCTTGCCAAAATAAGATTGAAACCAATTAAAATTGCACAGTAAAATTGAAAATACAATTTGAGAAAACAAATTCTCAAGCTAAAATCTAATTAAATAAATTAAATTAGATAGATATTTTTTTCCTATTGATTTTTGTAATGATTCCTTTGGCTCAAGAGGACAATTTTGAAGAATTTGCAACAACCAAAAACCTCCGCTAACCAAATTCTTCGAAAACAAATTTAGATATTGATTAGTTGGTATAGATTTAGAGCTCCAACTTCTACTAAATTTTAGACATAGTAAATATTTACATTTAATTTATTTAATTCCTCCATATTATTCTCCATGATTTTATCTTTCTAACAAGCCATTCTAGGCCTTATTCGGCTGAGTAAAACTCAAGATAGAGCCTTCCAAGGTCAGAGTGTAAAATTTGTTAAAGTGTTGGAAAATGTAGAGTCTTGGCCAAAAACATCTGAGCAATTTATTAAATTATATTTTAATAAATATTTTTTGATTTTTTAAAATAAAATCTAAAATATTAAAAAATACTAAAACACATAGTATGAAAATTAAACTAAATAAAATAATATAATTAATTAATTAAATTAAATTAAATACGAGTAGTCTTTAGGTGCAACTTTTTGGAAAACTTTTCTGGTTTTTTTTTATTATCTAATTTTCTAGAATCTGGTAGGGATTCATTATCATTTAAGTTTGATAGGTGAACTCTTCCCAATCGAAGTGCCCCAAGGGTTTTTGAGGGTGTTGAATCCATATATGCAGTCGAAAAAATCCATTTAAACAACACAAGTCAAGATTTGACCACGAAATTTTTCGTCCAATTCCAATAAGAAATCTGTTGGAAACTCCAAAAAGCCGCACTTAAAGAATGCTCCTATTAAATATTATAAAATAAAAACCAAAAAAATCAATGTTAAATTGTTTACAAACCACATATGGAATAAAGGAGGGCTTTTGTATGCATGTTTTAATTGGAAGCGAGGGAGGAGAAGTGGAGGAGGGGCCCACATGGGACCCTCTCTCCACTCCTTGTATTTTCAATCTACCCGTTATATAAGCCTCCCACTTGAATAATACAAAGCCCTTCAATGCCTCCCACTTATGTCATCCTGGGGATGGGATGCGTAGAGGAATGAATGATGAACAATATTGAACCTCCAAGGTACCATGAATGGGATGACATCATAAATATGTTTTATTTTGAATATTTTAATTTTTTGTATATATATATATATATATATATATATATATATATATTGATTGCATAGTTCTACTATGTACACATGTTTTCGGCTATGGTGGTTCTTAAATGAATATTAAATTAAAATTAAATTAATTAAATTATAATATTTACAAATTAATTTAATTAATATGAATTAATTAAGAAAATTAATTAAATAATTTTATCTACATATTTTAAATTAATTAAATTTACAACATTTTATACACTTTTAAGTCTAGGTAGTAAAAATGACTCAAACTTTGAACAAGGTGCCATTTTCAAACTGTAAGTCCAAATTCAGCGAAATTTGAGTCAATGGGAGGCTAGCAAGAAACCACACACAATGAACTAATCAAAGCAGAAAACTGAGAAAAGTAAAAATCTCACAAAATTAACAAAATAAAACCAAGAAAAGGAGTGATATGACTGAAATTTACATAGAGGGTCCCCATATCTTTTGTAAAAATTTATGAGGGGGAGTTGTGGCCACAATGCATCCCCAAAAGAATCCTTCTTGACCTTATGGTACGTTTTTAAAAATATTGAGTTCCCTCTTACAGGAGAGGTGTGCAATTCCATAAGAACCTTTTGTTTAAGTTGGGAGTTCTTACATAGATATAAGCGATCTTTGTACCATAGTGAATTATTTTTCCAAATAAATGAATTAGATGCACTCAGATCTTGCTACAATTTTTGAATGAGTGTCTATACCTCTTCATCATTCTTCCATTCATCCCTTTATTCATTTATCCAATCAATTTGGATAATAAAAATGGAACAGAGCAATGCTTCCACATCCTTACCCCTTCTTGAGAGTGCATCTGCAATAACATTTTTCTTCCCTTTTTTGTAGATGATTTCAAAGTCATAGCCCAAGATATTTGTGACCTATTTTTGTCGCTCTTCTAAGGATAATATTTGTCCCAAGAAGTATTTAAGACTATAATTATGTGTTTTTACCTTGAAGTGTCTTCCCATTAGGTAAGGGCACCATTTCTTTGGTGCATATAGTGTTTCCAACATTTGCTTCTCATAAATTGGTATCTGCAAATAATTTCCCTTGATTGGATGAGTTTCAAAATAAATGGGCCTTCCTTCTTGTATTAAAACAACACCAATGCCATTACTGAGGCATCGCATTCCACAATGAAGGTTTTCATAAAGTCTAGTGTAGCTAATACCATGACTAAACCCGTTGCCTCTTTAAGATGTTCAAAGGCCTTAGTTGCTTCTAGAGTCCAAAACAATGCGTCTTTCTTCAGTAATGTTGTTAGAGGTGTTGTTATCTTCCAATAATTCTTAACAATATTTTGTTAATACCATGTCAACTTGATAAATCCTAGAAGATTGTTGGCTTGTTGAGGCCTGACCCAAGTTTGGAGTTAATTAGCCAAACAAATCCCTATACTACTAGCCCTTTCAGCAATAGTCCGTGGAGCATGGACTGAGGTCTCACCTGAAGTGGTATGGGGGGGTGCTAGAACCAGGTTTTTGCACCCTAGAGATGTTTGATGGTTTGATTCGATCTAACTGTTCATCCCTACACGCAAGCTGCTTTGCGCACTTCCCTGGCCTTCCTGCCCTGATGTACTTGCCTTCGTGCAGCCCTAACCAGGGGTTGTCGGGCCTGCGCTATTCCCCTAATTCACACCCGAGATTTTACTTATATTCCTATACCAGTTAATTATCTTCACTTAACTGGATGTCTTATGGTATATTTATTTATACAACACATTCATATGAGTTCGCGCAACAAATAAACAATACACTTGCAAACAATCATACATTAAAATAGGAAAAGATACACATAAATATGGTAAACTTCTCTATATTAATTATTCCAATGGTTACAGACTCTACCTACCTTGCGCACTGAGTTGCAGGGGTCTGCACACTTAGTTTCGGACTACTAGGCCTCTACGCACTCAGCTGCAGAGCCTTCTCCTACTCTACAACCCAACGACACACTTTTCAATTCGACTCAATCTCTTAAAATCCTCATGCTTCTATTCTTAGTTATGTTATCTTCTACACTTAGAGCCTCACTCTATTTATACAATCCCATGGTCCGTGGACCATGGGTAGGTCTATCAAGCTGACATTACATTACAAAAACGAGGGCGGACAACCCTGTGACTCTATTATGATTTCGCGCTCCACGCCCACAATTCGCGGAGCTTTTACAAAGGATTTGGTCAAAACTTGGGCTTTAAGCCCCTTTACATGCCTTAGGAGGATTCCATGACCAACAGGCCCCCAACATAAACATCATGACTCGCCCTCGAGTCACTTTGTCGGCATAGAGATCTTCGCACGGAGTCCCTCCAACTCTGCTCGAACCGGTGCAAGGTTAGCAGCGCACTAAGCGGCTGCCTGCTGGATTTCCTGTACGCGTTGTTCCGACATCACAGTGTTAGAACTGCTTCCTTGCATCTATGTCTACATCCCCTGCATTTGTGCGAGCTTGCCTTCAATTTCTGTTGTGATGGTGAAGGCCTCGTCGATCCAAGGCAAGACGCGTGCTTTCAGGACTACTTCTTTGTGCCGTGCCACATCCACCAATTTTTTTTGCGCTTTGGCCTGTTGCATCCACTCAAGCCTCTGAGTGAGGGCCATCATCTGCACAGTTCCTTTGATGCTATCATACTGTTGCTCAATTTCACGCACCTCTATCTCTAAGTGTTGGATGTTGGGGTCCTCTTGCAGATTCGTGAGGACCTCAAATGACTCCTCTAACATTCTGGTGCAGTCCCTTACTGCACTGCCGATCTCGTCTAGTCCTGTTGTAATAGTGCTAGCACGTTGTTCTCTTACTTCTGGAGGGGTGGACGACTGTGCCTTCAACTGTAGCTCTGTGATCTGAAGTTTAAGCTCCGGCTAAACCTTTTTCATTTCCTCTCGCGCCTTGCGCACCCCTATTGCGAGCTTGTGGATGCGCACCTCTACTTATGTGTCTACTGGGATGACCAGCTCAGGGATGCCTTGAGAAGCTTCATCCAGTACCTGAACCAGCTACCGATTCTGCGAAACCACTTCGTCGTGTTGCAAGATAAATTGTTCCATGTTGATCTTCTACTCGCTTAGTACTTGCAGTGCGCGACTCTCCCTAGTTCGCAGTTCTGCAGTAATCCCATGCTCTAGAATGTATAATGTCTCCTGCGGGAGTGCAACCATGTTGATTTCGATACCCTTTAGTGCACTAATCGTACGCCTGTCGGCTTCATTTGTTGTCACTAGTGCCCCTTCCGGTAGCACTATGGTATTTTTCACCCGAGCGCACAACATCTTCTCTACTTCAGTTGTCCCTACTGTGAGGCTAGTTGAAAGGGTACCAACCTGAGGAGTGCGCACCTGCAACTCCTGCAGCTGTGCTCTGAGGGCCCCCAACACAATTTGGTTCTCCTGCATAAAATTTTGGAGGGCCTCGGAGGTGACATCGCGCACTGTCTTGCCGATGTCATGCAGATCACCCTCGGTAAGGGTGATCAGGTCAATAGACAACTTCAATGCCTTGACCTTTTTGCACAGCCCTGTTTGGTCAATTTAGTGTGTTCTAAATTGCTAATTAAAATGTCAATTCGGGATTCGTAAACTGACGAAGTGAAGTGTACTATATGTACAAGATAACCATTTTCTTAGTCTTTTGTCGTGTTTGAGTTTTTTTTAGTTTGTTTTTGGATTTATCTTTTATGGATTCCCTAGTGTGTGATGGCGAAAATGAAAGTTAAGTATGGATGGTAATGGTGATTTCTACAGTAATTTTCCAAACTTAAAAGTGTTCAAAAAGAAATCTCTAAAATAACTGTAATGAAATCAATTCTTAAGAGGAAGTAAATGTATCAAACAGTGAACTAATGACAATGGCCCAGTATCCTTACTGCTGTATGAAAAAGAAAGTAAAAACTGAACTTAAAGCAACTCAAAGACTGAAAGCAAAATCAACTAATTCACACTACTTCAACTCTTCTGATCCTTTACCCTTCAACTCAATCTACCTTATGGGAAGCAATCATGAACAAGTTAAGCAATATGATATCTAAATTGCAAGAAATTAAATTGCATAAAGGAAACTAATCACACTACTTCAACTCTTCTGATCCTTTACCCTTCAGCTCAATCTACCTTATGGGAAGCAATCATGAATAAGTTAAGCAATATGATATCTAAATTGCAATAAATTAAAGTAAATCACACTACAATAAGTAATATTCTGATTCCTTACTAATAGAGTCACTTGACTATAGAAAGAAACCATAAACAAATGAGTAGTATGATGTCTAAGTAGCAGAAAAATAAATAAGCAAAACACAATTTGAAAAATGACAGTGCTGGAATTAAACTTTAGAAAATGAAAATTAGCAGGAAGGACAAGATGATCTCATATGTCAGTAGTTATCAAAAAGATGAAAATTTGCCCGGGCTGCCTAAGAAAACCTGTAGAAAAGCATTGATCAGCTGACAGCTATAAGAAAACATAAATGAAAATGTAAACAACAGTGAATTAAAAACATCAAAACAACATGTTATATACAAGCTAATAATTATGAAAGCAGAGACATAAGAAAATTAAATGAGAACTATACAGGGCTTTAGTGCGCAGGGGCCCTCTGCCACCTCAGCCAGTCAACGAACAGTCACAAAAACGAGCTCAGGAAAGTAGTCTTCTCATGTATTAAAGCAACAGCAGAATACGTAAAACAGAGTGCAGTGGGGTGATAATAACAACAGTTCAAAAATTACATCTCCAAAAAGCTTCTATACAGCGTTTATCAACGCGCTATTTATAATGAAAAGTGTTGTAACTAACTCCTAAATCCTATGCTATTAACTGTGTTGCCAGAGACACGTAGATCTCCTCAGCCCGAGATCTAGCGTAATGGTCATTATGTCCATTAAATCTTCAGAGTGGTAGCTGCTGGATTCAGGTTACGAGGTTGATCTCCAGGTGTGCTGATATCTCCGTGAGCTGAGGACTGTGCCACGTAAACCTTCACGTGCTCAAAACAGAGACGTGCCACCGCTAAATTCCTTGGTTGGCTTTGCCTTTGACCTTTGTTGACCGTGACCTTTTATGGATGATTTGGCTGATCTGAAGGGACACGTTCCATGTACACGTCACCTGTAGCTTGCCCATGTGGCTCGTTTCTTCATAGGACACCTATAGCATAGCCTTTAACAAAATGGCTACAGAAACCTGTGCTGGCTGCGGAAACCTGTGCTGGCTGTGGAAACTGACAAGTTTCCGCAGCTGCCTGAACAAAAATCTAAACCAAACAACTGTCATAAGCATAGGTAGAAAACCATGTCAGAAGCTCTTTTTAGACTATAATGCAATGATTTAACAGCTTGGTGGATGAAGTAAGTGGAAAAAGAAGGCTGAGAGGGTGTATAGGAAGGTGCAGGTTTGAGGATCAACATACCCCCCCTGTGAAGGTGTTGCATGTCCTCATGCAACCAAAATTTAATCATTTCCCTCTAATCCATATGTTCTGAGGCTTCTGCTAGGACATCTAGCCCTCTTTTCTTCTTCTTTGGTGCTAACATCATCCTGGGTTTCCTGACTAGACATTTGAACTTGAGATTAATCAATGCTCTGCTTAACTTTTTGCACTTTTTCTTCAGTTTCTTGTTTTTCTTTTGCCACAGTCCTAAATGGAGCATAGTGTTATCATGGATAATCTTATCTACCTTGCTCTGCTCTTTGAGTGCTTCATTTTCCTGCTTGATATGCCTATTTAGGACTTCTAATTCAAATACCTCCTGTTTCAAGGACTGAACTTGTGCATCTAGTGGCAGAGTGGTACTCGGACCTGCAGCTGATTGTTCTAAGGATTCCAGGTAGTTATATACCTCTTGCTGATTGGGATCTACCTCAGGTGTCTTTCTCGGACTAAGCTCAAAATCTGGTGGAGGAGGAGGACTGCTCTCTCTTTCCGGCCGAAAAGGGCTTTCATCATGTGGAGGACTTGGTTCAATGCTTGGCTGAGCTGGAGATTTCTCAAGTGTCTCTTCGCCTAAATCGATAAACTGAGGTTGTTTTTCTTGGGTTTTACTCCCCTTTCCTCTTAGCCTAGTGCTCCTCATTAAGTATAGACTAGTACTCTTTTCTTGTGTACTCTGTTTTCCTTTTTGCTTTTTCTTTGCTATAGCAGCAGCCTGAAGATGTACTAATCTTTCTGACAGTGGTTGATAATCCTCCTCTATGGATTGCACAGGGGATGGATAGACTTCTTGGATGGTTCTTTTGCCTTTTTCTTTCTTCTGTTTCTTGTTTTTAGCTCTATCTTCTTCTTCTTTTTGGTCAGTTTCTTGAGTTTCTATAGTAGGGGTGTCTTGGACTGTAGTGTTCTTTTCTCTCCTCCTACTTTTTCTTGGAATCTTTGGTGGACCACTTCTAGAGGCCTCAGATGGCTCTTGGAAGTAGTTTCTTATCAATAATTGCTCCCAAGTATCTTTAGTTTTCTTCAGCTGGTCCTCAATAAGAATTTTTATGAGTCCATGATGGTATAGATGAGGTTCAATGTTGCCTATGTGTTTTTGAACTGTAATACTCATCTTTTTCAAACTTAACAGTAGAAAATGAGGCAAATTAAGAGTGTGACCCTCTAAGAAATTCATCATCAGTCTAGCATGATACATATACATAGAACCAAAACGTCCTTCACACGTGATAAATTTTTGGATAACTAATAACAGACTAGACCATTCCTCTTTTAGTGCATGAACAGGGATGCCTCTTGTAAACATGGTGGTATCCATACCTTGGTTTTGTAGCATGATTCTCTATATCTGATCGTCCACACTTATATTTTTGAACCACCTCTCACCTTCCTGAGGTAGGCCTGTGGTAGCAGCTACTGTGGCTTCAGTCACCATAAGCTTCAAGTCTCCAATCTCCACTATTTGACCATCAAAAGACCGTGCAAAAGCTTTGGTCACCTCCTTGTTATGGCCTTTAAAATTTTGGATAAATCGTAACCATCTGGCTCTCTTCAGCAAGTCTTTAGTTTGAGGATAACCTTCCAAGTATTTCGGTCCTTCTGGCTCTGCTCTCAGTAATTTTCCCATCCTCTGTTTTAAATTTCAACTGAGAGCTCTTCTGCGTGTGAGGGTTCAGAGAAAAATATGGCTCGGTTACAGGGTTTAGGATAGACTGTAGTGGCTGCAATCGGGGTCTAGGATAACTGTAGTGGCTGTAATCGAAAATGGAGAACAGGGAATGGAAATATCTGAATTAAAGGAGGAACAGAGGGTGAGCAGCAGTAAACGAGTTCATAAAATGCGGATGCATGTGAGGAGTATGGTATTAATGGAGTGGTAAACGAATGGAGTAACGTCGGGATTCTTTTGAATCGGATGACTATGTATGAAATTTTTACATGTCTCAATGGACGGCTGCGGAAAATACGGCTAAGAAGAACCGTAACAAAATAGGTCACGTCTCAAGAGTACGGGTAATAAATGAAAGTGCAGTCAGTCTTGAGTTTAAACTCGAAATAATCATGAGACCGTTGGAGAAATGAATGCAAGGTGTGTGGAGTGATATCGTGGAATAGGAGTGGTAATGGAGCTATCGTATCAAATTATTGCACACAGTAGAACTTTTTATGGTTTGATAACTATGCATAATCATGACTTTAATTGTTATTTGATAAAAAAAATTTCTCATACCTTTGGAAACTTTGTCATTTCTTGCTCAAGGCTTCTAACCAATTTCTCTTTCTTGATGTCTTGGAGATGCCCCATGTCTTTAGCTAAATTACACCTGCATTTCATGATTATTGCACTAACAGTTGACTGTAAATTTGAAAACAGAGTGATGCTGGTTGTGGAAATCGTTTCTGGCTGCGGAAACTGCTTCTGGCTGCGGAAACGGCTTCCAGCTGCGGAAACTGAGACAACACCCACTTAACTGAACAAAGATAGTTAGAGAAGAACTAACTGAATGAAAATAGCCCTGAAAGAGACTTTTATTGATGAAATGAAATGGAATGAGTGGAATGAAATGAAAATGAAGTGGAGTGAAATGAAATGGAAATGAGAATGAGATGGAGGTGAAGTGAAACGGCAAATGAGATGGAGTGAAGATGGAAAGAGAAGGAGAGGGGATATTTTTTTTTTTTTTAGAAAATATAGTGTCAAGTGTCCTTGATTTTCACTCCATATTTTCTGTATAAGACTGCCAATCTATGATTGGTTTTCAGGCTTATACAATTTTTTTATTTTTTTTTATTTTTATTTTTTTTAACTAAAAGAATAAAAGGTTAGGCTGGTGGGGGAGAAGGATCCTTCTTCATCAGCCTTATTGCATAATTCTCTTGGAACATTTTGACAAATTCCTCTTTTGAGAGTGGCTTATGATAAATTTTCAATCGGTGACCATTCACAATGAGAGGAGTTCGAAATTCATCAATGGTCTTGATTCTTACCGCTCCATTGTTAAAGACTTTGTCAATCTCATATGGCCCAAGCCAATGAGTCTGAAATTTTCCTTTGAAGTCTTTAAACTTGGAATCAAACAGTAACGCCCAATCTCCCTCTTGAAACTTTCTCTCTTTGATGTATCTGTCATGCCACTTAGCTCTTTGATGTTGAACTAGATCAGTCCTTAAAATTGCATCTTGTCTGATCTCATCTAGCTCATTCAGCTGCTCCATTCTGTGCTTTTGGGCTTCTGATAGATTCATCCCCAATTGGACTGCCATCTTGAAAGTCTTGACTTGAAACTCAATGGGGAGCAGGACTTCTTTCCCATAAACAAGTTCATAGGGAGAATGTCTAGTTGTGTTCCTCCATGTAGTTCTGTAGGCCCATAAGGCTTCAGGAAGCCTTTCTGCCCAATCTCTTCTGTGTAGATGAACAGTTTTGGTGATGATGTTCTCAAGAACTTTGTTTGTAGATTCCACTTGGCCATTTGCTTGCGGATGGTAAGGAGTAGATTTTTTGTGCTTGATTTTGTATTCTTCCATCAACTTCTCCATCAAGTTAGATATAAATTGACTTCCCTGATCTGTCACAATTTCTCTTGGGACACCAAAACGAGTAAAAATATCCTCAAAAAGAAATTGAACAATTGAATTTTCAGTGGCCCATTAACAGGGCCTTCTTCAACAGTGCTGCCCTCTACAGATTTGAGGAAATATGTGTTATTTCCCTGAACAACAGAAATAACAAATGGCCCTTTCCATAAAAAATAAAATTTTGCATGTTTGCCCTTGTCTTCTCTTCGTGAGTCCCACCTTAGAACTTTGTTGCCAATGTAGAAATCCTTAGCCTTAGCTCTTCTATCAAACATCTTTTTGAGTTTCTCTTGCAATATTTGAGCTCTGTTATAAACTTTCTCTCTAGTTTGCTGAAGATGAATGGTCTGATTGATTCTTGTTTGAATATCATTTGGTTTTGCTTGGATCTCTTGCAACATTTTCATGATAGGAGTGCCCAAGGAGGATGGAAATGTGGCCTCCATGCCATACACCAGCTCATAAGGGCTCATCCCAATGGATTGTTTTGTTGAAAGTCTGTCTGCCCATAGGGAATTTGTGAGCTTTTTATGCCAGTTCTTCTTGTTTTCTTCTAAGACCTTCTTGATAATATTAATTAGGCTCTTGTTAGATGACTCGGACAAGCCATTACCTTGGGGGTAATAGGTTGTGGAGTGGCCCAAGGTAATGTGAAATTTATGGCAAAAACTGATCATCTTTTTGGATTTGAAAGCAGCGACGTTGTCAGTGATGATCTTCTCAGGGCAGCCAAATCTAGAAAGGATAATGCACTCAAGGAACTGGATGATGATGGAGTCATTGGCCTGTCTGCATGGGATGGCTTCAATCCATTTAGTGAAATAGTTGGTGGCTGTTAAAATCCACTTGTGCTGGCCTGAGGAAGAGGGGTGGATCTCTCCAATGAAATCAAGACCCCATTGTTGAAAAGGTTTCTCAGTTGAGATGGGTTTAAGGGGCAAGGGTAACAACTTTCTTTTGCCCTCAAATATTTGTCATTTATGACATGAGATAGCAAATTTCTTTATATCTGCAAATAGAGAGGGCCAATAGAAACCAGCCCTTAAAATTTTATCAGCAGTGGACTTCCAATATAGATGTCCTCCACAGTCCCCTGCATGGAATTCTTTCATGACATTGTTAGTTTCATTCATGGTTAAAAAATTAAGCAATATACCTTGATGATTTTTCCAGAATAATGCACCATCTATGACACAAAACTTTGAAGCCTTCATTTTTAAAAATCTTTTCTTGGTTCTGGACAATCCTGGGGGAGCAAACAGGTTTAACAATACAAAGCATATATCAACATACCATGGGGATTGCAAAAAGGTTTCACTGATCTGTGGAGTCGCCAGCTCCTATTCATTGTCCAGTTGGTTGATGTCTAAGGCTTGAAAGTTCGTTTCGGACATCAGTTTGGCTAAACCTTGTTCCTTTATGAGCTTGGTTGGTTTAATTTCTATGTCATACTCAAGGATGTTAGCAATCCACTTGCCTCTTTTGCCTTCTAGCCCCTCTTGGGTTAATATGTCTTTTACAACAACATTTGGGACATAGGCAATCACATGTGAATACAAAATGTAAACTCAGAAATCTTTGAGTGCTTTAACAAGGGCATAGGCCTGCTTCTCCATGATTTGGTATTTCAAAGGGGCATCTCTTAAGGCCCGGCTGAAAAATGCAATTGGCTTTTTAGCTCCCTGATCATCCTTTTGCAAAAGGACAACAGCTATGGTGTGCTCAGATGCAAATGAAAATATGATGAAATCTTTGTCAAATTGGGGACTGGTGAGGACAGGGGCTTGGGTTAAGGCAGTTTTGATACTCTCAAAGGCTTGCTTGGTCTCAAGAGACCATTTTACCTTAGCATCCTTTTTTAACATGTTGCTTAAAAGTCTTATTAGCTCGGATAGGTTTGGAATAAATCTTCTTAAGAACTTGATTTTTCCAAGGAATGCTTGCAATTCTTTTATGATTCTTGGATATGGGATTTGGAGGATGGCTTGGATCCTTTCCGGATCTATTCTAATACCGTCTTTTGAGATGATATGGCCAAGGAGTTTGCCTTCTTCAAGGCCAAAGAGGGATTTATTGGGGTTCAAGGAAATGCCATATTTCCTACATGTCATGAATATTTGCCTCAAATTTTCTAGGTGCTCTTGATCGGATTTGGAGAAAGGGGTTAAGTCATCAAGGTAGACAACTAGGAAATCATGTATTTCCTTGGCAAATGAAATATCCATTGCCCTTTGAAAGGTAGCACCAGCGTTTTTAAGTCCGAAAGGAATCTTCACATACTTAAATGTTCCCCACGGTGTGGTAAAGGCTGTCTTGTCTTGGTCATCCGGGTGAACCAGTATTTGATTAAAACCTGAAAAGCCATCTAGCAAAGAGATTCTAGATGACCCGACTACTCTTTGTAGGATGTGGTCCATTTTTGGCAAAGGGTAGTGGTATTTTAGGGAGGCTTGGTTTAAATTTCTTAGGTCTACACATATCCTAATCTCACTTGTCTTTTTTCTTGTAGGAACAAGATTGGATACCCATTCAGAGAATCTGATGGGTGTTATGATACCTACTTCAAACATCCTTTTCACTTCCTTTTCAATTAAGGGAAGGAGTACGGGATTGATTCTTCTAATTTTCTGTTTGAAGGGCTTTTGGTTTGGTTTTAAGGGAATGATGTGTTGGATCACTGAGGTGTCATAGGACTTCAAGTCCTCATAACTCCAAGAAAATACATCTTGGAATTCTTTGAACAAATCAATATATTTGGGTTTTTGATCGGGTGGTAAAGTTTGAGATATTTTGATCATTTTGGGCTTGTCTGCTGTCCCAATGTTGTGTTCTTCTATGGCAGTGTTTAGGGGCTGTATTTTTGGCTTTTTGGGAACATCATTTGCATCAAACATATCTTCTAATGGAGTGAGGCCAGCGGGGAGAAAGTTATCTTTCAGATCAACGATCTCGACCTCTGTTTCTACTATATCCTCCAAATGCATCTGTTTCAGCTCTTCTATGTTTGCATTGTCAAAAATAGTTGGGTTTAGGATTTGCTTGGCTGTTACAGTGGTTACAGCCTGATGATTTTCATTTGTTTGCTATTGTTCATCCGTCATAGCATCCATGTCAATGTTAATATTTGACAACTCATGCTCAAGAGTGAGGAAGTTGTTAAT
The DNA here is from genome assembly GCA_031772625.1 of Pinus tabuliformis. Taxonomy (NCBI): domain Eukaryota; kingdom Viridiplantae; phylum Streptophyta; class Pinopsida; order Pinales; family Pinaceae; genus Pinus; species Pinus tabuliformis. The sequence goes on along the minus strand of CM062804.1, from coordinate 809,138,865 downwards.
CTTGGCATCACTTTCAAACACTTGCCAATCTTTAACATTATTTGGGATAGTAGGCCTATGTTTTATCTCAGCAGTAAAATGGTGATTTGGCTCAAAGGGAAGCTTGCATGTACTAGCAAAAGTGGCTAGGCTGTGTGCATGAATGTTATGATCTCTTGAGATCTTGGCAAGCTTGGATTCAATGAATGCATTGAGTATATTAGTAGCAACAGTCCTATAGGCCCTCATTCTATTGTCATTGGTGACAAAGTTGCCTTTCATTTGTTGTATGATTACGTCAGAGTCACCTAGAATAGACACTTTTGTAGCTCCTAGAGCTTTGAGCAGTTTAAGGCCTAAAAGGAGAGCCTCATACTATGCCATGTTATTGGTGCATTTGAAATTTAGTCTGTAGGCATGACCTTCTGCATGATTGTTATGTGTATTGTGAATCTAGACACCTGCCCCTGCTCATAACTTGCTAACAGAGCCATCAAACTCTAAATACCATGTGATTTCTTGCTTGTGGTTAGTATCCAGAGTTTCAGTCACTTTAGGATTGGGCAGATTTGAAATTTCTGTTTGGGGAGGTTTTTCTTGTATGCTGGTTGCCTTGATTGTTTTGACAGTTTCATCAGTATGGGCAACCAATTCTTCATCTGTGTGTGTGTTCAGTTCTAAAGCCAAGGGCTTGTCATCAGTGAGAGTATTTGTTTCATCATTACATAGAATAAAAGAATCCATATCAGAATGGATTGAGTGAATAGGAAAATTTTTGGGCTTATCCTCACTAGTTACCACATACTTCATCAGTGTTTCTCCATATAGTCTCTTTGGTTTCCCAAAGACAGATATAGTGGCATAAGAGAGGTCTAATTGGAGGGATCCTTGGAGTTTTTCTCCCCAAGATCTCGATAATAGCATGCCATACTTTGGTGGAATGTCAGCAACCACCACATCCATGAGGATAGTCTTGTTGGGATATTGGACTAAGGAGACACACAAGTCTTTGATAAGGCCTAAACACTTGACTTGACTTGAGTCAAAGGAGAATAGATCTTTGTAGGGTCTTGTGACATCAAGGTTGAGTTTTTCCATTACAGCTTTGGGCATAAGGTTGTGTGAGGCACTTGAGTCAAACATAGCATTGTGCAAGACTTTGTCATGTATGTGTAAACTGACATAAAAAGGTAGAACAAATCCATAAGTTGATTTTCCATTAACTTCAGGACCGAACAACAGTTCAGGCTGATCATCAAGAACATTCACATCATCCTTAACCTCTGGCATTTGAAGTGATCTTTGAATTTGTTGCCTATACACTTCATGTTTGGCAAGTTCAGATAAGGGGATGGAAATCTTCAGTTTACCTATTTCTGCCTCTAAGTCAAACGATTTTTTAGATTGGGTTTTAGTATTTTGGGAGGCAGGCTTCCCTTTTTCTATTGGAGTATCAACAGTTTGGTCTTGTTTGTCAGCATTAATGGAAGCAATTGCTTGCGGTTTTTCAGTTTTAGGAGGGCTTTTTGGAACGCTGTTCAAATTCTCTTTCGAGGAAAAAGGTGGCAGAGGCTGATCATTAGAAGATTGCATTTCTGTTATGTCCTCTATGGTGACATCCTTTGGATTAGGGACTGTTTTACCAACAGTTTCCATGAAGGCAACATTTTCTTTAATTTTCTTCGGCTGCTTGGTATCATTTGCCTTAACCTTTTCAGGCACATCTATGGTTCTTGTCCTCAACTTATATTGTTTGTGGACTTCATACACAGCAGTATCATAGCCTTGTTTAAAATCAAAAGACTCACAAAACTTAGTCTGAAATTGATTAAGGTCATGTTCATCTTGGTCTTGTTGAGTTAGGAAAATTTGTTGCTCAGCCTTCAAATCCACTAAGTTCATGTGAGTATCTTCCGTCTATTCACTAGATGTAGATGCTTCACCGTAATTTTCATGAAAAGGAGGCCTTACATCATGGTATGGGCTAGACCTACTAGCATTTGTATTATGAGTTTTTCGGAAATTTGGGTTCCTTATGGTATTGGGTTGTTGTCCTTCCCATGATGATTTCCTCTCAACACTCTCTACTCTATCTCCCAGCCTGTGCATGCCAGTGATAATAGCATCCAGCTTTTAGTCTAAGGCTGAGGGTTCCTCTTTAAAGGTTATTCTTCTCTCAGTTCTAGCTCTGTTTCTTTTGGCAATTAGATTTGCCTCTACGCCAACAGCAACATTTTGCATGTCTGCAAGGGTTTGAGGGGCTCTTTCCCTTAACTGATAAGCCATGTCAGTGTCAAAACCATCAGTGAATTTATACAAAGCAAGATTAGGTGGAGGTCTTAAGTTCCGTGGTATTGCATTATAAATATTATTAAATCTTGCACAATAGTCCAAGACAGATTCTTGAGGGCCTCTTTTGATGGTGTCATATTCAGATAATATGTGCAAGGGGTCTTTCTTTTTCTCCCATCTGTTGATAAAGGATTGGTATAAGGCTTTTGGGTCTGCTATGGAATTGGCCGTGAGTGATCTAAACCAAGTTCTAACATCACCTGTCAAACTTTGGACGAAAATCTTCATTCTGACGCTATTGTCATCTATCTCGTAGTTCTCAAAATAGTCTTGCATCTTCTTTGTATGCTGAAGGGCTATGCAAGAACCAGTTCCATCAAAGTATGTGATTTTAGTTTGATAATCCTGAGGCATAGCCCCTGGATTAGCAGGTAACTGCAAGGGTGCATATCTATTATCCATGTTTACTGGGATAAGTGGAACAATAGGAACAACTGGAACAACTGTAACAATAGCGGTCAGGGGAGTATGTGCAGTAAATGGAGACGTGGAAGGAGTGCTTTGAGAGGTAGATGATGAACAAGGGGAAGCGGGGGTTGAACGAAATAAAACCTTGACAGGGGTCGGAACATAGCTTGTCTGAACTGTTTCAGGGCTAAAGTCAACAAAATCTTCTCTTTGCTCTAGCTTCCTGAGGTTCCTTGGGATTAAATTGGGATTTTCAAAAATAGCTGAGGGGTTTGGGTCTGGATTTGACCTTGTATACTGTGAATTCCTTTTGGGAGCCAGATTCTGAACTTGTTTTGGTATTTTCTGTGAATGCTTTTTTAGAATTAGCAAGGAACTGATCAAATTTTGGAATAGCTATCTATAACTTAAAACTAGCACGAAGTTTGACTGAAGCAGCATTTGCTTACTCCTGTAAATGAAAAGAAAGAAAAGTTTCAAAGGCTTCCTGGCTGACATTCAGGCTTCGTCTGTAGTTTTAAGGAATATGCAGCAATTGGAAAATTCATTGTTTTTCCCCAGTGGAGCTTTCCAACTTGATTTGTGAGATTTAACTGAGGATGTCCCCAGCGGAGTCGCCATTATGTTATCACTCAGGTTGTCCCTTAGCTACTTGAGGGATACGGCCGAGGTAACAACAAACCAATCTTTGTACTGCAGGTGCTAGCCCACCAGCAGTCAGAGAGGGCTCTCTCTTTAGGATTTAGCTTTGTTGATGATGATTTTAGGCTAGTTATTGAGTACAAGGGGTTTTGTTTTAGTTTTGGTGGGATGGATGATGCTTTCAAGTAAAGAGGCAGGGAAAGCATGAAAGTTTTAGAACCATTGGGCATGGAGTCAAGGAGTAGGATTGTTGGTGCATTTTCTTGGTCACAAGAGGGAATATGGAGCAAGCTAGCTGCACATGAAACAATCATTCAAGCTAAAGGATGGAGTGAAGGCTAGGAATGAGAGGCAGTTAAGAATCTCTCATTCAGCTTAGCAGAGGGAAGGTGAATGAGCTCTATCTAGGAGCAGTGAAGAATCCCTAGATAACTGTCAAACATGAGTGAATTAGGGGAAATATGAGCCACAGGGAATTCATATTCATTTCTAATTCAGATGAAAACATATAGAAACAACAGAAATTGAGCATAGAGGGCAATTAAACCAATTCTAAACTATTCATTCTTTCTGCTATTTTGGATGGTACATCAATGGAAAACAAAGGTAAGAAACACTTATTGAGTCATGTTGCAGCTCAAGAATTCCACATTCAATTCTTTAAAACATTCATACACAGCACACAGTCATTTCTCCAAGCTTTTCAGCAGTCTTTGATTAAGTAAAACATCAGGTATACAGAGCGAGTCTCTCTTGGAGCTATACAACCAACCCACCCTTTAAACAGTGAATTAGGGCGGTTTTTATAAGTAAAATATCTATAAAGATCAGATCTTAGACAGATCTGCTGTAATAAGTGTCTTTAACCTAACACATGTCTGAAATAAGTGCGGGAAAATATCATCGAGCTGCGCTGGGTGCAGCTGTACCAAAAGGAGTTTAATGTGTTGTCTTTATGGCTCTGTGCTGATCACTTAGCCATAATTGTGCTTTGGGTTTTGATCCATGCTCTTGAGTGGTTCTGAGGAGCATTAACTGTGATGGGAGAGCCTTGATTGGCCTTTATTGCTTTCTTTGACTTTGTTGGAGGTCATTCAATGTCCACTTGCATTGGGAATAAAGGTTTTCATTTAAAACATTCAACTGATACTCTTTGTCGCTTCCTTGATATGCTTTGGCACTGAATGTGCGCCTTTCTTACTTCTGATACTCTTTAAACTGTTGCATCGACCTTTCATGGCTATTGTTCGGCCCTCTGTTTGCTTTTAAAACTGTGTTTGCCCCTTTCTGAATGCTGCGTGAAGAAATTCATGTCATTCTGCGCCTTTTGGGCCTGCTGGAGGCCGAGCCACGAAAGGGATTTCCATTTTGGCCTATTTCCCGTAGCGATGCGTGATTAGTGCTAGGCGCTAATCGCGCATCAAAAACTGCCTCAGATTTTGATTCCGGGCTTCCTAGGCTGCGATTTGCGCCTCTCGTGCTTTTTGACGGTGACGTCAGCATGACATCATGCGGTGGGACCTAGTAAGGTGGGTGACGTGGTGGTACGGTGGAGGAGGCTACGTGGCGATGACATGGCAAGGACACAGCTGCAGGAGGTCGACGCAGGATGATGACGTCAGCATGACGTGGTGCTGACGTAGGAGGAGGAAAGGCGGTATCCGGTTTCGGGCACACCGCTTTTGTGCGCAGGCAGTATCGAGGAGGGGGCTCCGCCACAGCCGAGAGGGTGACGCGTGGTGGGAGTACGACGGGAAAACCACCCATCTCCCAGGCATTAACCCTCGGCACATCGGGGCACAAAAAGACCTGCCCACTGTAGATCTTAGGCGCGCCAAATCTGACGGTCGGCGGCACGAGTAAGGCGACGGACGGTTAGGGACGGGCCCCGCGCGCAATTTTTGTGTGTTTTCATATGGCGGGGGGGGGGGCAAACTTTAATAATGTGGGTTTTTATGGGTTAATGCAGCATGGGTGTGATTCGAACCAACTTTATCACAAAATATGAACGCGGATGGGTTAAATATAGGTCCCAGATGGACTTAATATTTCCCCAGACTTGATAAATGTGGCTAAAAAATGCCAAGGGGTGGGAATATGTACGTAGGGGAGTTATTAACATATTTTTAGTAGGGGAAGGGGAGATAGATAGGGAGCTACATAGTAAAATTAGTAGTTAATATGACAAGTGATCAGAAAGCGCTAAGTATGTGAATATTAGGCTATTTATGGGGAAAAATGATTCATAGAGGAAGTATGAACATGCCTTGAGCAAAGCAGATCTTTACCAAGGCAAATGATATGGAAAATGATGAAAGTAAGAGATATCAAGCAGATCTTGACCCCTTCAGGGAAGTTAGTGAGTGATTTGGGAAATGAGAAGAAGGGGGAGTTAGACATGCCTCACTTGAGCTCCTCCGAATGGAAAACTGCATCATAACTGTGATCTGTGAAGATATAACACCTGAAAACATGAAATGGATTACAGAGCATGATTCTGCAACCACAAAACTACTTACCCAGCCTACTTACCTAGCATTTTTTCTCCTTTTTGCATAGGTGCACTTGGACTTGTAGACCCAGATTATCCTTTTCTCTTTTTGCTATCCCTCTATCTAAGTCTACACTTATTTCTTCCAAGGGCCCAGATTAAGCAGTTGGGCTCCTTTGTTTCTCTACCTATCTATAAATCTGCCAATATTGAACTGTTTGGACAGATAATGACTCTCTATATTCTAAAACAAGAAATTGAAAGCTAGGGAAGCCAAGATTAGGCTATTTGGACTTCCCTTAACAGAAACTTCTTCAAAAATGGATAGCTCATCAAAATTGGGATACAGTAGTGGCATTTAGACTGGCACACTTTTATGGCCTCTTCTTTGGCCTCTTTTCAGGAAATATGGAGCATTGCAGTATGAAAAGTATGACATATTTGGCATGTAAAAATGTCAATCATGAAAGATGAACACTTGTTGCAACAGGAGGCTAACAGTCCTATCAGAAAGTAGATATCCTCTACCTTTATCTTGAGTAAATGTTCCCCAAACCTGAGTGCTTGTGCCTGAACATCCCATGAATGAACAAGGTATTTCAACAACTCCATCTGTTGCCTCATACTAGGAAGCCAAAAGAATTTTAGGAATCCATAGTTCTTTAATTCCTGCATGGTAGTAGGATCATTTGTTGCATTTAAATCTTGTTCCTCATGTTCTATTTCTCTCCATATGAAAGCCATTTTGTGGTGATGAACCCCTGAAACATCAACAAGAGATTCATTCGGATCATTTTCATGTAAAAATTTTTTCAAATTGTGAGGGGAAAATGATAAAAAAAGGTTTACATTTGTGCCCAATGCACCTGAGGAGAGGAAACTAGAGTGTTGCACCTCTACCTGTAGTGCATGACTGCTTAGGTATAATGCACCTTTTGACACTTTGGGCCTGCATTGGTCTTAGGGTGAAATTTTGGAACCCTAGGGTCATCAAAAACTCAAAATGTTTTCTTGAAATCACATAATGGAAATAGTGAAAGAAAGAGAAAGGTTTTAGCTCCTACCTAGAATAAATGATACTCAAAATTGTCCACTAGATTGTCCGCAATCAATTGCAAAAGATCAAGAGAAAAAGTACTCATAACTCTCATTGTTAGTGGTAAATGTGAAACGGTAAAAATGAATAGTAATTTTGAATATATATGGTCATATTGTTCATTATTTTATTCATATTTAATGGTTTTACCTAGTAATGATTCATTTGTACTCTGAAACATGTATGTTTAATCCTTGTTGTGTTTTTCTTAGTAGGTCGACAACTGTTAATGGATTTTGCTGTGATTTACATAGGTGATTTGACCGAAGAGTATACTTTTATATATTTTTTGGATATTTAAACCTACGAAAAAGGAACCCCTTGGAGTCCTCTCTCATCTCTTTTCAAACTCATAAAACATGAAAATAGTGTCGAGCACTTGTCCTTTTGAACTCGTAAAAGTAAATGAAAATATGGCTACTCAGTATAAGTTTAACCAATTTCCAAATTAAGATAGACTAACTATGGAAAAGGAATACCTTAGTCGAACATGAATAAGAGGTTCTCTTGGGTATTTCTTTCTACCTTTTCATACTTAAGGGACTACTTACGAAAAGGGACATCTGGGGTTTTCTATTTCACCTTTTTTTCAAACTCTCTAAACATGAAAAAGGCGTCGAGTTTTACCTTCGTTGGACTCATTAAAACATCAAATAATGATGGACTTATCAAACATGACAAGGTCGAACCACTCCTTCTCAGGGTTCGTTAAATATACTTGAAGGTATTCATTCGAAGGATGGACTTACAGATCAATCATATGTTATTCTCCTTAAGCTTGTTAAAAAATAAAGAGGTACTTACCAGTATGGTTGGGAAAATTAGGAAAACAAGGTACTCCATTTCTTAATTGCAGTGAGTCACTCTTGAACATGACACTCTTCCACTTCATCTCCATGGTTGTTGGGTTGGGTAATTTTCTTGTATTTCAGTTCATCATACCTTCACAAAACCTCCATTTCGGTTTTGGTTTAATGCTACCAACTCCATTCAAGTGTCACTGTTATGTTCAAGAGAAGTCATTCAGTTAATATAAATTACAATACTCTTAAGCCTTCATTACATGATTTCCTTTCCTGATCCAGTTCCATATCAACATCATTCTATATCAATCAACATACTTGTGTCATGTCATTGATGGGGGATACATTAAGGCCCTCCTAGGATAGGTCAATCTCTGTTGACATCAACACATTATCCTGGAAGTTGACTTAGAAACACCCCTTGGTACCTTGGTGTTTGCATACATCAATGGAAAGTTTCCTTGCTCTCAGCGACATGTTTACATCATTTGCCTTTGAGCAAAAGATTCTATGTGTTGTTCAACATCAATTCATTTATTCACACCATATGGATTATACTTGAGTACCTTGAGAGCCATTAACATCATTGGTGGTTTCTCTCGCATTTGTCAATGACTTACATCATTGTCCGATAATCAGATGGTGTCTACCATGTTCGACTTTAGCTCAATGATTCACATGGTTAGACTCGTACACTAGTTGATCATGTGAATGAGATAGAAGACCCTGGATCAATTTCTGCCATCGAGGCTATGATTTTAGTGTTATACAAAGATCACTATGTATGATGGCTATGATCATATTGCCAGTCATCCATACATGGTTCCACCATCAATCATTAGTGGACATGTATTTTGATCATTATATATGTGATAGTAGCTTATGTGTTGAGTATGGGTATTCCTCCCTCAAAAAAACAATGTCATGATGTAAATGTATTGTAACAGAAGAAGCTCACTGGTTTTTCTTCATATCGACTTATCACAAGGTAAAGCACTTCATTCATTAGTCATCATCTCTAAATTTGTGCTTTAGGGGGCACTCTGTTATAGGCTATTTTGTCTTATCTGACCAATAAGTCTCCTAATCGGATCGTTCACATTCTATTCCGCCCTTTACATCATCAATGAAAAAAGCTTTATGCATGAATCTCTCATTCCATATAGTTTGTACCCTAAAATACATCATCTAAGTCCATTTTAGGAACAATGCAGCCTAGCCTCTTGCTAGACAACATTCACCTATAGGTTGCTCCACTGTGGCCTACATTGATCACCTATAGGTTTCTCTCTTTGCACCTGTGTTGGTTCTAGAAAAAAAAGAGAGAATCTTGAAGCCTTCATTTCCAGAAGCTTCTAGGATCTGTTGTAATCATTTACTTCAGGTAAAACTTTCAAATCCTATCCTATCCTACGTTGGATTTTCCATCCCTTATCCTTAGATCTCATCCTCCCATCAAGAGTGGATCTCAATCCCAATATTGGTAAAAGGATAAGAACTCCCAACTTACCTCACTCCTCTATATATCTACAACCTTCCATATGCAAGGGATCAACTTTTGGAGAGTGATTCTAACCTTATGTTGTTGTTGTGAGAGTTATCCTTTCATTCATTTAGGGTGATTGGAGGTACACTTTGTGACAAAGGATGGACAATTCAACAACTTGGAGGAGATCTTTGGCAAGAGTTATATTGGGGAAACAGGACGATCTCTGAAAGCAAGACTTAAAGAGCACAGAGCTGATATTAAGAACAAGAGATCTCGTACATCAGCCCTTATGACACACTCATCCAAAACAAAACATCATGTATGTTTAGAAGACGCCAAAATCATTGCAAGAGAGGATCATTATCAAAAGTGGAAAATCGGAGAGGCCATCGAAATCATGAAATTTCCTCAGAACCTCAACAGGGACAATGGGAGCGAGATTAGAGAAAATTGGCTTCCCCTCATTAGACAAATAAATCCCTCCAAATCTTTTGTAGCTTAGTATCATTGGTTTCTCCCCAAAATAAAAATAAAAATAAAAATAAAAAGAAAATTAATTAATTAATTAATTAATATTTAAAATTAATAAATAATAACCAATATAAAAAAATGAATTTATTCTAATGACCATAGATTATAGTAACATTATTTTTATAAATTAACAATTGGAAAATTATAAAAATTATAAATCAATTAAATTAATTAATTAATTAATTAATAATTAATTAAACTAATTTATTAATTAAATAATTAAATAGGTTAGTTATTTATAAATTAGATACATAGGGTTCAATTAATTAAAAATAAAATTAACATAAAAAGAAGAGAAAAAAGAAAAAGAAATATAAGATCATCAAAACAATTATAAATTAATTAATTGAATAACTAAACTAATTAATAATTAATTTAAATAAAATAATTATAATAATTAAATTAAAATAAATTATAAGTTGATTTAATTAATTAATTAATTAATCAAATAAATTAGTTAATTAATTAACTAAACTAATTAATAATTAATTTATTTAAAAATAATTATAATAATTAAATTAATAATTAAAAAAATAAATTAAAATTGAAATAAATAAATAAAATAAGAATAAAAAATTAAACTAATATATGTAGGTTAAGTCAGCTTTCACTATTTAGGATTAATTAGGTTTATATATACGCTGGTCGGAGGATTCTTCTCTCAGAACAATCACTCATAATCTACCATTTTTTGGTCCTGATGATGGACCCCCTTTGGGGTTCGAAACATCGACATGATGAATATAATACTATGGATAATCCGGATCATACTACACCAATATCAATACTTATTTCTAGTTGTAACCCACTCTATTTATATCAATACAAATATTTCTTTGTTTTCTTATATGTGATGTCATTATTTCATATATTTCAATATCATGTCGATCTATTGAATAGAGTACATAGATGATGCTACATAGATCTCTTAGTTTCTTGGCTTGTGTTGTCTAGTTGTGCATGTTCTAATTTTGGAAGTTGGAGCTAGGATTGGAGCATTCAAGCCAAAGGAGCAAAACATATGACAGATTCCATGTAGGTTTCTTCCCCTCATCTACTTACTTTAAGGAAAACATAGGGTCCTTTCTCATTCTATTGTTCTAGGTTAGACACCAAATCTAGGGGAGATATTTTTGCCCGCAGTCATAAATCCCGCATAACAGGATGTTTTTTACATTTGTTAGTTATAAGAACTACAAAAGTTTATTTTATGTGTGCAAATTCAACATCTCTTAGGGGTGAATTGGAAGAGGAAGCACACTTTGAGCAACTGGAAGGTTTTCAACTCTCAAAATATGAATATCATGTTTGCAGACTGAGAAAATATATTATGGGTTGAAGAAAGCACCAAGAGCTTGGTATGCTAGGTTGGATAAGTATCTATAATAGTAATGATTTAAAAGAGGAACAAAAGATATCAAGTTACAGTCATTGGTACTTGGTGTCTTAATAATAATTTTTTCCTTCTTTGTTTAATCCCTAATTTTTCAATGCTTAATTAATGTCTTCTTGTTCCAAATTTTCAATGAAATGCAACCAAATATTGTTAATTGTAAGCTTATGCAAGGATTTATATATTCTTAGTTGTGACAAATACCTTTTTTTAATGTTGGTTTTTTCCCACTATTATAATAGATCTCATAGATCAATTACATTCTCCTTTATAAAAGCTTTGTTTTCAAGTAGTTGCTTATGATTTAAATATATATATATATATATATATATATATATATATATATATATCTATATCTATATATATATATATATATATATATATATATATATATATATATATATATATATATATATATATATATATATTTTAATTTGAGAGGAAAAGATGTAAGAGGAAAAGGAGAGATCCCAACAGTGAAAAAGAGGGAGAAAGGATAACAACACATTAAAAAGGAGAAGAGGAAGATCCATTTAAAAAATCGCAAGAAGAGGAGAGTTCGTGCAAGAGGAAGAATAACATAAATAGGGAAGGTTGAAGATATAAGAATGGTAAAAAGGAGGAGGAGGATAGTAGGGAAGAGTTGAAGAAAGTTATGAAAAGGTTTTGTTGAAGAAATGACTGCAACACTATAGTTAAAATATTGGTTCTCAGAAATGGTTGAGGAATTGTAATAAATGTTTAGGTGAGAATAATATTGGCAACCTGATCATTTGTAGAAGAAATTTAAGGGTTTAAAAACTCAGTAATTTGAAAAGGAAGAAAAACTATAGAGGTATTGTCAAGTGTATGGTTCTAAATATTTTGAAATCAATTGAAGGCATGTTGAGCCTATGTCCTTATGTGATGCTTAATAGATTTATGTCTGTAATTTTCTATGATTTCGAGATATTTGTTAGAATTTAAGAGGAAGAGTGAAAACACACAATAAAACACAGAGTTACCTAGATTGAAAAAATAAATGGAGCTTCAGATATATTCTCACATTACGATATCACTTTTCCATACCACACCAAAAGCTAGTTACATAGAGAGTATATAAAACGACTTGTTTGAGTCAATCTAAAAACTTGTTTGATAAGGTTTAACTCATTATTGCAAACTACAACTTGTGCATTAGATGCACCACATTGCCAAAACTATTGATTAATTATGCTACCTAATAGTTGGATGATGTATTCAATAATCACATTCAACACCCCGGTGCCCCCCAACCCCCACGCCCACCCCCCACCCCTTGATTTTGACTTCATCTTCATTAAAATTTTCAATACAAAAATCCGTAAGTGTTATCATTTAAATTAAAAACTTGTTTCTACTAATGGATTTATAAAGATGTTTTCCAATGAGTTTTTCAAATTGCAAAACTAAATATTGACTTCACAATTATTGACTAACTCTCAGATGAAGTAAAAATGGGTGTTAATGTGTTTAATTTCGTAGTGAAAAACATGATTTATGTAAAGTGTAATAGCTGCATTATTATCATAGATAATAGGAGTTGCCACTTCTTCTCTTAGGGCTCATGATCACTTATCAATCTTCTTAACCAAACTTGTTGGCATGTTTCTCTTATTGCTTCTACATGCTTTGCTTCAACTGATGAAATGGATACAATGGATTGCTTCTTTCATGCTCGTGAAATTAGTCTTGTACCTAAATGAAATGCATATCCCAAGGAACTCTTTCTGTCATCGATGCCTCCTATAAAATCATTCTCTGTGTAACCAACAAGATGGTTGTGTTTAGACTAAAGTAAAAAATCACATATTGTATGTTTCTTGCAATATACCTTAAAATCATTTTTCTTGATTTCCAATGGGTTTCTTTTGATGACTCCATAAACTTGGATATAAGGCTAACTAAGTACATGATGTTAGACCTTGTTGCTTTGAGATACATTACGTTTCCTAGTGCCTTCTTGTAAAATGTGGAATTGACTGTTACACTATTGTCATATTTGATTATCTTAGTTCCTAGGACAATTAGTATGTTTGTTGGCTTTCATTCATTCATCATGAACCTTGTCAAAATGTATCTTACATACTTTCTTTGAAAAATGAAAACTCCCTTTTAAAATTTTTTAACTTCTATTCCAAGAAAATATTTCATGTGATTAAGATTGGTCATCTCAAATTCCTTCCCATAGGTGTTTGAAAATATTTGAGCTACAAATTTCCTATGTAAACCATATCATCAACATAAATGATAATCAAAATATTACCTTGCAAATATATTTTTGTATGGAGAGTGGGTTTTTTAATGATCTGTTTGAATCCTTTATTGAGAAGATAAGAATCAATTATGTTATGCCATACTCTCAGGACTATTTTTAAACCATACAAAGTGTTTTCCAACTTGTAATCTTTCATCTCTTGAACCTTGACTTTATACCCTAAAGGGTCATATATGTAAACTTCTTCCTTCAATATCCCATTTAAAAATGCTAATTTGACATCCATTTAGTAAACTAGCCAGTGAATTTTTGTTGTTATTGATAACATTGTTATGACAATATCCAACCTTGCTACTGGGGTGAGGGTTTCTTCATAATCTAATCCAAAATGTTGTGTAAAGACTTTTACTACAAATATAGCTTTGTGCTTTCCAATTTTTCCTTTTTCATGAAAGTTGGTCTTATAAACCCATTTGACTTTGATGCTTGTTTTCCCTATTGGTAGGTGTATAGGACTCCATGTGTCATAATTATCTATTGTTGTAATTTATTCATTCATATCTTCAACCCATTATTATTTTTTTATTGCTTCATCAAAATGTGTTGATTCACAAGGCAACAAGGGAAAATGTATTGTTTCATTATCTAGTTATTCATAAATTTTATCGAACTTCTTTCTTTCTATGGAATGGTGGGATTAGATTCATTACTTGAAGATGGACTATGTGAACTTTTTCCTCCTTGATTTTCCCCTGTATTTGGAACTTGTAGCCATGGTAGTCCTTGCCTTAAGTATTCCCACTTATGTTCCTTCTCACTTGGTTTGAATGCATGTGGAGAAACATAATTATTATTTGTCCTATTATCTTGATCATTCCATTCTTGATCTTCAAATAATTTAAATTATATTGAAATAATTTCTTTCTTGGTGATAAGAATTTACAATTTATAAGCAATGAATTCATCATTATAACCAAAAAATATGCATTTTTCACTTTTATCATCCAATTTCCTTCTTATTTCTTCTAAAACATGGGCATAGGATACACAACATAAGATTCTCTAGTGTGATACATTTGCCTTCATACCACTCCAGACCTCTAATGGAACTTTATATTTGGTTCTTTTGGTTAGAGATCTATTTAAAATATAAAGTGAGCATGCTATTTCTTCCGCCCAATACACGTTTGGAAAATTTAGTTCCTTCAACATGCAACTTGCTATATTCATGATGGTATGATTTTTCCTTTCTACTACTTGTTGTAATCATAACTTACAACGCACATACAATAATAGGATACATCATAGCAACAACAAGAACACACATGAAAAAATAATAATAGATTTTCAGGAAGGAATTCCAACCATATTTCCAACAAGTATTCATGCATATTTACACATAGATGATGTGGTTGGAGCAGCTGTACCTGCTCTAACAAATCACTCACGCATCCACCTTTTACCTTTTATTACATACATTTACTTATATATATATATATATATATATATATATATATATATATATATATATATATAATATATATATATATATATATATATATATATATATATATATATATATATATATATAGATATGATGATGATGATGATGATGATGATGACTTACGTAGGCTTAAGGGGCCCTAGCAACAACTCCCCCACCCTCAATTCCATGCTCGTCTCAAGCGAGGATGCAAAAATGTATTAAACCTCTACTTCTTGTAGAAGCATACTTACTGTACATCAACCATGCATATTGGTCTGCATAGATTACTCAACCACAACAACCACCAATTGGATAGGAAGATGCACATATACATGGTTTATTGTGACTTCTACTCACTAGGTGGCTCCATATTGCATATCTTGATTCTCAATCAATCTCTACAGTCTCTCTGCCATACAGATTGCTACTCCGACCAAGAACCATTAGATAAATTCTCTCCAATATGGGAGCCTCTATTACCTAGCTATGGATGAGTCTAGCGTGTCACTATCGCTCCTAGGATTCCTTCATTCATACATTAAATTAGTGAAAATTTGCAAATCAACTATCCTACTATTTTCCATTGTCACAACACAAGAACTATTCTACAACTTCATATTAGGGTCTCAATAAATATAGTCTCATGTTTTCATCATCTTATCATTTCAAATATTTGTGTGTTTTATGCTTATCTAACTTCCTATTCTTGAATGTTTTCTCTGTTGCAAAAAAAAATTGTTGCTTGTTTTCTTTATCAGTTCTGCTGCAAAATTATATATCATGCACATTTTATTTTCTTCCTGGTTGTAATAGATGTTTTCCTACTCTTCAGGATTCTATCTAATTTTCTTATTGATATCTTTATTTTTATGGTTGTTAATTAATGTTGATTTGATGTTTCATTATCAACTGTATTGTATAAATAATGGCTGGGTTGATCTCTTGATACTTATTATAAATTTCTTGGAACCCACAATTAAATTTATGAAGGATAACTTTAACTAATAAATACTAATTTTTGTTGTAAGCCTGACTTTTCATAATAGGTGTCAATTTGATATCAACAAATGTCGACAAGATGTTGCTCTCATGGATTGGACATTGATTTCAGTTACAAAGGAATAGAAGATCATTTTCCTTAAACAAGGTTCATATTTCACCCTCCCCTAACTTATGATGCCAATGAATGACTGGAATACTCAATCACTTGACATAACTATAGACTTAACTCAGCTATCATTTCAGTGATTTTCTTATACAAAATTTTATTACATAGTATTTTATTAATTATAGATTCAACAAATTAAATAGAAAAAATGCTCTACTTTCTCTGCCAAAATAGGTTGAAAGTACTTGTATAGGTCCTCGAACAACAAGATCCAACAAATGTATTTAAGGTAATTTATCCATTTTCCATACATGTCATATTGTTTTTGATTTAGCACTTATAAATTCATAAAATAGTGACTTGAACAAGCAAAATTTAGTCGAGTCAAACACTAGATCATTGGAACTCGTTTACGAGTCGAGTCAAAATCAAAGTCAAACCAATTGGATTCGTATGAAAATCGACTAGATCATTGACACTCCCTTCTCATTGCAACATCCATCAGTTTCCCCTTTATTCATATTGAGGATGATTGCAAGCGTGTGAATTTCTTGACGAATTGTAGTAGTAATTTGACCAACCTACAACAATAGATTCAGGAGGAAATCATTGTACTTTCTTGAAAATACAATTCATTATTCCTCAGTGGGCTCTCCCCTTTCATCTTTTGTGTTAGTTAGAAACATCTACAGGCAATAAAACTCTTTTACCAACAAATTTCAAATTCACCATGAGCATCTTGAATGGGCTTAGGTAAAAAAAATTATAACTGAACACGCTGATTGGATCAATGTTGAAAAACAAGTGCGGTAGTCTTGAATATCATACATGTAATTAGTTTCGACATCTATTATATTATATATTTAACATTGATGTTATTATTATGTTCCCCCTGGTCAAACGTTTTGGAGATCAATCATAGAATCCCTTCTCAAAAAAGATTTTGTGTAACAGGGTCCATCGAAAGTATGCAACATTGGTACTCCTTGAATGAGGAATTAAATTTTGCATCCAATGAGTGCTCCCACTTGAAATTTGATTAAAACCATAGGGAGATAAGTTGAAAATATGAGTTATAAAAGTAGTTTTTTTCTTTTTCCCTCTAAAATTTGATGATGTAATCTAATCTTATTATAAAATTTCTACTATTATTTTATAATATTCCTTAGGAGGCCAATTTTAAACCTCAAAATTTCTCTAATGATGTGTCTTAACACATTATGTGGAATGCAATTATATATTTTCAAGAAAATGACAAAATGTAAATGTGTTGAAGTCTAAGAGTCACATGTGGAATATGAAAAGTCACATGTGGACTAAAGAGTCAATAGAATTTGAAAGGTCACGTAGGAGTCCAAGAGTCATGAGGGTAGCTCAAGATTCATGGGGATATGAAAGTCATTCCTCTTGTTATAAATACACCCTCATAACTGAAGCAATATTCTTTTAGAGGCTTAAACTTTGGAGAGCTATCTTTGACTTCTCTAGCTTGGCATGGGAGAGAAGATCATTCCTTGGAGGAGTAAGAAGTGACATAGTGTTCCACTACTGGAGCTAGTGGCTCACCATTATAGCTATGTACTTGGATATTTCAATTAGTTATCAGAAGCTTGTTGAGCCAACACATTTTCATTCATTTATCATGAATATTGTAACACTATTTTTTAGATATTTGTGATATATTTTATTTTCATACGTACTAAAGAAGTTGAACTACTTCAATTGGATTTGGTGCTTATATTGTTGAATGTGTGTTGTATTTTATTTAATGATCATTGTGTCTATGTGAACTATTTTTCTAGATAAATAATCAATCTTTCCTTACTCTTTTTTGCCTCTCTTGGTATAGTACTTTTAATTTCATTTTAGAGACTCACTCTTGTCTCCCCTTTCATGAAGGCCTCTTTTTACACATTGTAATTGGTGTTTCACAATGTCAACTTGCTTTCTTATTTCAAAGGTTATGTGCATACTCTCTTATATTATTCATTGTAGCCAAGTAAAACCTTTGCGTTATGGTGGTTGAGTCAATACTTCAGATGGGTCTCCTACTCCAAACAGTGTGAGGTCTAAGTGGGACTTCACAGCGGGGAGACCCCATGTATGTTGGGAGTATCTAGCACTATCAACATAACCCTATGGTACCCAATTGTTACAAAAATTGGTAAACCCTTGGCCTATTCAACACATTATATTGTGGTATTTGATGTCCCTTGAAGGTGATTAAATAATGATAACCGATGGGCATGGGCATCCTACTCACATGCACCGATGTTCCATCTACATCTAACACTAGTGTTTTCTTGTTTAAATTTCTTCCCCCCAAAAATGCCCCAACATTCATTCTCGTTATCGTCATTCAAAGGCATGGGCACAAGCAAATGAAGCGCATTATCATTGAGGATTCTCCTCCTTGTAATTCCAAATGTGGATGTGTTCAAATCTAAGTTTTAATAGCTAAACATTCCCTCCAATAAATTTCACCCAAGTATCATTTTTTCTCATTCTAAGAGTGAATCGTTTCTCTTCTGGTGCTACTATGAAAAGTAGGCAAAATGGGTATCCTCTACTGTTACATTATTTAGGAATTCACCTAAAACAATTTCTTTTCTTGGTAATATTGGTCCACCATGATACAAATTATAAATCTATGTCCACACGTCTATAAGAACTAACAAAAAATTAGTGCCAATATTCAATCTATCACGAAGATGAAGCTCTATATCACAGTTCTTGCACCGTAAATAATATTGATTTTTCCTTGTAGGAAACACGAGGTCTGAAAGTTTACATGAAAATTCAAATTTCCTCTTTAATAATTCATAAGTACATACACATTTTTTTATGGGAATGTTAGCATGTAATTGCATATTTCATTTGATGGAAAATTTTGTGCAAGCAACACCCACATCTTTTCACAGAAAATCTCAATTAATTTTTTCATAAACATTCCTTGGGAATATTTGAACTTGCAGACATTGTTTATCTTTAACAATATTTAGCATTCATGAGCACTTTTCCAGGAAACAAAATTTTTCTCTAACTACATCTTTCTCGGGCATATATTGAGTTGTAGATTAATCTTCCTCACATTTTTCTTCTTGAAGGTTCAATCACTTTTTTCTTCTTGCAAGTTTAGCTCACTCCCTCATTTGTTGATGTTGTCACCCATCCAAATGAATTAGGCAATGACACCACATGTTGTAGCCTAACTTACAATGCACATACAAGAAGGAGCTACATCATAAGAATAATAAGAACACACATACACAAATACAAATAGAGTTTCGAGAAGGAATTCCAAATGTATTTCCATTAAGTATTCATGCATATTTATACATAAATGACGTGGTTGGAGTGGTTGTATCCACTCTAACGAATTAATCATACAATCACCTTTTACCATTTATTAAATACATTTACTCATATAGATATGATGAATTACATAGGCCTAAGAGGCCCTACCAACACTACTCCATTTTGTTGTGGAGTGTACTTTCTTGTAAATTGCCTTTTGATACCTTAATATATGAAATAAGTTGCAAACTCTGTGGAATCATATTCACCTCCTCCATTTGATCTTAATACTTTAATTTTTGTTCCACTTTACTTCTCTGTAATGGCTTTGAATTACTTGAATTTTTCAAATGTATCATATTTTTTTATGAAGAAGACACATATCATTTTGTTAAAATCGTCAATAAAGGGTAGAAAGTAATATCTTATTCCTATTGACTTGGCTTAAATTGGACCGAAAAGGTCTATATCTACTAGCTCAAGTGGACTTTGGGCTCTACAACTGGTAGCATTTGGAAAAATGTTTCTGTGGTGTTTTAAAAGTATACAACTTTCACATGGATTATGGAGGACATCTATCATAGGTACACCTAGGATTAGAGACTTCAATTGGAAAAGATCAAGACTATTAAAATATAAATGGCCATATATAAGATACCATAACCAAGTTTCATCATAACTTGTTACAAATTGAGTATATGGTAATGAATTCTTGACATTTCTCATGAATAGATTAAACATCCTATTTTTAGTCATTTGGATGCTTGTTATGACTCTTTTACTAGGTGGTTTGTCAAGAATTGTGTAGGTAGAAGCTTTAAAAATGACTTCAAAACCATTTTCACTCATTTCTCCTACACTTAATATATTGTGTTTTAGTATTTATACATAAGATACACCATGAATGCCCTTATTTCCATTCTACTTGCTTACAACTATACCAATTCATTTTCGTAAGGAATTAACAAGATGATCATCACCCAATTTAATGCGAGATTTAACTATTTCATTAAAACTTGGAAAACATCTATGTTATTTGTCATATGGTTACTACAACCACTATCTAGTAACCATATATATTCATTGACATTTTCTTGTGTAGATGAACAAGAAGGAAACATGGAAGATGTTGTACCCTCATCAGTGCTTGAAACATTTATGTTTCCTTTCTTCAAGTATAACTATTTCTTCCTACATCCACTTTCAAAATGGTCATACTTCTTATTGTAGCATTGTATATTTGACTTGTCCATCCTTCCTCTTTCTCTGTTGTTTCTACCTCTTCCTCTTTGATTTTGAGGTCGATTATGTGGTTTTTCAAGTTGACTTGATGCATTATTTTTGTTGCTAGAATATCCTTTTCCTCTTCTCCATCTGTTTCTATTACCTATTTCTCCTTCTCTATTAATTGTGGCTTGAGTTTGAAATGAATTTTTCTAATGAGTCATTTCTACCTTTAATTCTTGACTCATGATTTAACATTGATCTTGTCAATTCTTCAATTGAAAATTTGGCCAGATATTTACTTTCTTCTATGGATGTTACAAGCATGTGAAATGAAGGTGGGAGAATTTTGAGAATTTTCTCAACCACCTTTTAATCAGTGACATCCTCTCCATGCATTCTAAGATGATTTACTACCTCCATGACCTGATTCATAAACTGTTTTATTTTAGTATCTCTCATTTGCAAAGTTTCAAACTTCTTCTTTAGGACCTGAAGCTTTGCATTCTTGACCTTATTTGTGCCTTTGTATGTTTTTTCCAAAATTTCCCAGGCTTCACGAGCACTAGTTTCTATTGCTACTTAAGTAATATGGAGTCTTGAACTCCATTGTGCAAATTCCATGGTGCTCTTGAATCCTTTATTTTGCTCTCTATTGAAGCATTTATTTAGTAATTTTCTATGTTGTTAAGTCTGTAACTTCATGTTCTTCATATTTTGTGACTACTGCTTCATAACAATCCAAATGATTCAAAAATATCTTTATCTTAATTTCCAGCATTACATAATGTGTACCATTTAGTATGGGACCATGTGTGTTCTGATTGTTGGAGGAAGTCACCACTGAATTCTGTAACAAACCCCCCTTACTGTGAATTAGAGGGATTCCCCCCAATTTTCAACTCACTAAAACCCTAATAGATGTCTTAAAAACTTGGCATGTGGCTCTAAGAATAACAAATGAACCTTGGTACAATTAGGGTTTATCCCTATGAGACTTCAAATGGGATTCGCCATGCCAACTCCATAAATAATCTCAATATGAGAAAATCTAATGGAGGATCCACAAAGAAACATGGACTTATGATGGAGACACAACTCCACAAAGAAATCTCAACTCGACTTTGACATATAAGGCCCCTTTCTTGACAACAACTTCTCTATAAATAAAAACAATGGCAACTTCATGGATTTGGCATATAGGGTGATTTTTGTTGTTTTTGTTTTTGTTTCCTTATACAACGACTGCTCCTCTTGATGGGCGATATTGAGCTATGGCTCTCTCTTGATGGTGGGATCGAATTATAAATCTCTCTTAGGTCTCTTGACATAACATGGGTTGGAAAAATAGGAATGCATGGGTTTTCCCTATGAATCTCAATGAAAACTTATGACATTGGTGACCTCTCTCATGCTTTTCCTTTGCAAAACTTGGAGGTTGCTCCTCTCTTGACAATGTGTTTTTAATTATTACAAGTCACTCCTAAAAAAATCAATAATAACTACCATGCCTTAACCGTGGGCTAGGTATATCTATGAATCTACTCGAGACAAACATAAAAACCCAATAGTAAAAGTATCCATCACAAACTTCTAAATACAACTTTAATAACATGTTAGAATTTAAGAGTGAAAAAAGTACAGTAAAACACATAGTACACATATTGAAAAATCCAGTTAAACAAGTCTTTGCAAGTGTTCATGATTAATCATGATTCTAACTTGGATAGACTGGAAAATATCAGAGTGAAATATGGGTGATCCAAACTTGCATTGATTAAGTTTAACTCATGGTCAACGCGAGTTTGACTCACGAATTAGAGATTAATCGCCGCTTTGGCAACTTTGGTGATTTTTAGAGCTTGACTCAGTGCAATGAGCTTAAGTCGATTGCAGATTCCCTGAATATTTGGGAATCTGATGGACATAGGTGCCGTCAATTTTTTGATAGTGACTATGTCTGTCGAATTCCTAAATATTCCGGGAATCTGCAATCGACTTAAGGATGGCCGACTCGGTGACCAGGAATTTTAGAATAAATGGGTTGCCGTGTGGTGGTCTATTTCACCGCATGGTTTATTTCACTGTGGTTGTTTATTTCGCTACATGTTTACTACACTTTGCGTCGTTTCACATAGATATGCTAGAGTCTGCGCCATTTCTCCTGGAGTCTGTGTCATTTCGCCTGCAATCTACCACCTGGAGTTTGTGCCATTTCGCATGCGATCTATCGCCTGGAGTCTAGACTCTAAATGGATTCGTGATAACAAAGAGGTAGTTAGCTCAGAAGAGGAAGTCAACAATCAGCTTAAAATGCTCATAATTCTTGGGTGGTTATAGTGACATAACCCCATGACTGTCATCTTGAAAGAATATTGCAAAAACCACTTGGAATTTAGAACTACTTGAAAATTTGTAAAAATAGTAACCATGAGCTTCATTTAGGTCTAACATCATTATGAAAAAGAACTAAACCTATAACCCTAGATGCTAAAAAGTAGTTTGTGGAGATTTTGAATATACAATAACTAAGAACAATGTGAGGAAGTGGGTACAACATCTATTTCCTTGGGCCTTGGACTAGAACACTCTTAAAAAATACATAGCTAATCCTATACTAAAATAAGTCAATGCACCTGCCCATAGGTCAAGTAAAAGTGGAATTTGTTTTGATTATTCCATTCCTTCTTCTATAGAAAATGCTGACATATAGTGAAATTCCCTTTACTAAATGTATGCAATGCTATGTAGACATTGTTTTGATTAATCCATTCCTTCTTCTATAGAAAATGCTCATATAGTGAAATTCCGTGTACTAAAAGTATGCAATGCTATGTAGACACAAGCTGATTATTCATTTACAAAAAGACTTAATAAGTTTTAGACAACCTATTTTGCCAATGTGTTTTTATTTTTATTTTTGTTTTTTTCTCATAGTGGTCTTGGTAGTCTAGCGCACTCTTTGAATCACCTTGCATAAAAGATGAGACAAAATCAATGTGTTTTGGGAGAATAAAAAATCACCTAAGACTAGTAGACCAAGAACATTTCATTAATTGTCTTAAAGACGAAATATAATAGTATTTAGTAAAAAGTATAAAACTAACTTACTTTCCCATTCCAAAATATTTGTTTTGACTTCTCCTATTTTTTCTGTTGCATTCTTTTATGTTAGGATGATTTAACCTATATATGAAATTTTTATTTTATTTTATTTGTTTTCTTTTACAAGAGTCACAAATTAGAAAAAAGTCACTACTCCAAATCTTAACATAAGCCACAAATTACACACAAGTCCAAAACAACAACAATTTTGAGGGTGAGGGATTTTGTTTGGTCTTAATGCGACAGGATTCTCAGAGAATATAGACTTCCCTGTAAATTTTGTAAAGGGAAATGTAGTGGAGGAATTTATAGATTCAGTACCACCTTGCACAAGTACCCAACCATGGTATATGTATTTGCAAAAATGTTGACCAAGATCTTAAATACCAAGCAATTGTGGCCCTTGAAATGTTAAATCAGCAATACACAAGAAAAGCAACGCAAAGTGTAGAAGTAGGAACTCTTGGAGCTCGTCCTTCTTCTTCCAATACACCCTTGGCATCTACCTATGTTGAATCCTCAATGTCGGGCTCATGTTTCCTACACATGCCTTAATGTCCACATCAAACTCAAGGCCAAATGAATTTTCTTGTATTCAAGACTTGAGGTGGAAACACAAACACTATTTTGCCTCCCCACACAAAACTCGGTTCCCAACCTACCTTGGATGCCACTGGTTGAAAAAAAATCATAGTCAGACAAGGATGGTCATTGCTAACTTTTGGTACTCTTACAATATATCGTTCCAATGTGATATAAGTCCTTATTGGCAAGTTATGATTGACACAGTTGATAGTGCAATTCTAGGGTTCAAAGCCCCTTCAGCCTTAGAACATATTTGTTGTTAGATAGTGTTGAAGATGTCATGCTTGTGCTATCTGAGTTTTATTCATCATGAGTAGAAATAGGGTGTGCCATCATGAGTGATGGATGGACAGATCAAAGGAATAGAACATTAATAAATTTCCTTGTATCTTGTCCAGCAGACACAATCTTTCTCAAATCAGTGGATGCCTCAAATGAGGTTAAGACTACACAACTTATTTGTGAAATGATGGAAGAAATTGTTCAAGTAATGGAAGAAGAACATGTTGTTTAAACTGTCACCAATAATGTAATTAATTATAAGGTTGATGGTAGACTTCTTGAGATTAGGCACCCTATTATTTTTTGGACCTCTTGTGCTTCCCATTACATAGATTTAATGCTTTAGCACATTGGTAAACTTCCTTGTATACATGAGGTTGTGGAGAAGGAAAAATCCATAACCAAATACATGTACAATCACATTGTTTTCCTAAACACCATGAGAAACTACACCGAAGGTAAAGAAATTGTTCGACCTGTAATGACCAGATTTGCAGCAAACTTCATATCTTTGCAGTCCGTGGCTTTAAAAAAGATAAATTTGAATAGGATGTTCTTCAGACCTAAGTGGATGGCATCTAAACATTCCAAGGCCTTGGAAGGCATTGAAATGGTTGCACTTATGTTTAATTATAGTTTCTAGAAAGATGTCAAAGATATTATTGTTGTGATGTAGCCCCTTGTCAGAGTTCTCAGGTACTTCAAACCTTTTGAACTTTTCATTTTTTAAATTTCATTTCAAGCTTCATTTGATTTTCAAAGTTTCATATTTCATTGAATTTGAAATTTTGAACTTTCAGGATGGTTAATGGTGACAAGCCTACTATGCATTACATTTATGAGGTGATGGATCTCACAAAGGAGGCCATCAAAAGAAGATATGGGGATGAGAAGGCCAATTATATTCCTCTTCGGGATATTATTGATGCATGTTGGGATAGGGAATTGAAATCCCCTTTACATATTGTTGGGTATTTCTTAAACACATAGTATTGTTATGGAAAAAACAAATTTAATGACGATGGGGAGGTTGGCAGAGGACTGATGACATGCATTGAAATTTCCTTCCCTAATCAAGAATTTCAAAGCCGCGTCTTTGCCCAGCTATAGGATTATAGGGCACCAACCAAATTATTTGCCTATACTAGTGCTATACAACAAAGGACTAAGATGTTGCTTGGTACCATTTGAGGATTGAAGGCTTCATTATTTCATTAAATTTTTTTATTTTTTTATTAAAAACTTAAATGTTATATTAAATTTTGTTGTCTTTTTAGTATTTATCATCTTTGACCTATATGTAGTACTTACCACTCATGAACCCTTGCCACTTTCTAGGCCTTTAGTGGCAAAACTTTGGTAGTGATAAACTAGATTTGAAGAGATTCACCATTAGAATCTTAAACCAATGATGCATTGCTTTAGGTTGTGAGAACAATTTGAGCATGTTTGATAAAATATATTCTAAGAAATGCAACCAATTGACACAAAAGCACTTAAATGACCTTGCATTTGTCCATTATAATCTACTACTTCGCAACAAGAAAATACTAGGTGAGAGTCTAGGCACTACGCCTTGAGGAAGAAAAGGCTTGGCTTAGTCACTTGCGTTTGAATTAGAAGGTTTCATAATTTGATTTGCACTTTAAAGTTCAAACTTTAATTAACATTTCCATGTTTTCATGATAATGGTAGGTTTGGATCATTCACGAATCAACCTTGAAATACTGCAATTGCATTAGATTGGGTCCAATCGGAGAAGGCTCCTCTTTTAAGCCTAGATGACTTAGAGAATTTTGAGAGTCAAGCACACGAATGAGTGGGAGGAATCACTTCTAGTTCCCACTCTTAGAGTCTTAGTTGCTATTTTTTTACTGTAGTATTTTGTAAACTTTTAGAAGCATATGCTTCTAGCTTTGTACTCATTGGTTAGGAGCCAGAACTCAAAGTGTACTTTGAATCATGTTTGGACTCATAACATATATGAGATACTTATTCATTTATGATATTTTGGACATCTATTGATATTATGCATTGTTTGGACATGGCTTTATTGAGTATCAATGAAAAATGTTTCTTTTAATTCAATATATTTGTATATCTCTAAATATTGTATTCACTGATTTTTTCCCCTTTTTTATAGATCTAATTAAAACTCTTCATTCTTTTTCCTCCCCAATTTATTTTCTATTTTGAGTCTGGTAACATTGGAAAAACCTAAGGTCATGGAGGCGGCGTAGTGGTAAAGTCGGCCTCGTCATGACGGACTGGTCTTGTGTTCAATCCCAAGCAAGGCCATAGCTCGTCGTACGAGTAGTTAGTCTAAACCGGGCCAAGCCCACTACCTTTCCCCGGATGCGGGTGATCTGTAAGTTATTAACCATGATGGGACGGCTGAGGGAGGCGCATGGCTGGCACATGTCCAGCATGCTCGCCGGACAGGAAATCAGGTGGAAGGTTAATAGAGAGCAGGTGAATAACACTGCGGATGATCAACCGTTCGGTCCTGGCATTAAAGCGAGGTCCAATTACGTCTGTTCGGGAGGATTTCGACCTGCTGCGAATTTGATTGCCATAGTTATGGCGGGTGAGGATCGAGGGAATGGCACCTGCATTTTAAATGACCTCACTGCCAGTAATCTGAATCTGTGCTTCATTCTGTTCGGAAAGATCCGAAGCTGTGAGAAAGAATGGGTCTGGGGATGGTCTGACGTCGGAGGCTGGTTTCGAATTGAGCCTGAGGCTACGCTCTGGCGGTGTAATTCCCTCACAGAGACAAGCAACAACCCCTGTGGTGTCAATACAGGTCAAGGTAGCTCCACTGTTGGCGACATTTTTACTGCTGTTCGAGTTTGTCATTACGCGATGCCGAGACCCCGCCAGCGTATGCTGAGTCGCAGAGGATCTGGACGAGGCACCCCTTCACGGCCTCCTGCTGAGTCGGGATCCTTGGGGTTTTCTTCTCATCATCGGGGAACAGAGCGCATTCTGACCCCTAGCCATTACCTGGACCCAAATTCTCCAGACTCTGCCAATTCGTCTTCATTTGGATCAGCCACTTTCTCGTTCAACTGCTCTCTCACGCGCCCTCGAATAACGGCTCATGTCTCTGTTCTCTTCATCGAGGAAGCTCAGAACGAGGGAGATTCCAGCGCTCCAATTCCACATAATGAGGAAGTCCATAATCCCAGTTCTCCAAAGCCTACCTCGGAAATGCATCAGGGGCAGCCCCAGCCAGCCAGCGCCATCAGCTTTATGCCGGAGGCCCATGCTCAGCCGGACATGCAGGAACCGGAAGTGGGTTGGTGTAGGATAGTAGAGGAGAAGCCCGATGAGTAATCCAGGTTCCAGCTCTCACCATTTTTGGATGCCCAGTGAAAAGGAGGAAAGGTTATCTATGGTTCTATCTGTCAATCTTTCTTCATGGTTTTTGTACCGATTCTATTGTCTAGTGTCTGATGTGGCGATACTACTTGTGTCTGTATACCCTTCACAGGGAATGTCTAGTGTCGGATATGTGCATCACTCTGTTTCCCCTGCGCGGGATATAAGGTTCAATCTCTCTGTTTCTGAATCTGGCATGTACAAACGGCCTAACTCACAGGCTTGATGGCTCTCTGTTCTCCAAGGATGTAATTGTTCTCTTTTTTGTATATAATAGATTAAACTTACTTAGCAAAAAAAAACATTGGAAAAACCTAATAAAACTTGAAAACTCTTGATTAAGATACCAATTTGCTACACCACACAAAAAACTGATTACATAGAGAATCTGTCAAACTACTTATTTAACTCAATCCAACATCTTATTTGATACACTCCGACTCATTATTACAAATTACTAGTTATGCATTAAATACTTTACATAACTAAAACTATTTACTAAATAAACTACCAAACGACTCGAAGAGATATTAACCATTACATTCCAACACTATTGTATCTCTGCATGTGAATTTTAATACATATTCCATTGTTTTACTTGTGTTAGTGGGTTGATTCTGAATATCATAGGGGATTGAGATCAAATAACAAAGTAAAATCGGTGATGGAAATAAGGAATTTGAAATTTTATTAGAGAAGAATGGCCATCGAAACGAATCAAATAATGGAAGGATTATGTTTACGTTTTAAAAAATTGTAGCGACAATGAAATATATTAAAGAGCTATCAATAATGAAATATTGAAATCAATAAGTTTTCAGTTTTATTTAGTAAATTAGAATAATGAAATATGGAAATCAATAAGTTTTTCCTTGACAAAAAATTATTACTGAATTTTAATTTCTCATTCAATTTTAACAAAATTAAAAAATATATATATACCTAAATTTTAACCAAATTAAACTAGAAAATATACCTGGATTTTAACCAAATTAAACGAGAAAAAATATACCTGGATTTTAACCAAACATAACAGAGTTACACTAAAGCTTATAAAAACCCAACAGGATACCTCATTGAGGTACCGTATAGGAGGCGTGTTTGTTTTTTATCCATCGCAGAAAATACATCCGTTAAGTCCTTTTGGGAATGCTAAATGAGAAAGAAAATGTACCTTTAACTTTTCTCAAATGATTTTACGTTTCCACGAGAAAAGCTTTCGGGTCAATTTCGTCTGTAACTATCGCCAACCGCTATTGCCGTTTCTGATACGCCATCGGACTTATTATGGAATGTGTTACCTGTTTCCAAAAGTATGGAGACAATTGTGGAACAGAAAAGATACTTCTCCCATTGTAATGTCAATGCGCTTATCTGATATGAAGTATGGTTTGAAATTAGCGAACCATGTCCCCTGAATTGGCAAATGTCATTTCCAAGGTCGTGTCAAACTCTGTTTCGACGAACCAGAGACTAGAGGTTTGAAACCTTTTTGAGATACCATGTCCCTCCTAGCTATGTCATGAAATAGAGAGACTTGGGCAAAAGTTCAAATCTGCTTTTTACAGAGTCCGGTGCCAGTATGAATCGGTTTTGAATTTCTCCACTATTAATTATTACGTTTGTTATTAAGTGATTACACTGGTTTTTCTCGTTTGTTTATTATTTTACATGGATTATTGATTACGAGTAAGAGTGAAATAAGTTTTTTGTTTTTTTTTTAGGTTTTTAGTAGTTTATTTTGTCTATTTTTTTTAAATTCCAAAGGAATTTATAAAAATCACAAGTTTGATGGGTAATTCAGCACAATCCAAAAAGCTTATGGGTTTTTTAAAGTGTTGAATTCATATATACAGTCAAAAAACCAATTTAAATAACACAAATCAAGAGTGTTAAATCCATATATACCATGAAAAAACCAATTTAAATAACACAAATCAAAATTTCACTTCAAATTTTTCCACTAATTCTGACACGCAAAAATCTAAAAATTCACATAAAAACAACTCCCTAAAATAATGTATGTTTCGACCTCTCCTCATGATTATATTTCTGTTTCTTATTAATAGAATGACTAATTAAATGTTTTTCAATTGAGCATTGATTCGTTCCAAGGGGTTGTGGTCTGTAAGTACAAATATGTGAAGGAGTAGCAATGGCTGTGTAAATTGCGGGTGAATTCAGAAAATTAAGGATGGCGTTCAATCCAAGTGCAATGTACATATTCCTTTCTTTGTGCAAACGAAGTGGGCCTGGACTTTAGCCCAATAGCTGGAAAAGACCCAACGGACTTTCAATATTTACACACACTATAGTATCAAAAATATTTTTCATGATAATCAACATTGCAATAGTGTTAGACCGTAAAATCAGTTTATTAAAAGTATTATTTATTTATATAAAATATTATTATAAAAATTCATATTTATCTATCTTTTTCCATTGGTGTAGGTTAAAGAGTAAACAATTAGCACTTTGAGTAGGTTATATATTTTTATCACTATTGATTAGTTACATCAAAATAGTACTTTTGATGGCAACAAGATTGAGTAGGTTATATATTTTTATCACTATTGATTAGTTACATCAAAATAAAGGATCAAGTTAATACAAGAAACTCATAAAAATGGAGGGTAGATTGAATAAGTCATGTTAATATTAGAAATTCAGAAACTCATAATTAAGGCATGGAGGTTTACAAAGGAAGTGATCCATGTTTTGGTTAGGGTAGTGAGAGGTTAGAATAGATAGACAATTTTTTAAATCAAAATATAAGATGCGTTATATCTAGAAAGAACAATGGGTTAAGTTAATACACAAAACCCATGAGCAAGGCAAATCAAACACATAAATAGGGCAAGTAGGTCTATAGATCCATGTCGAGGCTAGGGAAGCCATATCATATAATAGAGGGAGGTTAAAATAGATAGGTGACACTTTAGATAAATAAACAAGGTGGGTTATACCTAGAAAGAATTGCAAGTTAAGTTAATATAGGAAACCCATAAATAGGGGGGATCAAACCGATAAACAGGGAATGGAAGTCTATAGATCCATGCCAAGGTTGAGGAAGCCACAACATATAATACAGGGAAGTTAAAATAGATAAAGGGATGTTTAAACATGGTAGACCAAAACCATGGGTTAATTTAATAGAAGATACCATAAATTGGATAGACCAAAACCACAGGTCAAATAAACATGGCAGATCAAAACAATGGTTTAAATTAATAAAGGATACCGATAAACATGGAAGATCAAAACCATAGGTCAATTTAACATAGGAAATCCATAAATAAGGTAGATCAAAACCATAGGTCAAGTTAATACCGGAAATACATAAATAGGGTTGGGAAGTATATAGAGGAAGTGATCCATGCCCAGGCTGGGAAAGTTGCATCATATAATAGAGGGAGCTTAAAATAGATAGGAAACACTTTAAATCAATAAACAAGGTGATTTATACCTAGAAAGAATCACGGGTTAAGTTAATATATGAAACCCATAAACAATCAAACCAATAAATGAGGTAGGGAGGTCTACATATGCATGCCAAGGCTATGGAAGTTGCATCATATAACAGAGGGAGGTTAAAATAGATAGAGTGAGGTTTAAACAAAGTAGATCAAAATCATGGGTCAAGTTAATATAGGAATTCCATAATAGGGCAGATCAAAATTATAGGTCAAGTTAACATCGAAAACCCATAAACATGGGAGATCGAAACCACAAGACAAGTCAATATAGGAAACCAATAAATAGGGAAGGGAGATCTACAAAAGAACCGATCCATGCCCTAGTTGGGGAAGCCACATCATATAATACAAGGAGGTTAAAATAGATAAGCAACACTTTAAATGCTACCTAAATGAGGTTGGGGAACCCACATCATATAATAGAGGGAGATTTAAATAAATTAGATGAAAAACACATGTTAAGTTAATATAGGAAACTCATAAACAAGATATATTAAAATCATGGTCAAGCTAATATTGGAAATCCATAAATAAGGCAGATTGAAACCATGGGTCAAGTTAATACATGAAACCCATAAACAAGGTAGGGAGGTCTACAGAGGAAGTGATCCATGTTTAGGTTAGGGAACCCATATCATAGAATAAAGAGAAGTTAAAATAGATAGGAAGCACTTTAAATGAACAAACAAGATGAGTTATACCCAAGAAGAACTACAAGTTATGTTAATATAGGAAACCCGTAAACAAGGTGGATCAAACCCATAAACGAGGAAGCAAGGTCTACAAGTCCATGTTGAAGCTAGGGAAGTTGCATCATATAATATGGGGTGGTTAAAATAGGTAGGACACACTTTAAACCAATATGAAAGGTGACTTATACCCATAAAGAACAACGAGTTATGTTAATATAGGAAACCCATAAATGAGGCTAGGGAAGCTAAATCATAAAATAGAGGGAGGCTGAAACAAGTGTTGGAAACACTTGGGGGGGGTGAACCAGTATTCCTTAGCAATTATCCCTTTTAAATCTTTTCAGAGCATTAGTTAATCTTCAATTATTATTAATGTTTATTGTTACAGACATTTTTGGGCACTGCAACCCCAATCATATATGTCCATAAACCAAGGGCTACTGAGTCCCTAAAAGTGTTGTTTCATGCCCTAAAGGAACAAGGTCAGTTGATTACATCATCTCCCAGAAGTTCTCCACAGGAAACTGCTCAGAACTGGTCAAAACTGGACCATACAGGTTGCTCAGTGCTAAGGGTGCGATGCATCTCACCTGCCTAGTGTAAAGGGTGCGATGCATACTGGAAAGCCCTTCTGTAGGGTGTGATGGGCAAGAGTGGACAAATGGCAGAGACAGTTTGCGAGGTGGATGATCATAGAATCTTCCAGAAACTTCTCCTGTGACACTTGCCTCTCTGAATTCACCCAGGGATGAGTAAGAGATCATCAATCTCCAAGTGGAACCAAGAACTATCAGAGAGAGTACACTAATCAAAATCCCAAAAGCTGACTCACCTCCCTGCAATCATCTATATATGGATCCCTCATCCTAGAGATCTAGAGGCTAGAAGTTTGTATCTTGTAAGGAAGTGTTGTTGGTTTCCTGGTGGAATATCATAGTGTTGGGTGATCTAAGCTTTTCATGAGGTGAAGAAGGGCTTTCATGCTGGGAGGATGACGCTGGGTCAGAACAATGGGTTGTAATCCTCTCTTCCAATCTTCATATTAATAAAGCTATTCAAGTTTTCCTCCACATTCTTGTATGTCTGATGGTATATGAATTTGTGTGGTTAATATATATCTGGTCATATATTGTTTATGATTGTAGATCTCTTCACTTTGAAGGTATTATGCTGCTTTGACTTTACAAGTACTCTTTGAAGCAGAGAGGTCAAGGGAGAAGAAGCAAAGACCGGTCGGTGAGGAGAAGGAACACGCAAAGAACTGAGCGAAGGATTGAGGTTGGTATTCTTTGATCTTCTCCTATCTACTTCTCATAAAGGAAAACGAAAGTAACTTTAATCCGTTTGTTTCTAAGATAGCTACCCATCTTAGTGGGACTAGCAGCTCTGCATAGACACTAGATTTCCCGATAATAAAATGGCGACTCCGCTGGGGATTGAATATATTGTTTGCTTGTCTATGTTTGTTTGCTTTATAAACTTACAAACAGAGCCTGAAGTTAAGCCAGCTAGCCTTCGAACTGCGTTTTCTATGCAAGTGAAAAGTAGATCAATGTTGCTTCAATCTATCTCCGGGTTTTTTTATAAACTGAACAATCGATCTGCAAAAGATCCTAATTGCCCTAGTGGTGGCTCTAGTGACATCATTAGATTAGCCCCTGTGATTTCTATTTACTGACTATCATTAGCTCGGCCTAAATCCCTGAACTAAGCTGCAAACTGTGACCAAGAACCAAGTTGAAGTCTCGTCCCTGGACCATCGCGCTTTCTCCTCTTGGGAATCTGGATGCATCACACCTCTCATGTGCAGTAGGTGTGCTGCATCGCACTTTCCCTGTGTTACAGGTGCACTGATCAGATAAGACCTCTTCTGCTCTCAGATTTTGGTTTCTGTGTTCACTCTCTTTAGCTTTATTCAGGAGTTTTGCTGTCTGTGATCAGTATACCACTGTGGAAACTCCCTTCCTTTGCATGATTCTACCTCCATAGTACAAAAAATTGTGAATTTTTTTATGTATTGTGCGCCATTTACAGTTCTCTTTTACAAAAAGTAACGTAATCAAATTGTCGTCTTTTGATTTGGAAGTGTCGCAAGTGTCGTTTTTAGTCAAAGAAAAGAATTCTATTGTTCTTGATGGTCGATTATACAGTTACTCTTGTATTTGACTTGAATTAGTAGTTTTTCAAGTGTCGAAAGCAGTTTTCAATTCAAAGTTGTGAGTGTCGTCATTATCTTCCTTCCGTTTTTGAAGAGAATTTTGTTAGTATTGTCGCTTTGAAAAGATAATTCAGATTTGTACTTAGCATTCTTCTTATCATTCATATATTAAGAAGGCTGAAAAAAAATACATGCATGTGCATTTGCATTTAGACTGCTTGTTGGTTTGATTTAGGACAGTGCATCTAGTGTGTGCTCTCTACTCTATGTAGAAAGAATATCATCTCTCTTTCTTTAGTAGCTAGGATTTTCATTACAAAAAGAAGATTAAACGATTGTTTATCATCTTAGATTTCATTTTAGGAATTGTATATCTACATCACGCGGTGAACCTGAAAGGAAAATTTCTTAAGAAAGATCAACTATAAAATAAATTCAATGAACATAAAAATGCTTTGGAACCTAATGCACAACATCTAGAAGTCTAGGCTAGAGACGTATTCTGGCGTCGTAAAGCCTAGTAACTATCGCTTTCATTGTTGGTTGGGTGATTCCTCCTCTTTGAGACGACAAGTGCCAGTACGGACTTGTGCTCCCACGTACCGTCGAGTATATATTGGGAGACCACAATAGGCTATATCCTTTATCCATAGGAAGCCGTGTCTACCACCCTATCGATCGCAATGCATTGAACACAGCATTCTAGAAGATTGACTGTCGTACCGTAAAAAGTATTCTGCAGTTTTACGATTGGTTTGGTAATCCCTCTGTCTAGATTTCTAGAGTAGTCTCTTTCGTTCCTTTTCAGACTCCTTAAAAGAAAAGGTCCATCTGAGCACTTGTCACTTCAGGCTCATTAAAAATTGAAGGCGACTAGAGTCTTTTGTTTTTTCTCGACTCTTAAAAATTGAAAAAACAAGTTGTGTCAAAGCGTCTAAAATTTATTTTAATCGGAATAATATCACTATTCCCGCGTTGGTCTTAGGTTGAGGAAAATGGAGTCCACCAACCAAGGATTTCTCCTTGGAGGAAATCCTAGTCCTTTCTCCTCTTGGGTATATGTTGGTGCACCCCATATGGCCACATTGTCACTTCCAGGATTGACGATTGGCTTGCCAATATGGCTCTTCTCGACCTCCATCATTCAGAACACCGTGATTCTTGAACAATCGAGTTAGCAACTAGATGGTACTAAAGCTACCCCCCAACCTTCTACTTCATCCGATTCTCCCTCTCCTCCTTCCTCTTCACTTGATGAAGCTAGTAAAGCCAAAAATCAAGTAACTAAGAAGGAGAAGAAGGGGAAAGAGAAGAAAGAGAAGAAGAAGAAGCAGCCAAAGGCGAGAAGAGGTAACCAGGAATCGTTTAGTGAAAATCAGCACACCGTACCGTCCAAGCCTAAATCTCCATGTGTCATTTGCAAAGGAGACCACTATCATCGAGATTGTCCTTGCATCCCTTGGATCTTAAGGGACTGGTCTCCTCGTTTGCACAATCTGATGTCATCAACCTCTGAAGATCATGTTGAAAGTACACCATCAACTAGTGAAAGCAAAGCATTTGGACAAAAAAGGAAATGTAAATTTCCTTGTAAACTGTGTGAAGGTGATCACGTCGTCCACCGTTGTCCCTTCCTAGATGAAACTGAAAGAGTCTTGGATGACCATCCTTCTTCACCGCTATGGCTTCCTCCTGGATACAAGAAACTCTTGTCGAGTCCATCACTAGTTGAAAATCCAACTGACATGCCATTGTGGTCAGTCGAAGCATCTATCACTGAAGATAAACCTGCTGAATCCATAACCAGACGAAAGTCAAAAGGTTTAGACGGCAATCGACTCGGTTTTGTCTTCAGAAGGTCCATCTTCAGATGATACAATCACCGAAGAGAATGAGAACGACACCATTCAAATTCTTTTCGTAAACACAGACTCTGATGAACATGGGGGAAATCTACCCATTCCTTTATCACAAGAAGGAAGTTCATCAGAGTCATATCCGGCCATCTATTCGGTCCCACCTCCAAGCAACCTAGTCATTTCCTTTGATTGGAATCTACTAGGCAAACCCCGTTTACTGGCTAATGTACCATTCCAAGTCATTGTACAAACTTACAAAATGATCATGGTCGGTACCATCATAGATGAAGGGGCTTCTATGAGTATCCTTTCCTCAACTTCTTGGAAAGCACTTGGTTCGCCATCGCTTGTGCCTGAGATGAGAAATCTGACAGGCTTCGACAAAGGAACCAGTCGACCGTTAGGGATCCTCCCCAATGTGCCTATAACGTTGAGAAGGAAAATTGTTTATATGAATGTAATGGTAGTCCAAGGACCTCTAGACTATAATCTACTCCTCGGGCGTGACTATATTTATTGCATGGGAGCGATTATCTCCTCACTCTTTCGAGTAATGTGTTTTCCGTATGAAGGCTGAGTGGTCCAGCTCGTAGACCAGCTTTTGTTCCCCGACTCATACATAGCTAATAGTCAAATGCCATCCCTAAATGGTCTTTTCATGCAAGGAATGTCTCATCAATCTCCAGTTCATCCACCTGAAGAATGTGAGTAATTTGCGGGGTCGTGACTGAAACCCAAGGGGCATGCGCCCTGGTCTGCTCCGACAGGAAAAATCTGGGTATAGAGTAGGTTTCGGTGAAAGATATATGACTAGTTTGACACCCATCCGTATAGGAAAATGGGATTAGACCGAATAAGATACCTCTGTTAGAAGATATGCCTTTCCTGATAGAACAAATGTTTTGTTTGCAAATTGAGGGGTAACCTGTATAAGGTAGGCCTTTCCTGACAAAGCAAACGTTTTGTTTGCAAATTGAGGGCTAACCTCGAAACTCTACTTCATTATACCTGGGGGCATGCAAACCTTTTTACGTGCAAGTGAAGAGCGACCATTTATTTTCTTAGTTTGTAGGTTCTCAAACCCTTTAAACTCGTAGGATTGGTCGTTCCTAGCTTACATAAAGGAAGGATACGGAGCAAAGCTTCGAAAGGTGCAAGCTCCATAAAAATGGAATCTATTCAATGAGACATCCTTATTATACGACTGGAACGAGCAGTTTTTATGTGAAGTTCAAGCTCATTAAAAATTAAACCTAAGCAATGAGCAAATGTTTCCCTAGAGTTTAAGATCATTAAAAAAAGAACCAATCTCCGGTAAATAATCATTGTGAATGCATTATCATCAGCTCCTGAGCCTTGGTCGTGTTCTCATCATCACCTCCACTCTATTTTTTCCGATCATTCACCTCCACTTGATTGTTTACCCCTTTTTGAGGAATAGCTACGAAGAGTGATCCTGTTAGCCATCCTTGTGACACTGCCGTGATTGGAAAATTCCAAACCTTACCTGGAATCAGCTGCTACCCAAAATTATCACTCGTTCGTCAAAAAACGAGTCTCCTTTAAGCTCTTTTCGTCTGATTCATAAAATATGAAAATATTGCTGAGCAGTTGGCCTCTCCAGCGCGTTAAAGCTACTGGGAGTGTTATCCCTCCTTTAGATTTTAATCTTTTTGGACCTGGGGGATTATTACACAAAAATATCGAGCACTTGTTTTATTTGGCTCATTAAAATTATTGAAAATTCATCCCTTTCATATTATTTTATACTTTTTTGGACTTAAGGGATTATATGACGAAAACGTATTATTGGAGTTTCCTTTACGTCCCTTTCAGACTCACTAAAATTGAAAAGGACCGAGTTATCTTTGTCGTTAAACTCGTTAAAACCAATAGCGACAAACTTTTCCATATAGACAAGAACGAGTCTCACTGTCGCTAAGCTCGTTAAAACATAGCGACGGGTTTGCCCGAAGGGAAAATTATATAACAAGCATATGTTATCCTCCTCAAGCTTGATAAAAATAAAGAGTTACTGGTCAGCAATGATTGGAGAAAAATTGGGAAGAAAACTTGAAGAAACTTTATTGGTAGCAAAGTCGCTCTTAAACATGACACTTTCACTCCATGTCTAAGTCGGGTTGGGTTATTCTGTTCACCGGTCATATTACCATTGGTCCATCATACCATCGATCTTTGGGGTTAACGCTACCAATCCATTCCAAGTGTCATCGATATGTTCAACAGAAGTCGATCAGAGAATTCACCAACCCATATTGTGTCTCATCCACTGCAATACCTTTACGCTTCATTCTTTCATGACCGCCACCTTGAACCCTGTATCATCAGATCGTTTTCACCTCCAAAAGTCATTTGCTCTGTTCTGTGTCATAGATGTGGGATTCATTAAGGCCCTTCTACGACGGGTCGCTTCTTGTCGACATCAGTTCTTTATCCAAGAAGTCGACCTAGGAACAACCCTTTCAGTACTTTGAAGCTTGTATGCCTCAATGGGAAGTTTCTCACTTTCGGTGATAGGTTTACATCAATGACCTTCGACTGAGAGATTTTGCGTGGTGTTCGATGCCAAGTCCCATTATCACACCACGTGAATTGTATTGTCATACCTTGAGGGTCATCATCATTATCGGTGATTCCTCTCGCGCCTATTAACATCTTACATCATTGGCTAGTAATCAAGCGATGTCTTTCCATGTTCGACTCCAGAACATTTTTCACATGCATCGACTTGTACTTCGGGTGAAGATTGGATGAGTTTGAAGACCCCGGATCTAGTTTCATCCATCCAGGCTGCGATATATTCAGGAAAATAAAGACATCAAATGTACATAATTGCTGCACAGATGATCATCTGAATCAAAGGATGATGGCTCTACCAGAATCATCAGTCTACTACACAGACGGTTGTCTGTCCTATGTACATGAAAATGAATTTATAAAGCTGAGCATGGGAATGCCCACCTCAGCTAGATCATGAAAATATTATGAAGATAATGTATTGTATTGTATCTTATTACAGATCGCCTTCCAGTTCGAAGAACCTCGGATCCTCATGATAAAGCATTTCACCCTACATCAAAAGATTAACGACCTCATGATTTAGGGGGCAAAATTTATAGACATTTTTGGGCACTGCAACCCCAATCATATATGTCCATAAACCAAGGGCTCCTGAGCCCTAAAAGTGTTGTTTCATGCCCTAAAGGAACAAGGTCCGCTGATTACATCATCTCCCAAAACTTCTCCACAGGAAACTGCTCAGAACTGGTCAAAACTGGACCATACATGTTGCTCAGTGCTAAGGGTGTGATGCATCTCACCTGCCCAGTGTAAAGGGTGTGATGCATATTGGAAAGCCCTTCTATAGGGTGCAATGAGCGAGAGTGGACAAATGGCAGAGACAGTTTGCGAGGTGGATGATCATAGAATCTTCCAGAAACTTCTCCTGTGACACTTGCCTCTCTGAATTTGCACAGGGATGAGTAAGAGATCATCAATCTCCAAGTGGAACCAAGAATTATCAGAGAGAAGACACTAATCAAAATCCTAGAAGCTGACTCACCTCCCTGCAATCATCTATATATGGATCCCTCATCCCAGAGATCCAGAGGCTGGAAGTTTGTATCTTGTAAGGAAGTGTTGTTGGTTTCCTCGTGGAATATCATAGTGTTGGGTGATATAAGATTTTCATGAGGTGAAGAAGGGCTTTCATGCTGGGAGGATGACGCTGGGTCAGAACAATGGGTTGTAATCCTCTCTTCTAATCTTCATATTAATAAAGTTATTCAAGTTTTCCTCCACATTCTTGTATGTCTAATAGTATATGCATTTGTGTGGTTAATATATATCTGGTCCTATACTGTTTATGATTGTAGATCTCTACACTTTGAAGGTATTATGTTGCTTTGACTTTACAAGTACTCTTTGAAGCGGAGAGGTCAAGGGAGAAGTGGCAAAGACCGGTCGGTGAAGAGAAGGAACAAGCAAAGAACCGAGCGAAGGATTGAGGTTGGTATTATTTGATATTCTCCTATCTACTTCTCATAAAGGAAAACGAAAGTAACTTTAATCTGTTTGTTTCTAAGATAGCTACCCGTCTTAGTGGGACTAGCAGCTTTACATAGACACTAGATTTCCCGATAACATTTATGCAGTAATAACAGTAAATAAAACAACACTGTAGGCGCAAGAATTTTAGGTGGAAAACCCCCTCTCGGTCAAAAACCACCGAATGATTTTCTAATAAATTCTTTAATCTTCAGCCCCAACTAAAATGAAAGCAGCAACTTCCTAGAATTCTAGAAAAGCATTCTTCTCCAGCTTCCACTTTAAGGACCCCCGAACACCTGGTTTCTTCAGTAATCAACTGAATGGATGCCCCAACACCCTAGTGAGCCACAACTCACCTTAGCACCACCCTACCACCCTGAAGTGTTCACATGCCCCAGCCTATAGGCAACTTTATTCACCTACCTAGAACCTCCCTGCCACCCTAAAATGACTGAAATAAGACAAGACTCTCGATTCCCAAACCAGGGACAACAATCCACGATACAATAAGATGTACAATGATTTTCGTTTTCTTAACCAAATACCCAATCACTCTTTGACCTTCAACCCATCCATGACATCATCCCAACAGTTACTCCTATTCCTCGCAACACTGCCTCTTCGACTCTAGGAATTATGACTCTTTCACAAATTACTCTTTTAAAATCTTTACAATGATGACTGTTTTACAAGTAACTCTTTTAGAACTATACAATGATGACTTAGCCTTGACACTTCTTCACAATATACAGATGGTTTTCATGTCTTCAAACAATGTCCCACTGCAGTGCTTCCTTTTATTTGATACTTCTGCTCTTGAATTCTTTCTTGAACTTGTGTTTGGATCTTCTTCTATCTACATGCAAAATTTTCCCGGGGAAACCAATCCCAAAACAAAACAAAATTCCCTTCAACTTACCTTTGCCTGCAAAACACATGTAAGTGCATAATAATGAATAAATACAAATTAAAATTACAATGCGTACCTGAAGTGTGCTTGTCACTTTCATTGTTGACTTGTTGCAGCAGTAGACAAATACTCCCACTATTGATATAGGCCTAGACTCTATGCAAGACTATATCCAAAACTGACCTAAGGATATATACAATAAAAACTAATGACAGACCCTAGACTTGTGATGCACCAAGTTCTAAGTACAACAACAGAGACCATTCTATCAACTATGACAAGACAAGTAGCATGAACTTACAACATCATATAGATTTAGCAGACTTGGTGTAGCATCAAAAATATGTAGCATAAAATGTGTAGTATGAAGAATAGGACATCTGAAATGTGGTATAAAAACTAACTGTGACATATAGAGACATAGAGATATAACCGAGACCCTTTATTTAATTACATTGTCCTGCAAAAAAATATGTCAGAGATGATACTGATATTTCAAATGTAAACACTAATCATACATACCTTTTTGTAGGAGACTTACCCTTAACTATTGATGTGTGGTCCTTACTGCAGTGATCCTTGAATGCATGCTTTTTCTTGCCTCCTAGGAGCTTGATATTGAATCTATTGTATCTATGTAATTTCAGATCTCTAGGGTCTGAAATTTCGTCTTGTGGTAGCCCTCTGAGTCTGCTTTCCAACATCACATGTCTGATAAAGATTGGATTCTTTAAGAAAGATTTATGCCCGATCTCCCACAATGACCTCATTATAGACTTGTTCAGTAGAGCGAACTTGTATGAAGTGTCATGTGTCATTGTTACGACCTTTAGCCCTGAAAACGATACTCA
The DNA here is from genome assembly GCA_031772625.1 of Pinus tabuliformis. NCBI lineage: Eukaryota > Viridiplantae > Streptophyta > Pinopsida > Pinales > Pinaceae > Pinus > Pinus tabuliformis. The sequence goes on along the minus strand of CM062804.1, from coordinate 809,096,957 downwards.
GAAAAATATAGTCCATCCTATTTCCATTACTATTTACAAAATTTGAATCCAATTCTCAGAGAGAAAGTTATGATGATGTTCCCAACATCACTTGTTTAACATGGAATTTGGGAGCCTGCAAAACCCTAACTTCCTCAAATCATATCTCCGAAATTATAATGAAAAAAGATCTGAAATTCACTCACAAGGTTCATCAAGATTGCGGCTCAAATGGGTTTTAATTTTATCTTTTGAAGCTTCGCAGAACACAAGTTATAGAAAAAATTCCACGATGACCTGTTTGAAGCCACAAAATCCCTAATAGAGGAGGATATGAGGGTCATTGTTTATATGAATGTCTTGAGTTTAGAGGGTCCTCAACAAGTGAACGTTGGAGGGGTTTTAGGAGAATTTTTTTTATTATTAGTTATTGACTATTCAATGAACACAACCAATTATGAGTACCATGCCACAACCCCATAGGGTTTTATCCCACTAACTGGGGTTACTAACTTCAAACATGAATACCTCTCAAATTGTGAAGAATTAATTGGTGTGCTATATATCAAAGGAAATATCTTGAAGAGTAGAATGCATCTAGAAGATACTTGACTTGGAATGGAGTAAGTTGTCAAGTCAAAATTCCCATGCAAGATCAGGGTAACCCCTGGTGCTACTTAGGTTGATATCAATGACAACAACTGATCAACACTCTCCCCATTTGGCATTGATGGCAACACAAGTACTCCCCCTATGATCATAACAACTCTTCTCACTACCTTCTCTCCCCCTTTGTCATCAATGGCAAAGGGTAACTCCCCCTAACAAACTGTCACTCCCCCTTTCTAGTTAGTTAGATAAGAGAAAGATTCTAATGAGAACTTCGGAGAATCCCAATATTTTGGTGAAGATACTCAAATGCTTCACAAGGTAATGGTTTGGTAAATATGTTAGCAAGTTGGTCCTTTGTGCCAACATATTCAAGCTTGATATTCTTTTCAGCGACCTTCTCTCTAACAAAATGATATTTAATCGAAATGTGCTTCGTTTTGGAATGAATCATAGGATTCTTGGAGATACTGATGGCATGGGTGTTATCACAAAATATGGGAATAAGCTCGTCGAACTTGACTTGAAGATCTTGAAAATTTTGTTTCATCCAAAGAAATTGAGTACAACAAGATGTTGCTGCGACATATTCTTCTTCTATTGTGGATAATGATATTGAAGAATACTTTTTACTTAACCATGAAAGAAGACAAACACCTAGATATAATGTTGCTCCACTGGTACTCTTACGATCATCAACACTTCCTGCCCAATCTGCATCTATATAAGCTTGGATGACCAAATCATTTCCTTTGGGATACCATAGACCATATTCTGTTATGCCCTTAAGATACCAAAGAATTCTTTTGATGACAATAATATGAGATTCTTTTGGTGTTGCTTGGAATCTTGCTACTTGTCAACCATCCTACATCACATCAAGTCGGGAGGCTGTCACATATAAGAGACTACCAATCATGGATCTATACAACCTTTGGTCCACATACTTTGATGAATTTTTGAAGCTTAACTTGCAACATGTTACCATGGGGGTAAGGACTGGATTGCAATCTTCCATCTGGAATTTCTTGAGCATTTCTTTGATGTACATGGTTTGATATATGAATATTCCTTTATCCTGCTGAGAAATCTAAAGCCCTAAAAAGTATGTCAGTTCACCAATCATAGACATTTCAAACTCACTTTGCATTTTTGTGGCAAAGTATTTACTTAATCTGTCATCACTGCTTCCAAAGATTATATCATCCACATATACTTCGATAATTGTTAGGTTATCTCGATCCACTTTCACATAAAGATTGTTGTCAACACTTCCTTTCTTGAATCCCTGTTGATGTAGATATCCATCAAGATGATCATACCAAGCCCTAGGAGCTTGCTTGAGACCATATAGAGCCTTCTTTAATCTATAGACGTAGTCTTCTTTGTCAGAGAGAAGAAAACCTTCGGGTTGTTCAATGTAAAATTCTTCCTCCAATTCACCATTTAGAAAAGCTAACTTAACATCCATTTGGTAGACCTTGATTTTTCTCGAGCAAGCATAAGTGAGAAACATCCTGATAGCTTCCATTCTAGCAATGGGAGCAAATGTTTCTTCAAAATCGATTCCTTCAACCTGTGCATATCCTTTGCAGACTAATCTTGCCTTGTTCCTAGTAACATGTAATCCTTCAATTTTTTTGCTCCCCCTAAACCTGTAATGAAACTGCCATCTTGTTCAAACTACCTTCCTGTCAATCGTAGAATTGTGCCATATAATGCTGCATAGACTCCTCCTCTACAAACATTAAGGAGTCAACAAGCCATATTTTTCAAAATAGTGAGTCACCTAATGAGCCATCTTGACTTAAGTCATTATCTGAAGCAACTGCTAATTCCTCATGACCTTTTGGTTTTACAAATCCTGAAAGAATAACCGTTGAAACCTTATTATCTTATTTGTCTTCATGTACCTGTTTCCTTTTACAGACCTTCTTATTCCTACAATCTCGATCCATGTGTCCAAAATTGTTACATTTGTAACATTCAACATCATCTCTCAAATGATCATATCTGTTGATATTCTACTGAGTTCTAGAATATCCATTTCTGAGACATCTCCTGGAATTATATTCTTCCAAACATGCATGCGACATTCTGCAGCTCTATGTATAAACTTTCCACATGAATAACAATGACCATAAAAGATAGGTTGATACTTGGGAGGAAATTTTCTTCGAGGAATTGTCTTCCAAGGTTCTTCCTGTGGATCTTGATCCCTTGATCTAGCGGGGAGATCTACTTGCTTGGTAGATTTTGCATATCCATCTTCTTTAGTTGTCATAGAAGGGCTTGACTACTTTTCAATTTTTTCTTTGTAACCAAGACCAGTCTTGTCGCTACATGATCGTTGGTTGCTGATGATTTCATCCAAAGTCTTTGAGCTATTGGCATAGTTTTGAAGCGTTTTTTCATTTTTTACTTCCTTTCGTAAAGAAACGATTTCAACTTCTAGTGCTTCCCTTTCCTTGTTACTTTCCTTTAATTCTTTCCTGAGCGATTCTTCAATTTGTTTGTATTCTTCAACCTTGATTTTAAGATTTAGGACCTGTTCCCTTTCTATCTTTAATTCATCTTCAAGAGTGCTGACGTGCTTCCTCTCAACCTTGAGCTCTTCAATAACCCTAATTACTTTGTTTTGAAATTCAACCCCAGTCATTTCTTCTTCTTCATCTCCTTCTTTTTCAGGTGCCTCTTGCTTATTGTGCTTGGCCATAAACAATACTCTTCCATTGAATTCTTCTTCGTTATCACTGTCTTCTTCGGATGAGGAGCTATCTTCTTTGGAGAAGAAACTTTTCTTAAACTATTTCTTCTTCCCTTGCTTGTTGAACTTCCTAGGATTTTTCTTTCCTTTCGTAACAACCTCATTTTTGTGAGGACATTTGGCTGCAAAATGCCCAATCTCACCACAATCAAAACATATTAATGGAAGTTTACCTTTCTATTTTCCCGTACTTATTCTCATTTTCCCCGTGAAGTAGGAAAACTATTTATCTAAGAATTCTTCTTCATCTTCTTCCTTTTCCTCATCCTTACAATTGCAAGTTTTTTCTTTTGAAGTCTGTTTGTCCTTACTATTCTTCTTGGATTCAACAAATGTTGTTTCTAAGTGAGATGTGCCATCCTCTTCTTCAATCCTCATTTCATATGCTGTAAGAATTCCATGCAATTCATCTATGCTGAGATTGGTCAGATTCTATCTATCTTCCAAGACAAATACCTTAGGGTTAAATATTGTTGGCAAGGTTTTGAGGATCTTTCAGACAAATTTTTTTGTTTCAATAGGTTTTCCCAAACCTTCAAATGTATTTATTGTTTCATCAACATGCTGAAAGTATGTAGCAATATCTTCATCTTCTCTAATTTTTAGTTGCTCAATTTTTTTCCTAAAAATTTGAAGCTTTGCTTATTTCACCTTTGAGTCACCTGCATATATATTTTCAAGTTTTCCCCATACCTCTTTAGCAGTTTTGCAACTCAATACCTTAAGATAAACATATTCCATAAGCCCACTACTAATATGATCTTTATCATTTGCATCATATATGATATTTTTCTGACCTTGTTCATCCTCGGTCGGTGTGAAGCCTTTGTCAATGATTTCTCATAATTTGTATCCTTGCACTAGCAAATGAACCTGCATTCTTCCACTCCAAAGTGCATAGTTATTTCCATTGAATAAAGGAACTTTATTCTTAGTATACTCCATGATATCCTTCAAGTTGTTAGACTGCTATTGAAGAAACCAAGCTCTGATACCAATTGTTGGAAATACTGAGAGGGGGGTGAATCAACATTCCTTAGAAATTAGCACTTATAAATATTTTTAGAGCATTAGTTGATCTTCAATTATTAATAATGTTTATGTAGTAATAACAGTAAATAAAATAACATAGTAGGCACACTAATTTTAGATGGAAAACCCCCTCTGGGTCAAAAACCACCTAACACTTCTCTAATAAATTCTTTAATCTTCAACCCTAATTGAAATGAAAGCAACAAATTCCTAGAATTCTAGAAAAGCATTCTTCTACAACTCCCACTGGACGGATGCCCCAATGCTATGGTTTCTTCAGTAATCAACTGAATGGATGCCCCAACACCCTAGTGAGGCACAACTCACCCTAGCACCACCCTACCACCGTGAAGTGTTCACAGGCCCCAACCTGTAGGTGACTTCATACACCTACCTAGCACCTCCCTGCCACCCTATAATGACTGAAATAAGACAAGACTATGGATTCCCAAACTAGGGACAAAAATCCACGATACAATAATATTTACAATTATTTTTGTGTACTTGACCAAATACCTAATCACTCTATGACCTACAACCCATCCATGACATCATCCCAACAGTGACTCCTACACCTCCCAACACTGTCTCTTAGACTCTAGGCAGGTTGATTCTTTCACAAATGACTCTTTTACAATCTTTAAAATGATGACTCTTTTACAAATGACTCTTTTACAACTTTACAATGATGAATCTTGGCCTTGACACTTCTTCACAATATACAGATGGTTGTCATGTCTTGAAATGATATCCCGCTGCAATGCTTCCTTTGATTTTCTATTTCTGCTCTTCAGTTCTTGCTTTAAGTTGTACTTGAATCTTCTTCTACTTGCATGCAAAATTTGTCAGGCGAAACCAATCCCAAAACTAAACAATACCCTTCAACTTACCTTTGCCTAGAAAACACATGTAAGTGCATAATAATGAATAAATACAAATTAAAATTACAATGCGTACCTGAAGTGTGCTTGTCACTTTTGTTGTTGACTATTTGTAGCAGTAGACAAATTCTCCCGCTCTTGATATAGGCCTAAACTCTATGGAAGATATATCCAAAACTAACCTAAAGATATATACAATAAAAAATGATCGCAGACACTAGACTTGTGATGGACTAGGTTCTAAGTACAATGACAAAGACCATTCTATCAATTATGACAAGACAAGTAACATGAACTTACAACATCAAATAGATTTAGCAGACTTGGTGTAGCATCAAGAATATGTAGCATCAAATGTGTAGTATCAAGAATAGGACATCCGAAATGTGGTATTAAAATTAACTGTGACATATAGAGACATAAAGATATAACTGAGATCTTATATGTACTTACGTTGTCTTGCAAAAACATATGTCAAAGATGATACTCATATTTCAAATGTAAACACTAATCATATATACCTTGTTGTAGGAGACTTACCCTTGACTGTTGATGTGTGGTCCTTACTGCAGTGATCCTTGAATGCATGATTTTTCTTGCCTTCTAGGATCTTAATATTAAATTTATTATATCTATGTAATTTCGGATCTCCAGGGTCTGAAATTTCGTCCTGTGGTAGCCTTCTGAGTCCTCTTTCCAGCCCCACATGTATGATCAAGATTGGATTCTTCAAGAAAGATTTACGCTCAATCTCCCACAATGGCTTGATTATAGACTTGTTCAGTAGAGCGAACTTGTACGAAGTGCCACATGTCACTATTGTGACCTTCGGCCCTTAAAATTCTGCTCAACAAACTAAAGTTCGTTCTCTTTCTTTGACTATTTACGAAATTTGAATCCAATGCTCAGAGAGCAAGTTAGGATGATTTTCCCAATGTCACATGTTTGACATGGAATTCGAGAGCGTGAAAAATCCTAACTTCCTCAAATCATATCTCCGAAAAAATAGCGAAAAAAGATCTGAAATTTAGTCACAATGTTCATCAAGGTTTCAACTCCAATGGGTTTTATTTTAATATTCTGAAGCTTTGCAGAAAAAGCATTATAGCGAAAATTCCACAATGACCTTTTTGAAGCTACACAATCCCTACTAGAGGAGGATATGAGGGTCATTATTTATATGAATGTCTTGAGTTGAGAGGGTCCTCAACAAGTGAATGTTGGAGGGATTTTAGGAGAATTTTTTTTATTATTAATTATTTACTATTCAATGACCACAACCAATTATGAGTGTCGTGCCACAACCCCATAGGGTTTTAGCCCACTAACCGGGGTTACTAACTTCAAACATGAATATCTCTCAAACTATGAAGAACTACTTGGTGTGCCATATATCAATGGAAACATCTCGACAATTAGAATCCATCTAGAAGATCCTTGACTCAAAATAGAGTAATTTATCAAGTCAAAATGTCCATGAAAGATTGGGGTAGCCCCTGGTGTTGCTTGGGTTGACATCAATGACAACCACTGATCAAAAACAAGGTGGATCAAAACCACGGGTCAATTTAATACCGGAAACCCATAAATAAGGAAAATCAAAACCACATGTTAAGTTAATACAAGAAATGCATAAACTGTGTAGGGCGGTTTACATAGGAAGTGATCCATGCTCAAGCTAAGGAAGACGCATCATATAAAATAGGGAGGTTAAAATTTGTAGGAACCACTTTAAATCAATAAAGAAGTTGAGTTATACTCAGAAATAACCGCAATTTAAGTTAATATAGGAAACCCATAAACTAGTTGAATCAAACCCATAAATGAGCAGGAATGTCTAAAGATCCATGTTGAGGATAAGGAAGCCCCATAATATAATAAAGGGAGGTCAAAATATATAGGTAGCACTTTAAATCAATAAATAAGGTGAGTTATACCTAGAAAGAACCATGACTTATGTTAATATAGGAAACCCATAAATGAGGCCAGGGAAGCTGCATCATATAATAGAGGGAGGTTTAAGTAGGGTAGACCAAAACCACGAGTCAAGTTAATACATGATACTCATAAAATAGGTAGATAAAAACCATGGGTCAAGTTAAGGCAAAAAACCCATAAATAGGGAAAAATGAAACCACATGGCAAGTTAATATAGGAAACCCATAAACAAATATATTTCTAGAAATCTCTTAGTTTTTTTTGTATTCTTTATTGATAAAATGATAGTAGTAAGGATTGTCGAGCTCCCACCTCCACATAAAAATGAAATATTTTTTGCAATCTAAATGGTTTTAGCCAATGTTAATTGAGGCTCAAACATTGTTTACCAAGGAAATAAAAAGATTTTCCTATGCAAACAAACCTGATGAAGCTATGGGTATAATTCGCTTGCATGTTTTGGATAGTTTGTTGTTTCATATTAGTGAATGTACTCCAAAAACAAATTGGGAAAATTTGGATTCTTTATTTGATAAAGTTAATGGATTTTAAGGTTTACAATTGGAAATAAAATTATCATCAGTTCTACCTAATGAGCACACCTCCGTTAAATCAATATCTCGCCAAATTCAAGTTATTGTTGACATGACTTAAAGGTTGTGGGAAAATCAAAATAGATGAAAAATACATTTTCTTGATTCTTCCCATGTTATAAAGTTATTTTCATGTACTTTCTTCTACATTTATTCTACTACGAATGCGCTTGGAGGTGAGTGTAAAATTTCCTACCATGAGATTTTATGTGATCATATTACGAGGAATAGCTTAAACTTATGTAATCATATGTTGTTTCTAGCATCAAGAATCAAGCTCTTGTTGCTAAGACTTCCAAAGGTAAGCACAAAACTTTGTATAGATAGAAGAAATATTTTTCTCAAGCTAGTGAGTTTTCCTAATGGATATGAAGATTACTTTTATACATGGTGATTTACGTGAGTAAATATACATACAATAGCCTCTTGGTTTTATGTGGGATGTTTCTATTATTTGCACGCTTACGCATTCAATCTATGGTTTCAAAAAATATCTTAGAGTTTGGTATGGGTAGATGGATAATTTTCGCTTACGCATTCAATCTATGGTTTCAAAAAATATCTTAGAGTTTGGTATGGGTAGATGGATGATTTTCTAATGACTAATGGTTTAAAATTGAAAATGTGTATTTCATCTCTTGATTTTGGTTCATATGTGGATGATTTAGTTCTTAGACAGGGTTCTTCATTCATGTTTTAAAGTGTAACAACAAAAATTGATGGGATAGTGTCTTCTACATTATTTTCTTAGCCTTCATAGGTTTCTTTGTTTTTATAAGGGCTCTCCATTTTCAACCAAAGTAAGAATTTGATTTACTTCAACACTATTGCATGGGTAATTGTAAGCATGCTCCCTATTGCATTTTAGTTAGGTGTTACCCTTTCTCTTAGTTGTTCTTCACCATGCCTTAATCCTTCATTGTATTGACAATTGGTTAAGATTTTAATGTATTTGACTTGTACACAATCTAATACATATTTTGTAGTTGAGCTTGTCTCTCTATTCTCTCAAGATGGCCCAGTGTAAGGTAGTGAGGAGCATTTTGAGATACATTTAGGGAGCCACCAATTTTGGCATTTACTACTTCTTAGATTCAGGATTTAATTGAATTTGATTGGGTTGGTTTAGTTGATGATTAAAACACCATCTATGAGTTTGTATATCACCTTGGCTCAACTCACATTTCCCAAACTTATAAGAAGCAAGAAACAATTACATTATCAAAGGACAAAACACATTGAGATTCACTTCATTTAACAACTCATTAAGGATGGTGTTCTAGAAAATGACATTTTCCTAGTAAAGTGCACGTTGTACACATCTTCACTAAACCATTGGCATCACCTCGTTTTATTTAGTTACTATCCATGCTCATGGTGGAGAAAGTTATCCTTGGGCTGCCATGTTAAGTCCTCCTACCTTCACTTTGTGTTATTTTGTTTTATTTCTTTTGGAGAGGAGTTTTTTTATATGAATTTTTTATCTTTTTTCTGCTCGTGAGAATTTGTACTTGCTATCTTAATAATAATTTTTGTCTTGTTTGTTTACTCCCTACTTCTACAATGATTTATCAATGCCTTTTTTCAATTTTTCAATGTGATGTAATCAACTATTATTAATTGTAAATTTCTGTAAGGATTCTTATCTTATTATGGCAATTACCTTTTGTTAATGTTGTAATTGTTCCACTATTATAATAGAAAAATGGGAGGAAAGGGTAGGAAGGATAGAAACATCGGAAAGAGGAGAGGAGGAAGCTCCATTTAAAAAGCTTGAAAATATGAGAGTTTGTGCAAGAGGAAGAATAACATAAACAGGGAATATTAAAGAGCATATAAAAGAAGAATAGGAACATAGCAGGGGAGAGTTGAAGAAATTTATGAGGTTTAGTTGAAAAATTTATGGAAACACTATAGTTAAGGGTGAAAAAATGAAACTGGGAAACAATTTTAGCTTGTTTTTTACGTAGAAATTGTGAATTTTTTCATCAATAGAAACTATTGAAATATTACCAGAAATGTTTAGGTGAGACTAATACTAACGACCTTGAAATTTGTATAAAAAATTTAAAGGTCTATGAACTCACCAGTAATTTGAAAAGGAAAAAATCTTGTAGAGGTATTGTCAAATATATAGTTGTAAATTTTCTGAAATCAATTTAAAGTATATTGAGCCTATGTCCTTATGTGATGTTCAATGGCTTTAGTTGTAATTTTTCTAAAAGCAATCGAAGGCATCTTGAGCCTATGTCCTCATGTAATGTTTAATGGATTTATGTGTTTAATTTTCTGTGTTTTAGAGTTGTTGCGTCATGTGAATTTCGATGCCTACTATACTCTCTTGCTTATGTTAGTGGGTTGAGTATGATTTCTAAAGGGGATTGGGGTACCCTCTGCATCAATTAACAAGGTGAAACAAGTAATTGAAATACATAATTTGAAATTAGGTTGCAAATAGAAGAGTGGCCATTGAAATGAATCGAATAATGGAAGGATAATGTTTTTATTTTAGAAATTGGAAGCCACTACAAAATATATGAAAGATCCATCTAGCTAAATACAATAAAAAACTATTAAAAATTCTACAGAGCACATCCTACAAATATTGCAATAGCCAATGTAGACCATACATTGGCGACAACTTCTCAAACTGTGTACCATCTGATATCACTATGGAAACTTTGAAAGCACCATTTGATGTTAATAGAATCAAATCTAGGTCACATCAACAAAGAAGACACAAATACCTAGGGCTATTATTTCCACAAGCTATTGCATATGAAATAGACACCCATAAATATAGGAAACACAAAAAATTAATATTTCATTTGCATTTTTTGTAAATTTTGTTGGCGTAGTAAATCAAGCATCATACTATCATTGTATAATAAATTAATTATTGGTTTGTTATTAATTATTTTGTTTTTTTATGAGAATAATGTGATATTAAAGAATAATTGTAATATTAATAATTGGTTGATTGATTTTCCATATTATTTTTTAGATAAATTCAATAAAACATTCAACAATAATAAGTTTTCCTATCTTATTCAATAAGAAGAATGACATAATCAATAGCAATAAATTTTCATTATATAACCAATATGGGATGAAAATAATATGATTTTCAAAACAATAAATTTTCCTTATCATATCCAATATGGGATGAATATAATATGATATTTAAAGCAATAAGTCAATTATTAGGTTATTTTTTTCCATATTATGGAGTAGATGAGAATAATATAATAAGATGCAATAAAAAACCAATATATAAACTAGGCACTCTATATTTACCTTCAAAATATTCCATTATGGAAAGAAGTGTAATTTTGGATTGTGACTGACTATTGAGGATAGCCATGAAAAATGACTATGACTATTCAGGATAGACACCAGGGTTCAAATTTGAAGTGTTGGTCTTAATTTTATTTAGAAGGTCATATATTCATATAATCCTTCAAAGAGGAAAGGTTATTAAAAAAATGTACCTCTATTAACAAGTGTATATTAAATAAACCCTTAAAAAAAGGCCAAAATGAAATAGAGTCCTTCTGGATCTTTGAAATCTTAAATTTAAAGAGTGGCTACATTAAAACAGTATAAAATATCAATAGAAATTAGTAAATAAAACAAACATTTTACTCAAATTCCATTAAGAAAAGGTAAACATATTTTTTTTTATTCATTAGATGGTTTTCAAAAGCATGTGGACTTACATCATTAAAAATATAAATTTATTTTCCCAATGGAAATGCGAGCAACAAATCAAGTGGAGATTTTACAGCATGTGAAAGAAATCAAAACATTTGTCACAGTGGCATTTGCAACCCAACTTAAACCTAACAATGGAAATTTGGGGCGGACAAAATTTTCTTGATAGGAGGATAACATGCATTATGGAGTAGTGACAAGACTTCGAAAAGGGACCAAATCCACAAGGATTAATTGAATCACTAGATTATGTCGAAGCTCTCACCTTGATACCTCCTGTATTTGAATGGACATAAACTAGAAGAGCGCTACTAGTGATGATATTAAAATATGTGCTACTCCCACCTCCTATGATACTAGGTTTGCATTTCGATCTCAATCAACATATTTGAAAACTAGATCAACTAGCCTTACCTTCGCTTATGCTCGTAATTAAAGTCCAACAATAGTATAACATCAGACCGTGGATGATAACTTTCCCTCTGTGGATGATGGGTTGCAAACTTGCAATTCAAATGAAAATGGAAAAAATAGATGCAACCTGAAAGGAAATAGCACTCGAGGATAATCGACGAGGAGTAAGAACCAAGAGTGCACGTGAAGTTTTTTAACGGGTCAATGGCTATTCAATGTGCTCCACTACCTCGTGTCAGGTGTAATAACACCAACTTGGGGTATTAATTTTCAAACCATATTATTCTTATGACAAAGTATGATTATTAAAAGAAGAATGGAGGTGGCATCATG